>ML685768.1:22650677-22687793 GCA_007922175.1 Pelusios castaneus
TGACCAGCTAAAGGATAGATCCATGTCGTGGGGTGACATCTGACCAGGATGCAGAACTGATCGCCAAGTTCTTCCCTCCCACGCATGCAGCTTGCACACCTGGGAGAGCCAGGAGCTTGGCCTAAATAGGGGCATCCAGGGTGCTAGATTTGGGACCAGGGAATCTGCATTCTGGTCCTGGCTCTGTCACTGACCTTGAGTAAATTGTTTCATCTCTCTGTGCCTCACTTTCCTCATCTGTCCAATGAGGATGCTGTTGCTGACCTTCATAAAGTGTTTTGAGTTCTGTGGGTAACAAATGCAGTTTATTCTTATTAATGGCCCACCAATCTGCTATGGCATGAGTTCCTCCCAACATGCCTTGCCAAACCACCTATTTAGGGCCCCTCCTTCAAACATCTACTCTTCAGCACACTTGGGGAGGGCATTCCTGCTGGAAGAGACTCGATACACAAACCAGCCACCCCAGCACAAAGAAAGTGCCCCTAAAACGCTGATACAGCAGGGAAATGGGAATTAACCTGTGAGATATCTTCCCTGCCTGGGCTGGCTGCCTGTTATTCTGCTGCGGCTGTAACTCTCCTGTGGTGAGGGGAGAAAGGATAGGCAGTGAGGCACCAAACCAGCCTCCTGAGAAAGGCAGATTGGGTCCCCCCTGGCCTTCCTGAGCATGCCCCCTGCAGCCCATCTCCAGCAGAGTTTGAAATGACTCAGGCAGCCTGGTGAGGCAGGAGTAATTGAGCTGTAGCAAAGTGCTTGTTCTAGTCATTTACTTACAGCTTTTAACCTGAAGCCTTAGAGCACTATGTTTACTGGAAAGCAGCAGCTGCCTCTCTTGCCAGTTGCCAGGCCTGGAGCCGACTCCTGCTTTGTGCAGCTGTGATTCAAGGGATCAGGCCCCTGTGTGTCACTGCGTGGCAGCAACTCTGCTTTAGCTACCGCATAAAATGTATGTGTAACAAAGACATTAAGATTTGAGCTATTAACTGATGTATGGACAGGACCAGCAACCTTTATCTCTCATCCAGACCAGAGCCTGTTGTCTTTACAATTAACTCTGAGGCTGCTCTCAGTTTGTTTAACTACTCAGTGGAACTGTTGACAGAAAATACAAAGCAACTGTGGCTCGGATTAATTTATTTTCCCTACAGTCAGACTGTTTCTATAAGCGATAAGAGAAGATCCCAGGGGAGGGCCCAGTCATGTTCTCTGCCCAGATTAGCACCACTAAACCCACATTTCCAGGATGATACACACAGCTCCTTGGTGCAGTGGCTGAAGTTCACAAGCTGGCACTAGTCAATGTGCAGCACAGCTGCAGCACCACAAATCCCTGTCCGCAGGGTGGGAGGGCGAGAGTCTTTTAATGAAATGTTTCTTTAGAAGCCCTGGATAGGTCTGGGATCAAACTGCAAATCCCCTGAACCCTGGCAGGTTCTTGATACCTTCACCGGCTCCCATTCATCCCTGTCAATGAGCAAAATGGGCCTGGCTTCTCCTGCCAGCATCCCTTTGCCAAGAAGAAACTTTGACCATTTCTCTTTCCTCACTTGTAGCTTGGGTGAGTGAGCTGGTGAACTTCCCCTCCAGCTCCCCAGAACATGCAACCGGGAGAAGAGTCACATGCCTATGTAGTAACTGCCCCCACGACAATGCACAGTTCAGGGGAGGAGTATCTCACAGCGTTCTGAAGCACTGCCAGAGACAGGGTGCCAGTCTGGACCAATGGGCTGCCTGGACCCATGGGTGATCCAGTGTGGCAAACACTATGTTCTTAGGGCAGACAGGGTGCCTCATTGTGACACAGTGGGGATTGCAGCACTGCAGAGTGATGTGTGCTTTACAGAGATGTCTGCCCATGAGCACACGAGATGACTTTTCACAGGACCCCGGTTGTCCCTGCTCCTTGCACAGCTCCCTCTGTTAGGCGATGCCCAGTGAAGCAGCAAATAGCATATGGTTCAGATCCACACTGGCCCAACTTCCCTTTCCCATTGAATTCACTTGCCAAATGCTCCTCAGTCTGAGCTCAAGCAGTCGGAGCACAAAGCCAGCTGGGTGTTTGGCCGCTGGAGATGCAAGCTTTGCTTTCCCCTCTAGGGCCTAGCAGAGCTGCGGGGAATGAGGCTGCAGCTTTCCTGCTCATGCAGCATATGCCAGGTTTATAAAGTTCCCCATTTAGAAAGGCCAGTAATTGCTTTCCCTCTTATCCTGTGCTTGCTGTGGGTTTCAGCACAGCAAGGGATCTTGGCTTTTCTAGTGGCAAATCCTCAGCCTGATGTACACAGGTAGGGTGGGGTCTTTTTCTGTGAAAACAAACTGCAGCACAGAGACATGGACAGAAGAACATGAGGATCTGGGCAGGGGAGAGAGGAGGATATTGATCTTGGCACCAAGTGGTGCAAACCAATAGCTTCCAAAATAACGCAGAGAAACAAATCTATCCTCTGGGAGAGAAACCCTGCCACTCTGGAAGCAAGACTGCTGCCGCCTCCCAACAGCCCCAGCACAGCAGAGCCAAATGCAGTATTGACCCTGCCCTGCGCCTAGCTCTGAAATACGTCAGACGGACACAGGAAAACCAGGTTCCCTTTCCTCGCTCCCATCTCAGCACTGCCGCCGAGTGCTAGGGAAGTGACAGTGGTGCACAGAAATGGGACCAAATCCAGAGTGGGTCTAGAAGGCTGCATGGAGCCTGTGCTTTGTGGCCAGGTGGCAAAGTGGGATCTCACCTGGAACTGGAGCTCCTGGGATACATGGTCAGCTCCAGAGCTAACCAAATGTCAGTGTTAACGCTGCAGGTGAGGACTCTGTCTCCAGGTCACTGGGCCATATCCAGAGCTGGCTGAGAGGCACCAGTGTGCTAGGGCTCAAGGCTCCATGTGTGTGAATCATGAGGGGATGTCAGCTTCGTTTCTGGCAGCCTGGTGTCCCTAATCTCCCGTCACAACAGCCAGCTCTGTGCTCAGGCCTCATGCCAGCTGCCTCAGTAGAGGGCCAAGACCAATGAGCCTGCTGGCCAATGAGCTCTCGCCCCACTTGAGGAGGTCACTGCAGGTGAGGTGGAGTCACGCTGACAGAGGGGGAAAGGAGCTTGCCCCACTGCTGTCCCATCATGCCCTCTCTGAGTTCTGACTCCAGCCCCAAACTCGACACAGCTAAAAGGGGTGTGGCTGCTCCATGCCAGGAACAAGACAGCCCAAGGAGATGGGACACCTTTCCAGTCAGCTGCTCCTGGCACACCACATGGGAGTCAGACTTGGGCTGATAACAGAAACTCCCAGCCCTTCATAAGAGTTGGTCCCTAGAGCCCAGGGATTCTACGCAGCACTCAGGACCTTATCAGGGTGACGTTTCCCAGGGGCCACTGGTGCCAGCCCTGCTTTAATCCTATTTTTCTATGTGCTGCTGCCAGCTGTGCAATCGCTCTGCCGGCAGATTAGGTCACTCATCAAAGGGAACGCTGCTCCGCTTCGCACTCCAGTGGCTCACTTACGGCCTTGCTGCCAGAACTCTTCTCCTCTGATGGCAGCGTTCACAGGGCTGAGATGGGGTTGAAGAAGGTGGAGATCTGAACACCCCCTGAATTCAGCATTGGATCATGGCCCCATGCCTTACCTGCGAGACTTAGATACACATTTCAATCACCTCCGTGCCCTGGGAACCTGCGCAGCTGGCTGGGCTGGCAGCATCCTGGACTTGCCCCAGCTCCACCCATCTGGAAGGGACTTGGCCCTTGCTGGGGGTAGCTTGGAGTTGGACTGATCTCATTAGAAACTTGACATTCACCACCCGCCTGAGAAGGGCCCAAGGTCCAGCAGCGCAGGAAGGGCGCAGGGCTCATCTGAGCCTTTCCCATGCAGAGGGAGCAGAATGGCACATGGGTGTCAGGAGCAGTGGACGTGATCAGAAAAATTCAGGCAGGTCCCAGCCACGCAGCACATCCACAGCAGAGTTGCTCACGTCCCAGGCAACATGCAGTGTCATGCTTGCCTCATGTCGCTGCTTCCTGGCTGGGATGTGCTCCCTGCTCCACTCTGGGGGTGAGGTGATGTCACCCACCCGCTGCTAGAGAGGAATCCCAGCCCCCAAACTCCTGAGCAGGATAGTGACTAAGGGAACCACGTGCCACCAGTGTCCCTGGGGCATTCAGCTTCCCATTCTCTGGGTGATGCAAGTCTCTTTCCTGCTGGAGTTCCAGCCCTGAGCACACATGCACAGGGAGGAAGGATGGGTTGCTCACCCCCAGGCAGATCCCTTCTTGGGATTCTTCCTTAGCCTGGAGGTAGACACGGAAGCATCCTTCCAGCCCAACCACTGCTCTGGAGCCAGTGCAGACTCAGGGAGTCTCAGTGACAAGCGGTCAGAAGCTAACATACTGAAGTGACATGAGCATAAAACCAGTAGCACTTTTAAAAAAGAAACCCTAGTCTCTTTCCTCCCTGCAAGCAGGTCTGAGCTGGGTGTGCACGGCCTGATAATGCCCTTATCACAGCCCAGGGGCTGTCACTCCACCTTCCCCAGGCCAATTACCCTGTAATCAGGGTGACCAGCTGCCACTGTGACCTCACTTGATTGGCCTGGAGACCTGACTAATCCCATGTCTACCAGTCCTGGTCCAGAGTCCCCAGTAGCAGAGCCTCTGCTGGAAACTGACAAGCCACTGCCCTGGGAGCGCCCAAAAGGCCAGCCAGGGAGGGGTCAATAACACAGGCCTTCTAAGTCCATAGTAGCATAGATCAGCCATGCCCCAGCCCAGCCTGCTGTGGCAGGAAACACTGCGTACTGGGCACAGCACCCAGCCATGGGAGCTTTGAGCTGTTCAGGGAGCCATGCAGTGTCCAAAGCAGCACTTCTGGGCAATCGAGGTACTGGAGCCCCCAGACTGCGGGTCCCCCACCCAAGGCATCTGCTGCACTGTGCAAGTCCAGGCTCATGGGCCCTTACAAGTGGGAACAGGTGAAACGTGACCCCACTTCTCCCTTTTACCGTGCAGCAGCCAGCCCCACACCCACCCACCAAACTGCACACTCCTGCTGCCTCCCTACTCCAGACCCTGGGGGCTCTGTGTGGCCTGTCTGGGATGCAGCAGCTGAACCCCTGTATGTACTGAGACAGAAACCCCCAACCTGGCCATGGACCAGCTGGGAGAGTCCTTTCCCTCCTGGATGCAGGTTGCTATCTTGTTTCAACTACTAACAGGGGCAGATTTCCTCAGCAGAGCTGTTGGAATTGGCTGCATATTATCTGCCTGCTCCTGGTTTCTCTTCCCTCCCGAGAAACCCCTTTGGGCACCTTTCTGGCAATGACCAGTGTGAAGGAGCTGTCATTCTTAGAGCTTTGCTCTTTTCTCCTTCCCTTTGACAGCATGCACCAGACTTGTGCTTTATCACCCACCACCTCTGGCCTGCAGCCATGCTCCTGCCTCTGAGCTGAAGGTAGAGGTTTTACTTTAAAGATGCATTAATTCCTTGGGTTTGCATACATAAAATAAGCGGATTTCTTCCTTTGCTGTGAAGAAACTTAAAGGAAAGTCTTGTGATTACAACTGACACTGAGTCAGGACGCCTGGGTTCTGTGTCCTCATTGCTCTCTGGACCTCGTCTGCAAATGACAGTGAGGGTGTCTTCCATTGATTCTAAGGCCAGAGGGAACCACAGAGCAGCTAGTCCGACCTCTTCTACAAGCCATGCCAGAGAAATCATGGCCCACTAGCTGGCAGGTGCTTATTATGTACATTGTGAGAACCCTAAGAACTCCACTCAGGATTCAGGGCCCCCTTGAGGGGGTGTGGTACAGGCAGTTCCTACTGCAGAGAGCTCGCAGTCTAGGTGTCAGACACAGCATGACAGGTGGAGAAAAGAGGCAGATGGAGAAGCCAAGCAGACAGACCTTAGTAGAAACGTAAGTGTCTGGTCTTGCCCCTTGCATCGGCATCAGATTGGCTTATTCGCTGTTCGAGAGGTGTGCCGAGGGGACGGTTATCACATGGCTGGCGAGAGAAAGGCTCTCCATGCCAGTCACAGCTAGCTCCTTCTTCTCACTTGTATCATGCCTCCTCCAGCTCCAAGCAGCACCTGGGAGCCTCCAAAGCAGAGCAGCTATAGTGCAAGCAACTCCAACCTACGCAAGCCAGGCTGGTTCTAATGTCCCAATCACACAACTACACTGCCAGCCAGGCACACTGCACAGATAAGGATGCCAAACAATCCGTATCAGATGACAATAAAAAACATGGTTAATATCTTTCCCCCCTCCCTCTTCAGCTTTGTTTGCACTGCACAGGCTAGAAGTTGCTCCAGTTGCGATCCTGCGAGGACAGGGAGTGGCCAGCAAGGATGTTTGGGCTCCAGTGGATGTGGCGGTATCAGCTGGCAGCAGCTGTTTCAGTCACAAGATTGCACCAATGCTGCTTATCTACCTGAGCCCTTCAGACAGTCCAGTATTTCCTCCATAAGGGAAGCTGTTCAGGCCCTCAGTACTGCGACATACACATTTCTACCCAGCCCCAAGCTGTGCCGGGTCTTGTTGAGAGGATACAGACAGTCCCTACTCTATCAAGGTTAGATCTAACTGGATGTGACTGTGGGGACATTTCCCCTCCCCTAAGTTTGTGAGATGGCCTGAAGCTCACGCAATAAATAAATTTGTTAGTCTTTAAAAGTGCCACAGGACTCCTGGGGTTTTTTTGGCTGATTTACTTTTTATGCCTCCTGTGAGAGGGAAAAGGGATGTTCTTCCTCCCTCCCACCCCCAACAAGAATAACAACTAGCTGTGAGACTGGAACAGAGCAGGAACCATCGTCAGCGCATGCTGAAGAAAAGGTGAGCTCTGAGGGTACAGCACACCGGCTACAGGGTTATCTAAAGCCACATCAGCTATTTCCCGGGGCAGCAGCATGTTTAATTAAGAACACAGACTCAGTCAAGGAGAACAAGGGCAGATACGGGAAAGGCAACTCTACAGGAATGCAAGGCCCGGGGGCAGGTCTGACCCATGTGAATAGGAAAGACACACAAACACCCTGGGTCTGTTTGTTAAAGACTCCTGGCTCAGGGTCACAGACAAGTTTTATAACCCTGTTGGTACAGTCCCCACAACAGGCATGTGGGGAAGCCTGGGCTGTCCCTGCACAGAGCAGCCAGCAAGGAAGAGAACCTTTGCTGCAGCAGTGTGTGGAAGGGAGGGGAGATGGGAGGGCACAGGGGATGCAGAGGAAAGGTACAGGGGCGATAGCTGTGAGGACAGAGAGGGGAAACAGCAGGAACTGGCAGAGGCCTGGCTGTGAGGGGAGAACAGGGAGGAATCAAAGCTGACCCTGAAGCATAGCTCTTCCCTGCTGCCCCTCTGGTCTGCAGACAGCTTGGGGAAGGACTGGAAGTCAACCAAAAAATGTGGTTAACCAAAGAACAGAGAGCTGGGCCCTGCCCGGGCACTGGCGGCTGAAGGTGTCATGCTCTGCAGGGAGGGTACTGGCGCCCTCTGCTGGGTTAAATAAACTAGACTTGGACAACCACCCACCCTGGAGCCAGACCTGCCGCCTTCTGGGCGCCACCCCCAGCCCAGCAGCCGACAGGCAGGCGCTCGGATCTCTTTTGCTGGCCCACTCATTACAGGCTCTGGCTGCAGGTTTACTATTCTTGCTCAGCATGTGCGTCAGCTGAAGGGACATGGAAAGCGTGGGCATATACGGGGAATAGACCTAGATGTTTCCTAGTCTCCACTGCCTTGGGAGATGCGATTCGGTTGGTAGCAAGTCCCATGACACCAGCCTGCCCGTCCCTGCCAGGAGACTTCATCAGAGCCTTAAAGAGGGAGTCCCAACCCAATCTGTCGAACAGCCACTCGACTAGGAAGGGACGGGAGTGGGGATTCTCCACCCACATAAAGGATGAACCAAGAGCAGCACTGGGAAGCAAAGGGTTACTGTTACTGCTCATAAAACCAGTTGTTTAACTGTCCAAGAAACAAGACGTCCTAGCTCCTGGGGGAGGGAGAACGTTCACAGGGCATGGTGCTATCCTGCTCTGTTTACTCACAGCCCAATAAAATCCTTGTGAGCTCTGGACAGGACTGGAGACCACTGAGCTCAGTGTTAGCTGCTCAGCTTGGCACAGGAGCAAAGAGAAGGAGACCGCAGCTGCTCCCTCTGAGGAAAGTTTGAGCCAGGCCTCCGAGCTGCAATAACGCTGGGCCACAAAGCTGAGACCCCAAAGCCCCCGTGTGGATCGACACTATTGCCCCTGGGAGAAGGACAGCATGTGAGCCAAGGGCGCATGTACCCCTGATTCCAAGTCGCATGAGTTCCCATTACAAGACAAGGCTGTTCTCTCCACTACCCCACAAACTCGGTCTGGGCTCCAGCACCTTGTCAGCACTGAAAATTACCTGCTGCTGACAACAGGCGTCAGCATGAGCTGTCTCAGCAAACACAGCTAAAACTTATCCAGCATGATCGAGCTGGGCTCTTGTTTCACACATCATCCTGTGGGCAGAGGGTCTGAAGATCGAGCTACCCGGCACTGCTACGGAGCATACCCTGCCACACGTGCCCACTACTATTAGCCGCAGGCAGGGGGCCCAGGTAAAGTGGGAGGAAAAGTTTGCCCTGAACACCCTCTAGTAAAGTGGTTCTCAACAACTGTTGGGGCACATTACTGTGTCACCACACAGTGCTAAGTGTGCTGCAGAGAGCTGGGGAGATGACTGGATTTGGCCTGGGGGGATGGAGGAGGGGGTAGGCTGGTGTGTCCTGTAGGGTTGTGACCAAGTGTGTCACGACCTGCAGAAGGTTGAGAACCACTGCTCTAGTACACAAGCAGGAAAGAGCCAGACTATCAATGGGGCTGGCAGTTAGAAAATACACCTTCTTACTTGCAAAGACGTACCATTTCATTGGGATTCAGTGAGACAATCGCTGGAAATCCTTCCCCTGCCCCATCAGGCTGCCATGTTCAGAGCCTTTGCACCACACAATCACTGTTTAAGGCTACTAATCTGATGGAAAAGATACCCGAAGTTTCATTACTGAGGAAGTGGAAAAAATCACTAGTGCTGCTCTATAAATACACCTTCTTTTAATCATGCCAACTGAATTCCCAGGCACCACCCCCACCCAGCTCAGCCGGTGCAGTCTGTTCCAGAGCGTGAGCCTCTGGGTCCTTAGTTGAGATAGTTCATAAATGGGTTCTGTGCTTACACTCAGTGCACTCTGCGGGACGGCAGGGGGCTGCAGAGCCCCACTCTGTGATCAGAACCAGGCAAGAGATCTGCCCTTTGAAAGTCAAACTCAGCTAACTAGCAGCCAGCTGAAAAGCCATGTCACTGGCTTTCCAGTGCCTGCTCTTCAGTTACGTTCACAGGAACTGGGATCAATAACTGGAGTGTTTCCCATCATTCCTGGAATGGTTCCCCTTGAATCTACCCAGAGCAGCTTTAAACCCTCAGATAAACAGAATCAGCAGGGAGAAGAGAAAGACAGAAGATCTCTGAGGATTTCTAAGAAAAAGTCATGTCTTCGGAAGGTTTTGCAGCTTTTCCTTGCCTCCAAGAAAGCCAGAATGTGCAACTGCTTCCAGTCACTGCTCAATTCCAGGCTTGGAGACCGAACCATTCAAGCTAGAAATACTTAACAGTCCGAGAAGATGAGAAGGGAAGGGTGCCCACTAAAAGAACTTGACACCTCGGCCATCATCGAGTGTGATAATTTCAGCCTTGTGTTCTTGCTGTAAGGCTTGCAGGGCACGAAGCAACATGGACTCTTCCAATCCATGGAACTCTAGGGAAGAATGAAACACCCCCACTCAGTAGGAGCAACAAGAATCGCATCACAAATACCCCACAGCTCACTGCAGTCTGTGAATAATGATGGCAACATATGAGATTCTTTATGCAGCACCTTTCATAAACACCAAGAACATAACAAACAGCACAATAAACACACCCCTCCTCCTCACTATACTGACACATCAGGAATCAGAAATGGCACTGCTGGGTGCTGTTAAACAGAGAAGGATAATGGATAATACAACTTTCAGCAGAGACCTGAAAGCAGCAAGGGAGCCAAGCAAAAAACTCAGCCCACCTGGAGTCAGATGAACAAAAGGACAGAGCTTTGGTATGGTGATACGAAGATCTCAGGATGAGCTGCGAATAAGGCTTACACACCCGCTTCTCGGTGGTGATCTGCATAAACTCCAAAACACAGAGCTAGCTTGTATTTCACCATTAAATCGTGACCTAGCAGCACTATTGTGCTTTGGAAAGCAGCCCCAGAACATGAGACAGGACGTTACCTTCATTCTCTGTGTCATCTCCATTGGACAGTTCATACAGTGTGAATACAGAGTTGGTCAGGCCATTCTTAGACACCTGGAAAAACAAGAGTGATGTAAAAAACTTCACTTATGTGTCTTAAAAGCAATTAATATTCCCAACAGATCTCTGCTGGATCTTCATTTAAATGGAGTGGAAGCTAGTCAGTATTTACTAGGCAAACAAGCTAACTCCTCAGAGACGAGATTTGATTCTGGAGAAAGTAGCCTCTGTCCCACCATTCTTTATTCCTTCTCTCAAATTTTAACAAGGAGTTTTACAACGAGAATTTGTGTCATGGAGGAGAATGCAACAACGGCTTTATCCTAACTACCGACCTCCCAACCACACCCCGGATCAAGATGCAAACAGTGTATTTGCTTGCAAATAACACCATTTTACACAAGGTAAGGTGTGCCCAACTGCAAGATCCCTACACATCCCTGCAGCAGAGGGAAACAGGACCCAGAAAGGGAAAGCAGTGGATGGAGAATCAGGACACTAACATTGAGGGTTGCATTTTTCACAAATCACAATCAAGGCCACTGGCAGCATCCCATCACTCTGGGACTGGCAGTTAGAAATGGCCAGTTTCAGATGAGATGTCAAATCAACAATTCATTTCAGTCCCTTTTGTGGTGAATCTGAAATGACAGCTGCCTCCCCATACGTCGGGGTAGGCAAACCTCAGCACAAGGGCCAACAGTGGCACATAAATCCATTCAGAGTGGCAAGCAGTATCCTCTGAGCCCCCACCAAAATTGTTACTTTCTACTCAGCAGCATGTCTGGGAATGGGACAGCTCTGGGCAGCTTCTTTCTGTGAATTGCTCCTTTCAGAAGCCTGCCTGGAAAGCATCATCCCACTCCAGCCATGGCCGCTACCAAATTTTTAGGCAGCATCCGCTTTTTTTTTGGTGGAGGGTGCTGCTGGCACCGGCTGAGGGTTGGGGAAGAGAGGCCGGCACAGCAGTCGGCAAAGGTTGCTGATCCCTGCCATACATAGATATGGGACTTGGTCTGTGTAGTCTCAAAGCTTCTGTGGCCTCACCCATTGATAGATGAGCTTTCCCCATTCTTCTGGTCTCCGCCACATGATCAGGAAACTGGATTTGTTCTTGTCTAACCATTCTAGGTTCCCTGAAATGCAATGAAAAGAGTGCATTTACCACAGGGCACCAAACACAATATGACACCTCTCATTGCAGGTTTTATAATAAACAATGGACACTATGCATACATGTAGTCCCATCTCCACCCCATCCTTTCACCCATGCTAGCTTCCTGTCCACTCCATATTAAAAAAAAAAATCTCTCCACCAAACCATCACTGCCTCTAGGGTCAACGCTCCCAGTGCAGAGGGTTGCGATGTTGCATGTAGAATGGGACAAGGAGTTCTAAAAACAAAGACAGCACTGAAAAATAATTGAAAATCAGGGAGATTCCAATAGGAGTGATACAGTCCGTGCCCAGAGTGTTTTGGGACAGTCACACATCCAAAGACCCTCAGCACCAGGAGAGAACTAAGGCACAGTTCTTGCTTACAGACCCAGCAGAAGCAACTTAAATAGTCGCAGAAAATTCAGCAGAGATTTTCACCCACCTTTTTTCCTGAGTTCTTCTAACACAACTTGTATGGATTCCATGGGAAGTTTCCCTGTTTCTTTGTCAAGGAAACAGTTAGTGCAATTTAGCGGCATAGACAAAGCTGAGAGAACGATATCAGACACGTGACATGACCCTCTCTAACACTGTCTACAACACAAACTTGTTGCAGGGGTACCACATTACCCACTTTGGCCACATATCTGCACAAAAGACACTATCAAAGGACCTAATCAAGCCAGCTACTCCATCAAGGGATCATTCACCAATGTGATTTATGCCATCATGTGCCAGAAATGCCTCCCAGCCTTATATATTGGACAAACAGGACAGTCTCTGTGCAAAAGAATAAATGGACACAAACCTGACATAAGAAATCACATTTAAAAACCAATAGGGGAACATTTCAATCTCCCTGCTCACTCCATTAATGATTTGTTAATAGCTGTGCTCAAATAAATGGATAACAAATAGAAACTTCAATCAGAAATTGCAGAATTGGAATTCATATGCAAATCTGATTCTGTGAACTCAAGACTGAATGAAGACTATGGGTTCTTTCCCCATTATAACAGGTAATTTTGCTTATCTTTTCCCCAATCCACCTCCATTAATTGCTGTACTCCACTGTTTGAATCCTAACACCCGATTTGCTGTTACAGTCTGACCAGATCTTATGACTTGCACTTCCCTTCCATTTATTTTGCTCCCACTCTGTAAGTTCCCCATCGTCAAGCATCGGGCGAAGTAGTATTTTCTCCCACGAAAGCTCATGTGATAAATAAATTTTTAGTCTTTAAAAAAGTGCCACAGGATTCCTTGTTTGTTTTGCTGGACTAGACTAACACGGCTACCCCACTAGAACTATGATATTCATATTCATCCATGTGGGAACCAATGATAATGTGAGAGGTGACCCTCTGCAGATCAAAGGTGAATACAGGGCTCTGGGAGTACGGGTGAAGGAGTTCGGTGCACAGGTAGCGTTCTCCTCGATCCTTCCGGTCAAGGGTAGGGGCCTGAGCAGAGACAGATGCATCCTGGAGGTGAATGCCTGGCTGCGAAGATGGTGTTACCAGGAGGGCTTTGGCTTCCTCGACCATGGGGTGCAGTTTCAGGAAGAAGGACTGCTAGGCAGAGATGGACTCCACCTATCCAGGAAGGGGAAGAGCGTATTTGGAAGCAGACTGGCTAACCTAGTGAGGAGGGCTTTAAACTAGGCTTGAAGGGGGAAGGTGACCAAAGCCCACAGGTAAGTGAAACTGAGGGAAACCTGGGGGAAGGGATGGAACTTGGGGGGTGCTGGGGCTGTAACAGCAGGAATAAAAGAGAGGGTAGTTGGAACTGGGAGGAGAAATCAAATAATTGTTTTTTATTTCCTAATGAAGTCATACCACCTCAGGCGAGTGGGGAAGGAGGACACTGGGAGAAATTGCAAGGAGGAAGATGCGACAGGAAGGAGAATCGACAGGGCAAAGTAGGGCAATCGGCCCGGTATTTTAAGTGTCTGTACACAAATGCGAGGAGCCTGGGAAACAAGCAGGAAGAATTGGTAGTACTGGCACAGACAAGGAGCTATGATATAATTGGAATAACAGAAACATGGTGGGATAACTTGCACGACTGGAGCACTGCCATGGACAGATATAAATTGTTCAGGAGGGACAAGCAGGGAAGAAGTGGGGGAGGAGTAGCGCTATATGTAAAAGAGCTGTACGACTGCTCGGAGCTCCACTGTGAAAGTGGAAACAAGCCGGTTGAAAGTCTGTGGGTTAAGTTTAGAGGAGAATGCAACAAGGGGGATCTCGTGGTGGGTATCTGCTACAGACCGCCAGACCAGAAGGAGGAGGTGGATGAGGTGTTCTATGGACAACTAACAGAAGTTTCCAGATCTTATGGGTGACTTCAATTATCCTGACATCTGCTGGGAAGGTAATACAGCAGTACACAGGCAATCCAGGAAGTTTTTGGAGACTATTGAGGACAACTTCCTACTACAAATGCTGGAAGAACCAACTGGGGCCTTGCACCTCTAGACCTATTGCTCACAAACAGAGAAGAATTGATCGGGGAAGTAGAAGTGAATGGCAACCTGGGCAGCAGCGACCATGAGATGGTAGAGTTCAGGATCCTGATCAATGGAAGGAAGGAAGGAAAGAAGCAGAACACACACCCTGGACTTCAGAAAAGCAGATTTTGGCTCCCTTAGGGAGCTGATGGGCAGGATCCCTTGGGAGGCTGATCTGAAGGGGAAAGGTGTCCAAGACAGCTGGCTGTATTTTAAAGAAACCCTGTTAAAGGCACAGGAAGATAACATTCAGATGTGCAGAAAGAACAGCAAATGTGGACGGTGCCCAGCATGGCTTAGCAGAGAACTCTGTGGTGAACTGAAACATAAAAGGGAAGCTTACAAGAAGTGGAAGCTTGGACAAATGACAAGGGAGGCATATAAAGATATTGCTCGGGACTGCAGGAATAAAATCAAAGGCCGAAGGACAACTGGAGTTGCAGCTAGCAAGAGATGTGAAGGATAACAGAAAGGGGGTCTACAAGTATGTTAGTAACAAGAAAAGGATCAGGTGTGGTGTAGGTCCCTTACTGAATGGGGCAGGCACCTGCGTGGTGGATGATGCGGAAAAAGCTGAAGTACTCAATGCTTTTTTTACTTCAGTCTTCACAGGGAGGGCCAGCTCCCGGGATACTACATGGGGTACTGCAGAATGGAGAGAAGAGCAGCCCTCGGTGATGGAAAGTCAGGTTAGGGACTACTTAAAGAAATTGGATGTGCACAAGTCCATAGGGCCGGATGAACTGCATCCGAGGGTGCTGAGGGAGTTGGCTGAAGTGATTGCAGAGCCGCTGGCCATTTATCTTTGAGAACTCATGGCGAACGGGGGAGGTCCCGGAGGACTGGAAAAAGGCAAATATAGTACCTATCTTCAAGAAAGGGAAAAAGGAGGATCCGGGGAACTACAGACCGGTCAGCCTCACCTCAAACCCTGGGAAAATCATGGAGCAGGTCCTCAAAGAATCCATCCTGAAACACTTGGAGGAAAATACAGTGATCAGCAACAGTCAACATGGATTCACCAAGGGCAAATTGTGCCTGACCAACCTGATTTCCTTCTATGATGAGATGACTGGATTTGTGGATGCGGGAAGTGCCATTGACGTAGTATACCTCGACTTTAGCAAGGCTTTTGATACGGTTTCCCACAGCATTCTCGTCAGCAAATTAAGGAAGTATGGGTTGGACGAGTGGACCGTAAGGTGGATCAAAAACTGGCTAGATCAACGGGCTCAGCGGATAGGAATCAATGGCTCAATGTCTAGTTGGCAACCGGTAACGAGTGGAGTGACCCGGGGTCAGTTCTGTTCAACATCTTCATTAATGATCTTGATGATGGGATAGACTGCATGCTTAGTAAGTTCGCGGATGACACTAAGCTGGGGGGAATAGTAGATACTCTGGAGGGCAGGGACAGGAACCGGGGAGACTTGGACAAATTGGAACACTGGGCCGAAAGAAACCTCATGTGGTTCAACAACGACAAGTGCAAAGTCCTACACTTAGGACGGAAAAATCCCATGTACTGTTACAGGCTGGGGACCGATCGGCTAAGTAGCAGCGCTGTAGAAAAGGACCTGGGGGTTATGGTGGATGGGAAGATGAATATGAGCCAACAGTGTGCCCTTGTTGCCAAAAAGGCCACTGGCATATTAAGCTGCATCCGTAGGAGTATTGCCAGCAGATCAAGGGATGTGATAATTCCCCTCTATTCGACACTGGTCTGGCCGCATCTGGAATACTGTGTCCAGTTTTGGGCTCCCCACTACAGAAAGGATGTGGACAAATTAGAAAGAGTCCAGCGGAGGGCAACAAAAATAATTAGAGGGCTGGGGCACATGACTTATGAGGAGAGACTGAAGGAACTAGGCTTATTTAGTCTACAGAAGAGAAGACTGAGGGGAGATTTGATAGCAACCTTCAACTACTTGAAGGGGTGCTCCAAAGAGGAGAGAGCTACGCTATTCTTGATGGTAACAGAGGACAGAACAAGGAGCAATGGTTTCAAATTACAGCTGGGGAGGTCAAGGTTGGATATTAGGAAAAACTTTCTCACTAGGAGGGTGGTGAGGCATTGGAATGGGCTATCTAGGGAGGTGGTAGAATCTCCATCTTGGGAGATTTTTAAGGCCCGGTTAGACAAAACCCTGGCTGGGATGATTTAGTGGGAGTGGTCCTGCTTTTTAGCAGGGGGTTGGACTAGATGACCTCATGAGGTCCCTTCCAACCCTATTATTCTATGATTTAATGTCCATCCAGACAGCAGCACAGACACACAACTACTTCAAAGAGGGATCACTGTACAGAACACCCTGCCCCTGCTGATACAACATTATTTACTACCTAATACTGCAATGCTAGCAACAAGGAATGACTCGGTAGGTCCAGGTCCAGAGAGCAGAGCTGATGACCTGGAAGAATGTGTATCTTGCAAACAGCTCTGCTTTATAACTGCCATAAGTGTCTGAATCCCTGTGCTGTATTCATGGAGTCCGGGACACAGTGGCCATCTACAATACAGCACTCTGCAATGCAGCTCACCCTGGTCCCAATCCAAACTGTTCCCCAGGATTCCCCTTCAGTGATAAAGATTGGTTTTTAGCCTAACATGCTTTCCAGAGATAGTAAAATCCCCCTCCAAGTATTAGTTTGGATTCAAGCCACCACAGAAACTGGCCAATGGCATAGCTTGGGAGCAAAGGATACGCTGCAGCTTCCTGTTGTTGAAAAGTGGGCTTTCTTGGGCCTCCATGACAGTCATTGTGTACTGCTTGTTGAGGCGACAATATGAGAGCACCAAAGAGCACCAGGCAGTCATCTGCTTCTGCCGGGTGTCCACATTGGGCTGCAATCTAGAAACAAACACAGAGGTGCCCCAGGTCAACACCTTGTACCAGCCCAAGTCTGTAGTTAAAGAGGTGTTAAGAGTGGCCAGGCAGGCCACTGCTGCATGCAAACCTTGCCCCAAGATCAGTGGGATCTGACACTTCAATGAGCCGCAGCTACCTCAACAGCTGAATCTGCTAGGTCTAGGGGAGCCGTCTGCCTGGCTCCTGTCCCTCCTTCCTAGCTGCTGCCTGAATGGCACAGCAACCCCGCTGCTATGCGACTCGACCCGAGCCAAGCCGGGGCCATTTCACCAGCTGCTCCGCTGGCCGGGACTCGGCCACACCGGCTCCACACAGCGCCCAACGCCCTGATGCGGGGGCCCAGAGCTGGGCCCTCCCGCCTGCGGCGTCCCAGCAGGGCACGGCCGGTGCGAGATCCCCGAGAGCTGGGCTCTGGCGTAGGGGGAAGGGCCTGGCCTGAGGGGTACCGGGGGAAACAGAGGAGCCCTTCAAACCGGAGAGGGGGCGGGACCGGGGCCCCGACTCACGTGAAGAAGGGGGGAAAGCGATACTGCCACGGCCACTCGAAACTCATCGCCACCGCCCACTCCGCGAACCCGGAACCACCTCAACGACTTCCGGTCCCCAGCATCGGCTTCCGGTCGGCCGCCGGGGTACACGTCTCGCAGGAAGGTTCCGGCCAGAATCTGTTCCGCCCGCCGTTTGCTGGGGTGGGGGCTCAAGGCCTTCCCGTCCGTAGGGCCGACGGCTGGGCGGCTCCGCGCCAGAGGGCAACTCAACGGAGCCCAGCTGTGCGGGCTGCACGCCGCACAGAGTGCCCTCCTGGGGGAGGGGCGCTGGCAGGAGGGCACTCTGGGGCATACCCTTTCCTCTCGTGCTGCCTCAGTTTCCCCTGCTGCGTGCAGGGCTGAGGCCAACGGCATGGATCAAAAACACAGGAATATTGTGCCGAGTGTTGAGCCGCACTGAAAGTGACTCTGCAAGGGCCCGGTGACAGCTTGGCGTTGGGGCACATAGATTGTGCCTGAGGGTTTAGAGCAGATGGGGGAAGGCTGCGCAGCTATGGAAGCACCAGCCATCAGAGACATTACAGTAAAGCAGCCAGAGGGGGCAAGGAATGGTAGAGCCAGGCCACGGATGGACTCTTTTCAAACTGATCCCACAGCCCTGCCCATGGCCATCTAGGTGCCTCTGGGCCCCTTGCCCTGTTCTCCATTCCTTCCCAGCCTTCCCCTCATGAAACAACAGTTGCTTCATTCCTGCTCCCAGTGTCTCCAGCGCTGTGCAGAAGGGGTGCCTGCTGGTCTCACGGACTGGTCCTGAGGACAATGGCCTCTCCATGTGGTCGGAATGGAATGAGGTCTCATGCTACCTGTAGCTGGCACATCCATCCCCATGTGGCCTCATCCCAGACCAACCCGGACCCTGTGGTGGTTCTGGAGTCATCCTGCTTCACCAGAACTTCTGACCACTTGCTGCGCTATGCTTCTCAGCCCTCTCCGTGCCACCTGGCTCCTTTCCTGCCTTCACCAGTTTACCCCTGGGGTAGGGAGCACAGGGGATTTTTGCAGTCCAGGGGAGGCTGGAATCCAGGGAACTACTTTCTCCCATCAGGGAAGGCTGGTAGCATTGATGTGTCCTGGTTGCTAGAAGGCAACATTGCCCTCCCAGCAGGAGCGAAGACTGGCCAGTGCACGGTGCTGTCTGAGGATCCAGGGCTGCGTGGGGCCTAGTGACTCTCCAAATTGTCCCAGCTAGGCTGGAGATGGCACAAGCTGCCTGGGAGTGATGGAAAAAGAGGCTGTGCCTGTCTTCAGTGCAGTGTCACATGGGCAACGGTCAGGCCCCCCAGCTCCTCCTCCACGTGCCATATGAGGAAGCCAGAGCAGTTAGTATCCTGTTCTGCCCTTTTGCAGCTCATGGCTGCAAGCCTGAGCACCCCGGAGCGTTTTACATGCACAGGGTCTGACAGCAGCAGCATTTGGCCTTCTGAAGATGCTCACAGTTATCCTTCCCCTTTCACTTGCCCCAGCCAAGCCATGCTGAGGCTGAATTGGGCTGCAGATGTCAGCTAAGCAGGGGCTCTCCCAAAGGGATACTGCACAGAGCACTCAGGAGCTGCAGAGACCTGGCCAGGCCTTGGCGGAGTGGTGTGGCTTCCTGGTGCGTTTCCATTCACTGGGAGGGAGCAGCCAGTGGGCGAGAAGAGGAAGGAAGGAACCAACAGAGAGGGCCCGGGGGGCTTTTTTTGACTGTACAAGCAGGAAAGGAAACTGCAGAGGCAGCAGGCCTCTCACTCCTGAACACATGCTGCTGCCTTGTTGTGCAGGATGCTGACTCAGTGCCCACCCAGGGCCCTTGGGAGCACGGCACTAAGGGAGGAGTCAGGATCCTGGAGAAGGGGAAGATGTGGGTGGGAGAGGGGAGTATTAGGGAATCACAGGCCACCCTATACAACAACTCCAGCAAGAAATGAGCTATCTCCTGGCCCCCTCAAGCGGAGGGATGTGAGGTCCAGCCCAAGAAGGAGCCAACTGTGAGGACTTCCCACAAGCACCCCAGTAGGTAATTCCCAGGCTTTGTGATGCTTCTGCCTGGAGCCACCACACAGGTTCCAGCTCCCGTGGCAAAGCAGGGCTAGGCTGTGTGCCAGAATAGGACTGACTGTCAACGGATCTGAGAGTGAACACTGCTGTGCAGGGGTTCCCCTCCTTCTCTTGGCTCTGCATGCCACCCTGACTGGCAGCAGCCCAGGTGGGCAGGAATGGCCCACGGAGCTACATGGCCCTTGCACATGGTGGAGGAGACAGTGACATTTAAACAAGGCATGTTTCCATTCCAGTGACTGAGCCTGGGGGAGCAGCAGGGCTTGCAGGAGAGAAGAGGCCCAGCTACCCAGACAGGAGAGCCAGCTACAGGGCAGCCACCTGCCAAGCTGCCTCCCCCCGTCCCCTCAGACACACACACAGCTCAGTGCCCACGCACACAGACACTGATTGGCAGAGTCCTGCCTGTCTAAATAAACAATCTCTGCAAGAGACACGTGCGTGACCAATTGAGACAAACAACAGACCTCTTCACAAGTAACCTGTGGAGGCCTCAGCCTCACACCCGTTCTCTCTAAACCCCAATTCTCTGCTGCTGTCCTGACCATTTCCCTGACCCTCTGCACTGCTATGAGGGAACATGGACCCCCAACCTGGAGTCTACCTTGCTCTAGGGCCCCAACTGGACCTAGCTTCCCTATTTCCTGGTGCTGCTTTGTTTGAGGGACCCTCACCAAGACAATGAGGTCATGTTGCACCCCCTTTGGCAGCTCAGCTGGGCTCAGTGTCATTATCCAGGACAAGGAACCATGGGACCCAGCAATGTCATCCATCAATGGGCCAAAGGCCTGAAGGCAGGGCCAGATTAAGGGGATGCAGCGCCCCGGGCTGCCCACTTTTGTGGGGCCTGTGGCTTGCTGCCCCCCACGTCTCCACTGTGGAGCCCCCTGCATCGAGTCCCAGCCCCGCACCATGCCGGCCTGGGGGGATGGGCTGGGGCCAGAGGCTGCAGCACTCCTATGGCAGAGCCGGCCAGCACATGTTCGGTGGACTCTGGTGGCAGGGCCAGCCAGTGTGCAGGGCAGTCTCTGGCATGGAGCTCCAGGGCCTGGAGTGCTGTTGGACTGCCATGCTGAGGCCCTGCAGCTCAGGCTGCCATGGCCAGCTTTCCAGCACGGCAGCCCGACAACACTCCAGGCCCTGGAGCGCCACCACCGGAGGCTGCCCTGTGTGCTGGCCGGCCCCACCTCTGGCCCAGGAGCACAGCAGCCACCCATTGGTCAGCATCACCCCCGACCTGAGGCAGACCAGCCGGCCTGGTGCAGAGAGGGAACGCCACGGCCTCTGGCCCCCAGCCCCACCAGAGCTGTGCCAGCAGGGTTGGATCAGCAGGGGCTTTAGGAGCTACAGCCTGGGGCCCCCTTCTGGTTGGTGCCGAGGGCTGCAGCCCTCAAAGCCCCATTGATCTGGCCCTGCCTGTAGGCCACCAATTAGCCCTGGAGGATCCTGTGAAAGCCCTGAGTCCCTGCTCAGTGCCACACATTGCAAGGGAGACAGAAATAAAAAGCCACAAGTTCCAGCCAACTCTCGTTGGGACTGTGGCACTGGGTCCCAAGAGGGGGCACCGCCCAGCTGGCAGTGGGGAGGGGCTGGGGTTTCTCTCTAATTCTTCCAATTGCAACTTTCCATGTGTCTGCAAGAGCCAAGGCAAGAAACCAAATTGTGAAAGAAAGCTCCAGAGGCTTGGGAAGGGAAGGTCTTTAATCTCCACCCATTTAACCAGGGAGCCTGTTTGCAAAGGGATCAGAAAACATTTCAGGAAAAGCTAATAAAAGAACCGTGCAGCCTCCAGCTTCACATGGCGAGGGTGCATGCAGCAGGCATTACATCTCCATAAATAGGGCAGGGGAAACCTGCTGGCTGGCATCAGAAACTCAGAAACACAAAGCTTTCTCTCCAGTGCCAGGCTAGGGGCCCCCTTCATACAGCCATGGCATCTCTGGGTGCTGCCAGGGCCTTGAGGGCAATGCAGACATGTGAGGAGAGGCATTTCTCCTGAGGACGTATGTGCATACAATACCCCCAGAGGGGAATTTCAGGTACATTGGAGCGGCCTGACTTTTGCCCCTCTCTGGATGTAACTGTGAGTCAGGCCCCCCCAAGGCTTTCCTCACCAGCTGCTCAGTGCAGACCAGTGCGAGACCCCAGGACTGCACTAGGGCTGCGGGGACTCATCTGAGCCCTTTCTCTGGAGGTGGTGTGCATGTGTTAAAGCTGCTGTGAACTGTGCATGAGACCCCCAGCATGGATTTATGAAGGCATGAGATCCAGAGCCCAGTCAGCCCCCGGGTGCTCTCCTCCTGCAGCATCTGCATCAGCTCCAGGGAGCACTAGTGACCTGGGATTGGAAGCCCATCATCATCATAACGTGTGAACCCGTGTGTTCAGCTAGAGATTGACCATGCCCTGAGGGTTCAGGAGGGCAACGGTGGGCTGTTTCTCCAGAGCTTCTCTGAACCATTGGGTCTGGCAGTTGGACTGGAGTCTCCATTGGCTCCTGGGTGCGGCCAGGTTGGAAGCAGCGGGAACAAAACTGTGGTTCCAGCCCTGCCGGGATCGAGTGCTGGAGGATAGGAGATGGTGCCTCCAGCATTGGAGCTCAGCTAGCAGGCAAAGGGCAGGGGCTGGTGACATTTGGGGCAGCTGAGGGAGGGCAGGCTGGTCAGAGGTTCATTCCAGATCTGTTTCTCTGCTAACATATGCCTTGTGTGCCCCCAGTGCCCTGGTCTGTGGCACTCAGGACTGCGTCTTGCCATCCTTGCTCTTACACACCACCAGGGTGACTAGGAAAGGGATGAGGCAGATGGGGGCAATGATCAAGGCCAGCAGCATGTCCTCCGGCGGGTCGAGCAGCACCGGGTGGTCCTGGGTACAGTTCAGGAAGTAGATGTAGTGGCTCTTGAAGATATAGTCGTCAGCGATTCTGTTAGGGTAGCCGAATTTCAGTTTTTCGGCGGCGCTCTCCAGGCAGTACTGGAGATAGCTGTATGGCCTGAGACAGAGGAGACAAGATGGAGAATTTGTTTTGGGACCAAGCCATTATCTGTGGAACAGCCAGAAATGAAGCTGAAGATCCTGGGCTGGCTCTCCATGCCAGGACAGGACAGGACAGCCTCTTTCTGCTGCACTGGCTCCTGTGCCCTGCCGGAGCAGTATAAAGGGACCTCACTGTGAGGAGCACCCGCCCCCATCATACAACAACATTGTTACCGATTCCCCTCTGCCTGCATCTTGCACAGTCATTGGCACAAGGGCAATGTGGACCCGACATTGCCTCCTGCTCCAGTGGTTCTGTGCAGCCCCTTTGCCCGGGTGGAAATGGGGACACGGGAGCTGGGAACTGGGCCCATCAGTTATCATGCGTGCGCCAGAAACTCCTAACTGACCTATCGGGTCGTGGTGCCAAGGGGCTGGCTGGACAGGGTGGGAGATATCATAATATTCTATCCTGGCTCTTTTTCCCCACTTGAGCTCCAAAAAGGGGTCAGTGCCATGAGCCCTGTTGTACAGTGTGGTGCCACAACGTATCCCAATCCTGCCCACAGGCCGCAGGTCACGTGCACAGCCAGGAACACCGTCAGACTCTGCCAAGGAAGAGCACATGGGGTCTGCAGAGGCAGCACAGGCAGGAAATGCGTTTCAGCCATGCCTGGCTCTCCAAAAGCTTGTGCTGAGTCCAGGCCTGCATGGAGGATAGCAGCAGGCTGCTTGGGTTCCCCAACAGGCCTCTGGGAAGCAGGATAAACTTGGTTCATTTGGGCTTCCTTGGGGTTGGCCTTGTTCTGACACAGACACAGCATATGCTCCACCCACCTGTGAACTGGCTCTGAGGATGCTCACCCTGTGTTTTAGCCTGGCCTATCCAGGTTCAGACCCTGCTGGAGTCCCCCTCCTGCTCCCCTTCCCCAGTCCTACCCCGTGGAATGAGGTGTTTGAAATGGCTCTGGAAATCAGTGACCACGGGCACACCTGCGTGCTTGGTGAACCCACAAGTCCAAGCGGCTGATGGGTCACAGACACCAAGTGGGAGGCAAGGCAGCGGGACCCAGCCTGATGAAAGCAGATCCAGCCCCCTGCACCTGGGGGGGCTGGGCTGTCTGGAGATTACAGGCTTTTCAAACCAGATGCCTTTTCCCCAGCACCTTACGTCCCATTTGGAATTTCCTGGCCACATGACAGGAGACAAATGGCTCCATTTGGTTAAAGTTGCTGCGTCAAGAGCACTGCCTGGCAACTGTGAAAAACACAAGCATTTTCCTTTCGTTCAAAGTTCCCTGCAGAAAACAATCTGCCCAGTCCACCCTGCCCCAAATGAGTGTCGGGTTCAATGAGACCCATTACAGTTGGCAGGAACCACACCCTGCTGCCAGGCTGACCCTGTTGTGTCACCCAGAGGCAGCTGCTCTCAGTTGTGTTCCCAGACTCCTGGGTCTGAGAACTCTGGGTGCCTGGTTGGTCATGGATCTCTGCAGCTTGCTGGCTGCTGCATGCTGGAAAGGGTTCTCCTGGGGTCAAAGAGCAAACTCCCTAGTGTGGCTTCCTGTCTTGGGCAGGCTGGTCAATAGCCCAGCTGCTACAGTACCTGCTGATGATTCTCCAGTCACACAGTTGCGCGCCGGTCACGTTATTCATCCAGATAGTGAAATTTATCCAGCAAAAGTGCGCAAACAGCCAGTAATGGTCATCTGGACAGAAGAAAGCAAAGCTCTGAGCAAGGAGTTGACTGCAGCTGGCTCAGGTCTGGAAGCTCAGTGCTGCCCACCCCCTGGCACAGGCAGTGACAGGGAAAAGCTGTCAAAGCTTTTCTTGGACTGATTCAAGGAGTGTGGCCCCAGCTTACGACTAGAGTCTCCTTTCCAGCTATCCTTCTCCATTGCTCACCAGCTTCCAGCACTGGCTGGCTTGAGGGCCCTGGGGCCCCTTCTGTCATGCTGGCAGACCAGGTGGCAAGTCATACCAAGGTCCTCCTGTCTCAAATGAACACTGACAGATCCTTAGCTGGAGTCAGATGTTCACCCAGGTGTTACTGTGAGAACAGGGAGCAGAATTATTACAATGTGTTTCATGTTTAGACTTTATCGGATGCTCATGAGAGGCTCCCGGCTTTCATCTCACTTACAACCTCTGTACTCCATACTGTAACAGAATAGCTGAGTGATCTCTGACTGTGTAAATCACCAGCCACGAGAAAGACATTAACTAGTGTGAAGTGCCAATCTGCAGCAGGATGGGTAAGTTCATCGACACCAAACTGACTATTGTGGGATGTTAAAGAGGACAAAAGACTTTGTGGCTCTGGATTCCCCCCGTCCCCCATGGAGATGAGTCCTCCCATCAGCTGAGTTTGCAGCTCAGAGCACACAGGAAGAGGGGTATAAAATCCCCTATCAAGAATGAAGTGGATTTCTGTGGTGCTTGGAATCTGTGAGGAAAGTTTTCTAGGCATAAGCTGTGGATCCCCTTCCCCACCTGTGTAGTCTGGGTTAGTCCAAAGGATGCAGATAGCTTGCTTTTTATAGAAGCTTTTATTACCTTTTGAAATTTAATCTCTCATTTGTGCATGTTTACCTGCTTTAACCTTGTGACTAACTCTCCTGTTTCCTTTTTCTTAGTTATAGGTCTTTATATAGGTTATTAAAGGATTGATCACAAGCATTGTTTTTGGTGTGAAATCTAAATTGGTAAGTGATGGGCTCTTTGGGATTGAGAATAACCTGACTATTGCTGACAATGACAAATTCAAAGGGGTAGCCATGTTAGTTTAGTTCAGCAAAACAAGCAAGGAGTCCTGTGACATTTTAAAGACTAACACATTTATTTTTCTGACTATTGCTGTGGTTCGTAGTGTGAGGGACCATCTCTCACAAAGGGCGGCTTGCCTGGGTGGTGAGAAAGGTCTATGTTCCCAAGGGGACTGGCTGAGACTTTGTAGTGAGGCTGTTTTAGGAGTTTACACTTGATAACAGGCTGGTGAAATCTAAGCATGGCATGCAGCCCAGGAGCACAGCCCCAACCAAAGGCCCTGGATGGAAGGTGGTGGGCTGGAGAGGGGACCTGTGAGGGCTGAAGGGAGGTCAGCAGCACTTGTGACCTGACTGGGGACACTGGGGCATGTTCCTGGCCCGGTCTAGCAGGGCACCACCCTCATGGTGCTCTCCTCCTTGAGAAGCAGTGAGGACATAGGGTGGGGCAGGACCCACAAGCCATAGAGAAGACAATGACCAGTGGAGCCCAGATGGCATCCCCATACAGGTCTCACCAGCCCCTGTCCCGCACCACACCCCAGCCATTGCTGGCAGAGCTGTGAGATGCCCAGGCCACTGGCCTGGCTGCCCATCCATTGACAAGAGAGATGGGTACCAGGCAGGAAGGAACCCTGGAGTCCCAGCTTGGTCCCAGCATGGAGTGAGCTCCGTCCTCGCTGATCCACCCCCAGACTTACCCAGAGTGAATTGGGGGAGCTGGCTTTTGTTGTCTGGTGTTGCAGACTCATGCGCTGTCCAGTTCTGCGGCACAGCCAGAGATGTGTTGGCTCCCTGCACTATGGCACCCGTGGGACAGAGCTTGCTTCCGAGAGTCACTGGAGGAGCATGGGAAACAGTCAGTAAGATGCACTCTTTTGGGTTTGCTGTGGCTTGGGCAGGTGCCTGGCCCCAAATTGCCCCTCCCTGTCACACTTGGCTGGAGCTGGGGGGAGTGGTACCAATGGGCCATTCTCTGGGTCCCTTTAACCAGGAGTTGGGGCAGGGGTGAGGGGATTTAGGTTGAGATTTGCAGAGGTGGTTCCTGATTTTGGGGTCTCAGCTGGTATTCAGGGGCCTGGTTGTCAGGGAGAGCTGGGCATTTGCCCATCTGGTGGGCACAACGAGAGCAGTGTGTTCTCTGGACCTCACGGAGCCAAGCTCCACTCATACATCCTGCCATTAGATGGGGAACAACTGGCAAGGCAAAAGACAGCCTGCCTGTGCAGATTCTAGCGGAGACTCCAGAGATGAGAGCAGGTGAGGGGCAGTGCCGAGCGATGATTTGGGAGGGGTAGGGAGGCAGGTCTGGGCCCAACACACTGCTGGTCCAACCTCCCCGCCCCCGATTCACAGTAGCACCATCTCTCAGCCCAGCCTGCCCTGGGGCCTGCCAAAGGCCTCATGGCTCAATACATCAGTAGTAGCCAGCCAGGGTGGCAAAGTCTATGACCTGGCTGGGCCTCAAGGCAAGAAAGAACAGCAAGAGCTTGCTCTGGCCCATGTCAGTGGTACTGCACTAGGCATTCCCTGCACAGAGTGCGAGCAGGAAAGGAAGGGGGCCAGGCCAGAATCACCAGCAGGGAGGGGAAGCTGCAACCCCACACCCTCCCACCAGCGCCTCTCCTTTTGTATGGGATTACCACTGCTCCCCAGCCAGGGAACCCCCCACCCCCAGTCAAGCCCCCTGCTCTCTGCACTTGCTGCCAGCTCCCCCTGCATTGCCTATAAGGACCTCCCCTGAGACCTGTGGGGTAAGGGGGGAGCTGGTCTCCATTGTCTGTGCAGCCCATGGCCTCTGCTGTGAGGCAGATGAGCCTCCCTCCTGGTCCAGGGTTGGGGAGTGGGGCTAAGTTGGTGCACCCCAGCTCCCTGTCCCTACAGTCTCTCCTTGGATGATTTTTGGAAGACGTGGTGACCCGTGTGGTAGCAGCTTCTCCATGCTCATGGGACTGGCCATGGCTGGGGTCTGTCCCCCACTAGCACTGAGGTGCTAAGGGCCTGGGGCCCCAAACAGGAGCTTCACTCTGTAGGCCTACCTGCTCAGCTCCTCTTTGGCCCCCTCCCACCACCCCACCTTCCGTATTGGTACAGGGACTGTGAGGCTGACTCCATGCCCGTGGGCAGAGCAGTAAATACTGAGCCTCAGAGGGACTGTGTGAGCCTGTGGCATCCAGTATTGATAACACCCTAGGCCACGCTGGAAGCTTGGGGATCCCCAGGGAGAATCTAGAGTAACCCAGGACATCCCCAGTGCAAGATCGGAGTCTGGCCAGGAAGTCACGGACACAAGAGGAGGGGCTTTGGCCCCGGAAACAGCCACTTGCTTGATCTCCATCTGTTCCTGCGTTTGCAGGGTCTCACAGGAATTGGCTCTTCTTACTTCTGTCAGCATTTCTGTGTATGAACCAATCCACCCCACAGGGCCAGCTCTTGGCTCCTGGGGTGGAAGCAGCTGGCCCTGAGGTCCAGTGTCCAGGGCCACTGAGAAGAATTGTATCCAATACCTCTCAGGCCAGGACACAAGCAGTTGGTTCACACGGCCTGTTTGCATAGGTGGTCTTAGCTATGGAGGCAGCCTGAGCATTTGCCCAGGGCCTCACGCTGGGAGGGGGCTGGCGGGGCAGCATGGCTTGGAGGCTAGTGGGGGACCTGGTGGTGGGGTTAGGGGACAGGCAGGGAGAGTTAGGGAGGGGGCGGCCAGCAGGTAGGACAGCGGGGGCCTGGCGAGGCTGGGGGTGAGCAAAAGTCAAAGATGAGGCGCCATGCAGGCCCCATCCTTGACTTTTGCCCATGGCCCTGGAATCACTAAGACCGCCCCTGGCCATTTGGCTCATCTGTGTTGGGGCCTTTTCAGCTTTTACTGGGAATTCTATGCCCTGCCTGGGGTGATGTTCAGGTATGTTCGTGTTTGTGCCACTAATTAGCAGGGAGGAACAAAAGGCCCTGAACCAAAAGAACCGGCCAGGGACGATGGAATGATGCTCGCTCACTGGGGCAAGCAGCAGCGCTGACGTGAGAACCAGGAGCGGAATCAGCGAGGGGTGTCCCAGCAGATCCCAGGCAGTGCTTGAGAGCAGCATCTCCTCCCAGACATGCAGCTGCCCCTCCAGCCATGGGCACAGCACTACACATTGTAACAGCGCTGCACAAAGCCCAGCTTCTAATACCTCTGCCCCTCCTTGATCCCAGCCTCCAACACAGACATGGGGAAACTGAGGCACAGAAGGGACAAAGCACAGTAGCCAGGGCCAGAGCTAACAATGGAGCCCAGGCTTCCAGCAGGGGATGACAGAGTCTTGAAGACCATATGTTGCTCAGATCCCTGCCTGGGGGCTGCAAACACCTCCCTAGCCCCCCCTTCACACAGTCCAAACCAGAGGGGTCACTCTGTGCCCAATAGCCAGCACCAGCCAGGCCACCATGCAGTGGGCTCCTGTCCTGACCTCTTGTGCACCAGCACACTAGATTCAGAGCCCAGGCAAGGGAGATGCACTTTGGGATCTGGGTCACTGGTACCCTCAGGATTCCCTCACCACAGCCCCATCCACACCCAAAGCACCGTGCTGCACTGCCAGGGCTGGCTTGGGGAACCTAGAGTCAAGTTTTGCTTTGTCAAGTGGCCCAAAGCTGCACCCCACCTCACTCTCCACCTCCACAATGGGGCGACCCCAGCCTGCCTGAAACCCGGGGGCTCAGCCTCCACGTACTTACCCCAGAGCAGCAGCAGGAGCCCGCGGGAAAGCCTGCCAGAGCCAGTCCCTCTGTAAAGTGCCATCCTGCAAAGTCTGCCTGCTAATGGCCAGGACAACTATTTCAATGGAAATAACAGGAAGCAACTCCTTTCCTCTGACAGGGGTGGTAGTGGCTACAGAAGACGTGTGAAAAATGAGATTACTCAGTGCTGCCTTAAACCAGATCTCCCAGTGGGACCCCTGTCAGAACAGTCCAGCCGCCCCGCCAGGCCCCTGTGCTGCTAGGTGTGTTCTCCGAAAGCTGGGCATCGCTCCGCAAAGGCACCAAGCTTTTGCCAGCCCCAGGCGGCTCCCCGCGTCACCTCTCACAGCTGGGGCAGCGGGGAGAGGCTCCGCTCCCTTCACCATACATCAGCTTTCACAAGGCCCACTGTTTGTTTACTTGTATATTTCCCTTTAATCCTGTCTGGGCTGGGTTGTGAAATTCATTGGCTCCAGGGAGCGGCCATGGAAAGCGTAACAGGCCAGGCTGGGCACTGCCATTAGCCAGTGTGAGCTGGGACAGGGGCCGGGAACTGCACGGCCCAGCACTGCCCAGCTAATGTGCCCCATACTTCCACCCCCACCTTCCCACTCCCCCTCCACCTGAATGAGACCAGGCACAGCCCAGCCTGCTAAAAGAGGCGTGAAATGGCAGCACTGGACACCTGCCCAGCATGCCAGGATGCCTCACAGCTCCAACAGGACACCCCCACACCCCAAGGGAAGTTAGTATTTGCTAAGTGGGAGTGAGCAGCCCTGGGCTCCCCACTCAGCGATGCCAGCACCCTCCATCCCAATCCACAGCACCTCTCCCTCACTATCCCAGCTCTGGTTCCCCTCCCAGCTCCACCCTCCCATTCCAGTCCTAGAGTCCCCGCTCAGCTCTGGCCCCCTATTATCCCAGCTCTGGCTCCCCCTCTCAGCTTTGCCCCCCCATCCAAGCCCTGGGCTCCTCCCTCAGCTCTGCCCCTGCCCCCACCCAGCTCTGGGTTCCCCATTCAGCTCTACCGCCCACTAGCCCAACTCTGGCTCCCCCCCAACCTCTGCTCCCCACCCCAGCCATGGGCTGTCCCAAGCAGAAGTGAACAATTCAGAATGAAACTGTTTACTAGTACTATGTGTTCCTGCAGGGATCAAATTGAGCCCAACCAAACTCATTTCACTTGTGGCCTGAGACAGAATTTGAATCCAAGGTTTCCCCTTTAAAAAGTCAGTCTCTGGAACTCCCATAATGTGTGTAAATTACAGGGCAACAGGATGGCAGCGAGCTAATAGGAACCCTCCCTGCTCTGGGAAGATACTATCGCTCTATGCTTTGTGCTTTCACTGCAAATGTCCTCAAATAAGGGGCCAATTATCTCCGGCTGCGCCATAGGACTTGTTCCAGGACGCCGTCAGCCCGCTCCCGGGAAAGCAGCTGCATCTGGAACGGATCACGCCCCAGCGCATGAAGCTGCTCAGGGTGGGTTCTGGGGTTAGAGCCCCTGGATCCTGCTCTTTGTTGTCTCGAGTGCAGCAGCTAGAGTTTCCTTGCCAAGGAAACACCCTCTGATGTCAGCCGCCGTGTTGGAGTTTAGACAGGGCCATGTTGGCGCTTGCTTATGTGATTCTCCCCTGCTGGCTCCACAGTGAGGGCTCCAGCTCCCCGCTCTCCCTCACATCCTGCCAGCCAACCCCTCTTCTCCTGGCTACTGCCCAGGGCAGTGGGGGGAATCTGAGTGTTAGCATGACCTCGATGCTGAGGGGAAGCCAGCTTTGTCAGAGTGGGCAGAACCTGGGTCGCTTCCCCACTGAACTTGGGACCTGCTTCACACAGATCCATTGGGCTCCAACCCACTCTGCACCCAAGCTGGGATAGAACCCAGGAGTCCTGGCTCCCAGCCTCCCTGCTCTAACCATTAGACCCCACTCCCTTTCCAGAGCTGGGGTAGAACCCAGGAGTCCTGGCTCCCAGCCTCCCTGCTCTAACCATTAGACCCCACTCCCTTTCCAGAGCTGGGGTAGAACCCAGGAGTCCTGGCTCCCAGCCTCCCTGCTCTAACCACTAGATCCCACTCCCTTCCCAGAGCTGGAGTAGAATCCAAGAGTTCTGGCTCCCAGTTTCCCTGCTCTAACCCACTAGACCCCATTCCCTTTCCAGAGCTGGGGTAGAACCCAAGTGCCCTGGTTCCCAGCCCTTCCCTGCTCTAATCACTAGACCTCACTCCCTCCTAGAGCCAGGGATAGAACCCAGGAGTCCTGGCTCCCAGCCCCACTCTAACCATTAGCCCCCACCCTCCCTTCCCAGTTGGTTCCCAGGTAGAGCTAGGAGAAGCCCTTTGTCTGCTGAGCACAGATGGTGCTGCAGGGAGGGGCTGGGCCAATGTGGCTACAGGCTTGGCTCAGCCTTCCTGGCCTTGTGGAGGATCAGAGCAACCAGGAGCAGGGTCAGAAAGATGGGCACAGTGGCCAAGGTTACAATGGGCCCAAGGGGTGGCTCGCTGGGCTGGAAGCTGGCAGCCACAGTGCAGTTGGGGAAATTCTCCATGTGGATCTGCAGGAAGAAGGAGTCAAGAGCAGGGCTAGGCCACGGGCAGGCCAGAGCCTCAGCCATCAGCGCGGTGCAGTTGGAGAGGTCGCTGTAGATCCTGAGAAGGAGAAGAGAGGATGCGAGGCTAAACAGGACTGGCACGGTGTGATCTGGGACTTCGTGGCCATGTGGCTGGTCTCAGTGGCAGCCGCTGATGTGGCCCCAACACTCCCCAAAGTGGGTGCTGACTGTGCATCCAGCACTAACAGATGTGGGTGCCCTGTCCCAGTGCACACAAACCATGCGTACTCTGCACTGCTGCGATGCAGCCGCTGCTGGGAACGCAGCAGCCACCAACCCGCACCTTGCACAGTGCATTGCACACCTCTGAGCATGCGTTGCACCCACCACAGTGCACACTGGACCCTGTGCCCTGCTCATTCGGCTGATCACCAGGCCTGACGTGCTGCTCACTTCACCGTGCATGGACTGCTGCAGGTGGAGAAACGGCACATGGGGCAGTGCTCAGTCCTTTGAAAATCCCCTTCCACTGGGGATCATTACCAAGCCAGGGCACTATGCTGGAGCCCATGCAAGAGCAAACCCCAGTGAGGCAATGTTCAGCCCCAGCCCCTGGCCCGACCCCAGACCTGTGTGGACTCAGCTCCCAGCCACATGGGGCTTCACAAGCAAGGATTTGTCTGGGACGGACAGGCATCCAGACCTGCTGATCTCGTCCCACTGACACCGGCTCTGCTCTGGCGTGGCCATGACTGCGGCATGGAAGGTGGTCCAGCAGTACAGAGAGATCCACTCCAGGTAGGTGTCCCTGCAGAGGGCTGACCCGTCTGCCTCAGCGAAGGAGCCTAGGAGCAGAGATCCGGCTGTTAGTCGCCCTGGAGGAGACATGGCAGGGCCCTTCTGCAGCACTCTGGCCTGGGTAGAGGCGTTGGCACTGCCATTCCACCCTAGCCTGCTTTGCCCCAGCTCCTTACAAAGCACACAGCCATAGGCTGGGGGGAATTAATGACCCCACCCTGCAGCTCTGTCCTACGTCTGCCAGCTTCTTCCACAAACTTCCCTCTCCTGCAGCTCAGCATCCATCTGCTCTGCACAACCCAGAGGAGTCTGAGAGTGACCCTAACATTGGCCCATTGTCTGTTTTTCATGGAGGTTGGCGGAGCCAAATCAGCTCAGCCCAGCCCTAGCTCTCTGGGATTTATTTCTCTGGAGACGCTGTTCTGAGAGCGCCAGCCAAGATAGGAAATCCTAGAGGCCTGGCCAGACAATCAGCTCGCAGGAGAGACCCAACCCAGAATCAGGCCTGGGCTGGCTGTCCTGGGAGGATCCAGGACCCTAAATTGCCATCTACCAGGGCCAGGGCATGGAGAACAAGGCTCAGTGTTAGCAACCTGCTGGGATGGTGCTGTAACAGCAGCTCGTGGATTACTGGGCCTGTGCCCAGACTGAGCTGGTGCCCATTAGCTATGGACCCCACCAGCGAGCCCTTGAGCAGGGGCACGTGGCAGCTGTCCTGACAGCTGACAGCTGTGTCCCTCTCTCCACCCAGCCCTGGCACGCACATCCTTGCCCAGGTTGTGGAGAGGAGCACGTGCTTAGTGGCTGCCCCCAGTCCTGCTGCAAGTGGGGGGCACCTGGGTGCCAGTGGGTGCAGGGAGTGTTTCTGGGAGATGCAGCATCACTCACCATCCTCCTCGAGATACGTGTAATGACCTGGAAGAGCAGAGAGGAAGTGTCAGTGGCCCCGAGGGGGGGGGAAGGCAGCTCCTACCTCCTCTGGGCACTATCACCAGGTGTGGGCACCATCTCCCCCATCCTAGCCCATGCTGCACTACCCTCTGAGCCATGACCTGGGGGAAATCCTCCAGGAAGACACCTCAGGAGCAGGGTCCCCATGAGCACCAGGAGATGCGGGGGTGTTATGGGGGAAGGTTACTGCTGGGAAGGAGACCCCACATGCCTCCAGCTCAGCATCTCTGGCAGCAGAGGCCAACAGCACCCACCTCAGGGGCAGGAGAGGGGTAGGGGTGCTATGAGTGGCTGAGGGTAAAGGGGGGAGCTCGGGACCAGCCCCAGGATTGTTCCCAGGGGTCTGGCTTTGGGAGGTGAATAGAGTCTTACTTTCCTCCTCCAGGTCTCCATAGGTCAGCTCCCCACACCCTGCAGCAGGAAGAGATGAGAGCAGTCATGGCCAAGCGGTGTTTGGGCCCCCGCAGACTGGGACCCACACAGACCACTTCACACCCAGCCCTGTCATAGACAAGATCAGCTCTGTGGCTGCTGTGGGGGGCCATTCCCGATTCTGCCTTGGAGGGAGATGCCAAAGGAGACAGGCTGGGACTTCCCCGGGGGCTGGAGAAGACCCCATGTGGGGAGCATCCTGCTGTGGGGCAGGGCCCAGCTGCTCAGTGTGGCTATAGCTGAGGCCGGTTTCTGAGCAGACAGATATATTTTCCCTACTGTGGAAGGTGTGCAGCAAAAATCACCTCTAACTTGGCTCTGAGGAAGGGGGAGGGTGGGAGCCAGGTGCGGGTCTAGCAGGGTGGAGATTGAGGCGTCATGCAGAAGATGGGAACCCCTTAGGGCCTGACTGTGCCACAGGATGGATGAGCTTGTCTCTCCCTGGCACACGCATGCCCACCCATGCTACCAGGAGGCCAATGGAAGGACTCCCGTGTGCTCTCAAGGGCTTTGGATATGGGCCCGATGGGCCAGCCCTGAGCAGCACAGTGCCCTGTGCCAGCCACCAGGATGCCTGCCATGAAGCGCTGCTCCACCCAGTGCAGAGAATCAGACAGTAAGGGGCACAGTAGGAGCTGCCGGGACCTGAGCTCTTTGGAAAATCTGGCCCCACAAGCTGACTTTCTCAGGCTGTGACTGGAGGTCAGGGCAGGAAAAGGTAAGATAGCGGCTGCTCTTACCCCACGGCAGAAGAGGTATTAGAACTAGGAGACAGTAACAGAGGTGTCGCTGCGGCTGGGTCAGCATTCTTCCCTCGCCAGGGTGCAGAGCTCCACAGGTGATGTTCCCCACAGAAGGCAGTGCCCTTCCCCAGATATCCCAGCTTCTTATCCCCCCATCTAATGCCTGCGGGAGAGCCAATGGGAGAGAAGAGTGCAGAGACAACATCTGCTCAAGTAGCAGGTTCTTCCAGTGGTGGGGGGTGGGGGAGGGGAATGCACCTTGAAAGTCATCAGATAAGAGGTCAAATGAGATTTTAAGGCTGTGGGTAACTACAGGGAGCATTAGTGGGAGGTGGGAGTTGAGGGAGTCAGCCCCCTATGCTAGGGATGGGACATGAGTCCAGGTGGCTGGCAGAGGAGGGCTCTAGGGGACAGGCTGAGGAGTGGTGGGTACGACCCACTTCTGGTCACCTGCCCTCATCTCTTCCTAGCTCTTCATTTTGCAAGCTGCTAGAGAGCTGGGATGCTGGTTGAGCGGAGGCCCTGGGTCTGCAGGAGCTGCACAGAGCAAAGGCCATGGGAGAGTGAGAAACCTACCCACGAAAAATCACATGGCACCCAATCTGTCTGCTGCAGAAAGAGACAGAACTGTGCTCACAGAACTAGGATTTCAGCTGGTCGTTATCAAGTGTCTGGAGTGGGGAGCAGTTAAGCCCCATTTGCACTCACTATATTCAGCCGCAGGTGGAAAGAGCAGCCCCGGTACGCTGCTTCCCATGGAATGCCCTCGACTGTCCTAACGTGGTGTGCTCTGGCCATACCCCGTCCATCGGCTGTGAGCAGAGTAAGGCCCCCACCCCGTGTAAGGGATTACTAAGGAGGTATTTCCACCTGCATTAACACCCCTGGGAGCTGACAGAGCAGCGTAAAAGGGCTGATCAGGTTCCTGGTAGATCCGAATGATGCTTTGACCCCTCAACCCTCCACCACACAGGGTGTTTAACACTGCAGTGATGGCAGTGCAAGAACTTAACTGGAACAGGCCAAGATTTTCTCTGGACTCCAGAGAGCGGTGTCCCAGTAAATCGGGATCAGGTGAGACAAGTACTTACTGTCCAGCACCAGCCAGACATCACAGCTCTGCCTGCATGAAACAGCCCGCAGTGTCTTACAGCATGCAGGGAGCGGGCCAGCTCAGATCAGGGTGCGTGAGAAGATGGGGCAGAATTCCAGCAGTGCCAGCAGCTGGGAGAAATCCCTGGGTTGGGCAGCACAAATGAAAGCAACCAGCTCCAGTGGGCAAAAGCTGGGACCAACAGCAGGGCCTGGATTCACTCCAGGGAGGAAGGGAAGGTCCAAACAAAACATACAAAGCAGAGCAATGAAAGCTGAAGGGAAGAGCTGGTCTCACTCACCAACGCAGCCCTTGGGGGGGGGGAGCAGTCTGAGTGAAACAGCAAGGAACATTTTTCTACCAGGACCTCTTGGATTGGAAGTGACACCCTCCAGCAGGCCAGGTGCTGCTGGCAGGTAACATCAGCTGTTGTGGTGTTTCAGCCCGGAGTGGGTTAAGGGAGGGAGTGCAGCAGGGTCTCTAGTGCTTGGGACGGGCTCAGGTTCCTTTCCCAGCTGAGTCACCCTGGGAAAAATGATACCCCGCTCACCACCCACCCCACAGTACTGAGGCCCAGGGTTAGCCAGTGCAAAGAGATCCTGGGGGAGAAGGTGGGTTAACATGCAAAGCTGTATGGATTCCACTTCTCCAAGCTCTCCAGAGCCCCTCTCCCAGGCCTTTGCTCCCTTGGTGCTGCCTCCTGAGCCAGGCGGCCAGGCCTCTTAGCAGAGCCAATTTGCTGATTGGAATCACAGCCGAGCCCAGCCCTGCAGCACCAGGCAGGAACCACGTTCCCTGGTCAGAGCCGCGCACGCACATGGCTCTTCCTGCTCCGGCGCCACTTGCTGGGCCGAAGGGAAACCTTAGGGCTGCTCTTTCAAGCTGCAGCCCAGCTCTCCGCTTAGCTCATGTGACCAAAGACATAGCGGGGCACTGCAGCCTGCCCCAGCCCCTGCGGCAGTTCACGGCAGGGCTGCAGTACAGGAAAGCCACAGGTCCAAGCCTGTGCACTGCATAGACCCATCCCAGTCTTACCTTTGGGCCTTGGCCTGGAGGTTCTAGCTAACCATGCACCATGCCCTTGAGGGCCATTGTTCTTTCCCTGGGGGGCCCTGCACAATACAAAAGATGCTAAACAATGCTAATGATCTCCCCCTGCCATGCAGATTTCCCCCGGGCACTCACTGATCACTTGCATTGGCTATGTCTACACTGGGGAATTTAGGTCGACTTAAAAAAGTCGACTTTAAGTTGACCTTATTAAGTCAACTTAGAGAGTCCACACTGGACTCCTAAGTCAGCTTAAAGGGTGCCTTACTAACTCGACTTAGAGAGTCTACACTGGACTCTCTAAGTCGACTTGTTTGGTCCAGGGAGAGCCAGCCCCGCAGGGGCAGCAAGCCCCTGAGCGGTCCGGCGGAGAAGGGAGCGAGGAGCTCCCTTCTGCCCCGGACCACTTGGCTCCCTTCTGCTTGGGACTTCTCAGGTCCCGGGCAGAAGGGAACCCTTCTAGCCGGGACTGCTCGGGTCCCGGGGAGAACTTCCCCGGGACCCGAGTGGTCCTGGCCAGAGACCCGTGCTCCAGCTGCCGGCTGCTCGGCAGCTGGAGCGTGGGTCTCGGGGAGAAGGGAGCCCCACGCTCCCAACT
>ML685768.1:22697793-22750974 GCA_007922175.1 Pelusios castaneus
GGTGCGATGGGGGACGTGGGGTGGGGGGGTAGGTAGGTGCGATGGGGACGTGGGGTGGGTGGGGTAGGTAGGTGCGATGGGGACGTGGGGTGGGGGGGTAGGTAGGTGCGATGGGGGATGTGGGGTGGGGGGTAGGTAGATAGGTGCGATGGGGGATGTGGGGTGGGGGTGTAGGTAGGTGCGATGGGGGACATGGGGTGGGGGGGTAGGTAGGTAGGTGCGATGGGGGACGTGGGGTGGTGGGTTAGGTAGGTAGGCGTGATGGGGGATGCGGGGTGGGTCGGTAGGTGCAATGGGGGATGTGGGGTGAAGAGTTGAAAAGGTGCTGGAATAGGGGGTGTCCATGCAGGTGGGCGGGGGCATCTCTGAGCAGGGGTCCGATTTCTGCATCTAGCTATCATGGCAGTATTGTCACATGCTGTATTTCTTTCATTTGGAATCTGTGTGTTACAGAAACATGGGTCTGACCCCCATGTGTCTGTGATGCTTTTGACACTGTTCCTTTGCTCTCTGACTTATTGGGGCTTCTAGAGACTATGGGCTGACACTGAAGGATGCTCCCAACTGTCATACGCGCGCTTAACTCTCCACTGTCTCTGTTGCTGACTCTTAATTATAGTTTAATGCACCTTTGATGGTATTGTTTCTTTCTTGGCCTGATTCTTTGGTTTGTGCTTATGTTTCACAGGAAAATGGAAATCCCAGCTCCTCCAACATCAAAGTGCATTATTTACTGGAAAAGGAAAGTCAAGTCTGAATATATGCGTCTACGGCAACTCAAGAGGTTTCAGGCAAACATGGGAGCGAAGGTAGATGCATTCCCTGTGGCCAAAGGGACACCTTCAATCCTCATATATATAATCTGGGGATATGAAGTAGGAGTAGGAAGACTATGTGGATTTGTCACTGTTGTGAAAGCTGCTGGAATTTTGTGTCCAGTTCTGGTGCCTGCAATTCATGAGGAATGCTGAAAAATTTGAGAGGGTTCAAGAGCTGCTGGAAAGATCCTTCAAGCTTTATAATCTGTGGGGTTTTTTTTTTAATTGTTCATATTCTGTTATTAGGCTTGACTGTGCGAGGTGTAGAGAATCTTTGTTTTTAGTCATCTTTGGTGTTCCTTGTGACAGAGTGATCTGCTGATTAGGGCAGTAGGCTGGGATTGGGGAGCTGGTTCAGTTCTTATTCTGCTTCATACTTTCTGTATGGTCTTGGCCAAGTCACTTAGTCTTTCTGGATCTCAGCTCCCCCTGTGTAAAATGGGGGTAATAGCCAAACTTCCACACAGCCTTTGTTGAAAGTGGAACCTGTGTTGACTACAGCCAAAACTATGCACCCCAGATTCCCAGCAGGGATTTCAGCAACCGTGCTTTTAGGAATTTGAAGCATATTTCTCTCTAATTTCAGGCTCTGTTTGTGGCCAATTTTGCAATGGTTCAAGAGAAAACTGAGATTCTGAATGAAGACTGGAAGAAGCTTCGTGTTCAGCCAGTTCCGCTAATGAAGCCAGTCAGTGGGCACCCTTTCCTGAAACAGGTACAGTAGGATGAGGTGGAAATGACTGGGCAGCCGTGCGTGCTGATTGCATCCTGGGGCTTTGTGAGGAAGACTGAAGAGACCTTGCGTTTCTGCGTTCTGCCACCCATCAGTATCTTGTTCTGTCTTGTAATCCCCCCGTGCTGCAGAAATGGGGCAAAAAGTAAATACTGCGGCTAATATCAAGGGAGGAATGTGAGCGACTATAAAGCGCAGCACATCAGTGCCTGTACCTATGGGTTGGGTTCAAAGTATATATTCTTGTCACTGTGTCTTTCCTTATTGTCCCTATGTTTGCTTGTTCTCCAGTGTACCGTCGAAAGCAATTTCCCCGGATTCCCAAGCCAGACTATCTTCATGAGATCCCTAAACACAGTAGCGTTAGTGCCTATTATGTATTCCTGGTCTCCTCTTCAGCAGAATTTCATGGTATGTGAGAGAGCATGGTGGTGTGAGACCTTTGAAATGATTAATACGTTATCTCTGCATGCTTGAGGTTGCAGATACCTTCTGCAACCTGCTGATTGAGTCTCCTGTTCCTCCAGAGATGTTGGATGGGGACGTTTTTGTCTCATGTTATGCTATATCCCCTAATAGAAGAGCTGGTTTACCAGCTTCCCCTTAAACTGTGAAGGCTGACCAGGCCTGACTGCTGCCTTTTCAGGATTCACTGCCTGAATTTAGTGTCTGATTAATGTTTAACTGTAGAATTGTTTCTGTTTTTTAAAAAAAATAAAAGAATTAGTCCCCAATTAATTTAGGCAGATCCTACCTTTGTGACTGGGCCTCCTGAATGTTGCTGCTGAGGGTTAGTTGCTAGAGAATAGGACTGCACGGAATGATTGAAGTATATTTTTTGGCATAGCGTGAACGCTGTGACCTTCTTAGCTGCTTGGTTAAAATTATTTATAAAACAAACATTGGTGTGCATCTAAACTGCCCCCTACTGTCCCATTTGCTTGGTGCAAGAGCGTGACTGTACGTGCCTGCCTTCTGCAATAATTCCTTACGACCAGAAGGAAGGCAGCTGTGGCAGAGTGGAGTGACATCAGTTCTCATAATGTTGCAATGGATTGTTCAGAGTCCCTTTATCCCCGTGGTATGGCACAAGAGCATACTCCTCTCGTGCATTTCAGAGAGGGATGAGTTACTGTTTGCTTTTCATTGTGCACCAATTCAATTTGGCCCCACTCATGAGCTCCCTGATATTTATTTGCCCACTTGCTCCACTTTTCTCCTGTGTCTCTGAACATGTCTAGACCCTGGAGCTGTAGCAGGTGGTACTGTTTTCCGCTGGGGTTATGGGAACAGTCTCTCACAGTTGGGCTTGTTTGCAGGGTAGCAGTGAAGTCTCTGAGGCATCATCTGGGAAGGCCAAGGCTTTGCAGAACTGCATGTTGGCAGCATGCAGAGTGGAAAGGAGCAGCCGCGAGGCTGCCTTCTGATCGGAGGTCAGGAAGCGCTTGCTGACTGACCTGGCTTTGACCTGTTTGCAGGTGGAGGATGAGACGGTTCTGTGCAATATCCCCTACATGGGAGATGAGGTGAAGGAGGAAGATGAAACCTTCATTGAAGAGCTGATTAATAATTATGATGGGAAAGTTCATGGTGAAGAAGGTAATGTGGGCACAGGGATGCTCTTCGTTTCCCACTGAACGTCTTGGTAGCAGGGCACATGGAAAGGATTTCAGTGCAGTGAGGGAGCAAAGAACAGTAGCAATAACGAGCCACTGCCTCGGATCTCTTTACATGCTAGAACAGAGAGCAAGTAAAGCAAGAGCACTCTGCTGGTCCAGCCTTGTTTCCCTCCCCTCACATCAATCCCAGCCTCCAGCACCCATGTAGGCCTGGTCCCGAGCCTCTCTTGAGCAGACATTACTGTCTGTGCTGTCACACGGGCTGATTTGGTAATGATGGCAAATATCCATTAAGGAGCATGGTGAGATCAGTAAACTTGTTTCATTTCTGATCTGAGCCAAGGCTTAGATCCAGTTCTTCAGTGGTGAAAAGCCAGTGTGTTTTGCCACCGAGCTGCCTTGCCTGGAGGTAGCAGAAACTGAAAAGCTAGCTCCCATGCCATGCCCCCAGATGGCCTAATTAGGGAGAATCTGTGTCTGTTGCAATTAGTGTTAGCTGGGAAGAGGGGCTGGCTCTGTCACTCCATGTGTTGGCTGCTAGGTGTGACTCAGCAAAATGCAGTCGGCATCTCTCCCACCACCCCAAACATTCAAACTGGCTTCTGTACACACCCTGCCATTGCAAAATCCTGCTATGGAAGTGCTGCCGTTCTGAACAAAGCAATCTTGCCTGGGGCTGAAAGATTGCAGCCCGCCCACGAAGTGGTGACACTGCTGTGTTTCAGAGATGATTACAGGGTCGGTCCTCATCAGCGATGCTGTATTCCTGGAGCTGGTTGATGCCCTGAATCAGTACTCAGATGAGGAAGAGGAAGGACTTGATGCCGACGGCAAACAGGAGGATGGGAAGGAGGAGTTGCCAGTCACAAGAAAAAGAAAACGAATCACAATGGAAGGTAGGTTTGGAGCAGAAGCTGGGACAGAGTCAGGTGCCCCCCACCCCACCCAGCAGTCATGGTGGTGGTTGTTAATATGTTAAAAGTGGTTGTGCCAGTTAGAAAGCTTTGTGGCATATTTATTCTAGTTGGTGTGTTTCCTGGATGTGGGTTGCAGTGGTGGGAAACTAGAAAGTGGGATTTTCACATGTGCTGCATAATCACAGGAAGATTTAGTGGCGGATTTCATCTCTGACTGCTGTGCATGTGATCTGATCGATACCACTGGTAGGGAATCTCCCTCTTGGATGCAGAGACTCTGTAAGGTCCTGGCTGTCACAACTAGCACATCTTCCCTCTAATATTCTAGTTGGTTTGTGAAACATCCAAGAATAAAACCACAGTTTAGGCAGAGTCCCAGTTCTCTAAATCCCTTTCAGCAGTTGGTGTAGGGTTTCATGTAGTCAGTCCCCTCGCAGTACAAATAAGTAGTCATTTTCCCTTACAAATCATCACTGAGTCTTGCTGATGTCTTGCAGAAGAAGGGGCAGAATGCATGAAAACTCTGTTTCTTAACCTAACTGGTGGACTAAGGAAGGATTATTTGTTGAATGCCTTTGTGGCTCTCTCTCTGCTTTCTAAAAAGAGATCCAAACATCCACCAGAATAGCCCTCTCCATAAGCGATCCATTAAAGAGAAAGGCTCTTTCGAGTTCTGCTTAACTCAGGACTCCTCTGTCGTTTTGGTTTAGGTAACAAAAAATGTCCGAAGAAGCAGTTCCCAAATGATATGATCTTCAGTGCTATTTCTTCGATGTTTCCTGAAAACGGCTTCCCAGAAGATATGAAAGAGCGGTAAGGGACATTCCCTGCTTAAATGGTCTCGCAGAACCCTTTCTAGTTTGTGACAAGTTTGTGTTGGAAAATAGTAGCATGCTGGTCTGACGAGTGCAGGAGACCTGAACATGCCCATGGACAGTGTCACAACTCAGGGACCCCTCCATGGTCCCTCCAGAGCACCTATGCCAGGCTTCCAGTTCCTCTGTCATCACCACTCTTGGACAGAGACCTGCCTCTCTCTCCCTCCTGGCAGTTTTTCCAGCCTTCACAGTTCTTTGCCTATACCATGATGTTCTCCCCAGTAAGACAGATTGCCTGAAAGGCCAGCATCTGGACTTTGCTTTCCTCCAGAGGCACTATAATTGCCTCAGTGACAAATTCCCACACTCTTTGTAAGCAAGCACATTACTTCTTAAGGTGAAGAGAGGCCCACTAAAAACAATAAAAGAACCTACATGCAAGCTAAAAAACTCACTAGAACTAACCCCAACTCCAGCCTCGGGCTTTGAGTGTTGGTCCTTCAGAACCCACAGCTGGGTTTTCCCCAGAGTTACAAGTCTCAGATTCTCAACCAGGATTAATTCAGTCTTTCTTTTGTGCAACACGTACCAGGTGATCAGTAAACTAGGGTCCACCCCTCAGGATGTAGCTTCCAAAGGCTGGGGGGGTTGCATAACCAGAAGTGAGGAATTTGCATTCACCTCCCCTAGCTTTTCCTCAGGAAAAGCACATCACGTGGTTCCAAGAACCCACTCTTGTCTGACCTGTTCAGCATGCTCCCTGGAGCCCCCCAGCTTCCTCCTTGAGAGGTTATACAGTCCTGGCCCATGATAATTATAAAGCATTTGTACCATACAGCTGGCCCCAAAGATGCTTAAACTGATTGTCAAGTCTCCAAAGGATATGGCAAGAAATTGCTGTATATGTCACACGTGGTACTTATTCTCTACAGAAGTAGGGGGAACACTCTGCAAAGGCTTTTGGGGAATAGAATGAAAGTAGCCTAATGGGAGCTTGCGGGGAGAAGAGCCAAGTTCTGACTGTTTGAAGACCCTGACCTCAGTCCCATTGTGCATAGTTTGATCAGCGCGCAGAGCCAAGCGGCTTGTTACAATGACTGAGAGCAGTGTGCCCTGCCACTGGAAAAATACGCATGCACTCTTTCTTTTTAAAACAGGTACAGGGAGCTTACTGAGCAGTCTGATCCGAACGTGCTGCCCCCTCAGTGTACCCCAAACATTGATGGGCCATATGCAAAGTCGGTCCAGCGGGAGCAATCCCTGCATTCTTTCCACACGCTCTTCTGCAGGCGTTGCTTCAAATATGACTGTTTTCTGCACCGTAAGTTGCGACACACCTGGAAACTGGCACCCGTTCCATCATTTCTCAGTGAATTTTTTACTCCTTCCTTTACCTTGCCCCACACCAGAGATTGTGTTGGTTGCGTTCCAGACTGCTGGGAGGGTGCCTGGGCCTTTTCCTGATGATTGCAATGTGCAGGTATTACAATCTGAGAGCCCTTGAGCCCAGCTGACAAAGGCATTTAGGCACCTACAGGTGCAGCTGGGCATCTAGATGCTTCATTGAGCACTTGAGAAAAGTGGCCCCTAATTTGTCTCTTGCCCACTGATCTCCATTGCCAGGGGTGGCTCACCAAAGTAGATGGGGAATCCCAGTCTGCAGGGCCTGAGCCTCCTGTTCACAGCTGACAGGGTTTCCTCTTAGTGCAGACTTGACACATTCCACTGAGACACCACATGGGCTGGACCTGCCCCTACATTTTGCTGCCTTCCCAGTAAGGTTTTCTGCTTTGTGTAGCTGGTCGCTGGGACCGTTTCTCCAGCTTGTCATGGCAAAACCTTGTGAGCATTGATTTACCAGTTAGACCTGGAGCTTTCATGTTGCTGGGGATCGCTGTGAAGTTATGGGAGTTCCTTCAGCTAGACTCTGTTGTTAAATACTCCAGTACTACAGTCCTTCGGTATTTGTGTGTCAGTTCAGAAGTAAAGCCTCTTTCCTAGCACCTCCCATTCCGGGCTGTTCCAACATCACAGATCTAGGTTTCCTTGACTTGTGAGAGCGCGGGGTGGCAAAGGGGCATGGCTGAGACCTTCCCTGGCAGTCTAGGGCCTGCGGTCACAGTCCACATTGCAGGTGAGCACCTTTCACCATGCCTGCTAGGCTATCGCTGCCTCTGCTGTGGGGATGAAGGATCCCCTCAATTCCAAGGGGCCTGCTGTCAGGGGCAGTCTTAGTGTTTCTGGGGCTCTGGGCAAAAATCAAGGACCCTCCCACTGCATGGGGGGCCCCATCCTTGACTCCACCCCATACTGCCTCCCCCCTGGGCCTGGCTACTGGCCTCCTGTGCCCGGGCCTCACCACCGGTCCCGGCCAACTCACCGCTGCCCCCTCATTTGCTGCTGGCACGACTGCATCGCTAGCCCCCCATTGCCTCCCTCCATCTTGCCAGGGCTCCTGCCCTGCACACCTCCCTAACCCCTTCCCTCCTGGCCCCCCACCTCATCTGGCTGACTGGAGCGTGGAGCTGCAGGCACTGTGATTCGTGTGGAACATGCGCCAGGAGATTTAAAACACCCAGCCAGGCAAGCAGCCCCCGTACGGCTCTAGCTCCGGTCTCAGAATCTGACTTACGGACAAACCCTCCCCTAGTGTGGAGCCTGGGGCAATTGCCCAGCCTGCCCCATATCTAAGGACACCTCTGCCTGCTGCTAACGTGATGAAGGTGATTTATGTTTTTCAGCTTTCCATGCAACTCCTAATGTGTATAAACGGAAGAACAGAGAGATCAAGATCGAGCCAGACCCTTGTGGGACAGACTGTTTCCTCTGGTTGGTATGTTTGCTTTGCCTGTTCAGCTGTACCATTCCAGTAGCTTCTGGGGTCAGACAGAGAGATTGGTGAGCATCAGTCCAAATGAAAACCTCATTTGAGACCAGCGGTAACAAACCTCCACCCACGGAGCAGTCTAGTCACAGACAGGCTGGGTAAAATACCCGTTACCAGTACAGCCCAGTTGTGTTCCCTGATTCCAGCTGCCTGCCCCAAATGCCACAGCAGCATCAGTGGTGTGCAGCATGTGACTCAGCAGGGGATGAGAAGAGTCAGCTGTGGAAAGGACAGTACATCACACAAGGGACCAAGCCTTTGCACCTGGGAGCTTGCCACCTAGCTGAGACCTGCTGCACAGGCTGGAGCTGTCCAGCGGCGAGCTTTTGCTGACAGGAGATGGGGGCCGGGGGCTGCTGGAAGCACATCCAGACCTCGCAGGCAGGGAGGGTTCCAGAGTGAGAGGCTGACCAGAAGGCGACAGAAGCTGCAATCTCGGCTGCACAGCTGCATTTTCAGGCACCTCCCACCTTGACACCTCATCTGAAGAGCTGCAGTGCAGAGCTCAGGCCCTGGGCTGCGTAACAGCCTTTCTGCAGTCCTTGTCCCCGGTTGCCGCCCTCCTCATGCGCCATTAACTCTTCTGATTGCAGGAGGGAGCCAAGGAGTTTGCTGTGCTGCACAACCCTAGGTCCAAATGCTCAGGTCGGCGGCGCCGTAGGTACCACGTGGTCGGTGCTTCCAGTTCAAACCCCTCGGCCTCCATCACTGAGACAAGGGAGGGAGACAGCGACAGAGACACAGGCAATGATTGGGCCTCCAGTTCCTCAGGTACGATGAGACCCATCCACTTCCATCTGTTGTCAGAGGCTCCCGGTGTGGTGCTCTGCTCTCTCCAATGTTAATATCACTCGGCTGCGTGCGTGTGTTCCCTGTAAGCGCTGCCCCAGCTCCTGCAGATAGCTGACACAGCAGACCCGAAGAGAACCCCCAATAACCACAGAGTCTAGTAAGGTACGAAGGCACGTCGACCAGGTTTATTGTTACAGTGGATACAGTAGCAGTTCCCCTGGAGTGCTCTAAGACTCATCCAGAGGCACACTGCGGATACTGACCCTAGGACAATGGACTCGGCTTAGTCAGTGGCTGGATTTTCCACTGCCCCCTAGGCCGGACCCCGAAGCATCCCAGAAATACATTTTTATACACTTAGAAACTTTCACAATGTTTCTGACGTATCAAGGTTCGGCCCCTTGATGCAGTTAGGTGCCGCCTATTACCTTGTACACGTTAGTTTTACCTATCCATCATGTTTCTGGTTCTGGGAAGGGTCAGCCTGTTCTTTCTTATCTATGGAATGTTCCTGGATGTCTTGGTGCCTGGTTTATGGAATGTGCTGAGTTGTGCTTATGTAACTCTTGACGTATCTTAGTTTAACAATATCTTGACATTAGTTTGGTTCAGGCTAGAGGCCTTATATTGGGCCTATAACTGCTTAAGGGCCTTGTACTGGGCCTGTACCTACTACACCATCCAGCTGGGACTGCCTCTTGCAATGCAGGAAGGGCGGCGCGTCACATCCCTGCTCTAGTGAGCAGGCCCGGTTGTTCCTGCCGGCACTGGACAGCTTTCCTAGCTGGACCAGCTCCTCAGCCTCCATTAAAATGGGGCTCATCCAACAGCCCCCTTCTGCCCAGGCATCGATCCACAGACGTCTGCCATGACCGTGTATGTCAGTGGCCACGCTAAGTGAGGCCTCCTCTGCGTTGGGGTGGGGGCGGCCCCGGCCAGCCAGGCCACATGGCTTGGGCTGGGGTGGATGGGAGCCGTGGAAAGGAGGGATCAGCTTGCGTGATTCTCTGGAGCCACCCTCAGGCAGACATGCAGGGGTGGGGCTGGGCGCAGGCGGGAGCTTGGCAGCATTGCTCCTCAGGGCAGATTGCCAAGCAGGGGATGACTTGAGGCAGGACTAATGGGGGGCATGAGAGGAAGGCTCCCCGACATGGGTGTCGTGGCTGCCCTAATTGCTGTGTTTCCTGCAATCTGGCTCTTGTTAGAGGCCAACTCCCGAAGCCAGACCCCTACCAAGCAGAAGCTCAGCCCTGCCTCCTCCCAGCTCTTCATGGCGGAGGCGCCGCAGGAGCCTGTCGAGTGGACGGGGGCTGAGGAGTCGCTTTTCCGTGTGCTCCACGGCACCTACTTCAACAACTTCTGCTCAATAGCTAGGCTGCTGGGAACGAAAACCTGCAAACAGGTACGGCTTGGCATTCTCACGCGGCCACTGTCTTCCTTGGCGGGCATGCAGGCGCCAGGAGGGGAGCCGTGGGAGCAGTGCTTTCTCTTGGTTTGCCGTCGAGTGGCCAAAACACACGTTGAGACTCCTAGTGAGATAACCAGTTTATACACCCGGCTCTGGAAGGCTGCTGCATGTGCCTCAAGGAATTGCTTTGGTGCTGCGTGCTGATGGCACACTTCTCTGCTCTGCCTCGGGGGGTGGTAGCGCCTGCTACACCTAGCTGTCTCCGTTTGCTGCATCAGTCACAGGGTGAGGAAGGCACAGCTGAGGACCAAGGATAGCCCCACAAGGCACTGGATTCTGTCTCAGCCTCCAGCCAACTAGCCTGCCCCTGTTTCTCTGCAGAGCTGAGGATTTTGTGCCCAGCGCTCGTGTGTGATGACATTATTTGGCACACCTCCACCATTTCTCTGCCCTGACTGGCTGTATTCTCAGGCACCCGCCAGCCCAGCCTGTGTGCTTCTCTTCCTTTGCCTGTAGAGTAAACTTAGGGCTTTGCAAGGCCTGGATCAGGGCTTCCCTGATTTTTCCCTTTCCTAGCCAAGGTCAGGTTTGCAGAGGGCCACGCATAGCAGCTCACTCCCCAGCCTGCCTGAGGGATTTTTTTTGCATGTGCAGAAAGCTGTGGGTGCAGTTTCTGGAGGCCATTTGAAAATACCATTCATGCCCTTTAGCACCTGCAAAATCACTCCTTCCTTGTGTCATCTACCCAGCCTGAATTCTCTTGTGATGCCCTTTTGGATCTTCGCTTGTTCCCCATCTTCCTTCTGAAGCATTAGGGACCCCATGGCCCATGTTGGATTTCACTGGGTGTGCTACAGAGGCACTTTGCACTGCCATTCACCAGCCATGGCAGGGCTCTCACCTAATCTTGGAACCAGCTGCTGTGAGGAGGGGCAGCTCAGGAGGCAGGGGAAGGATCCAGTCAGGCTCTGTAAGAGATTTCGTTGCTTGGTTCCTGGAGGCACAACCAGTTCCTGTGAGGTTTAGCACTGGACACACACTGCGTGCAGTGAAGTTACTGCAGCCCGCGGAGCAGTGAGCAGCAGCTGTCCTTGTCCCTGCCCTGCCCGCACCCTGGATCTCATAGCTGTTCACAGTTCCTCAGAGCATGAGTTTCAAGCTGATGCATTTTGGCGAGAGGGACTCTGCTTTCCACAGGAACAGCTGCAGCAATGTCCATGGCTCAGTGAGGGCAGGGCAGGGGCGGGGCTGGCTGTGGGAGCTGAACCTGGCAGCATCGGCTTGCACTGCAGGTTATGTGATTTGAATGTGCTCTACTTCCTTGTAGGTCTTCCAGTTTGCAGTGAAAGAGTCGCTTCTACTGAAGCTGCCAGCCAGCGAGCTAATGAACCCGTCCCAGAAGAAGAAAAGGAAGCACAGGTGCTGAGCAAGCTTGTCTTGTTCTTAAAATGCAGCAAGAACTGCTGCTGGCCCTGCCAATGGCCCTGCTAATCCCCACCTGCCTTGCATCTGCACTCGCTTCCCATCGTCTCCCAGCTGCCTGTGCTGTGGGCTGGGACTGGCCCCTGCCCTTCTCTCGGCTGTTGTCCCAGTTAGCAGGCTGCATGCTAATGTTAACCCAAGCATTGGGAACAGCTGGGGAGCACTGGGGACCAGCTCCAGGTGTTGCATATGAAAGTCAGTCCCAGGAGCCCCTGGTTTAAGATGTGCATGTCATCTTCAATAGGGCTTAGCCAGGCTTTAGTGTTTGCCCCTAAGGAGCTTCTCTCTCCCGGAGTCTGGCTCTGTCCCGGCCTCCCCTGTGGCCAGTAGGTGGTGGCTGTGATGCTGACGGGCTGGGCGAACAGGACTAGCTTCTCCAGTTGCTAGGCGCCCTGGGCTCGGATGCTCGTGAAGTGAGCCCTCTTCCCCACAGACATCTCACCAGTGTTTCTCTTTCAGGCTGTGGGCCGCGCACTGCAGGAAGATCCAGCTGAAGAAAGGTACCGAGTGCTATGGCCATGATCTGGGGCTCCTTGCATAGCTCTGTGTTTGCAAAGGGTCAGTGTGCTGTGGAGAGAGCTGAGTCTCTTTCCGGCTTGGCAGCCCAGTAGCGGGGGCCTTGAGAGTGGCAAGCCAGCAGCCTCAACAGGAGCCCCGGCTGGGCCGTGTCTGACCGATGTGGCTTGTAACTCTTCTGTCCCTGGGTGGATTTTGGAGCTTGCCTTGGGGAAGGCAGCTCCACAGCTGACCCAACCCCTCCCCCCTTCCCAGCCACGCCTCTGGGGCTGGATCCTGTGGCTGCCCTGGGTCCCTGGCCGGGGCCGGCAGTGAGCAGGCCAATTGGGAAGGCAATGCCTCCAATAAACTCTACCCCTGCTTCTATCTGACTGGTCCTGGTGCCAGCTTTCTGGGGCTGAGTCGGTGCCAGGAGCACTGTCTGGTTTCCAGGAGGTGGCTGAGGTTTGGTGTACGCTGTTCAGCTGCAGAGGAACCGGATCACGTGCTTGTAGTCTAGGTACAGTGTCTCGGACGTGTTCCACTCAAGCTGCGCACATATCTGCTGCGGGGCTGCCTGTCCTCTGCTGGCAGAACTGGAAATTGCATGCTCTGCTGCTCCAGCCTGGAGCTTTGTGCACAGTAACTCCTGTGTGTTTGCAGGGGACAGGTTGTAACCATGGCATTTCCCCTCTTCTTGTAGATAACTCACCTACCCAGGTGTACAACTACCAGCCCTGCGATCACCCCGACCACCCCTGTGACAGCTCCTGCCCCTGCATCATGACCCAGAATTTCTGCGAGAAGTTCTGTCAGTGCAACCCTGACTGTAAGGATGGATCTGGGACGGGCGGGCACAATGCCAGTCCCGTTGACTGCACAGACGCACCAAGGGGGCATGACGGCAGATCCATTGCGTTCCTGCGTCCAGGCAGCTCACACGGGCTGGCTGGAATCTGGGAACCCACGAGGACTGGCTAGCAGTCTGCTCGTGCCAGGGGAAGTAGTGTGCTCTGTGGGGAATTGTGGGGTGTCAATGGGGGACGCACACTTCCATAATGAAATTCCCATCCACACCTTCGTATCCAGTACACTACAGACCCCCTGCTCTGCTGCTAATTTGAGGAGCGGCTCGGTATGCTGAGTACATCGCTGGCACTTGGTTGTGCTAGGTTTCTATTTTCAGAGGGCTGTTTATATTTTAAAAGTTGCACATGCTTCTCCTCCTCCTGGGGTGAGGGGCCTGCATTTGGACTCTGGGGGCAGGGGAAGAATGGCACTGGCTGTCGTGCTGGGCTGGGGTCTGCAGGTTCCCGCCACATACTGCGGTGCTCATGCGACCCTTTGTCTGCAGAAGTCTAGATGCGCTAAGCACTTCCTAGGCTAGCTTTGTTCTCTTGCCTTGCTGGAGATGTGGGGGGGGGTGCTGGCTGGCGGGTGGAGCAGGGAACATGCCTGCTTGCGGCTGCCATTGGTGCTGCTGCGTCTATATGTCCTTCTGGGCAAAGAACCCCAAAAGGATGTCATGTGTAGAGCCCAGCCCCACTTCCCTTGGTTCCCCAGCCAGCTGGGTTGACAGGGCAGCTTGGGCAAGGCAAGCCGACCTGTCTGTTTGCCAACGCGCTGCTTTCTCAGCATGTCCAGTCATCCTGTTACCCCTGCCTCAGTGAGGGTCTTTGCTGGTTCTGGTGGTCCGCTCCCTGCCTAGGCATCTCTCTCGACTGGTTTAGACAGAACGCATCCTGCATCATGGCAGGTGGCTAGACTAGATGACCCTTGCAGTTCCTTCTAACCCTGTGAGTCTGTGACACTCCCTGTCTCTTAGTCACCCAAATGGTCTCGCCAGGGCTGTGCCAGCCCCCACTCTGCCTTGCAGGTTAACGTGATGCACCCCAATCCCCAAAATCCTCTGAAAAGCCCCCTTTCCCTCCATGGTATCCAGCCATGTCACTGGACACTCAATCACCAGGTTTCTGAGTCCCCAGGAAGTGGCATACGCAGCTTGTTTGATTCAGCTGAGGAGTCGCACTTAATACCACAGCTCTGAGACGTATCTGTCATAAACCCTAGAATCAGTTTAGTAGCAAAGAACAGAGATTCAAGGACTCGCCAGAATATTGGAAGCAGAATGATTACATGGGAAACGAAAGGCTAACAGGCTTCTTAGAGTTTTAACTGTGACAGCCAAATTCCTTGTCTGAAGTTAAGTTCTCACCTCCCATCAGCCTCTAGGACCCAACACTGTCCTTGCTTCCTTTGCACCCCCTGATAAAAGGCTTTTGCCTCACTGCTTGGTTCCCATGTGCTCCTTTCTTGTTGACTTCACAGGTCTCTGGACTTGGGATGCAAACATGGCCCCTGTGTGTTTGGCCAAGAGTCCGAGGCCTCCCAGGACCACCCGCTCTATAGTCTGACCTCCTCTGTCTTGCTGCAGGTCAGAACCGCTTCCCAGGCTGCCGCTGCAAGACTCAGTGCAACACCAAACAGTGTCCGTGTTACCTGGCTGTGCGGGAGTGCGACCCTGACCTGTGCCTGACCTGCGGGGCATCGGAGCACTGGGACTGTAAGGTGGTCTCCTGCAAGAACTGCGGCATCCAGCGTGGCCTCAAAAAGGTATTTGCTGTCCTCCTCCCCGGGCTTGGCCTGCAGAGCAGCTTGGCTGGAGAAAATCCCTCCCTGCAGCTCTGCCCCAGCTGGGCTTCCCAAGGCTGCAGCCTCCTCAGAGACCAGGCCTGAGCTGAAGGGAAGCTGAGAGGGGCTTCTTGGTTCCTAGGCCTGAAGGGTTTCAGGCTGGATTTTCAATTCCAAAGCAAGATTGGAAGTCATGTGGATGAAGGGAGAGGCCAGTGTTACACTGCCAGAGCTGGGGCACTGGAACAGTACCTGTGGCTGAGCTCAGGGAGGGACAGAACTCAAGGGATGTCTCGAAGCGTTAGAAAACTGGCCAGGGTTCAAGAGAACAGAAAGCTGCAAGGGAAGTGCCCCAGGCCACTGCACATAGTAACTGCCTCTAGCTGCCCTTCTGACCCGGGTGGGTGCGTGGGTTGTCATAAGGGACGGAAGCTCCCTGAGGCTGGGAGTGTTTCCCCCGCATGCATACAGCAGCCAGTGGTTTGGGGCCTGAACCTAGTGGATCTATGGTAAGGCCAGGAATGCATAAGCTATCGCAGGGGTGTCCTACCTTTCGGGGTAAGGGGCCACTTTGTAATTCTTTTCTCACTCAGGGGGGACAGCGAGGAAATTTTGGACGGATAAGGCATAGAAATTGATCTTGCTATTAATAAAATGTACACAGTCAAAAATACTAATTTTATTAATAGTAAGATCAATTTCTATGCCTTATCTATGCAAAATTTCCTCACTGACCCCCCCCCAAGTGAGAAAAAAATTGCCTTATGTCCATGGCAGGGCAGGAATGGTGGGGACATGGAAGGGGGAGGATGGCAGGGGATGTCACAAGCATGGCAGGGCAATAGATGGCCCTGTGGGGTGCTAAGGGAGACTGTGGGGAGCGTGACAGGGCAGGGGTAGGATGGCAGGGGACCAGGGCAGGGCAGGAGCAGGATGGGGGGAGAAATGAGGGGGCAGGGGAACGAGGGGGGGAAGGGGAAGGATGCTTGGCAGGGCAGAAGTGTGGTGGGGTGCAGTGGGGGGGCACTGGTGCCACGAGGCAGGGTCCCACTACACACCTTCCCCCCCCACTGGTGGCCATATGCTCCTGGACCCTCTTCCCACTGCCTCCCTCAGTCCAGTCCCACCGACTTGACATCCCGTTGGAGTGGCTCTTTCTGGTAGTTCCTGACTACCCCCGGGGCCCCTCCACCGGACTTCACCACCCCCGCAGCTCGCCACCGCCCCAGGATCCCCCCTCTGCCACCTTCCTGGGCCCACCCCCCCCGAACTGCTTTACCCCCTCCCGGCCCCCACCTAACCTGGTGGAAGGAGCTAAAAGGGGGCGGAGTTAGCTCCTGGACAGGGGCCTCTCCCGCCCTGGGGCCACGTGTGGGGCGTGCTCAGGGCAGGAGATTTGAAAAGGCCTCATCAGCCAGCTTGGCTCTAGCTCCCCGTCCCGCAGGCCGGATTCCAGCCCTGGTGAGCCGGATCCTTGCCCGCAGGCTGGACAAGCCAGAGCTATTGCTAAAGGGCAGGGCAGCTGATTCCCTGCTGGGGCCCAGCACTGGGGTCATTCCTTTGCACACCCTGTAGGTCAGCAGCTCTGCACACTTAACACCATACATCTCCTGCACTCTAGCATTTGCTGCTGGCGCCATCGGATGTTGCTGGCTGGGGGACGTTCATCAAGGAATCTGTGCAGAAGAATGAATTTATCTCTGAATACTGTGGTGAGGTTAGTGCCTCTGGTCCCTAGGAAGGTGCTTCCTGGGACTGCAGGTGTCCTGCTGGGCCGCCGTGGGCCTGTGCTGCGGGGCCAGGTGTGCTGCAGACCAGACAGGCCTAGCTACCGCTCCAGAGGGACAGCATTCCTGACCACTCCACACAGGGCCACACACTTCACAGCCCAGCTTACTGCACGGTCCCTCCCCTGCTGCTTCGGGTGCAGTTATGGCTCTTCCCAGCCGTCTCCCCATCCCCCAAAAGTGCACAGGAATGGCCCGGACACAAGTCAGGCTGGGGCTAAGGAAAGGGCTGGGACTCGGCAAACCTGGGTTTTGCCCCAGTCTCATTGGGTGATCTTGGGCCAAGATCGTGAAAATAGCCCCTGATTGGGGCAACTGGTTTTCAGAGTCCAGTCCTTGCCCTTGCGGGCCAGGTCCGCTGGAGGGGCCAAGCAGACACCATTTGTCATGGCTGGGTGCCGTGAGTGCCTGGTATCCTGGTAAAAGCACTCGGAGACCCTCAGACAGCACGTGGCGTAGGAGCGCAAGGTGGCGTTGCCTAGGCCAGCGTCTAGAGTGTGAGCCAGGCCTTGTTTGACGTTGGGCACCAGTTCCAGAGGGAGGATGTGATAGGCTTCGCCCTGGCCAGTGTGCAGGATTTCATGTACCTGATGGCGTCTCCCTGGGCCAGCTGGCCAGCAGCCTCTGCCCTGGTGTGGAGGAACTGGTACCTGGCCTGGAGAGAGCTCCGTCCCATATTGGACACTCAGGTGGATCTCGCGCATAACACCAGCCCATTTTCCAGCTTATTTCTCAGGACGAGGCTGACCGGCGGGGAAAGGTCTATGACAAGTACATGTCCAGCTTCCTCTTCAACCTCAACAACGGTAACTTCCTGGGCGGGGCACAGGGCCGCACCAAGGTTGTGGGCTTCCTTAGTGGCATTCCCTGTTTGTTGCCGTGCTGCATGGTGCTGGCAGGCTGCCAGTCCGTGGTGAGGGAGGAGCACACAGCAGCAGTGCACGGAAGGGCTGGCCCAGGAACTGTGGTTTCAGTATCAGTTGTGAACTTCCCATTGTCTGATTTAGTTTCTCCTCCCCTGGAGGCCGCAGCTCCCGGACACCTTCCTCTTCAGTTCTTGGCCCAGCTGCTTTGTCCAAGCTCCCCATGACCTGCTGGCATGCGGCAGGGCCAGGGTATCTGTTGCTGCTCAGTGGTCTTGAGGACAGAATAGAAATGTAGACAGGCTGATGCACAAGCCAAGGCTGGAGAGAACTGTGTGAACAGACTCCGGGGAGATGGGATCAGTGTAGATGGAGCCAAGGGAAGTGATTGCCAGTTTTCGGGTGAGCAGGGTGATGTTTCCCCAGCTGGCTTCTCATGAGGAATACATTCCTTGTGGCAAAGACCCTCCAGAGATGGGGGTATTTCCATGTGCCTGGCTTGCTATGGAGAGCAGCTGCCATTACGCTGGCCTAGATCTGGGGCAGGCGTGCTCTGACTGCTATGCTGCGGTAGCGGGGGGAGATGTCTAGCTGAGCCTCTGAGGCAGCAATATCTTGGTCACCAAGGTAATTGCAGTGTTCTGGCCTGTCCTTTCCTCCTAGATTTTGTTGTTGATGCCACTCGCAAAGGAAACAAAATCCGCTTCGCCAACCATTCGGTGAACCCCAACTGCTATGCCAAAGGTAAGAGCTCTGTGCCTGGCCTGCTGCCAGAAAGGGAATCCCAGACCATTGCCCCAGAGCCTGCTTAGCACATGGCTCTCTTGGGCTAGCCTCCGGGAAGACCTTTCTGTATCTCTGAGCTTTGAAGGGGCTGAACTTAAAGGCAAGACCAAGCATTGAATTTCCCTCTGGTCTGCCAGGCCCCTCCCGCTCCTTAGCGGGAGACAAGTGCCAGAGGAGAGGCTGCTGGATTACCTCAGCACTCAGCCAGGTGCCAGTGGGGCTGGGTGAGAGCCGGGTGAGGGGCCAAGTGCCTGACCCCTTTCTCTGCCGCAGTTGTGATGGTGAACGGAGACCACCGGATAGGAATCTTTGCCAAGAGGGCCATCCAGGCGGGGGAGGAGCTTTTCTTTGATTACAGGTGAGCTGGGGTGCGGCGGACCCAATCTTTCTCTGTAAAGACAGCTCCATCCCGACCGAGGGGGGTGGGGAAGCGCCTATGTGTCAGCCTTTCTGTCTTGCAGGTACAGCCAGGCTGATGCCCTGAAGTATGTTGGCATAGAACGGGAAACAGATATCATCTAGCCCCTCGGGGCGGGTCCCACTCACTGCTGCCGCTCCTTGTAAGCGATGCCGTGTTTGTTCCATGCTTCCATCCTTGCTGCCAGTGTTCCCGTTGCCGCGTGTCACAAGCTTTGAGGAGGTGCCCCAGGAAGGAACATGAGCCAGCCGCTGCTGGGGACTACCAGGAACCTGGTCCCATTGCTGGGCAGGGTGGGCTCAGCACCATGGTGGGCCATGCACTCCTGGGCTGGAAGAGCTCCTGGGACAGGCCACTGGACTGGAAGGAAGAGGAGTGGCCAAGAAACACTGTCTGTTTCCTACCAGATGCCAAAAGACAAAACCTAGATGAGCTCCCACCTGCATCTGCAGCCTGAGGGACCTTAGTGCGGCTCCTCCGTGGGCAGGGGGTGGGTATGGGGGTGGTTGATGCTATTCTGCTGAACCGTAGCCAGTGGAGTGAGCTTTAGTCCCTGGTGCGTCTCCCTCGCTACCTCTGATTTCCTTCCACGCTGAAGTCATGTTGGCTAGGCTGTTAGCACATGGTTAGACCCCATAGAGACTCAGCCCAGCCTCCCTCTGGTGCAGCTCCAGGGCCCTAGAGACTCCCTACCTCCTGGCAAAGTGGGGTCTTTTTCCACCTTGGGCACTGGATGGGCCCTCGGAGCCCACGCAGGAAGACAAGAGCCCATCAGCTGACACGGGCTGGGCCCTAAACTCCCTTGGTTACTTCAGGCTGACCCATGAGTGCAGGCTGCCTTTGGAGCAGAGCAATGCTGGAAGTATTGGCCGCCTCATGGCAGATCAGAGACTGCTGGCCCCAGACTGACCCACCCGGTGGGTGCTTCCTACCCGCCCTGACTGCAGCCGTGTTGTGGCATTGCAGTATGCAGCTGGCAGGTTCCCTTCACCAGGGCTGACCCTTCCGTACACGTAAGGCACTTTACAAGCCCTGGACTGGCTCCCCCTGCAGCTTCAAGCTGTGGCCATTGCACAGAACTCATCTGGTCAGGGAGAGCTTTGCCTCTTGTGACTACGGTGCAGGGTGGCTGCGCCCAGAGACTGCCCGGGGGCTGGAGTGCTGCTGGCCCCAGAGCGGAGGCTCCAAGGAGATGGTTCCTGGAGTGGGGAGCAAGGCACGGTCTGGTCTCCGCACTCCATGTGGAGACGCAAAGCCAGCACTTTAAAATAAGCCTTGTGGGGTGGCTCTGGGCAGAAGATACCTCCAGCCCATGCTCCCCTCCAGAGCCCAGCAGGCAGGGGCAGGAGCTCAGGGCCTTATCACAGAGCGGGAATGAAAGCGAGGGAGGGCTTGTGTCCTGAGTGTGGGCTGGTAGACACATCTCCCTTCATGTACGCCTTGGTCTCACAGACCCCTCCCTGGCGGCCCCTGCCCTGCTGCTTGACCCCCCCTCCTTGCCTGGTGCCCCCCTGCCATTGGTTGTCTGCGTGACTAGAGCCTGTGTGTCTGTGGCCTGTTGCCAGTGAATTATAAGCACTTTAAAAATGATGTGGCTTGTAACTTTTGTCCTAATAAAGTGGTAGTGACTGTCCCCCGTCTCTTCTCTTCCCATAGCCTCCCTGCCCACTCTGCCTTGGAAAGCAGCTGCTGGATGCTGGGGCCAGCTGAGTCCTTCAGCAAGGAAGGCTGCTGCACCCAAGAGCTTTGAAGGATGGGAACAAGTGGGCAGAAGGACACTGGTCTAACCCTGCCCCGCTTACTGCCTGTGTGCCCCTGGCTCCAGGATTGTTCTGCTCTCACCCCTGCAGTGAGGCTAAGGGCAGGGGCTGTGGGGCGCATGGGGATTTGGGGAGCAGCTCCTGGCTGCACAAGCAGCCCTTCTGAGCTTCTCTGGGGTCAAGGAAGTAGCTGTGCAGCCTCCACCTGCCCCTGTCCCACCCACCAAGGTGGCTTCTGGGCCTGGATCCCCCCCCCCCCATATGTAGGAAGCAGGGGAACACAGGGGTTGTGCCACCCACCCCAGGACGCTGTCCCCTGCTGGCAAAGGAGCTGGTTCTCTGCCAGAGCATGCACACATACCCCATACATGCACTCGGCAGTACCCCCCACATCAAACTTTCTCCTGGAACACGAGCAAACCCAAGGCTGCGGTGTGCTGAACTCTGTCATTCTGCCTTTATTTGTACATCATCATGTGTCAGTCAACAAAACAGCTTGGGAACAAATAAACTGCCCAGCGGAGCCAGGCCTTTGGGGCAATCAATGCATTTCTGGCCTACTGCAGTGCGTGACCTGGGGCTGGATGTTCCCTGCAGGGCTAGAACCATGGGTGCAAAGCAGCCTGCTACAGCCCACCCCCAGGCCCCCCACTCACACAAAACAGCAACAATGTTTCTTTTTGGTTTTTATACAAACAGAGAGAATAAAAAAATTAGTGTGTGAAATCGCCTCTTCGGCAACAAAAATGGGAGAAAGCATCCCAAGATCTGTACCTGATCATATGAGAGCAGCAGCTCTGAGCAAAGTGCAAGGGGAGCGCGTGCATTACAGCAATTGCAGGTAGTGGTCAGGATATTGCACGGGAGTTTCTCAGGACACACGGTGTGGGCCGTGGTCTAATGCTCTATATTGCTTGGGTCGGTCCATGGCTTTGGCTAAGCGTGTACACAAGCGGGAAAGCTAGATGCTAGTGTCATTAACTGGACCTGTGGAAGACCAGTCTGGCAGCCCAGGTTCCCTTTACAAAGTGTGAGATTGACACAGCCGCATCTCCTCTGAGGGGAAGTTGAGCCCAGCTGGGCTGGGAGCTCCCTGACTTGGGTTGAGATGGTGGCTCCGGGCAGGGTGCCTGAGCCCATCTCCGCACAGGGGCTGAAATCCTGTCCAAGGGGCAGGAGAGATTTTTAGCAGCTGGTTCCAGGGTGCAGCTGGAGTGCAGGAGGGCAGCGGTTTGCCCCGTGTGGCCAGGTGTCACCTACCTTCCGCTCAGCGAGCAGGGTGTGTGTTAGCGCATGAGTGCTTGGCTCCGTGTGGTTCAAGGAGGAAGACGTGGTCCCTGCCTGAGTGGCTCCCACAGCCCCAAGCCCCACTCGGAGCAGCGCGGGCAGAAGAGGGGAAGGAGCTGACACCCCAGGCTGGAGCTGGGTTCTGGCAGTTCTGGGTTGCTTGGCCCTTTGGTCCGGCAGCGCTCCTTCCCCTCCCAGCACCACGCAGGCAATGCCTTGCAGAGTCGATGGCAAAGGGCGCCTCCGGCAAGGCCTGGAACTGAGGTGTTAACCCCTTCCTTCCCTTTGCCCCAGCCAGCGGCTATTCGCCTTTCGCCTCCTCCAGGATCTGGGGCAGGTTCTGTTCCTTGTGCAGGGCCTGGGGCTTGGCGGGGCCGTGGTAGTCCTGCACAGCCTTGGGCTCGTTGGTGTGGTACGAACCCTTGTAGCGGTGGTGGTACATATACAGCAGCAGCAGCCCAGCCAGGAGCAGCAGCAGGAAGGTCACCACTACTGGGGAGGAGGAAACCAGCCATGAGTGCGTCTTTGAGCCCTCGGCTGGGCGGGTCTCCTCCTCTCCCGCCGCACCGGAGTGGGGGCACCTGAAGGGCCGAACTGGGCCCCGGGGCCCAGATCCTCACCAGTCGACAAATTCCCCCGGTTCTTCCAGGGCCCAGCCACTCTGAGAAGAGTTGAGCAGCCGGAACCGAGTTCTCCCACCCGAGTAAACTGGGCTGGCACCACCTGCCCCCCCATCCCCGGTGTCTAATGGCCCCTGTGGGGTGAGAGCAGCTGCATGAGAGCAGAGCGAACGCCTGGGGCTTGCGCTGTGCATGACTGGTGTGAATGCGCGGCCAAGTCACTTACACCCCAAGATGATCCCGATCCAGCCGTCATCATGCACATGGGGGAACTCTGCAGGAGACAGAGCAGCAGATCAGTGGGGGGGGCGGGGCGGACGCCCAGGACGCAGATACTGACGTCATACAGGAAGGGGCCAGGGCCAAGGTTCTGAGGGGGTCAGTGGCTCAGGCCCACCCCCAGCCATGGGGTGGGAATCCAAGAACCTGCCCTGGCCCTCCTCCCGGCTTTGCTGCCTGCTGGGGGGTGGTCAAGGGCCACCTGCCAAGAACAGCTCTCCAGTGCTGCAGGGCCCAACCATGGGGACAGACAGAAGGAGGTGACAGAGCTGCTGCCCTTTCACAGCTTGTGCACCTTGCAGCCGAGGCTGGGTGTAGTACCCAGGAATCTTGGCTCCACACCCCTCAAACCCACTCCACGCAGCTGGTGGGGGGGTGGAGCACAGGCCCGCCTCACCTGTGCCCAGGTACCAGGGGTCCATTTCAGGAGGGATGGGCAGGATGCTGAGGGGCATCGAGCCGCAGTTCGACTCCAGCAGTTCCCCGGTGATTCGGTAGGGGGCCAGTGCGGTGCTGGGACGGAAGATGGCTTTGAGGGGCAAGATGCTGTTGAACTTCACCCCCGACAGGCAGCCTGAGAAGCCAGGCGTATTGTGTTTCTGGATCTCGGGGTCGATCACACCTGTCTCTGCAGGGGCACAGAGAGGACGGGGTTACCTGGGTTCAGCGAGTCCCCACCACACGCCCCATCGATAGGGCCTGAACTGGAAGGGGCCAGGGATCTCCCCAGAGGGGGAGCAGGAGGCAGGCTACCCTGGCCCACTAAGGCTGGTGAGGGCGTTTCAGCTTCCAGGAGCTGTGGAGTGGGTGAGTTCCCAGCCTGCCCACAGTGGCTGCTGCCAGGGTGCAGGGACTTCCCCTGGGGGGGCAGAGGAAGATGTTTCCATCTGGAGCCAGCGGGGCCCTGAGGAAAGCTGGGGAATGGTTCCTCAGAGACTGTGGAGGGGGCCAAGAAGTGCTCGGGAGGGGGCAGGATAGTTCCCCTGACACCGTTTGCAGGGGGAAGGACAAGGGCAAGGCATTTCCTCGGGGCAGGAGGATGCTGGCAATACTCGAGAGCCCTGTTTACCCATCACGCGCCCCAGGTACAGGTTCTTGGGTGAGTCCAGTTTGTTGTCCACGAACACGGAGAACTGCTGCTCCATGACGGGGAAGTAATCCACCTGGGGTGAGAGCGTGAGCCCTAGTCAGCCCCACCGGTGCCTCAGCCACTCCACCCCAGGCAACAAAATCTCTGGGGTCCGGAAGGAATTTTCCCCCAGGGCTGATTGGCCTGGGCTCTGGGGGTTTTCGCCTTCCTCTGTAGCAGAGGGCATGGCTCACGCACCGGTGAATTCTCTGTATCTTAAAATCCTTAAATCATGATTTAAGGCGGTAAATAACTCAGTCTTAGGTTGGTGGCCTATTGCTGGAGTGGGTGGGTGAGATCTTGAGGCCTGCATTTTGCAGGTCAGACTAGATGATCGTACTGGTCCCTTCCGGCCTTAGAGTCTGTGAGTCTATGAGTGTCCCCCTCCCCATGATAATCCCGCCTGGCAGCCACCTCGCTGCCGGCACCCACCTGACCCACTGCCCTGCTGGGCAGGCCTGACTCAACCCCAGCGCTGCCCACCCAGCGGTACCTGGGTGTAGAGCGTGCGGTGGATGCGGGTGATGTTGACACGGTGGGGCCTCCCATCTGTCACAGGCGTGGTGGTCAGCGGGAAGACATAGGGGCTGGTGCCCAGCTGGTACCGCAGCTGCAGGCTCCCTGGCAAGGCAAGGCCCAGAGCGATAAGCCGGGCACCAGGGGTAATTGTGCCCAGGCCAGCTGAAAACAGTGCAGGAAGGGGATGGGAGACAGCCCAGAGGGTAGCTCCTCCCATGGATGCGCTTGGGCCTGAGAAGCCCTAATGGGATGTGGGTGGCTTCAGTGCTGGGAAGGTGGGCAGAGGGGGCAACACCAGCCAGAGACCTCTGGAGGAAGGGGATCCAGCCTCTGGTCTCACACGGGAGGGCAGGGAGCAGGCACCACCCCAGGCTCCCCATGGCGCTCACCGTCCTCCCGGATGAGCACAGCCATGTAGTCCCTGCGGAAGGAGCTGATGTATAGCAGCACAGCGGGTGCATCTCTGGTGCGGAAGCTGAAGCTGACCTCCTCACTGGTGAGGTTGTAGCCGGGCAGCGGCTGGCGCACAATGTTGGCAAACTCGCGGGCAGCGGAGAGTGCGACCGACAGGATGGTGTAGCGAACCCAGGTGCCAGGCTCGAAGTAGCCACCAATGTCTGTGTTGGGGGGAAGCATGGAGGGATGAGGGGGCCTGGCCCGAGGTGAGGAAAACCATGCGTTCCACAGTCACCCCTTCCCACACCCACGTAGGCTACAGGACCCACCCTGCTCCCCTGAGCCCCAGGTCTCTGCCACCCCCCAGGACCACACCTCCAACATGGGAACAGTACAGCTCGCTGCACGGCTGGGCCTCTGGGCTCCTGCCTGTGGCCCTGCACTGTACAGCTCCATGCACTCCAGCCTCTGCTGGGCAGGCGGCTCTGACCCACGCCCTCCCCACAGCAGTCTCTGGGCAGGCAGCAGTGACCCCCCCAGGTTGGGGGGAGGCGGTGGCGCTCACCATGGTTGCAGAAGGGCCCGTCGAAGGCAGAGAGGCTGCAGTTGCAGGTGTAATGGCTGTACCGCTCGACACAGAGCCCACTGTTCTGGCAGGGCACCCGTGGGTGCTCGCAGTAGCCGGTGCAGTTCACCCGCACACCCTCCGTCTCGTTGGCCTTGCCCTCCAGGTTCAGTGTCACCCCGTTCAGGCGCAGCGCTCGCAGGCAGCCCAGGAATGGGCGCAGCCGGTACTCGGCTGATCCTGGCCCAGGAGACAGAGAGCGTCAGGCCTGGGATGAGCCGGCATCACCAGACTGGGTTTGACTGTCGACCCACTCACAGGGTCGGCGACCCCCAGGCAGGATCAGTGCAGCCCCATAGCACCGCCTACCCGGGATAATTGGCCATCGCCCCTCGCTAGGAGTCCTGCTGGGGAGTACAGAGCCTGGGAACACACCCTTTCCTTCCAGCCCCTGTGAGAGGCCCCACTTCTCACCTGAGGAGGAAGGGACTTGTCCATTATCACAGAGGGAGTCAATGGCAGAACTGGGGATAGACCCTAGGAGTCCTGGCTCCCAGCCCTGCCCCCAGCTCTAACCATTAGACCCCACTCCCTTCCCAGAGCTGGGGATAGACCCCAGCAGTCTTGGATCCCAGGCCCCCATCCTCAACACTAGACTGTGTGATGTTTACACTATGTGCTGAGAACAGGAGGACTGGAGGTCAGGGAGTGTTTTCCTGTCACATGGGGAACCTTTGAGTGGCTCGGGGACCATTCTCAATCCAAAGGGCTAGGCCCCACTGGGGGGAATTTGGGGAATGGGAATTCTGGGGGGGGTGCCTGGAGCCTGCCAGCTGTGGGGTCAAGCAGTTCTGCAGCTCTCCATGGATCAAATTAAACAAAACCACAGACAGCTGGTTCACGATCAGTCCCTACCCCACAGCTGCGGGGCTGCTCAGCCAGCAAGGAGAGGAGAGAGAAGGTGAAGCCTGGTCCAGTCAAGCCTGGCATGGCATGGCATGGTCCAGCTTGACTCAGCAGCCTGAGCCTGGCCCTCCTGAGAGTCTGCTCCATGGGTAGGTACATACCAGCCCTTCCCTGTTGCTTCCAATCCAGAGGGGAAAAGGATACTTTGGGGAGAGGAAAAAGTAGAGATGCCCAAGTCCTGGTGTGGGAGAAGGAGGGCCTTGCTGTGGGGGTGGGACATACAGAGCACAAGCATGGGGAGGAGTGTGGAAATGGGGGCCCAGAAACCCTGACAGGAGGGAACTGGGGGTTGTAGGAAGCCCCCCTCACTATGCAATTCTCCCCCTAAGGTCACTGCTCCTCCGGGCCAGGGTCCGGGCGCTGGCCTGGCTTGCTGGCCCTGTTCCAGGCTGCCTGACTCTCAGAGGCAATAGGAGAGCCCGTCCCGGGCAGTGCTGAGTTTTGGGAGAGGAAGATGGGCCCCAGAGGGCTCAGGGCAGGGATTCTGCCAGGCACTTTTCCATCCTAGCTGAGTCTGCTTCTCTCCTGGATTCTAACTGAGCCATGTGCCATGCTGGTCCTGAGCAGGCTGCCCTGTGTCTTGGCCAGTGCCTGCCTCCTGAAGGGGATGCCTGTGCCAGGGGCTGGACTCATGAACCTGCCCAGGGGCCATGGGGAAATGTGTCAGGGGCTGGAGCCTGAAGAATTCTTGGAGGAGAGCAGCAGTGGGGCTCCCCTTTGCAGAAAGGGAGGCCAGGGCCTGGCACGCTACAGTGAGCCTCTGTAGAGACTTGAGCAAAGCACCTTTTAACCCTGGGACACCCCACTCATTGGCTAAGCAACAATGCAGCCAGAGGCATCTGAGTGGGGTTATTAGCCTGGATCAAAACCAGCCGTGCCTCAGGCAGGACCCCCAGGTTTGTGTAGGGCATCCCCAGTCCCCAAGTAGAGAAGTGGGTGTGAAGAAGTGGGGATACTTTTGGGATTTTCTCTGAGGGCTATATTTGTGCCTCAGTTTCCTCACATGCATTACTCAGGTTTATCGGGGATGGGACCCGGGTATGTAATCATTGCAGAGACCACTAGGTGGTAGATGGGCCTTCCCCAGCCACATGTAGGCCGACCCAAGCAGGACCCCCTGCTTCAGCTCCGACCAGTTATACAGGATGGGCAGGTAAAGATCAGGGGAGTGGCCACACAGCTACCCCTTTGGATTTAGTCCAGGAAGGAGACAAAGGACTGGGAGCGGTTAGGGCGCTGGTCAGAGGGTGGCTGGGGGGGGATAGGGAAGAGATCAGTCCCCCAGGAAGGGTGCAGTGGGGAGAAAGCCCCAGGAAGGGGCCTTCCAAAGGTGGTCGCAGCTGTAACCTCTAATGGAGTCCCCCAGGAGGGGTGTGATAGGGAGAAAGCTTTGAGAAGGGGCCTCCCCAGATGGTCGTTTCTATAACTGCTAATCCGTCTGCTAGCCCAGCTTTTCTGTGCTGTGATCCTGAGAACTAATAAACCCTTTTGATTTCAACACTGGCTGGTAATCGCTCTGACTGCAGAGGTGGGTGCATGGTTCTCTGGGAGCATGGAGGGATTCCCCAGGACTCTGAGGGGGCTCCAACAGGGGGAGTCCCTGATGGAGCAGGAATGCTAAACCTTTCAGAGTCAAATGAAGGAGATGACTTTGCAGGTGTGTGGAGAGCCCAGGGATGGCAAGCCTCCCCCCCACCAGGTGCTTTCGTCCTGTCTGGCTGTGCTGAGAAGAGAGTAGATGTGTGGAGACCCGGGAGGACTGGGACAGACTCCACTGTGGCAGAGTCTTGATCCACAAGAAGAGAGGACCAAAGCATGATTCCTGTGAGGCGCCATCACACAGGACCATCCACTCTTGGCTTGTTGGACGGGGAGGGAGCCCTGAGAAGATGCTGGGACCAGCCCACAGGGGTGATCCCTTCACCCACCCCCTGCGCTCACCAACATAGAGAGGCCTGTCAAACTCCAGCCGGACATAGCTCTGGGGCGGGGCCATCCGCACCACCCAGGGCAGCTTGTCCACTCGCAGCCGTGCCAGCTTCACATTGATCTCAGCCTTCACCTGATGCCACTCATCGTCATTGAAGGGCATGAGGGATCTCACTGTCAGGTTCTCATCACCATTCCCGATGTCGTACGCGAACACCAGGTCCGTGGTGGCTGGGGAAACAGGTGATGTCAGTTCTCAGGAGGCTCCCTGGCAGCAGCACCCAGTCCTGCACCTCCATCACCCCTCAATCCCTACCCACAGTGCCTGCAATCCCAGCCGTGGCCTCCCGGGCACCTCCCCAACAGCTCTGCTGGTGCCCCTCAGTCCCGACCCGCACCCTCACTACTATTCCAATGAAGTTCTGGAAGATCCTTTATGGGAAATCCCCAGCCCCCATGCCCAGCCCACACCCCTGACCCTACTGTTGAGCTCAACACGGATGTAGTTCTTGCAGCCTGAGTTCTCCAGGAAGACCCCGGAGGGGGCGGTGGTTCTGAAGTAGAAGGAGATGTCCACGCTGTGGTTGGCCTGGAGTGTGGGGAACAGGAGGGAGGCACCTTTGTTGAAGGAGACAGTGTTCCAACTGTTCCCTGGAAGAGACCGGGGAGAAGGTGAGACCCAGCCCCCCAGAGCCAGGTAGAGGGCATCCAGGGCCCAGTCCAGCCCCACTGCAGTGACGCATGGAGCAGAGGAACCCGTCTGTATCCCCCACCCGCCCGGCAGGGCACTCACGGTCTCCGTAGCAGCGCAGCGGCCCCAGCAGGAACTGGGCCTCTGAGTTAGAGCGGTTGGTGTCTCCCACCACGATCTGGGTCACGGGCAAGTGGTCCACGAAGTTCAGCAGCCCCTTGTCCGTCCTCCTGGAGCCAGAGGGGGTGGGGGGCGAAAGAACCCATGTCAGAGGACAGGAGACACATGTGGGCAATCATCCACTACAGCTCCATCCCCTGCCCCCCCACTGCCACAACCTGCTCCCCACGGCTGCCCTCCACTGCTGCTGCCCCCTTACCGTCGCACTGCACCGGGCTGCTTCAACCCTGCTGGCCATCCTGTGTCCCACACTCTGCTGCCACACCCCTGCTTCGCCAGTCCGTGCTGCTCCCTCCCCCAGACTCCCCCGCCACACTGGACCGCTCCCCATGCTTCCAGGCTCTTCTCCCTCAGCCCCCCCTGCTCCGATCCCCCGGGGGCTCACCACTGGGCATAGTCAGCATCGCAGTTGCAGAAGTGCTTGGGGTCGGCGCAGCTCTTGTCCATCCCGCAGGCGCAGCGCTGGACGCCCGGCGGGGAGCCGCCCCAGTAATAATGGCGCTGGGCATGGCGGCCCATCCAGAAGCTGAAGGGCAGCCCCGCTGGGAGAGGGGACAGAGCTGCAGGTGAGGCAAGCGCTGGAGGGCAGCATGCCAGCGTGGGGCACACTGAGCTGGGCTGGGCTGGGGGAGCAAGAGGCTCCAGCCTGGGAGTGGGTCCGGCCACCAGCTGGAGAGTGGTCCCAGGACCTAGACAGCACCTGCCCAGACCCCTGTCCAGGGGAGTGGGGGAGGGAGTGAGTAGGGGACATGTGCCCCCCCCACTCATTCATGGGAGCAGGACAGTGACCCTGAGACTCGCCCTAGGACCCCCCCCAACTCCCAGCCAGTGCCCCTCGGAGCCGCTCACAAGGCGTGTTGAGAAGGCGGGAGTTGTAGCAGGAGAACTCGATACGCTGTTCGCAGTACTCTGAGCCGTTGGCCAGGGCCGCCACCTCCGCCCACGAGGCGTTCCAGTACTCCACCGCACCCAGGAAGGGCTGGTCCAGGCTGGAGCCCGTCACCCGGGTGGTGTAGTGCCGGCTGTGCCGGATGATGGTCCAGGCCCGATCCTCTGGGGCCGACACATAGGGAGAAAGGACGGAGTCAGTGAGAGAACAGCCTGGGAGCCCGCTGCCCCAGACACCCCCCTCCCTTCCTCCAGCTCACTCCTGCATCACTCAGAAGATGGGGCGGAAGTGGGGACAGGCCAGGCAAGGGCCAGCCCATTAACCTACCAATATGCCTTCAGCCCTGCCTACTCCGAGGGCCCCTTTGCAGGCTGGGGGCAGTTGTTCTTGGGCCCAGTTCTGGGACAGATACCAGCCCTCCAGGAACTGGGCTGAGACCCCCACCACTCAGATGCTGCATGTGAGGGCCACCGTTCCCAGATCCCTGCCCCTCCCAAGGGAAAGCCAGTGCCCCATTCCCAGGCCCTGCCAGCCCCTTTGCCATCTCTCCTTCCCTGCTGGCTACCTCGGATGTCACAGTAGACGGTGAAGGGTTTGAGGGGCCCACTGCCATCGGGGTCGATGGTGAAGTTCCCAGACGTTTTCCCACTGACTCGATACGCATCACACGACTCTTTGTACAGGGCTGGGAACAGGCAAAGTGAGAAGCTGGTGAGCGGGGCCGAGAACAGGCACGTGGGAACCCATCATCACCCTCTCCTGTCCCCGACCCGGGGCTGAAGCTCACATTTGTGGCAGGTCTCTCCCTTGTATCCCGTCAGGTCGCAGATGCAGATGAAGTCATCCCAGGACTGCAGGCAGCGGCTGCCATGCTCGCAGAGATTGGGGGTGCACCTGGCAGGGACGGAGATGCAGCTGAGGAAGGTACAACACACAGACGGAGGGGCAGCGGATGGCAGGATTTGCATCTACCTGGCTGAAGGCATCTGCTCTGACTCCAGCCATCAGCAGAGCTGCCCAGGCAAACCCTTTCTGTAGGCAGCAGAGCTGCTGTCTGTTCCAGCATAGCCTGACCATGCCTCAGACCTGATGGTTCTGCCCCAGGGCCAATTGCTCTGAGAGCTGGGCTCAATTACAGCAGTGCTGTCTGGACCCTGCCTGAGAGCGGAGACCCGTGAGGCTGGGCACCGCTGGGACCCCACCTGAGAGCAGGGCCCCAGTGGCCATGATACCTGTCGGCGATGCCGCACATGTCAAAGAACACATTGGAGTAATTCCCCAGCCGCTGCTGCTTCACCAGCTCCAGATCCACAAGCTGGGTGTCCACACTGATGGTCTGCAGGCAGCCATGGAAGGCTGTTTGGTTCGACCGACAGCCGGTGATGGCGGCAGGTTTGGGGCAGCCTGGAACACAATATGGGGCAGGGTGGAGTGAGTGCTGCCTGCTGTCCACCCCCTGGCCTGCTCCCTCCAGCCCGGGTCGCTTACCTCCAAAGAAGTACTGGGTCCCGGTGCGCAGCTGGAAGGGGTGTGCCACCCGGAACTCGGCCCCATCGTTGTCATCAATGGTGATCACAGCTGAGCCGTCCCGTGCCACCAGCTCCACCAAGTGCCAGAAGCCGTCGTTCAGCCGGTACCCTGGGTGGGAGGAGAGGGGGTGCGAATGGGAATATGGGGTGCTGGTTCCATCACCTCTGCACCCCTTTGCAAAATGAATACCAAGTGGGGGGGGGCAGTTGAATGTTGAGGCCTGAAATCCCCAGTGAGTCACCAGGAAGAGACAGCCCCTGCCAAATCATCCACCCTGCCCCTTGGCTCACTTAACAAAGAGAAGGTTATGGGGTAACTTTTCCCAGTCAGCAAGTGCCTAGATGGGGAATAGATACTGGCTATGGGGGTCTTCCATCTAGGAGAGGAAGATCTCACTGTTGCATGGGTGGAAGCGGAGGCTGGATAGACTGAAACCAGAGAGGAACCTGTTAACGGGAGAGTAATTAACCCCTGGACCAAGTTACCAGGCTCATTGTGGAGTCTCTTCTGGGGAATATTTATCTCAAGCTGGGCTGGTTTTGTGCTTTGGAGATTAACTCAGGGGAGTCCCGCGGCCTGTGCAGGGCAGCAAATTGGCCTAGCAGCCACAGTGGGAATCTATGAACCTGCAGCGAACTCCAGCTTCTTCCGGCCGAGCTGGGCGATGGAGACATTGATCTGGCCGTTGCTCAGCACCATCTCCAGGGAGCCCAGGTGCTCGGAGAAGCTGGTGTACAGCAGCAACCCCACCGTGTCCCAGGAACGGAACTTGAAGCTGACGGACAGGCGGTTCCGGCGCGGGATACCCAGCACTTGCAGGTAATTATTGATGCCGGCAAAGGTGATGGGCGTGTAGGGCTGGTCCGGACAGTAGTGGCTGACGTGGCCCTGGGAATAACCACCCGAGAGCTGGTGAGAGCCCGGCACTGCTGCCTCCCCCTTGCTACCTGGGCGGAAGTGGGCCAGTTACAGCCCAGGCCATTCAGGTAGGCCATGCCCTCGGGCTCTTGAGGAGCCCTGGGGCTCTTGATCCTTGCCAGCTGAGCCAGTCTGGGCTGGCCAGTGACGCTCTCAGCTGCAGCACAGGGGACCCTTGGGGCCTCCCTTCCCAGGCTAGCACAGGGCAGAAGTTGCACTCAGCCATTGGGGGCCGGCTAGGGTTCTGGTACTGCTGGGTAGAAGTCCCAGCTTGAGGAGGCTGCTGCCAGCTCTGGGCTTTGGGCCAGATGCAAGGAAGGAGGGGCCCTCCTGCTGAGGGGCTGGCATTGCCCCATGATACCAGGCTGGGCTCAGGAGTGCCAGAATCGACTCCCACCCCACTGGGAAACCCATGGCCATGATGGCCCAGGGCGGGTTCTGAGGGGTTCAAGGCCAGGGCTTGGGGTAGCCAGGCTGTAGGCCTTCTCAGGGCCCACAGGCAGTACCCCCTTTCCCAGGGAAACCTGCTGCCCCCTTGGCCCACCCTGGATTTGGGGCACTGGGAGGATTGCAGAGAATCTTGAAAAGCTCCCCACTGATCTCCGTCAAACTGGGGCAGGAGTGACTAGGCAGAGCCTGGGGCCTGGCAGGACCCTCCCCCATGGCTGCTGGGGAACATTTCAGCCTGTGGCCCATCTCCTGAGCCCCACCCAGCCCAGAGCCCAGGCTCCACTCTGAGCTCCCCCGTCATTTGGTGACACAGCAACTGATGGCCCCGGGCCCAGGCCAACCTTGTGCTATTGATCTGGGGCTGATTGACTGAGAGCCAGAGCAGCCAGTTCCCAGCACATGGCCACTGCAATGTTGCTGGGCTCGCTCGTGTCACTAGGTTTCAACCTGGCAGCCGGAGAAGTCTGCCTAGCAGCATGACCTGGGAGAGCATCTGCCAAAGCCAAGGGGATCCCAGTGCATTTTCTGTGTTCCGCAGGATCCCTGCCTCTTTCCCTCTGCCCCCATCCTCTCTAGGGTGCCCTCTCCCTCTGCCTCCACCCTCCCTGGACTGCCTGTGCCTCACACCTCGAAGCGGATATTGGCCGTTCTCCGGCGCACTAGGTCGATGATGTTGACCCCGTTGAAGAAGATGTTCTCCATGCATCCCCGGAAGTTCTGCCTGTAGACCAGGCTCTGATTCTTGTGATTGATCACACCGCCGAAGAACAGCTGTGGGGAACCAAAGGGGTCAGGTTGATCCCCAAGGGCCTGGGGCATGGCATCATCCCTCCCCTCACCCCCCCAGTGTGGATGAGACATGCCCCCTGCCTGGTAGGGAGAGGAACCCTGAGTGCTTGACCATACTGAGAGCTCAGTGCCACTGGGGCCAGGCTGCATACCCTGGGCTGCTCCCCTGGGTTCCCAGGGATGGGGGTATCCCCTGCTGCCCCCCACCCAGCACAGAGCCCCTGGGGGAGCAGAGAAGGGCCTGGGTAAGAGCTGTCACTGGCTTAGCTCTGGGCTGAGCACAGAGCACTTCGCTCAGATGCAGCCTGTGCCCACTAGGCCCCACTGCCAATAGTTATCAGCACAGCAATATAACAGGCTCCCTCTGTCCCCTCAGCACTGCTCCTTGGATAGATGCTGACCTCAGGGCTGGGAGACTGGGCAGAGCTGCGTGAAGTGTTCCCCTCCAACTAGGGCCTGGCTGGACCACCCCCAAGAGAGGGCCCCGCCCTGACTCTGCACCCCGGCTGTGCAGCAGTGTCCCGGGACAGGGCAGGTCTCACCTCGGTGTCCAAGTCCAGCTGGTCGAAGTCCCCATTGCAGCGGAAGCGTTTCACCTCCCCATCCAGGCTCAGGTTGACGTGGCGGCCGGAGCGCTCGATGCGCAGCGTGTGCCAGTGCTGGTCGTCGAGGAGGCTGCCCACCATCACCGTCGTGTGCCCCTGGCTGGAGTGCAGCGGGCTGCTGCCTGGGGAGGGCAGCCGGTCACCCCCCCGTACACAGAGAGGGGCACCCGGCCTGCCCGTGCTGCCCAGGGTCATCCCAACAATCCCTCTTCACCATATGGACCAGCCCACTGCCCGGCCACCCCAGGACTGTGCAACAATTCCTAGCCCCCCATCCCCACCTACCCCTCGCTAGCATGGCGTATCCCCTCCCCCAGCACGGCCCCGCCTCACCTAAGCTGATGTGCAGCAGGAGCTGGGCCTGCATCAGCTCCACTGTGATGTAGTCACCCTGGGAGCCCTCCCCATGCATCAGCATCCCGTCCCGCTCCAGTGTCTTGAAGCTGAAGGTGAAGACGTCCTGGACAGTGCGGACAGCTTTGCCTCGGAATCGGTAGGAGATGGCATCGTCCCCGTCGAAGTACAGCATGTCAGACCCTGGAGAGGAGATGCCACATCACTGGGGACACTGGGCCAAGCTTGCCCACACCCACCGTCTGTCCAGCCAGAGCCAGAGCGAGACACGGCCCGGCCCTGCAGGGAACGGGCTCCTTGGCTATGTCTACACTAGCAAATTAAGGAAGCTTAAGTCGACTTAAACAAAGCCTCGTCCACACCTAGTTTTCATTGTCGACTTAAGCAGTTCCTTAAGTCGACTTAATAACTACCACTCTTTACGTCGACTTAATAATTAAGTCAATTCGTTAAGTCGACTAAAGACGTTGTGGCTGCCCTAAGTTGACTTATTCTATAAGTCGACCTAGAGTGCAGGTCCCAGCGAGAAGGGAGCTCGGCTCCTTTCTCCCTGGGACCTGTGGGTCCTGGAAAAAGGGAGCTGTGGCTCCTTTCTCCTTGGGACCTGCGTGGGTCCCAGCAAAAAGGGAGCCGTGGCTCCCTTCTTGCCGGGACCTATGCAGGTCCAGGGGAGAAAGAGCCTCAGCTCCCTTCTCGCCGGGACCCATGGGGGTCCTGGCAAGAAGGAAGCTTCCACTCCCTTCTCGGAGGGACCCACGGCTTCCTGGCAGAAGGAACCATGGGTCCCTACTCAGTGGGGAACCACGGCTTTCTGCTGTGTCTACACTTGAAAAGTTAAGTCGACTTAACAGAGTTGACTTAACTTTTCAAGTGTAGACATAGCCCTTGTGTTGCAAGCCATAGTGAGGTCTGGGTGCAAGGAGCTGCTTTGCAGCTAGAGTTCACACCCCTGTGCCTGCATTTCCACTGAGCAGATTTCAGCTGCTGGCTGGCAAGGCGAGCAGCTGAGAGGCCTATTTATCGCCCGGAAGAACTTGGTCCACTGGAAGTTAAGGCAGCTAGCAATCATACTGCAGTGTGGGAATGAGACACCTGAATATTCCCTCTGTTCTGCAGCACTGATTACTCAGTGCAAACCCAACCCCAATTCCCATGTTCCAGGGGCTCTGAGCAAACAGACCGGTCGCAGCCTCTCGTTGACTGGAGCATTCCTATGGCACGAGGCACGACAAGGTTTCCCAATTGCCTGGGAGGCCGCGAAAGAGACAGTGGGGCTTGATGTTACCAGGGGCAGGTTTTCTGATTGTGTCAAGTTCGTACAGAAGTTTCAGGATCCGCTGGCCTGACAAGAAGGCCTGAAGGTTATGAGTCTCTTCCCACAGTAATTATTTCACCAGTGTTTTATTTCCTGCTGCCCGTAGGATTTTCATTTATGTCAGAACTGCATTAACGCCTGGGGATTATAAACTAGATCTCGCACACTAAAACCACTGAGAACTGCTCGAGCACACTGCCGTCACGAGAGGCGTTCACAGGACTAAACCAGAGCAGAGGCTGTGGGCGTGGCTATTGCACTCGCCCCAACACTTGGGGTGAATGGGCTGTCAGTTTAAACTAGCGATTCTCAGCCAGGGGCACGTGTAGCCCTAGGGTATACTGAGGTCTTCCAGGGGTACATCAACTCAGCTAGATACTCACCTGGTTTTACAGCAGGCTACATAAAAAGCACTAGCGAAGTCCATACAAACTACAATTTCATACAGATGATTACTTGTTTATACTGCTCTATAGTGTTCACATTACATGCTGAAATGGGAATACAATATTTATGCTCTGGTTTAGTCCTGTGAATGCCTCTCGCGATGGCAGTGTGCTTGAGCAGTTCTCAGTGGTTTTAGTGTGTGAGATCTAGTTTACAATCCCCAGGCATTAATGCGGTTCTGACATAAATGAAAATCCTACGGGCAGCAGGAAATAAAACACTGGTGAAATAATTACTGTGGGAAGAGACTCATAACCTTCAGGCCTTCTTGTCAGGATCCTGAAACTTCTGTACGAACTTGACACAATCAGAAAACCTGCCCCTGGTAACATCAAGCCTCACTGTCTCTTCCGCGGCCTCCCAGGCAAGTGGGAAACCTTGTCGTGCCTAGTGCCATAGGAATGGGAATATTTGCCTCAGTTTCCCCACACATGTTGCCCATGTATGTCAGTGGTGGGACAGGAGTGTGTGATCATTGCCAAGAGGGTGGCTGGGCCTGCTCCAGTCACATGTTGGCAGACCCAGCAGAACCTGCTGTACAGGTTGGGGACAGGTGAAGGTCAGGGGAGTGACCACTTGATCTGTAAGGAGACAAAGGATTGGGAGGGGACTGAAAGCGGTTGGTCTGAGAGTGGCTGGAGGAAGAGGTCAGTCCCCAAGAGGGGCGTGGGAGGGGGGGAGAGAAAGACCCAAGAAGGGGCCTCCTCAGGTGGTCGCTGCTGTAACTGCTAATCCATCTGCTAGCCCAGCTTTTCTATGCTGTGGTCCTGAGAACTAATAAACCCTTCTGACTTCAACACTAGCTGTTAATTGCTCTGGCCCATTGGGGGCATGGAGGGATTCCCCGGGACCCCACAGGGGGGGTTCCCGCAGGGGGAGTCCCTGACGGAGCAGGAGTGCTAAACCCTTTGGGGTCAGATGACAGAGACGACTTTGCAGGTGTGGGGAGAGCCCAGTGGTGGCAGACCCCTTCCAAGGTGCTTTCGTCCTGTCTGGTTGTGCCAAGAAGAGGGTAGGTGCATGGAGACCTGGAAGGACTGGAGCAGATCCCACCGTGGCAGAGTCCTAATCCGCAAGGAGAAGAGAACCAGAGCACAATTCCTGTAGGGCTTTGTCACAGATGTAACTTTGGGTACACGAGACTAATCAGACTCCCATGGAGGAACATAGTCCGGAAAGGTTGTGAGCCAATGTTTTAAACAGAGTGTGATCTGCACTGCAGCAGTCCCAGCTGCCTAAGGGCTGGCTCCTGGGCTCTGAGCCGGGAGTCCAGGCCAAAGAACCAGAATTGCCAGAAAACAAGGAGTTGTCTGGTTTCTCTAAAAAGGCAGTAGCACTTTAAGGTGATGGAAGGGGCCAGTCACCCTGTTTCAGGTGTCTGGAATAACTGAAAATAGACACCAGAAAGGGGAGAGGAAGATGGGTATGGGGGAGAGTTGGTAACTGGGAGGGCAGGTAAAAAACCCAGGCCATTGTTCCTTGAAGGGCCCAAGAGTCTTGGAAAAGGGGTGGGGACTGGGTCCCCTCTCCCTCAGCTGGCCCAGCTAGGTTTGATGATTAGATCCCCTGGGCAGGAAGAAGGGCAGACACGTGGCTCCAGCCAAGCCAGGAGAGAGCTGCTGAGAAGAGCTCAGCCCCAGGAAGGAGGACGATGCACCCCCAAACCAGAGGGAAAGGCTCCAGGCTGGGGAGCCAGATCCTAAAGGGGAGCTGATAAATCTGAAAAGATTAGACCCCAGAGTGAGGGATGATTATTTAAAAGACACTGGTGAAGGTGAGTTGTTTTGGGGACTAAGACAAAGCAGGTCAGATGCCTGCAGCCCTCCCCTGGGCCATGATGAGGATCCTGGGGTGGTCCCTGTCTACCATTCCCCAGGGCTCTTTTGTTTTACAGGAGCCAAGAGGGGAGGATGGGGAGCAAGGACCAGGCCCCTGGGGCCATGGGGATGGGGTGTTGGGGATGCATTCCAGGTGTGCTGTGTGGGCTCCATTTTATTCACCTCCAAATCACCCATGAGCTGCTGGGCTGAACAGGGCAGGGGGCTCCATGCCAGACGATGAGTAAGAGACCCAGCAGCCAGCCCAGCCTGTCCCACTGTTCAGAGCATTTACGCTCTCAGCAAAAATCCGAAACGCCCCTGCAGTATCGGGCGTGCCATCTTCTGGGCCTGACCCCCGCTCTGCCCTAGTGTGGAGAAAATGGCACCCCAAGAGCCCAGCTCACTCACGATAGAGGCAGCCATAGAGGCCGACGCGCAGGCCGATCTTGCCTCGCGGGTTCCAGGCCAGAGGGATGATGCGGATGTAGCGAGCCAGGATGGGGTAGTGCAGGTCATGGCGCACCACGCCACTCTCATTCACGTTCCCAAAGAATGTCTGTTAGAGAGACGCCCCCTGTCAAAACAGATCTGCAGCCGCCCCACCCCCAGGAATGCCTGTGCCCCACCTGCTCCTTCCCACCCAGAGGCAACCACACTCCTCCAGCCCAGACACAGACCTTGCTTGACTGTAGCCAACTCAAATCTGTCTTGCTCCTCTCCAGAAGGGCCCAGCACCAGGCCCTTCAGAGGAAGATGTCAGTGGCCCCCATGCTAGGTCTTGGCCTGGGCCAGGAGGGGTGACATTCCCTCCCACATCTGTTAGCATGAACAAAGGTCATTGGATGCTCTTGCTGTTCCTATAACCGTCCAGCCCCATTTGAGGCCTGCTGAGTTTTTGCCCCCACAACCATCCTGTGGCAGGGAGTTCCACAGACCAATCCCTCAGTGATGGGATAGTTTCCCCTTGAATCAGTTTTGAACATCCCTCTGTCAACGACTCTCCTTTCATCCTTGTGTCACAGGGCAGGAAAGTCAGCAACTCCCACTCCCTCCTCTAGAGTGGGCAGGATTTCGCAGATGTTTGTCCTGTCCCCTCAGAGCCATGTGTAGACAGGTGTGCTCAGGAGCCAGGCAAGGTGCTAGTGGTCACGGGACACCTCCCGTTCCGATGCAGCTCCTTACCCAGTTACTCCCTAGCTGAAAGAAGGGCTTCCAGCTGCTGGGGTGGTCCCCGTACAGTACAATGTAGCGCGTCACCCAGTCATACGTGTTGTACGTCCCCTGCGTGGCTACCGCGTTAATCCTGTGCTTCTGCATCAAGTCGATCTGGAGCCAGGGCTGCTTGTCACGGGGGTCTGGAGACCAGCCGCTGCTGCCTGTAAGGGGGGCCTGGTTAGAGCCAGGTGCCACCCACGATCTCTCTCTGTGCTCCTTGCCAAGGGGCACCCACTGCCCAGCTCAGACACGGAGCAAGAGGCACCTGCATGCTGGGATGGCAGCCGGCTCAACACTCTGTGAGCTGCCCCAGGGGATGCCTCACAGAGCTCTACAGGGACTCCAGAGAGCTCTGGGCTGCCAGATTCAGCCTTGTTTGAGCTTTGGAAGAGGTGAAATAAGGAGGGGATCCCATAGCAACCTCTCTACTATGCCCAGCCCTGCTCTGGGGCATTCAGGGCTCCTCCCTCCTTTGCCATCACCATCTGCACCCAGGTCCCTGCTTTGGGGAGTCTCCAGGGATTCCACGGTGGTTGGGACAGGTTAGCCGTATGCCAGCAGGGCCCAGGTGGGCGGTACTTACTGTGCAGCCGCGCGAAGCTGGATGAGTAAAACACGTTGTATCGGGAGGAAGCACCAATGGATGAGGAGTAAAGGGGGGGCGACCAGCTCGTCGTAACAGTGAGCTGTGGGGAAGAGGCTGTGTTAAAGTCCTTTGCCAGCCCGGCCCGGCTCCAGGCTTGGCCCAGTTGTTTGTCCCCCAGCTACCAAACCTGCTGCTGGGGTCCTGCAGCCACTGGACCTAACCCCTCCATCTGTCCCCCTGGCTTGGCAGCAACACGGTGTGGTCCTCAGTGGGGTGCCTTTCCCTTCCTCACACCCGGCCAGCCCTTGCAGCTGAGCCTGCCAGGGTGAGCTGGTCTGGACACCTGGGCAGGAGGGGTCAGGGGGGCCACCAGAGAGCTTGAGACAGGAAGGGTGGACAGTGTCCTCATGCCCAGCAGCTGCTGAGTCCAGGGGAGTAGCTGAGATGCACCCCTTGGCCGGGTGGGGGTAACCCAAGAGCTCTCCCCCCACAGCACCTGTTGGTGACAGCAGCCCATGGATGTGCCGGGTCAGAGCAGAGCCCCGAGCCAGGATCCTGGCCACCCTATGGGAACCTGGGAACTGAGTCTGCGCCATGCTCCCAACCCATCTAGCCCCCAGAGTTCACCAGCATCCACACCCCCTGTGTCGCACCAGGCATCCCCCTCCTTGCCCCACCCAGTGCCCATAGGCACCTCTAGCTGCAGGATGAGCTGGGCCCAGGGCAGACTGGCTACAACTCAGGACAGCCCCTTGCAAAGCTCTGGAGAGGGAGATGCCAGAGGCCCTCCCAGGCCCAGGCATCTATTTGGAGCAGGCCCTGCAGGGATCTGTGGAATAAGTGGCCCGTGCAATGGGCCAGGCAGCTCCTGCAGCTGGCAAAGCAAATGTGAAAGACTCCCAATGGGCCTTTCTACGCCTGCTCCACCCAGGGGGAGATGACCTGAGTGCTGTCTGCTTTCCCTCCACAGGCCCCGGGAAGATTTTCACATTGAACCCCATGATCTACGAATCCCTCCATGCAACCTGCTGCTACCCCAGAGTCAGCAGAGCGGCGATACCTTGGGAACCTTCCCCAGTCTGCCATGTGACGTGTCACCCCCTGCCCCCCACGTTCTCACACTGACTGCATATAAATGCTGGTCTCTTGGGCACCTGGACCCAGAAGGGGAAGATGCCCCAAATGCAAGAGGGTGCAAGGCCAGCTTGTGACACACCTTAGTCCCAGGGCAGCCAGCAGGGCAGGATGGTGCTCACTCGGGCTGTTTGACACTAAGCAGCACAGCACCTGCCCCAGAGCCCTTGACCATGGTTGTTCACACAACAAATGTTCAGGGAGGGTCTGTTGCAGGCAGGGCCCCGGAGCTGAGCTGGGGAGCATGCCCCACACAGGGTTCTGTGCATGGCTTGGCTCAGCTCGGCTCCCTGGAGCAGCAGGGCTTCCCTCTGCTATTACTGGCTCCCTCTTTTTTCCTCCTACTGCAGAGTGCTGACACGCCCTGCAGGCTCAGCTTGGCTGCTGCCTACACCAGCCAGCCAGTCTGCCCCCGCAGGGGAGGGCTTTGGGGAGACACTGTCCAGGCGCACCAGCCAGCCAGGCCCTACACGGAAGGCGCTGGGGAGGCACTATGGAGGGAGAGATGTTCCCGCTGGGTCAGCCAAGTACCCCGCACACTCCCATGGGACTAGGCCTGGTGCTACAGAGGGCCTGCTGGAGTTAGTAGGGGTGAGGCCAAGTGGGTCAGGGAGTTGGAGGCTAACCCACTCAGGGCCCTGCCCAGATGCATGGATCTGCGTGCAGTGATGGAAAGGGGCCAGTGTGGGGCTGGCTGCCCCAGCCAACCCTCTATCACTGTGCCACTTGTAGAAAGGCCAGAGAAACTGGGGCTGCCCAGGACCTGGCCCACTCCCCTTGCTCCTGGAGCTGGGTGGATGGAGTACGGATGGGGCCAGGCCCACAGGACAGGAACATGCAGGCAAACGCCAACTCTGCACACAGCTGGAGAGAAAAGCCCCACAGAGCTGTCCTGTGTCCTCCAGGACTGGCCCAATCGGGATGGTGCCCCAGGAGGCATTCCTGAGAGCCCCACCTGCAGCAAAGGCAGGACATGTTGTAGCCTCCTGGACAGCAGAGATCTTGGCAGCTGCACTGTGCCCAGCTGCCCCACACTGGCCACCCCACAATAGCCAGCATGGCGGGCTGGGGCAGCAGAATGAGAGGGCCATTGCACCTGGAGAGAGCTGGGGTCAAAATTGCTCTGCACGGGCGGTACCCAGCAGGCACACTGAGGCACCAGCCAGACACCTCTGCCCCTCCCCCGCCATGCAGCATCTCAGCCCCAGGCAATGCTGTTTCCAGGGCTCGGCCAGTGGAGGAGTAACATGGTGCAGGCGCTGTGCACACGGCTGCCCCGGGGCGGGTGGGCCCCCAGGCGTTCTGGGCTGGCCAGCAATGCCGGGAGGGAGGTGGGGACAGCCTGTCCCCGGCTGCCCGTCCAGGCTGGGCTCCGGATTGCAGGGAGCGCAGGCAAGTACTGCACTGGGGTGGGCCCATCCGCGGTGCGTCCCCGGGCTGAGCTGGATCCCTGTTCGGAGAACGGGATCGAGCCCAGCCCCCCGTGTGGAAAGGGCCCTGCGGTTTGGGGCGAGCGCCTGGCTTCTACTTCCGACCTTGCCGCCACCTGGCTCGGTGACCTTGGGAAAGTCCCGTCTTCTCGCTGTGCCTCAGTTTCCCTGCCTGGACAGCGGCGGCGGGCGGCTACAGGGGAAAGGGGGGGGGCGGCCCGCGGGGCTGGTTGCGGCAGTGCGGGCAGGGCGCCCCTCGCCCCGCATTGCGGAGCCCAGCTGAGCCGGGCAGGTCCCCTCCCCTCCTCTCGGCCGCGGGACTTACGTGTCGGGCACCGTCTGTCCCACGCCAGGACCCCCGCGCAGGCTGCGGGGACGAGGAGGAGGCAGAGAAGGCGGCTGCCCATGCTGGAGCCGGGGAGAGGGCGCTCGGTCTCGGTGCCTGCGGCTCAGCCCGGGACTCGCATCTCCCGCAGCAGCCCGAGTCCGACGCTTCTGCTGCTGCAGCTGCTGCTCCGATGCTGATGCTGCACGCGCCGATCCCCGGGCCCCGCGCGTGCTCCGCTCTACGGCAGCGCCTCCGGCAGGACGGGCGGGGAGGATGGATGAGTGGCCGGGGGAGGGCACAGGGCACGGGGGGCACTGGGGGTTGGGGACACAGGGGCAATGGGGGGCACAGAGCAGGGAGATCGGGGGCACAGGTGGATGGGGGGCACAGGAGCGATGGGGGCACAGAGCAAGAGGATGGGGTGCACAAGTGGATGGGGTCATGGGGTGATGGGGGCACAGGGCAGGAGAATGGGGGCACAGAGGGATAAGGACATAGAGCAGAAGGGTGGGGCACAGAGCAGGGGAATTGGGGCATAGGTGGATGGGGGCACAGGGCAGGAGAATGGGGGCACAGAGCAGGTCAATGGGGATGCACAGAGGGATAAGGATGTAGAGCAGGAGGGTGGGGGCACAGAGCAGGGGAATGAGGGGCACAGAGGGGTAAGGACATAGAGCAGAAGGGTGGGGGGAGCACAGAGCAGGGGAATTGGGGGATAGGTGGATGGGGGCACAGGAGTGATGGGGCACAGAGCAGGGGGATCGGGGTTCATGGGTGGATGGGGGGCAAAGGGGCGATGGGGGCACAGGGCAGGAGGATGGGGACATAGGTGGATGGGGGCACAGGTGGCTGGGGCACAAGGGCAATGGGGATACTCGGCAGGAGGATGGCAGCATGGAGTAGGGGAATGGGAGTGCACAGAGGGCTGGGGAGTTCCCACTTCTGTTCAACGGAGCATGTTTTCAGAAGTGGCCAGTGATTGGGGTGCCCAGGATGAGATCCCACAAGGGCTGGATTGGGGAGGGGGTGCCCAGCTCCTTCATAGGTCTCAAGCTTAGCCCTAAGTGGCTCCTCCTCCCTGAACATTTAGGCTCCAATGAGCCAGTGGGCTTTTTCCTAGCAGCTTTCCTGCCTGCACGGTGCCTCTCCATGGGGTGCTGCCCCCATGGCCCAGCTGAGGCCAGACTGGGGATGAGGCAAACACAGGACACATTGTTTGTGGATCTGGGAGAGTTTATTATGGGTGGTGCTTCTAGAGCTCCCTGGCCAGTGCTCTGGAGCCTTCTGGACAACGTGGGGGAGCTAGGGGTACGGGGAGCAGGCAGGGCAATATGTTTGTTCATAGGAATAGTGTCTGGACAGGGGCCCAGCAAGGCACCCTGGAACTGAAGGTCAGGGCAGCCTCCCAAGCCAGGGGTCACCCACCCCCCACCCCTCAAGGGTGGCACAGGACTGGACCTCACCATTGCAAATGTGTCAGATTCGGGTGAGTGAAGTAGGAGAGGGCACCGGGAATAGGGGTCCATGTGGACATAACGGGGAGGCTGGGCATGGTGAGTGGGAGGGGACAGGACACCCTGGAGTCCATGGCTGGAAGAAGGGGTCCACAAGAAGTTCTCTCCATTGGCACGTGGTCCATGAGTGCAGACATCTGGGTCTCTTCCCCCCCCCCTCAGGGGCATGAACAGGAATTGCAATTTGTGCTCTTGGAGGGGCCTGTTCTGTGTTCCCCACCCCCATGCCCTGAAGCCCCTGGAGCCCAAGCAACTGCCAGCTACTCCCATAGGGCTGGATTAAGGTCCTTGTAGGCCCTAAGCACATCTGTTTCCTAGGCCCTTTGCAGGATGCATTTTTATGGGTGTATCGATTTCTATGGGTAGAGGGGTGATCGAAATGATCTTGAATAATTTTTTTTCGGATAACGAAACAGTATGTGTGACATTATGATATGTTTGTCAAAGAACATTATGGTATGTTGGTCACTCGTATGTGCTGCCACCTTTCATTTCTTTCACTTTATGGGAAAAAAAGATTGACATTGACATGACGCTGCCTCTGCCTGTGTACACTGTGCCTGTCCTTGCTATATAGATATATTTATTCAAGAAGAGATCTTTGTTACAGTTTTGAACATACAAATAAAAAAAAATGGTCAAAAACTGTTTATAGGCTCTTTAGTTTTGTAGGCCCTAGGCATAGTGCCAGCTATGCCTATTGGATAATACGGCCCTGTTCTCCCAGGGCTCCAGAGGAGTGTGTGCCCTCCCTGCCGATTATTGGGAGGTCTGTGGCCCTACTTATGCATGCCCCTGCCCACAGTGACAACTCCCTCCTCTCCCCACCCTCCCAGGGTGACACCCTTCTTGCTCTTGGCTTCCTCCTGGGGGTCTTGGTGCTGTCTTGAGGCCCATGGCTGGGTCTGGGCAGGACAAGTGGGCACAGTGCCAGGGAGGTAGGCCAAAGCAGGGCATGTGGCTGAGCTGGGGAGAGGGGCACCTGCGTGGTGCTGGGGCAGAGGTGTCTTGGCCCCTCACCCTGCTACTGGCATGGCTGGAGCCGGTCAGGGCCTGTTTTGGGGCCACAGGAGAGTGATAGACACACAGAGCGGGGGTTGGGGCCGGGTCTCAGACATGGCTGGCCAGAGACACCCCTCCATGCTACACATGGTCTCATTCCTCCTTTGCCAGGGAGGGGCAGGGGTCTGGATCCTGGTGTCTGTACAGCATAAGTTCCGCGGCCATAGAAATTTCACCCCAACCATCCCCTGTGTCTGCATCAGGCTGGCTGCTGGCTGATACCTGGTGCTCTTGTGGCTCCACAGGTAATGGAGGGCTGGGCTGGAACCCACATGACAGGAAACGAAAAGCCACCTTCACTTCTGGCTCTGTTTGGCAGCCACATGACTGTGGGGATGGGATGCGAGGGGCTGGGGAAGAGCCGGGTTTGTGCTCTGGAGCCAGGCACAGCAGCAGGGGAGGCTGGGACCTGGCTGGTAATGTCCGTAGCGGGACTCAGACGCAGTCCCATGCCATACACGCAGGAGGTGCCCAGCGCACCACTGCAGCTGCTTCCACTCCTGGACTTGGCATTTGCCCAGCATGCTGGGATCCTGGCATGGAAGCTGCTGGGGACAGGCAAAGGGTTTGGATGATGTGAGGCCCAGTCTTAGCTCTGCAATCCAAATCTTTTGCCCAATTATCTTGACAGTCTCCATTCAGGGTGTGGTGGGCTCAGCCGTGGGCCCCTTGTGGGTGTTGCACCATTGAATCTCTGCTGACTGAGACTGGCTGCTTGGCACAGCCTGTCCCAGAGGAGATGTACACACCACATACGCCCTCCTGGGCTCCTGCACAGCAGCTACAGCCAGGGACCAAAGGGACCTTTGGCTCTTTCGTGCAGAGAACAGCCCTCTGGCCTTCTCAGGGGCAGGGCGTAGGAGTCATCCTGCCTGGTAAGGCAGGGCTGTCTGTAGCATCAAGACAATGGGTAGCACTCTCAGCTGATCCACACCTGGCAGCGTTACAGTGCTCCTGGCCAGCTTGGGAAGCTGCCATAATCAAAGGGGCCTGTGAAAACCTCTGCAGTGCAAGTCAGCGGGGCTGCGTCAGACACCCTGGTGGAAAGAGTGCAGGGGTGGGATGTTTCCCACATTCCCAGCCAGTGCCACTGGTCACTGGCAGGGCCACACTGCACAGCACTTGTCTTTTGACTCAGCAGCCTGTGGTGTGGCTCAAGCCCAAGCAGACAGACGTTCCCGAGTCCCTAGTTCAACCCTGAACAGCTCCAGGTAGCATTCTGTGGCAAGCTAGCATGGGCAACTCCTACTAGAAAAGCTACCATGAGCCACCCTCTAACCTTTATTATGGATACGGAGTGAGACGATAATTTAGGGGAACCAGGCCAGGCACTGGAAATGTGAAGTGTTACATGAGTGTTTTGTTCTCTTTGCAGTAGCAGGCGAGAGCGGTTACAAAGTAAACCCTTCAGCCAGTCTGCAAAAGGTGGTAGTAAATGTAATTTGGGGCATAAGAGAAGCAGGGAACTGAGAAAGGTCTAGGAGCGTGTTCCCTAGAAAACAAGACAAACACACAGGAAGAGGGAGAGAAGTGAACAGCAAAGATAAAGAACACAGCTTCTCTCTCTGGTGTTGCCTCTCATTTGACCTCACCTGTGCTAGGGAAACACTGGCATGTCCCACAATCTGAGCAGCCTCTCTGAGACCTGGCAAACTCATACCAATGTTGAGCTGCATAAGCTATTGCTTTTAGCTGTCTCTGGCGGCAGGCTTACAGCTCTGTTACAAAAGGGGAGTAGTCTGGCCGACTCAGCCAGGCTCAGAGAAGGGAGAAAGAAAGTGGGGAAAGAAAATGTCTTGGAGGGGGTGGTTGCAGAAGGAACCCGTGTCTTACATCCCAGGGCTGTTCAGGAATGAGCTGAAGCCCTGGAAGTGGCAATGTCATCAGCTCCTGCCTGGCCCAGTCTGGCCAGGGTGTTGTGATTGAGTTCCTCAGGAATTGCATCTGGGCCCCCTCTGATCACCGCCAATCAGAACTCTGCCACAATGGAGTCTGCCCCAGTCCAGTCCAGGTCTCCATGCTATGCAGCCAGCTCCCAAAACCAGCTTCAGAGGATCTGACCACTGCTCCACTCGGAATTCCCTTTGGGGGGTTCCCCTCCCCAGGAGGGTTCCGGGGAGTTCCTCCATGGGCCAAAGGCACCACATCTCGCCTTCCAGTCAGAAGTGACTCTCAGCTGGTATGGAAGTCAGAAGAGTTTATTATAGCATTCAGGGTCACAGCATAGAAGGTTGGCTAGCAGATTAACGAGAGGCTATAGCAGCAAATCTCCAGGAGAACTGGGACCATGCTCTGGGGATCCTTTCCCTTAGATCCCTGCCATAGCACTGCCCTTCTCTCCCTGTTCATCATCAGACCTCTCCCCTAGTCCTTTTGTCTTTTTTCCCGGGCTAGGGGAACATCACTCCTTGATCTTAACCAGCCACAACCTGTGTGACAGGGAGGGAGGGGATTGGTGTCCAGATAAGGTCTGCCTAAGAGTCCATCCGCCCTCTAGTGGTTCTTGCAATAATCACACACCTGGGTCCCACCACCAGAATACATGAACAGAAAGCAAGAAAAACTGAGGCACTGGCCATGACATCCCAAAATAGCCCAAGAGAGTTTCCCCACTTCAAAACAGGTGTCTCTTGGGGCCAGGATGCTGGAGGCCCAGCAGGGTCATGGTGGGCCCCAGGCTATGGATATGGTCGGCAGGCATGCTGGCGAAGCTCCTTTCTGCCTATTCCTGTCCCCACCGAGTGACAACCCTCCTTCCACCTCAATAAACACTGTCCGGGGGGTGTGGCAGCCTCATCCTGCTGACAGTAATGAGTCACAACACACGGCAGTGATGTCCCTCTTCTCTAGACCTCCAAGCCCACCACCATGTCAGCTGGGGATGTTCCCTTCCCAGCAGCCCAACAAGCCCCTGACCCCAGGGCTGAGCAAGTCCCTCCATCCCAGCTTCTTTGGCTCCAACTTGTCCTGAATTTTATGAGCAATGCTTTGTCCCAGACTCAGCTGGGTTTTTGTTCCAGCACAGTTCTCTGGCCTGACACCATTGCCCTCTCCCTTCTCCAGAGCAGGGGGGAAGGGATCCTCCAGTGGGAGCAGGAGAGTTCTCTATAGAGATTGCAGCGAGGGGGGGGAGGGCAGGGAGGAGATGTATGTTGGGAAGAGCCCCCCGCAAAACTGGTACCCAAATTAACCCTTGAAACACTGATTTGCCAGAGGCCAGAGGCTGGGCTTGGCTCTTTCTTTCCTGGACAGCCTGCCCCTCCTTTTGAGTAGCTGGGAACCCCGACTCTGGCGCTGGGCATGGCTCCCAGGCAGACAGCTGAGGGATGGGATGACTGAGAGGGAAGACAGGGCGGGAGAGAAGGCAAGGAGAGAGGGAATGCAGCTGTATGACAGATGTGGCACCAGCTTGTAATCAACAAGCGGATTAAACCTTGGGGGGATTGGGGGCTGTGTGCCTCTCCACTGGTGCAAAAAGATACTGGATTTAGACTGTCAGTTCCCAGCAGTGCCCTGCCATTTCTCTCCCTGGGCTAGGCACTCCCTGGAGGGGCTGGCACAAACAGGCTGTGTAGACTACATAAGAACCCCAGGCCCTCTCCTTGCCATGGCTTGGGATCCCTCCCCAGCCAGCCTCTTTGCAGGCGGTTGCTCTGGCCATGCCCCAGCCCACCCTCCTGAGGCCCTGGCCCCAGCTGGCTCCCCCCGCGGCATGTCTGTGGGAGGCCAGGGCTCCAGAGCTGTGGGACCCAGTGTGACCGCTGATGAGGGAGCAGAACCAGTTAGAGACTGAGCCCACTAGCCCAGCTCTGGGACAGCAGCTCTGACTGGCTGCCCTCCTGTGTGGAAGAGCCCCCGGGCTCTGAGCCTGGCTCGGTCTTGCCCTGGGGGCTGAATGGGCCTGTCCATCAGATCATCCCTGCACCCCCGGGCCAGGAACCAGGCAGGGCCATGCCTGGGGCAGTGAGGGTGTCTGGGACCTGCTCTGCGGTGGACGACGTGTCTGTTTCCTGTTATCAGAGCCTGGTCGGAGGCACAAAGCAGGGCAGGCAAAAGAGAGAACAGAGAATCCCAGGTGCAGCAGACCCGTGGGCAGCGAGAAGCTTCATTACTCAGAAGCAAAGCAGCTCTTGGCTTGTGGGCGGGGGGGGGGGGGGGGGCGCTGGAGCCACCTCGCCAGGCCCCTGAGCCTGCCTGAGTGGCAGGAGGATCCCACAAACCCAGCAGCCCCAGCCTGGTGCTGAGACGGCTCCAGCCCCCCGTGGGTGTGGGGGGTTAGGCGAGGTAGCTGCCATTCTGGGCAGCGCAGAATTCCATTCCCCTCTAGCTCCATCTCTGCAGCTGGAATCCAGCCCTGTCATGCCTCACAGACTCTCCCTTCCTGATCTCTGCTGGCAGCCCCGCTCAACAATGGTGTTTGTGGGGCTGCCCGTACTTGAAAGCCAAGGAGGCGTTGTTCTGTCATTTACTCCTTACACAACAAAGCTGAATGAAGGATCCCCATAGGCCCGGTGGGCCCGAAGAGAAGACCCACGTGGACAGGCTGTACTCAACAGGCCAGGCCTGGCAATACACACCTGGTTGCTCCGATGGGGTTCAAGTAGCTCTAAAACCCAGAACACGGTGAGCATCCAGCAAGGATTCACAAACTCTGCACCCCAGGCTGGCTGAGCTGGGGCCTGTGAGTCTGAAAGGCAAAGCAAGGCTAAGCCGTTACAAAAATGACTCTAGCCTTGGAGAAAGGGGGGATTGTGGGATTACAACTGCAAAAGGCAGAAAGCCTATTACTAACTGAAATCAATTTGCTCCCGACATGGGGAGAAAAGCAGTTGTGCCCCTTCCCCCCCCACCATGCCCTACACTGCATGTTAAAAGCTTTAGAATTTGTATTGGGGGGGGGCAGTCAAATGATTAAAACTTGCAATGTATCTGAGTGGGGCTGTCTGGGACCCGAGAGTGACCTGCCTGCTGGGTCAGTGAAGTGCCAGAGGCGAGTCCTTTTGACGGGCTTGGCCTCCAGCGAGCCCCCAGGGGAGCTGGGGGGCTGTGCTGATAGTGGCTGCCCCGTGTGCCAAGAACAAAGTGTTTCGTGCGTGAAGTTGAGTGCTGAGAAAGAGACTGTCCTGGCTCTGATACAGAGGGGGAGTCCCTGACACGTGGCCAGGAGCAGCAAGCTAGATCCTAGCTCCATTCAGTCAGCTACATTGATTCACAGCAGCCGAGGGTGGCATGATTAGTGTTAGTTGTGTTATCGGAGCCCTGTCATGGCCCCCACTCCCCAGTGTGGCTGAGTGCTGTACATTATTAGGTGCATTACAGTAGTGACCAGGCTCCTATCCTGGAACACGAGCTCAGTGTGCTGGCTGGGTACTGCACTTTATTAGGTGCCTTACGGTAACACCTGGAGCCCTGTCCTGTCTCCTGGTCAGTGCCTGTGGCCCCGTTCTGTGGTTCCTTGTGGCCTCCAGGCAAGTTACTCTGTAAATGGCCTCGATTTGTGTGTGGTTCATTTCCGTGTTTGTTTCCAAGTCAGCCCAGTACCCACCCCCCGACCATGGGCAAGCAGGCAGCATGGACCAATGGCCGACTACAGGTGTGGATTCAACCACTCGGCCCCAGCCCAAACATGCTCCAGGGGTTCCGTTTTATCTGTGGGGATCTCTCGCACTCTGCCCATCCCCATGGCCAGGGCCTGGAGACCTTGCACCCCGGGCCCAGTACCTGCACAGGCACTTGTTCAGCGTGGTGCCAGTGTTCAGGGTGTTGACTGGATACAGGGCCTGGCCCCTGCAGGGGTCACCCCTGCGTTCAGGTCCCATGGGGGCTGGGTCTAGGATTCTCGGTATCAGGTACAGCACGTGTTCAAACCACAGGCTGCTTTGTGCTCCGGAAGTGGCCACAGCAGAGCCTTGAAGGAGGACACCCGCTGCAGCATCACGATGGAAGAGCTGGATTCCCCCAACCAGGTGAAGGGCTTAGGGACTTTTGGGGGCGAGGGAGGGAGCATCTCTTGCTTGGTTTGACTGAAAACATTTGACTGGAAACATTTTTTCTGGTTGGCTTTTCCCATGGTGGGTTGAGTGGTGAGCATGGTCCCATGGGGGCCCTTCAGGGATCCCCCAGCCGTCTACGCTGGGCTGGGACCATGCCCAGAGCCTCAGTGGGAGCAGAATGAGACAGTGGGGCCCCAATCCAGCGGCGAACTCCATGCTGACCCCTGCGCCCACACAGAGTTCCTTGCAGAAGCAGAGTCCGAAGCTGCTCTCTCCGCAGCGCACCCGGCTGAGACTCTGCAGGCCCTATGCGCTGGCAAATCAGGGCAAAACTCTACACCAACATCTCAGGGACGCTCAGAAATCCCCCGGTCCCTGTGCAGTTTTTGGATGCAGTCCTGCCCTGAGCCATCTCTGGGCAGCCCCAAAGTTGGGTAGCTGAGCCTGGCCCCCCGGCTGCTTCAGTCTGGGGAAGGGAAACTGCTGGGGTTTGCACCTGTTCAGTGTGGGGCCCAGTCAGAAGGAAACTGCAAGCCTGGGCCAGGTTGCTGGTGAACACCTCAGCAGTTTCCCTGAGTTTGCCAGTTTCCACCAGCTGGGCTCTGGCTCCACAAGGTCCACAAGGGGCAGAATTGGATCTCTGATGTGATCGGAGCCATAGCAGGTCTCCAGGCCAAGCTGGCCCTAGGCGTCTGGGGGCAACCATGAGCACTGGTGGGAGAGAAGACTGAGCACAAGGGTTTTTACACTGTTCTTCCTCCCCAAAGCATCTTTATTAACAATTCAGGCATCCACCGAGGGGAGAGCTCTGACAGCCGCTGGGACCCCCCTGAGAAGGACAGCAAGTTTCCCATGTCTTTGCATGTGTCTGTCCATGTTTCCATGCCCGTCTGCATACCCCACACTCCCAGAGCCTCCTGCCACTCAGCCCAGCCACGTTAGCTACCCCCCTTGCCTTTGGGACCCAATTTCTGTCTGTGGATCCCTGATGTGACACTCTCACGAGACAGACTCCCTCCTCCCATGGCCCCACGCGCACCCTGGCTATTCGGGCTCCGGCTCTGGCAGAGCTGCAAGCTTGAATCAGTGAGTGCATGTTGCTGCGCTCTGGGCAGCTCCATTTCTGGGTTCTGAGCTCTGGCTCTGGGTGCCGGGTACCTGTCCCTTCAGTGCCACTCCTGTCTCATGCTCTTGTCACAGAAATGCTGAGCTGTTCAGCACCTCACGCCACAGCCCGGTGCCGGAGACACTGGTTCCAGGCACTCAGGGGTGACATGCAGGCTTCCAGGAGTCAGAGGAAATCACAGACTGGGTTGCCTCTCCCCCTGCCTACAGGGCATTGTGTCAGCCTGGCTTGCTCCCCACCTTGCAGCCCCTGGCACATGAATCCCCAGCCTGGGAGAAATACAGCAGCTCTCACAGTGACTGACAGCCCTGAAATCACCCCGCCGCTTTGCTGTGGGCTAGGTGTGAGACAGAAACTCATTCCGTGGCCTCTTGGTCTGGCAGGGGCCCGTCCCCAAGGCCCCGAGCCGGCAGGACTTTCCATCTCCCAGCTGGTCTGGGGTGCCTGGTCTCAGCCCAGCTCCTGGCAGGACAGGTACCCACGCCACACAGACCCACCAGCCCAGCCCCTAACACTGGCAGAGTCTGCAGAGGACAAAGCTGAATGGGCCCCAGGGAATGAGCTGCCGTTTCAAGGCAGGTCAGCAGGCAACACAGGGCCTTTCCAAACCTGCTGCAGGGAGAGCCCCAGTTCATGCAGCAGTGTGTCGCTGGGTGCAGGCCAGGCTGGGCAGCCCAGCCGGGGTTGCCATGTCTACACTGATGTGCTACGGACATTGTTCCCATTCTGACGGGCCATGCCATGCTGCTGCCTCTTGCTAGGAGTTGGCCTGGACTGTGTGGTACCATGCAGTGTTGTGGTGCTGTGTTGTGTATCTGTGCGGTGTTGTGTTGCTGTGTAGCTGTGTTGTTGCAGTGTAGTTGTGCGGTGTTGTGTTGCTGTGTAGTGTAGTTGTGTGGTG
>ML685768.1:22750984-22763941 GCA_007922175.1 Pelusios castaneus
GGTGTTGTGTTGCTGTGTAGCTGTGCTATGGTTGTGTTGCTGTGTAGTTGTGCGGTGTTGTGTTGCTGTGTAGTGTAGTTGTGTGGTACTGTGTTGTTGTGTAGCTGTGCAGTGTTGTGTTGCTGTTTTGCTGTGTAGCTGTGCTATGGTTGTGTTGCTGTGTAGTGTAGTTGTGCAGTGTTGTGTAGCTGTATTGCTGTGTAGCTGTGCTATGGTTGTGTTGCTGTGTAGCTGTGCAGCGTTGTGTTGCTGTGTAGTGTAGTTGTGTGTTGCTGTGTTGTTGTGCAACTGTGCGGTGTTTTGTTGCTGTGTTGCTGTGCGGTGCAGGGATTGTGCAGCGAAACTCCTTGCTAACTACATTTCCCCATCCAGACCTCCAACCCCTGGGCGGCCGAGGCCCCAGCCACCACTGAGTTCTACTACGCCTGGGAGGACTACCCAGAGGAAGGCAGCTCTCTGCCTGAGGTGTGTGAGAAGACGCTGGTGCAGGGCTTTGCCCGCATTTACCAGCCCACCGCCTACCTGCTGCTGTCGCTGCTGGGCGTGGTGGGGAACGGGCTGGTGCTGCTCACCCATGCCCGCTATCGCCAGGCCCGCTCCGTGACTGACGTCTGCCTGCTGCACCTGGCCGTGGCCGACCTGCTGCTACTGCTGACGCTGCCCTTCGCCGTGGTGGGCATGCTGTATGGCTCGCTGCTGGGCACCGACGCCTGCCGCACCCTGCAGGGCCTCTATATGCTCAACTCCTATAGCGGCTTCCTCTTCCTGACCTGCATCAGTGTTGACCGCTATGTGGCCATCGTCCAGGCGCCCACTGCCTGCCGCCTGCGCCCCCAAGCTCGCTGCTATGGCTGGCTTGCGGCCGGGCTGGCGTGGCTTCTCTCCACCCTGTTGGCACTGCCCCAATTCGTGTACAGCCAGACCGAACAGCACCAGGACCTCCAGCTATGCAGGGTGCGCTTCCCTGCCGGCATCTCCAAGGCAGCCCGGGTAGCTACTAACCTGGCTCAGGTCACCCTGGGCTTCGTGGTGCCCTTCCTGGTTATGACCTCCTGCTATGCAGGCGTGGCCCGCACCCTGCTGGCTGCTCGCAGCTTCCAACGGCACAAGGCCCTGCGCGTGACTCTGGCCCTCGTGCTTGTCTTCGTGTTTCTACAGCTGCCCTACAGCCTGGTGGTGGTGCTGGACACAGCCAACCTGCTGGGCAGCGGGGAAATGAGTTGCGCCCAGAGCCGCAGGAAGGACCTGGCTCTGATGGTCACGAGCAGCCTAGCCTTTGCCCGCTGCTGCCTCAACCCCGTGCTCTACGCCTTCGTGGGCGTGCGCTTCCGGAAGGAGCTGGGGCTGCTGGCCAGCAATGCTGGCTGCGTGGGCCGGGCGCTTGACAGGCAGCGCCACATCCCCAGGCGCCGGGCATCGCTCTCCACCTGGCAGGAGGTGGTATAGGGGCAGTGCTGTGTAACGCCCAGCGCACAGGAGGGGAGTCCATGTAACTCCCAGCACAGCACACTGGTTGGGGGGGGGGTCTATGTAAAGCCTAGTACAGCACACTGGGGGGAGGGCGTCTGTGTAATACCTGGTACAGTACACAATGGGGGGAGGGCTGTGTAACACAGCACAGCACACTGGGGGGGCAGGTGGGGAGGGGCGAGTCTGTGTAATACAAAGCACATGCTGGGGAAGTGGAAAAATAATCAGGGTTCCTCATTGTCTCCTTCTTCTGCAAATAAATAAAAGCAGAAAGAACAGCAAATGTGGACTGCGACCAGCGTGGCTTAGCAGGGAACTCTGCGGGGAGCTGAAACATAAAAGGGAAGCTTACAAGAAGTGGAAGCTTGGACAGATGATGAGGGAGGCATATAAAGATATTGCTCGGGACTGCAGGGATAAAATCAGAAAGGCCAAAGGACAATTGGAGTTGCAGCTAGCAAGAGATGTGAAGGATAACAGAAAGGGGTTCTATAAGTATATCAGCAACAAGAAAAGGATCAGAGGTGGTGTAGGTCCCTTACTGAATGCGGCAGGCATCCTTGTGGAGGATGATGCGGAAAAGGCTGAAGTACTCAATGCTTTTTTGTCTACAGGAGACTGAGGGGAGATTTGATAGCAACCTTCAACTACTTGAAGGTTTGCTCCAAAGAGGAGGGAGCTAGGCTGTTCTCGAGGGTAACAGAGGATAGAACAAGGAGCAATGGTTTCAAATTACAGCTGGGGAGGTCAAGGTTGGATATTAGGAAAAACTGTCTCACTAGAAGGGTGGTGAAGCATTGGAATGGGTTACCTAGGGAGGCGGTAGAATCTCCATCTTTGGAGATTTTTAAGGCTCGGTTAGACAAAACCCTGGCTGGGGTGATTTAAAGGGAGTGGTCCTGCTTTTTAGCAGGGGGTTGGACTAGATGACCTCATGAGGTCCCTTCCAACCCTATGATTCCATGATTCTATTCTGGGCACCCGAGTGTTGGTATTATTTGTGGCTACCTTGGGCACCCAAGTGTGTAAGGGCCAAGGCCTTATTCTTTGCTAAGTAGTAGTCAGATTAGGAGAGGCAACAGAGCCAGGAAGCTAAGTTGAAGGTGGACAAGTCCTCACCCATCTAAATTACATCAAACAACCTAATACGGGGCAGTTAAGGCGCTACTGTCCTAGGGCTGGTACTTACCACCACCAGAGCCAGAAATAGTTCCCAAGAGACTTAAAGGAAACCGTAACGAGAGTCCTGTGGCACCTTAAAGACAAATTTCTTCAGGCATAAGCTTTCATGGACTCCAACCCACTTCGAGAATAAATGGACACAAATCGGACATAAAAAATGGTAATGTCCATAAACCAGTAGGAGAACACTTCAATCTCCCTGGACACTCAGTAGCAGACTTGAAAGTTGCCATACTTCAACAAAAAAAACCTTGAAAAGCAGACTTCATGATGAAACTGCGGAGCTGGAATTGATTTGCAAACATGACACAATCAGACTGGGTCTGGAACAGGGACTTGGAATGGTTGTCTCATAAAAAGTAAATGTCCCTGTTCACACATTCTCACCTTCTGATCAGCTGGTGTGAACGGGCCTCATCTACCCTACCTGAATGGACTTTGCTAACACTTGCCCTCCTTCATGTTGGCATGTATACCTCTTAATTGTACTTTCCACTTCATGCATCTGACCAGCGCTGTCCCATGGGGGGAGCGGGCCCCGGGCCAAGTGGCCAAAGCAGGGCCCCGCCTGCTGCGGGGGGGGGTGCAGCTGGAGCTGGCTGCAGGGGAGGGAGTCAGTCGTGTGGGGCAGGCCGGCCCAGAGGCCAGGCCCCATGTGCTCTGCCCTTGGGCTTGCCTGCTCCGCCCTGGGGGAGGGGAGGGCCAGTCCAGGGGCCAGGCATAGCCCTCCTGCCCTGCCCTGCCCCGCTGCCTTTGCCTGGGTGCCAAAGGCAGTGGGGCGACCATGGGAGGAGGGGCTGCAGCGCGCACGCAGGCCCCACACTGCCCCGCTGGGAGCAGGACAGTGCAGGGCCCACGTACCCGTGGGGCTCGGGGCAATCGCCCCGTTCGCCCCCCCAACGGGTGGCTCTGCATCTGACGACATGGGTTGGAGCCCATGAAAGCTTATGCCCGAAGAAATGTGTTAGTCTTTAAGGTGCCACAGGACTCTCGTTGTTTTTGCTGTACACAGAGTAACACAGCTACCCCTCTGGAACTTGTCACCATGAAAAGAAACCATGTGTGCTAGCATCCTGTCTGTCCAGGAATTGCTTCTTAGCAGTTGTGGTTGTAAAATCTACACTTCTTAGTATTTGGTCTTATGCTTCCACTTCTCTATTATAGCTGAATGGTTTCTGTCTGGTTCTTTAATTGCGTGTTGTGCATAGTTGGTGAGGTATGATTGGTTAAAAAACTTTTGTAATGGGCTAGGATTGGTGTTTCATTGTGCTTTAGTTGAAAACGATTGGTTAAGGTACAGCTAAGCAGAACGCAAGTTTTAACTATAGGGGTCCCAAAGGAAGTTCTTTGGATCCTAACTCCTGGATGTAGCCCAAGACCAGAGCTGCTCGACCTCAGCACCCTGCCGCCCATACTGTGCAGAATCTGGATTTCCCAGTTCCAAAGGGGTAGCCGTGTTAGTCTAGGTCAGCAAAACAAACAAGGAGTCCTGTGGCACTTTTAAAGACTAACAGATTTATGTATCGCATGAGCCTTCGTGGGAGAAAATCCCACTTCGTCAGCTGCTTTGAAGCATCTTCAAAGCATCTGACAAAGTGGGATTTTCTCCCACGAAAGCTCATGCGATACATAAATCTGTTAGTCTTTAAAAGTGCCACAGGACTCCTTGTTTGTTTTGGATTCCCCAGAGGACCCATCAGGCGATGTTTGTCTGTCTTACAGGGAGGGGTGAGCACTGGATCTTACTGTGTGTGTAATTGTTAATGGAGAAAAAGGATATTCCTCTGTAAGGTGCTTTTACTGGTAAAAGGCCCCTCAAGATTGCAGAAAATTATGCTCAGACCCTATGAATTGGGAAAGGGTCTATGGATGCTTCAATTAATCAAGTTACGCCTGAAGCCCTATAGCCTAGGAAAGGATGACCCTGAGCCCTGGAGTGTGAATTGGGTAAGGGTAAGTGCCTTTCCCCCAGAGCCCTATGGTCTGGGAAAGGGTGAGGATATCTTAACCAGGTTATGCTTGGAGTCCTCCGGCCTGGGTAAAGCTGGGGTGCCCTAGAGTATGTGGATAACACGTGCAGTTTGTGACTGAGAAGTTGGCACGGGCTTGTGGTTCCTCATTAACTCCCTTGCTCCAGTAGCCCAGGTGTTGTGCCATGGGCGCTGCCTGGCCCTTTAAAGGGAGAGGGCTCTCAGTCCACCTGAGTGGCAGCCAGCTCACCTTGTGCTCTGGCTCTGGGATAGAGAGGAGAGGGCTTGGGCCAAGAGGCCCCTGGGACTGTAGCAGGGGCATGGAGAGTGGAGATATGACTCCAACAGGTGCATCTAGGAGTGGCTGCTGCTGGGACAGGACAGGCTGGTGCTGGCAGAGCTGAGAGAGAGGATAGGAGTCCAGTTGGGAAGCCCAGCTGTGCACAAGGGGGTGAGGTGGTGAGTGCTAACAACAGGGTGCAAGCTGAGCCTGGCCAGAAGGCTGAGGTGCGTTTGTACTTGTATACCCAGCAGGTGTGCAATGACTGTGCCAGGCAGCTAAGTCATGGAGGGGAAACTGAGGCAGGGCTGCTGCAAGGTCACCCTATGCCATGAGGGGGTGCTCTGGAAGCAGTGACCTGGTTACCTGCAGTCCCATAGTCAGGGCCAAGGACCAAGGGTTAGGGAGCTCTGATGAGCTCCTGCTGCCACTTCCTACGTTCCCGCTGTCTGTTAATGGCTATGGGTGGCTGTCAGCAACCCCTAGGAACTGCCCCTTTACTAGGCAATGAGTGGGCAGGGGCTCTTCCCTCCCCCAGTCCCTTCCAGGCCTGCCTAACCTAGCCTGCCAGGAACCCCCACAGCTCTGCCCCAAATCCTACAGGCAGAGTCGGGGCACCTGTGCTGTGTCACTTGCTCCCTTTGAGCACACTGACCCCTTGTGGCACCAGGGGGGCACCAGCCATTCAAAGAGCTTCTCTGGGTGCTCACCTACCCAGGGGTGGGCGGGGCCGACCATGTGGGGCTGGAAGCACTGTGATGCTGGTAGAGCAGTGGGCTGGGAGTCCAGAGGGGCCTGGGCACAAATGGGCTAGAATGAGACAAAGCAGGCCAGCTGCCGTGGGGCTTGCTGCTGTGGGGCAGGGAGCGTATCTGTCACTCTCCATGAATCACTGAGTCCCTGGCCAGGGGTCTGGGCCAGGATCCAGGGGTGCCCTGCAGGGGGCAGCAGAACCAAACGCATCAGCCTGATCCCTTCCCATACTGCATCTAGCAGCTCAGGAACCCTTGTTCCCAGTTCAACCCCTCTACACCAGTGTCCAACCTCTTCCCATGCCTCTCATTTGCCTTTGCTCCTGCGAGTGCCAGCCCCGTGGGGGGCACCCAGGCTGGGAGGCCCCCTGCCCCACTATTCAGCCTTGCTCAGTTTGCCCTTGTGTAACCCTGCTCTTGACCCCACATGGAAGGTCCCCCCCAGCCAATCCTGGCTGGGTGGCCACACCAAGAGTCCCTTGCCTCAACCCCCCAGTGGGTGGTGGCATGGCCAAGGTCCCTGAGTGGAGCAAATGACTTCAGCTCAGCCCATGTGTGAACGTCACAAGACTTACAGCCCCCTCCACCCTACAGTCTTATGTTGGGACCTCACGGCCCAGGGACTGACACTCAGGGGCTCTTGTACTTCGAAATGTTCAGCTGCTTTGCCCAGCCTGGACCAGAAACCTAAGTTTGAAGGGCAGCATCTCCTCTGACAGAGCCAGGACTGGACGGACATCCTAGGACCACGTGGCGTCCCTGTGCCTGACTGAAGGGACACAGTACAGTGCCCAGAGCATGAGGAGTTGAAGCTGTTTCAGGGCAAACGGAAGCTGCTGCTGGTGCGGCTAAGGGACTGGCCCGTGTGGCTCCCACTCGTGGGTGGTGACAGGAAGATACTGCCCTGCCTGCTGTTCAGGTCCCTGACTGTCATGATCCCCCTGCCTGTAGAGCCAGTCCATTTCAAGCCAGTGCCCCGCTGAGCCCTGGCTGAACCCCCACCCCCACCTGTCTCTGAAGTGTGCAGAGTCTGAGCATCAGCGCCCCCCTTGGTTCTCAGGGGAACCGGGGTGTGTGTGAATGGCCCATCACCCAGTGCTGAGCAGCAGGGATAAAGCGGTGGGGCAGCATGAGGGTGTTCTCTTCTGCCCTCATTCCCTGGCTGTCTGCTGGGAGAAAAGGCCACCAATGCTGTGGGTAGGGAGAGGAGCAACCCTGCAGGGTGGCTTGCACAGGGCACCTGTGTATGGGAGTCAGGCTCTGCCACAGTCTCCTCCCCCTCTTTGCGGGCCAGGACTCGCCCTGACAACCAGTCAGCCCAGCCTCTGCAGTCCTGTGCTCTGAGTCAGCCTGGGGCGCAGAGCCAGGCTCTCTTCCTGGATGGCAGCTCACAGAATGCAGGACTGGACAAGATCCCCAACCCCAGGGGGCTCACCTGGGAGAGGAGAAGTTGTGGGATTTGGGGACAAAGAGGAAGTTCTACACCTGACCCTTGAGAGGGCAAGCTAGGGCCTGTGGCCATGGAGCAGGCCACTGGATCCCAGATTGGGCACCAGACACAGATGTGGCTGACCAAAGTTGAGACAAATTGCTTTCTTGGGGGGTTACCTGTGGTGCCTGAGTTGAATTGCTACCTGGTGCTCACAGCTGTGGGAGCCCAGCTCTTTCCCACCATTGGCTAGCTATTTACACAGCCACTTATCTTCTGGACACCTGCAAAGTACACACTCTTCCTGCGCACTCTTCATGGTTTCACCTCGTATCTGCCCTAGAAACCAAAGTCAACCCACATATAGCTGGACTTACAGCCTCTGCAGTAACTACTGTGGTGGTTCATGTCCACACTACCTCCTTGGCTCCGTGGTGCGTGTCCTTACCAAGGGTGCTTCCACTGACGTAAAAGGGGCCCTGTGGGAAGCTGAGACCCCAGTCTGCAAGCTCCTGAGCTCCCAACAGGCTACCCCTCCATTCCTGGTGGGAAGTGCTGCCCTGTCTTCTCAGGCCCCCAGAGGCCCTTCAGGAGCTGGCAGTCTTGTCAATTTCATGGTTTCCATCCAGAAGCTGGGTGTGAAGTCACCCAGGCTTCTTACCTCAGTTCCCAGCCTGTGAAATTGACAAGACAACCAACAGCTCATGCAGCCTCTACACAGACACTGCTTGTGTTGCCCTAACTAGGTGGAGGTGAGCACTCAGCTCTCCAGGAGGTGGAGTTGTTACGTCAGGGGCAGCATTACAATGGCAGGAGGAAGGCTGTTGTGTAGAAACTGACGTAATTAGGTTGACAGAAGCTGTCTTACATCGACCTAAGTGTAAGCATGTAGTGTAGACCAGCTTAGTTCAGCATTCTGCTGAGGACCAGGCGCCTAGGCATGTCTCCACTAAAATCCAGTTAAAGTTTATTTAACAGAGCTTGAGATAAACATTCCAATTACACTCAAATCAAGGGACTTGGAAACACAAAGTTATAGGAAAAAGAAAACTATGCAATGCACTTTATAGCCAATTCTTCTTAATGAGTTCTCTTCCTGTCTAATCCAGTATTTCACACCCAGGGGTTGGTCCTTACAGGGCTTGGCCGGTCCAAAGGAGATAGGATCCCCCTTTTCACAAGACACTGCTGCTGTCAGAGTGATGCCCCATAATGGATGATATGTTGTGCCCTTTCACCCCCTCTTGGACAGTTATAGAAAGGTCTTTCAAGAGAAATTTGCTTCCCCAGTATATCATGTTGGCTCAGCCCCATACCCTCCTGTTTCTCTTTATTTACAGGTGTTACAGATATTTGGGGGGAAACAGAGCCTTGGTTCAGATGTCCCCACTTTCCCCCATTCCCATCAGCCCTCGGTACAGACCATTGTCTCTCAGCCCTGGGGGTCCCCTAGTCAGAGACTTTTCTTGGGGTTCATTCAAGCCTCCTGCGTGCAATGCAGACAGTAAACAAACACTGGGGGCTGGTACCAGGGATGCTCATTGCTGTCCATTCTGATTGAGTCAGGATGGAGACTACCCAACCTGGGGTGATGAGTTTCACTCCCCCATTGGGGAGCCTAATAGGGTTGTGCTGCTCTACAAATGTCTTGCAATAACCATCACATTCAGCTAATGGGTTCCCCTGCCCCCTCAACATCCCCTTTCGATGGAACATGGAGAAGACTGTCAGACATCACACTGCACTCCTGTGAGATGCACCGCAGGCAGCCATCTCTGCTGGCACAGACAAAGGGTGGCCACCCTCTCTACAGCACAGGGCCGGGCCTGGTTCTGCTGCTGGGCACTGGATTCTCAAGGGGAGAGGCACTTCTGGTGCAGCACAAGGGGGCTCACAGGCCAGTTTCCTGTGCTGGGAACAGACTCCTGGGGTGAATTTCTACCCTTGTGCAAGGCTGTGAGGATTCCTGGTTTCCCCAGGGTAGGGGCAGCATCTCTCCTCTTTCCTGCCATGTAGGGCAGCTGTCATAGGCAGATAGAGGGATCCAGATCTCACAGGGACCCTGGACACAGCACTGTGCTGCCCTGGGGACTTGCAGGCCCCCTGCCTACTTGGCGAGGCCCAGCCAGGCTCATTAACTGGTCTCCAGGCCAAAGAGCTAGATTTGCTTTGTTGCTGCCATGAGAAGCAGGGAGGAAAGGGGGCAGACCTGTGGGCTGCAGCAAAGGCCAAGGAATCTCAGGGGGTTCTCTCAGCTACCCCTTCCTCCATGTGTCTTACAATTTCCCCCCAGCACCACCCTGTGTGGGCAGCACCTGGGATGCTGGCAAACACCAGCTCAAGACACAGGGGCACTGGAAAACAAGAGCCTGACTCCCACAGCCTGAGGGGAGGGATACACAGGTTGCATTCTCCACTCCAGGGCACCTGAGGGACAGATGGACCCAGTGAGGCTTCAGTCCCCCCTCCCAAAGTCACCATGCTGGTGAGGGGGGCTCTCTGATTACCGCCCTCAACGCCTGGAAGGTCCCAGGGCCATCACTATCACCATGGAAACCTCCCTCCAGGATGGGGTCTGAGAGGGACTTTTCCCTAGTTTCACGTCCTGGATTCGCTGGGTCCTGCAGGCAGCACTTCCCAGGACACCAGCTTGGATGTCCTGAGAGACCTTGTAGCTCAGATGCCCCGGTTGGTGCCCAGGGGCACCTCTGCACCATCCCCTGCTGGCCTAGGGGACACTTGGAAAGGTCACAACCCAAAGGAACATTTCCCTTCTGCTCCAGCATGATGCCAACCAAGCGAGTGGGGGCTGGGAGCATCTAGGGGGCTGCTGGCTGAGGGGTCAAGCCCTGCTCTGCAATTGCTTTTCCTTTCACCTTGGAGCTGGTGCTGGGTGCAGCTCCCAGCCCCTTCACCAGCACCTTGCCCAGCGCAAGCTGTCTGCTGGCCTCTCACAGAGGGGCAGGGCCAGAGGCCTCTGAGCCCTGGGCATGGTAGCAGGACCACAGCTGTCAGCTGGAGGGCAAGGGGTGAAGTTGAGGGGTGCGTCTGGTCTGGCTTCCAGAGGGACAGAGACATCGAGCTCCTGCAGGGATCCGGGCTCTGGCTCCTGAGCAGCAAGGACCCTGCTGCTCTAGGTCACGGCTGAACGTCAGAGAGCAGCTCTAGCAGTGCCAGCCCTCTCCTGAGCCTTGGGGGCGGCTGGAGCCCTGTCCCCGAAAGTAGCCTCCCCTTGACAGTGGACACACCCTTCCCCCCAACCTGTGCACACACACAACTTCCACCTCACATGCACACACGCTTCCCTCACAGCACACTTTGTCCCATACACACTCCCCTATTTCCCCTCCCCACTTTCTCTCACAGACTCCCACCCCCCAGTTCCCTCGGGTTGCCAGGATTACTTTAGCTCCGCTGCGCCCAGACCCTTCGCCTAGTTCTTGGCAGGAAACCAATTACAGATGAGTCAGCAGATCCCCACGATTACTGCTGGGCTGCTATTCACAGAGCAGCCAGAACCTCGGCTTCTCCCAGCCCAAGACCTTCCCTGGGCTGGCTTCTCTGTGCTTTTTGCTAGCCACCAAGCACCTGCCAAGGGAAAGAGAGGCTGGGAGCTGGCCTGGGGAACAGGCAGCTGTGGAGCATTATCTCAGGGGAGTTAGGCAGCCAGAGTTGGGGGCGGTGGCTGGGGAACAGCCTCCGTCACTGCTGCAGGGTCCGGCCAGTGTGCTCTGTGCTGCACAGAGCAATAAGGGGGCTCTGTCACCCCAGGACAGACTCCAAACACTCATGGTGGACAGGTGTCAGGTCATCTTGTGAGTGCCAGCTGCCCCACTCCAGCTCATTGTGCTCTGGTGAAGATAAACATGTCCTTCACATCTGGGGTTAAGCAAGTGTCAAGGACCCCTTGATTGGGCTTTACCCCAAGTGAGCAGCTCACCCAGGCTATCCAAGGGCTTTGCCTCACTACCAACCCCGTCATAGGCAGCTTCCACTGTGGCTTCCCTGCAATATGAACCTGAGCTAAAAGTACCCCTTTAATCTTCAGTGTGGACGTGCCCTGTGCATCCCTGCAAGGGAGGCCACACAGGTGTAATGCCAGGAAGGGAGCAGGTGGGTAATGGGCCTTTACTCACTATCGTGCAGCAGTCTGGCAAACACAAGACCTATTTCCCACCCCACAGCCAGAATCCCACATCCCAGTTCCCAGCCAGTGCTCAGCTGCTCCGCACAGCCCCTGCTGTGTACCTCACAGTCCATAGCCCCAACAGGGCACAGCATGTGTGCCTCTGCCCAAATACACCACTGTCCTCAGCCATGGGCACCTGCCTCCCACCACTGCTGCTCAGCTCCAGTGGCCCAGGCTGGCTCAGACCTGCTGGGAGCCACATCGCCTGGGAGAGTGGGCGGAAAGCTGGCAAGCGTTGCTATTTCCTGTGTGTGCATTCCGGCCCCCACTGGCTGATCCCAGAGACATTTTTGACCCAACAGCTGTAGGAAACCCAGCGCCAGAGGCTGAGGGATTTAACCCCTTTGGAGCCAGAGCCAGATTGGGGAGGAACAATGCAGGCCAGAGAGTGTCTGAGCACACAGAACCCAGGGATTCACTCAAAGGAGGCCAGGAGGACAGCATGACTGCTGCTTTTGCTGTAAGTGGATCCTGGTATCTGAGGGCTGCTTGGGTCCCAAGGGCCCAATCCAGCGGATGTTCCTATAACTCAGGGACTTTCTCTGAGGGAGGGTCTGCAGGGCTGCTGCCACATTACCAGTATAAACAGATGGCACTGCAGCAACAGGTCTTGTGCTGCTGCAGCTTATCTGGTGTTGAAGCACGGTACCCCCGTGCAAAGCACCTGCCCTGGGGATTGCAGCAGGGCAGCTGTGTGGCCGTAGCAACTCAGCGCAAAACTTTTGCCTGGGAAAAGTGTAAGAAGCATGCTGCCTGGGTGGATCACTTCACAGCTACCTGTGCAAGAAGGCTCCACACAAGATGGACTTTCTGGGATCTCCCTGCCTGCCCAGCTCTACTGTGGACTCTGCTCCTGCCCCAGATGCCCTGGAAAGGAACCCAGCAACCACCACTAAGGGGGCATGGGGAAGTGCACTCAACCACTGTGCCATGCATGGACTGGCACTACGCCTCCCCCCTGGCCTGCTGGGGGCCTGGAGAGCTCAAGCTTCCTGCAATTCAAAGTGCCTGACAGGGGCAGAAGGTAGCATTTTCCCCAGTGAGACACAATTGTTTCCTGTGGTTTGTTCTCTCTAGGTTTTCCCTCTGCTGCAGCTTGGGGGTTTTGGGGGTTGGTTCTAAACTGTCCAGCACTAGCTGACGTTGAAATAAATAGATAGGGGCATGGGGATGGATGGATTGAGGGGGGGGGGGTGTGGGGAATAAATCAATGAGATATTGATTGTTGTATTTTGCAATATTCTAGATTTGCTGAATATTTTTTGTTTACAGTCCAATGGCTCCCTGGAATCTGTCAGTTTATCATCTCAGGCAGATAGTGATGTCAGAGGTGGGTTGAGTTTCCTTCACTCTTCATTTTCAGAAAGTCCTTTCCTTCAACTAGTCCCTTTAAAAATGACCACAAGTGTTTGTGACATGTATGCATATGTGCACACACACACATGTTCATACACACATGCATTTAAACGAGGCTAAGGGGCTAAAAAAATGCAGAGTAAAAGTAGACACACTAAGTCAATCCGGGAATCAGCTTAGTAAAACCACCCCGTCGAGGGGCGCAGTGCTGTGTTGATGGAAATACATTTCCCGTCGGTGTAGCAGAGTGAAGATGCTGTGCTGAATGGGAGTTAGGAAGTTACATAAGAACATAAGAAAGGCCGTACTGGGTCAGACCAGAGGTCCAT
>ML685768.1:22764341-22815583 GCA_007922175.1 Pelusios castaneus
CTTGACTATCTTGAGTAGTTTAGTATCGTCTGCAAACTTAGCTACCTTAGTTGACAGGAGTTACGCAAGCTACTCTGTGTAGGTTGTGTAAATCCTGTCAACTGCCACTGAATTTTCCCAGCAGACTGTAGACGATGACCATGATACTCCCCACTGACAAAGTCTCTGAGTCCCTGAAAGCTGCACAAAACACTTCCCAAAAGGTCATCTGACACAACTGGGAGCCATGGAGTGTTCCAAGAAACTGAGATCAACAAAGAAAGCAAACTGTGTGGTACTCTTTCTTCTCATAGGCCAGCACTCCAACATGGATGCTCTGCTGAGACTCCAGAAGCCTAGATTTCTCCAGACCCCTTTGTGTGAGCCCAGCATCCTTCTCCCCCATGATGTCAAAACCCTCTGCCTGTGACGTCAGCTATCTCTGTGACCAGGAGTGAGGTCACAAAAGCCAGCAGCCAGTGAAGGGGCTGGGGAGGCCTTTGCACACCCCCTGTCTGGCTGAAGACTGGGCTTTGCTCTCCCCAGCAGCCAGGGCTGACTCAGCCTTTGTTCCTCCCCAGGCCTGTGCCATGATCCCAGATGCGCCTAAGCACGTAGGCGGCTCTGAGGATCTTAGCGCCTGCGGGGAAAGGCGCGTTTCCTCTTCCCTGCCCAGAGGCACCTGCCTCTCGGCGGGGAGGGAGGAGCGACTCCCGGGTGTCTGAGCGGAGGTCCGGGGGGTACCATGGCAGGGTCAGACACCGAGCGAGGGCGCAGGCAGAGAGTGAAGCCAAAGGCCCTACCCGAGGCAAAGCGCTGCAGGGCCCGAGCCCCCACCTGGAGCAAGCTGCTGCGCCGCCCCCCGCGGATGGCTGGAGGGACCCAATCCAGACACTAGTGGGCGGATTGTCCCGTGGGGGAGGGGGCCACTCTGTCGACCCGGCACCGTCCCGACTGGGCAAGGCTGCGCCGGGGGCGCGGTCAGGGCACATGATGCAAGAGGCCGCGACTGCGGGCGGGGCTTCTCTACACCTGCAGAGCGATTGGCTGTGCCCCTGAAACACGCCCAGCCTCCGCCACGCCCGGGGGCGGAGGGGACCCGGTCCGGGTCCCTCCCTCCCTCCTCATCCCAGTCGGATCGGAGCTGGAGTAACTGCCAGCCAGAGGCCGAGGGTGCCCGGCCGGATCGGGGCTCCGCAGCTCGCAAGGCTCCCCGGCCAGACCAGGGCGCACCGCAGCTGCCCGGCCCGGGCTGCTGGATGCCCTGGTGGGGGGATGCCGTTCCCAGGTGGGCTCTGGTGGCTGCTTTGCTGCAGACAGGGCTTCACGCTGCTCCGCAGGGACTATGGGGAGCCGGACAAGGAGGCCGAGGAGGAGGAGGAGTCCTTCGAGCTGCGAAATAAAGGCGACCAGGTGGGCAGCGGGGCACGGGTGCCCAGCGCTTGCGCCCCGAGAGGTGCACTGCGGGGCTGTCCAGTGCGCGGTGACCCATGGCCACTGGCCGGACGTGGTGTCTTTGGGGGCTTTCCAGGGGCAGGAGGAGGGGAGCAGCGGCGGCTCGGTTCCCCGGCGCTGTGGGGCGCGCTCCCTCCCCCCGCCGCTTTGGAGAATGGGGCTGCGCCCCCCGGAGCCCGGGCTCGGAAGGACCTGGTGCCGGCAGGTGTGAAGGTCCAGGCCGGGCAAGGCCCCCCGCGCCTCGCCCCTGATGGGATCGCTGCACCCGCCATCTCTGCGCTGGGGCTGTCCGCCTTTGCTGCAGTGTCTCTTCCCGTGGCCTGTGGCCGAGACGGTGGGAGCGGGGCACCGCACCGCAGCAGTAGAGAGGCGGGATGAAGGCTCGATCCCGCTGCCCGGCAGGGAGCCCCAGCCCCGGCTCTGCAATCCGGACATTACCTATTCCCGCTCCCTGAAGGCTGGTTGAGGTGGGCGCCCCCTGCTCCTAATTGTTCGTAAAGGGCTGGTACAGACCCCCAGGGACCGGGGACACCCCCCTCCCGGTACCCCGAAGGGAGGGGGCACCAAACTGTAACAGGAGAACAGGACTTCGCCTGGGTCCTAGCTTCCTGAGCCACTTGCCATCCCAAACAGCAAGGCTCATGCCAGCCCTGGCGGGTCTCCCCACAGTTCTCTCCTGCCTGTCCCAGCTGGGCTGTCCTGGGAAGCGTCCTGGCTTCTCTGGCAGGTTGTGCTTCGGTACCGGCCTCCCCTTGGATCCTGGCACTGGCTGTGGGAACAGAAAGTTACTTTAGACCCTTCTCAAGTGGCAGGAGAAGGCTGGAGAGAGGCCCCACGCCTCCCAGCTCTGTGCCCCAGGGCTGGGCAGGGCCTGCAGCTCTATGTGTGGCAGTGCCTGGGGGAGAGGGGTCGGTCTGGTGCGGAGTTTGCTTCTGCAAGTTTGATTTGCCCCAAGCTGGTTGCACTATGTTTTTTTGAATTTGTTTCACAGTCCTTTCCTAGCACTAGCACCTGCACTGGATCACCTTTTCTCCACTTCCCAACCAGGCAGCTCCATCCCCACCCGCCTGGGCTCTGCAGAGGGGACATGTTGAGGCAGGCACCCCTGAGCTACTGGGCCAGAGGAAGCCAGCCTAGACTCTCAGAAAATGTTACTGAACTTCTTCCTGTGTTGAGGGGGTGGCTGGGCCCTGGAGACGCAGCTCAATTTCCTGGCTTGGCTCTGCACAAGTAGCTCCAGGCTGGATTTCCATGGGCTCAGCATCAGCAGATGGGGCCAGGTGTATGGCGTGCTGAGGGGGCCTGGCTCTTTCTGCACCTCTGTTTCCTGCCTGTGAAATGGGGATGGATGCACACTTCCTGTCCTGCCTGCCTTGTGTGTTTGTGCAGAGCCAGACTCCGGCCTGGTGGTGCCATTAGGAGGTAGGCAGGATCCAGCTGGCTGTCTCAGGGGTCTGTGCTGAGCCTGGCATGACAAGGCCCTGGTCTGCCTGGGGCCTCTGGGCACTGCTGGTATTCCAAAATATTAGTTGCTCGCTGTCAGTTTCCTTACCAAGGGCCTACAAGGGGAGAAGTCCATGAATGCTTCCTTTGCTTCTGAGCCTTTGGGGAGGGACCCTGTGAAAGACTCTGAAAGTCCACGTCCACTGTCTCCCCTGGATCACCTTGTTCATCGGCTCAGCGACCTTGCCAAAGGGGCTGAGCTCTGGTCAGACATGTATGCAGTGGTGGCTGGGTGCACCCCTACGACCATGGTGCCTCCCTTTGCTGGCATGCGCAGAGAGAGCAAGATGCCCTGTCTGACTTGCTGTTGCTCTTGTGGTTGGTGGCCTAGGGGCTTCTCCCCCAAAGCCAAGCATGGGTCTGGCCCGGCATGGCCAGCTGAGCTCAGTATGTGGTGCTGGTGATTGTGGAGGGGAGGCTTGTGCTGCCTGCTTGCCCCAGGCTTCCCAAGACCTGGCTCATCATGAGCATTGAACAGAGGGGCTAGAGTCCTCCACAGAACCCCAGGGCAAAGGGTCTGTCCCCTGCCAGCGCCCCAGCCTAACCCAGGCAGTTGCTCCAGCCAGGTGAGGGGACAGTTGAGGGCAGGGACTTTTATACCATTGTGTCTTGCTGCTTGGCAGCCAGTGAAGCTGGGGGTCTGCCCTGGAGTGGGGGCAATGGGCGCTGTTTGTTTCCTGCCCCTTTAATGCCACTTTGAGGTGTGATTCAGAGCATATGAGACTTGCCACGTGGAGCCCTAGTACCAGGCCCCTGGGGGCTGAACACATAAGCTGGAAGTTAATCCTGCCCACAGCAGTGCTGGGGAGTGGGCAGCCCTGTGCAGCCTAGCCTCAGCTCTGAGCCACGGCACTGGCCAGGGCTGAGATCTCCAATGTTCTAGCTGCCCCACTGCTGCTGAGAGGTGTTAGTGGATGGAGCCAAGTACCCCTACAAATTCTTGGCTAAGCAGAGTGGCCAGCTGGGTTGGGAAGGTGGCAGTGCCTGCTGCTGACTGTGTGAGCAGGCCCAGAGCAGTGCTGGCCGTGTGAGTGGGTTTCAGGGAGGAGGGCATGTTGGCTGCTGGCTGTGTGAACCGGGAGGAGGACATAACTGGAGCTGGCCCAGATTGGGCCAGGGTTGGCCTGGGCAGGCGTCTTTGCAGCTGCAGCCTCCAGTCAGTGCTACTTGGGTTCGGTGCCATCAATGAAGGGAACCGAGCTGTGGCGAGAGCCCCCACATGGGTGCTGGATCAGGGGCAGCCCCTATCTTGAGCAATTACTGTCCATGGTTCCTGGAGCACCTGGTATTTGGGGGCAGGGGTTGGTAGCTCTGTCCCTGTTGGCCTAGCTGTGTTTTTCCCAGCAAGCCTCCAGGATGCTGGAGGCTATTGGGAGCTGAGCTGGAGTGACTCCCCTCCCTGTTCCCCAGCCCATGCTGGGCTCTGAGCCCTGGTGCCAAAGTTGAGCTTGGACCCTGGCACAACAACCTCTGGACTGGCCTGTGTCTCCCAGCTGCTGCCTCTAGGATCCTTCCATGCTGCCTGGGGCAATGTGGGCCGAGGATTCCGGCGTGCCAGCAGCCTTCGCCAACTCCTCTCAGCTCGGGGCTCAGCTCGGGATGGATCAGATGAGAGGGTGAATAGATCCAGGTCCCACTGGAATACAGGAGCTGGCAGCTGCCGCAGCTGCTTCCTCCAGTGCGGAAGGCAGAGTGGAGCCTTGGGAAGCAGCTCTTGGCTGCAAGACTGCCCTTGTGCTGGAGACTGATAAGGCAAGGGATCCCTGCAGTGTTTGATAAGGGTACTTGGTGCTTCCTCTTCCCCAAGACCGGTGCAAACGTGAGCGTGTTGGTGCTGGCTCTGAGGACGCTGAGGACACTGGTGGCAGCTCTGTCATGCCCATCCTGTTGGGTTGGGCCGGGCTGGGCTGCTGCCTGTGCCCCACTCCTGTGGTGCATTCTGTGGTGAAGACGTTATCAAAGCAGGACGGGTCCATGTGCTGCCTGGAGCATGGCTGCCTGCACTGCCCTCCTGGGGCCTGGGTGAGCACCTGTTTATGCAGCTCCAGGCCCAGATCCCAGATGGGCGGGGATGATTTCCTGGAGAGGGTGCAAAGCTGAGTGGTGCCTTCCTGTTATGTGCTTCTGGGCACCTGTGGTGTGAAGGAGACTGGTGCCCTTCTGTTATGCGCATCTGGGCACCCCAAGACTTGGCACCTGCTGTTATCCAGGCCTTGTGTGAGCAGCAATTCCTCTGACCAGCTCCCAGGGGTGGCTGCCCAGCTGTGGCTCAGTGAGAGCCTGTGGGGTGGCTTAGAAGGGGCTGTCTTGCTAATGGGAGGTAGAGTCAGGTCCTGAGACTGCCTGATCTTGGTGCTGGGAACAGCCTGGGCTGTTGCCTGTCCCGAAGAGCTGGGCTGGAGGCTGCATCTAGGTTGGAGCAGCAGACTTGCCAAGCATCCCTTGGGTCAGCATGGTCCTTAGAAACCTGGCCATGCCAGAAATCTCTCCACTCCCCCCACATCTAGGGAGCAGTGCCCTCAGCCCTGGACCGGGACAGCCTCCTGCATGTTATTTATATCGCTGAGAAAAAGCCCATGGCTCCTGCATGACTGGGAGGCAGCCAAGGCCCCCCCCTCAGCAGGGGCTTCTTCCGGGAAGCTGTTCAGGGAAGGGATCCTCCCCCTGCTCTGGGCTGGCTGCAAGGGGGCTCCGCCAGACCTCCCTGGTGCTGCTGGCCTGGCGGTTGTGATTGAAAAGAACCATGCTTGTCAGTGCAGGGGCTCCGGTTCTATTAGGAACAGGTGCTGTTAATGCCACAGGTCAGCTGAACTTGTCTCTCCCAGACGCTTCCCAGTACCTGCTTGAGCGCCACCCCCGCCTCCTCCCCCCTGGCTCTATTTCTAGCTGCAATCTCCTTTCCTTTGCTTTGGTGGAGCGACCAGTCCTCCGCCTTTGTTTGTGCCCCCCTTGAACCACAAATGGCCCATGAGCTCCTCTGTTGGGGACAGGCCAGGGGCCTTCCTTGCAAGGATTTCTTACTCTGTCTACATCTGTCAGTGTCCCTCATTCCCAACCCGCAGCTCCTGCTCAGCCCTGGGCTTCCCCCTGCATTCCTCCAGCTCTCCCAGTTCCCCATAGTCAACCCTGCTTTTCCTGCCCTGCTCTGGAACAGTGGCATTTTCTAGTCCAGAGGGTGCCCCCCCCACTTGAGCTCTGCTGGTGCCCCGGCATCTCAGCCCAGCCGTATGGGACTCTGCAGGCCCAGAGTGGGGAGGGATGTGGTGTCAGCAAAGCCCAGCCCTGGAGCCATGTAGGATCTTGCTTCTGAGCAGGGCACTGTGCTGGTGATGGGGCTGGGAAGTCAGTAGCCCCAGTTACAATGGGACTTTGTGCCAGGAACGTGTTACTCAGCAGTGACCTTGTGCAACACTGCACGGGATGGAGCCGGACAGGGTGAGCTGAGGATATCGGGCCAGATCATTCAGCCATGGCCCCAGGCCCCGTGAGGGGATGGACCCGGCTTTGTGGGTTCCACTTGCTTCCTTCTTTCATGGGGAAGTGTCAGGGGTGGGGACTGTGCGGTCTGGGTTTCACCGTTCCCACGGCAGCAGGCACCAGCCACCCTGTCCAGGCTCTGGGAGGGGCTGAGCCACGGGCAGAGATGCTTGTCAGAGGCCTGGTGTGGACTGAGCAGGGACAGGGTGTTTGCTGGGCTGGAGGAGCTGAGACTGTAACCGTGTCTCTACCTTTCTTCCCCAGGGTCCACTGCAGGTGAGCCTGACTCAGCCCTCCCGCACCAGCAGCAGCTCTGAACGGTGAGTGACCAGACAGCCCAGCCCCTCTGACCCTCCTTCCCCTCAGCGCAGCAGCCGCCCTGGCCCAAATTGACTGATGCTCCCAGGAATGGCCTGGCAGTGCCAGGAAACCCCATGTGGTGCCTGGGTTAAACACTCAGCCTGGTACAGCCCGGAGGAGCAGGCTGGTTTCCCCTTTGGCTCTCAGGCTATTGAGCCCAGTGTAGGAAAGGGTTCCTGCTGCGCGGCTGGGCCCTGCCCATTACCAGCTGCCATGCAGATGGTGCCTGGCACAGTGCCCTGTCCCTAGGAGCCTCGGAGCCATTGAGGGGGATCTGGTAGAGCAGGCCCTTGGCCTGGTCCATGCCCTGTTTGCCAATAGGAGGTTGAGGGACCCGGCTCTTTGGAGGACAGGTCCCAGCTGGTGAGGAGATCTCAGCTAAGGGACTGTGGTGCCTCTGGGCCCTCCCCCACTAGAGCTGGCACCACGCATCTATAGTCACCACCCCCTCTGGGGCCCTTGTCCCCATAGTGGAGTTGGCTGACTGTGGCATCCCAACCTGATTTCCCTTCCTCGCCATCCCAGGCAGAGCCCTAGTCCAAGTTCACCTCTCAGATGCTGCAGGAAGCTCTGGTATCAGAGCCAGCTGGGTCTTGCCCCACGTGATCCTGCCAGGCTCAAAGGGCGCAGGGCTGGGACTGGCTTTGCTGGAAGGGGAGGCTGTCACAGGGCAGGGCCAATCTCCCTGTCTCCTGAGGCAGCTCAGATTCTCTGCCTTGGGTGCTGCCTCTCACACAGCTCATCTGCTGCTTGGATGAGCTTTGGTCCCTGTGTGGGGCGGGGAGGGGAGCAGGCAAGGGGATGGGGAGAGACAGGGCCAGGGCAGGATCTCACTGGCTCCCAGGGCCACTGCCCCAGCTGTGGCCTCTATCATCCATGCAGACAGCATGGCCAGCACTCCATGTGAGCAGGGGTAGGTTGCAGCCCCACCGGGAGTGAGTTTACTGGGCCCTATACTTTAGGCATGGGGTGAGACAGTATACTTTAGTGGGTACAGCGGGGGGGGGGGGGGCGGGGAGCCAGGACTCCTGGGTCCTATCCTGGCTCTGGGAGGGGAGAGGGCTTGAGTAGGTTAGTGTGTGTGTTTTGGGGTGAGGGTGGGGAGTCAGCACTCCTGGGTTCAATTACCATATCTTACTCTTTGGGCCACCTGGGACTTCTTACATCCCTTCTCTGCCTCAGTTTCTCCTCTGTGGAATGGGATCAGTCTGGCTCCCAGGGCACTGCTGGCACTCAGGGTTGCTATGAGGGGAGGTTCCCCATCGAGGGTCATGGCCGGCACTGTCCCCTGCAGGAATGTTAAGATCACCTCGGTCGAGGGGCCTGGGTTCCAGAGGGTGGTGTCTGGGCCCTGCAGGTGGGGGTGGGAGCAGCTTGGCGCTGCCCAGCCACTGCTGCCAGCATTTTTTCCTGCTTGTTCATTTTCTGAATTCCTTGGCTGTCTGTGAGTGCAAACGGCTTATTTTTAGCTGGGGTTATCTGCCTCTGCTGGCTCCGCTGCTTTCCCACCAGGGGGAGGGGATGGGGGAAAGAGGGGGAGGCATTTCTGTCCTGCTGGCCAGCGTGTGTGTGTTGCTCTGCTGTGGATTTGCCTGCGTCATCCCCTGCCCGAGCACTGTTATGTGTGAGCATCGCACAGTCACTTGGGGTGGGGGGTAGGACCATTGGGCTGACAGGGTCCCTCTCTTGGTCTGGGATGAGGCCAGGTGGGCGGGGCTAGATTTCCCCCCCCCCCCGGGGCCAGTCCTGGGGGATGCTCCCCCCCCCCACTCGCTATTGGCTCACCCAGACTCCTTGGAAGGACCTTGCAGCTGGGGCACTGGCAGGGTCTCCCTGCATGCCAGCTGAGCTGTGCTGGCGGCGTCCCCATCTCAGATCAGTCCAAGGCAAATAGGGTTCTTCCCCCCGCCAGCCCAGTGCTGCCCTGGGAAATGCTTTCCCTGTCCCTGCCTGCAGCCCCAGCCTGGCCATGAGCCCTGAAGGCAGGGGACTGAGTGGTGGCCCATGCCAGGAGTCAAGTTCTGCCTGTGCCAGCTGGGAGTGTGGGGCTGGGAGGCGACTGATGAGCCCTGGGGTGCCATGCTCACGTGCTGTCTTGGCCCCAGGTCACTGCCAGTCTCAGAGGAGATGCGCAGCCTCATCGTTGAGAAGGTCCAGGGGCCAGTGGAGGATGATCCTGATGCCATCGTGAAAGGTGGAGTTGGGGCTGGAGGACCCAGTGGGGCGGATGTGTGGTTGGCAGCCAGCAGGGTGCCCTGGCTGGGGTGGGGGCGGGGAGCCAAAGGGCAGATAGTGCCTGGGCAGTTCCCTATCTCCCAAGGCATGTCCCTATGCGTGGGGAGGGCCTTGGGCTAGCCAGACTCTGGTGAGAGAGAGGCTGAGTCAGCCCTAGGGAGCCTGGGGTAAACCTGCTGCTCCACCAGTCTGGGACACAGGCCTTGCCTGGGGGTGGCTGTGGCCACTGGCAGGGTAGGAACCCTGGAGACCTTACCCTGGCTTTGGCTGTGGTCCAGGCCCAGCTGACACCCTGGGGTGTGCTGAATGCTGGCCAGAGTGAGCGTTTGCTGGCGCCTATCCCGGAGCCATGGCCAGGCCAGCCCTCTGCTTGCAGCCTGGGGCCTCGCTCCCAGCTGCTATCGTGGTGGGGGCGGGGGGTCTCTTCCAGCCCCAGCCAAGACTGTGCGCCAGGGTGTGTGTGCATTGTTTTTTACCCTGTCTGCCCTTCCCCCACACCTTCAAGGAGAGCTGCTTCCAGGGGAGATGGGGAAAAGGCTGTGAACTGGTGGGGGCCTTGGAGGAGTTCAGCCTCTGTCTCTTCCCCACAGGCTGGCTGCTGAGGGAGGTGCGGGGGGGCCTGAAGACCCCGTGGCTCCGGCCCCGCAAGTTCTGGTTCGTGCTGACCCAGGACTCCCTGGATTACTACAGTGGAGGCGAGGCGGGGGCCAAGCGCCTGGGCACCCTGGTGCTGACCAGCCTATGCTCTGTGCTGTGGCCCGACAAGCAGACTTACAAGGAGACCGGTATGGCCCCCGACAGGGGTGCAGATGCTGGAGGGGGACACGCGAGGCCATCAGTGTGGGGTACAGGACTTGGAGCAAGAGCTGCTGGGAAAGCATGCTGCCTCCCTGGCCCTGCCCACTGCTCTGAATGCTGCTCCTGCCAGTGGGTCTGGCAAGGCCTGAACCCAGGCACCGGTGGGGGGAGGGCCCACACCCTGATGGTCACCCCTGTTGTCTGGGGCTTTTCTATGGCTTTAGCAAAGCAAAAGCTGCCTGGTCTATGGTGGTGGGGTGGGGTGAGTGGCTGGGGGGCAGGCTAGAAGCCTGAGGGTGGGGTGGCGCAAGTGGCTGGGGGCTGAGTGGGATGAATGGCGGGGGACAGGCTGGGGTCCAGTAGGCCCCATGACTGCTCTGCCCCTCATAGGGTACTGGAGCGTGACAGTGTTTGGCCGGAAGCACTGCTACCGTCTGTACACGGAGCACCTGAACGAGGCCGTGCACTGGGTGTGCGCCGTGCAGAAGGTCATCCGCAGCAAGGCTCCCGTGGAGACGCCAACGCAGCTGCTCATGCGTGACATTGAGGTGAGCCTGGGAGGGGGTGAATGGCCAGGGCTGTGACAAAGGCTGGCGTGGGTCTTGGGATGCCACCCTGCAGCTCCCTGGGATCCTTTCCTGCCCTTGGCTAGGAAGCCAGTGCTGGTTTGTGTGGCTCCCTGGGACCCCTCCAAGCCATGGTTGCCAGCACCGGCTGCCAGCAGAGGCCCCTTGGGGACTGGACCCCAGAGTCCCTGCGCCTGCTTCACTGCCCTTTTCTGCCCACACCCTGTGGCTGCTCTGCAGCTCGGTCTGCTCTTTGTCTCCCCAGGAGCATTGCGGGAGCCCAGAGATTCTGGCACAGATCTACCGCTGCAACCCCATCCTGCGCCACACCAGCAGCCCGCTGTACGCACCTCTGCTGCCCTTCCCCTACGGCAGCACGGACCAAAGCGGTGAGCAGGCGTGGGCAGGGGCCGGCGCTGGTCTCCACCTGCGGCTCCCAACGGTCATTGGGCGGGGGTGTGGTGTGTTGACCCATTATGTCCTGCTGCCGGTAACAGGAATGCAATGGGTGTTGGGTGAGTCTAGGGTCGGGGGGCTCTGAGGGGTGGGGGGCACTGCCCCACAGGGGCAGGGGGCTGGAGAGAAACCAGCTTGGTGGGCCCAGTGCACGGGCTGCCAAGCAGTTCCATGTTCCCAGCGCTGAGCCATGGGGGCTCTTCCGGTCTGTCTCATTATGAGTCTCCCATGGGGCCTTTTAGCAGCTATTTATAGCAGGAGACAGGCCCCGCCCCCAGTCAGCGGGTCAGGCTCTCGCCCAATGACGTTCAGGCACAGCGATGTGATGGGGCCGGGCTGTGGCCAGGAGCTGTGCTGGGCTCCAATCCACAAAGGGGTCCTACCTCACCAACCCAGCTCTTTCCTGGCCGGTCCCAAGGCCCCTCCGCTCCAGCATGGGGGTGGGAAGGGCCCTGCTCTGAGCTGCCATTCAGAGGGCCAGTGGCTGACCAGTGGGTGCAGGCTGCTGTTTCTGTGGCAACACTTGTGCCCGGTGGGTACTGGTTGGATCCCCTCTGCGCCCGGTGCTGCCCAGCAGCCCGCCAAAAACTCAGTCAGAGAGATCCAGGGACTGGGGCCCCACTCATGCGGGGCCCTTGACCAAGCTGGGAACCAAACCCGGCCTTCCCAGCTCCTCCCTGGTTAACTGAGTTTCCTGCCCGCAGCCCCCAGTGCCCGCGGCTACACAACCTTGCGCGATGAGGCCGTGAAGCTCTTCAACTCCCTGCAGCAGCTGGAGTCGGAGCGAGACCCAGTGCCCCTGATCCAGGGCGTCCTGCAGACCTGCCTGGATCTGCCGCCCTTGGTGGATGAGATCTACTGCCAACTGGTCAAGCAGACCACGGAGCCGCCAGTGCCCGGGGGGCCAGGCAACCTGCGCTATTGGCAGCTGCTCACCTGCCTGAGCTGCACCTCCCTGCCCTCCCCGCCCGTCCTGCGTTTCCTGCGCTTCCACCTGGGCAGGCAAGTGCTGGTGTCAGGCGGGTGAGGTGGTGCTTGTGTGCCCCAGAGGAGGTCCCATGTACATGACTGAAGGGGTGAAAGGCCTTTCTCTGCAGAGACCTTGCCCCATATGGACTTTGTGGTGTGCGCGGGGCATGTGCCCCCTCCATTGGGGCTCTGGCTGCCCTTGTGGGACCCATGTCTGAGCCCCTTTTGATCCTTCTGAGTCTTTCAGGTTCAGTGTGATCGTGTGGCAATGAGTTCCAGGGGCTAATGGGGCTGGGTACTGTTTCTCTGAGTCCCTTCCCAGCTCTGGCGCTGGAGACTTGGCTCTGTTAGCAGGGAGAAAATGCAGCTGCTGAAATGGCCCATGAGCCCCCAGCCAAGCCAGGCAGGGGGTTTGGGGAGGGGTATCTGGGAGCTTCAGGGAGACTCTTTCTGGCCAGGGGATGGAGTGCCGGAGGGCCTGGTGCATCTCTCCAAGGTCCTGGCTCTAGGGCACCCCCATCTTGTCCCCTCCTGGGGTCGGCAGCAATGGGGGTGGGTCCCTGTTCTGGGCTGCACGGTCAATACCACTCATTCCCTGATGCCTCCGTGGCTCCTCCTGCAGGACAGAGAGGGAGTTTCCCGGCTCGGAGATGGCAGAATATGGGTGCTTTATTGGGGCAGCGCTGGGCAAGACCAGGGGGCGGGAGTGTGTGCCCTCACTGGACGAGATTGTGGTGCTGATCCAACGGCAGGACATGGTCTGCACTGTGCACTGTCCAGGAGCCTCCGCCTGCACCGTGGCCATCAGCTCCCACACCACGGCTGAGGAGGTGAGCAGGGCTGCATGGGGCAGCAGCTGAAGGACGTGGGGTGGGGGTGGCAGATGATGCAGCATGAGGGGGTAGCTCTTTAGTGGGGGCCGGCTGGGATGCCAGGCCTGGGCGATAAGGGGCTGGTCCCCTCCATAGCAGGTGGGGGAGCAGTGTGCACACCCTGGCTCTGGTGCCCTAGGGCAGCCCTCATGTGGGGGCTGGGAGGGTGGGTGTGGTCAGGGAGCATCTACGATTCCCCGCTGTGACCTGTCTGTGTCCCTTTGCAGCCCTGAGCGCCGTGGCCCGAGGCGCGTAGTCACCCCATGGTTGCCTTTGTCTCGCCCCAGGTGGCCCGTGAGCTCGTGGCTCGGCTGGGCTTGGCCCAGAGCCCCAACATCTTTGCGCTCTATGAGCAGAGCCGGCACTGCGAGCAGCCCGTGGGCAGGGCCACGCTGGTGGCTGACGTTCTCACCAGGTTTGAAAAGTAAATGTCCCCTTGTGCTGCTGTCTTAACTGTGGGGTGGGAGGAGCCAGGGGCGGGGGTAGGCAAGAGCACCCGGAGGGCAGGAGGCACCCCAGTGGAGCAGGGTGGGGATGTGACCGGGGAGGAGTTGGTCGCCTGGTCCCCACGGTGGTGATGCAGATTTGCTGGTGCCCAGCAGGGAGCTGGCAGGATGGGGGCCGTATGTGTCCTGGCACTAACGGGCCCTGTCCTCTCTTTGGCCTTGCCCAGCTTGGCAGGGAAGGAGGCTGAGCCGGACTCAACTTGGAGGCTCTGCTTCAAACACTACGGCTTCGTGGACACAGAGAACGTACCCCGGGACAGCGTGGAGTTCGCCCTCCTGTTTGAGCAGGTGGGAGCCGGGTGGTGAGGGGGCTCCTACTCCTCACCCTGGGATGCCAGGCGAGCAAGCCAGTTCCACAGCTTTGAGCTCCCACCTTCCCTGTTGCCATGGCACTGCCCAGGACCCCCTATGCTTCCTGCACTGCCGCACCCCACCCCAGAGGGGTCCCCATTCCAGGCACAGGAGATGAGCCGCGTGTCTCCTAGGAGCTGGAGGGGTTAATGCATGCAGGGTGCTGCTCGGCTGAGTCCCCAGCTTAACACTCCTCCAAGCCAGGGCTGTTAGGTGTCTGAGCCCCCCTTGCCTAGCGCTGACTGAGTCCTGCTCCTCTGCTGCAGGCCCATCAGATGGTGATCCGTGGCCATGTGCCCACGTCGGAGGAGACGCTGCAGTCCCTGGCCGCCCTGCGCCTGCAGTGCCTCAACAGTGACTTCTCCACACACGCCCCAGTGCCACGCCCGGAGGAGCTCTTCCCCAGCCATGTGCTGCACTCTCGCCTGCGGGCCTCCTGCCATGGCCCAGCCAAGCGCCCCGGTGCCCGCCTGCGTGCTGGGCTGCTGGCCAGTGCCCTACCCTGGGGCCATGCGCTGGCCAAGCAGCTGGCAGAGCGGGACCAGAGGCTGCGGGGGCGCCTGCGTGAGGAGGGCACCAATGTGATGGCGGCCATTGTGGACAAGTGGAAGCTGCTGCGGGGCATGGGCCGGGCCGAGGCCATGGCTGCCTATCTGGCACTGGTGCGGGAGTGGCCGGGTTTTGGCTCCACCCTCTTTGATGTTGACTTTCACTCGGTGAGACCTTCCCCCCCATTGGGCTGGTGTCCCTGGAGCAGGGCTGTCAACCCCCAAAAGGCCCTGGTGTGCACCTGTTCTGGCTGCTCTGCAGAGCCCCACCCAGGCAGGGGGCAGTACCTGCCCCCCATCATTGCCCTAAACTTCTTGGGGGGGGGAGGGGTAATGAGCAGCCTGCCTGGGGTGCAAGGTGTGGAGCTGGGAACTGGAGGGTTGGGGTGGGCAGTGTGGAGCTGCTCTTGACTGTCCCTCTATCCGCAGAGCCCAGAGGGCAGCTGCCCGCAACGCCTGTGGCTGGGTGTTGGGGCCAAGGCCGTGTCCCTGTACAAGCCCGGGGAAGCTGAACCCTTCGACAGCTTCTGCTACAGCCATATCTCATCCTTCGGCGTGTCTGACAGCAGCACCTTCCACCTCTCTGTGGGGGACAGGGACCTGCTTTTCTGCTGTGCCCGGGTAAGGCCCTTCATGCTCCCACCCTCCCCTCACTGCACCCAGGCCTCTTCCCTGCAGCACAGGCTGGGCCATCCCCCCTGCGGGAGCACAGTCCAAGTGCGGCATGCCAGGGGCTTGGGCGGTGTAGTGACAGCAGGGGATGGGGCTCCCGGCTGGCTTGGGAGCGCACGCCAACCTGGGGCCGGGTCGGGAGTCAGACCTTGAGTGCCACTGATGGGCCTTTTCTCCTCTACAGGTGGATGAGATTGCCCAGCTCCTGCACATGTATCTCACCAGCCTGGGCACCAGGCAGACGCCCTCAGGGGAGGTGCTGGCCGATAGCTGCTGCCCTGAGAACTCACTGGACTTGGGCCCTACTGCCCCACAGCAGAGACTGTGCCCAGCACCCGGGTCCTGCCAGCATCAGCCAAACACAGACTCCTTCTAGCTTGCTGGTCCTGAGTGCCAGCCCAGATGATGTGGCCTTGAGGGAGGCAAGTCCTGCATCAGCGATGAGCCAGGCATCTCCAGGGGGCTGAGGATGCCCTGGAGTGTCTCATGCCCTGGTAGCACTGTGAGGATCCCGGCCCACAAGGCTTGGGAGCTGGGGCCATGGGAGGCGATGGCCCCTGGAGTCTGATTTGGGCAGTGGTGTCAGAGCCACTGAGAAGTTGGCTCTGCTCCCAGTGTGGCTTCTATAGTGCCTGGCTCTGAGCAGGGTGGGGGTGTAGTCCTAGAGACTCGCTCCCCCCACCCAGCTGTCGGGTCACTAGTTTCTTTCCTTAATTTATTTGCAGACAAGCCAGCTCTCTGCACTCAACCTGGCACCTCCAGCTCGGGGCAGAAGGTGCTGTTGGGGCCCGGCCCTGCTTAGCATCTCTTCTTCCTGGCTATGCCTGGGGGGTTGGTGCTGTATATGGTCAGGCTGGCTCTGGGGGATGCTGGCAAGGTTATTGCTGGAGCTAGCCTTGCTCCGATTGGCTTGTGGGAGTGCCAGTCCCTGCCTGGGGTGGGGATTCACCCTTGTGACTCCTGCTTGGCTGTGGGAAAGCACCAAAGAAGGTGGGAGAGGCAGTGCCCGGGGGGGGGGGGGTCCCCCTCCCAGCCCCTGCAGTCTGTTGATGCTGTGGGCGACCAGCACTGGGCACCAATGGGATAGGCTGTGCAGCGACTGCAGATGAGGCTGGCTCAGGTGCTGTGATGGGGATGGTGGCCCCTTCACTAGGACCATGCGTGGGAGGGCTTGGAGCCCGTGCTGACCAGGTGTGCCTGGGGGATGTGGCCCCACTCAGGCCCTGGCATTTTCAGGCACCCTGGACCCACGGCTCTCGACTGACACTGCAGTGAATCTTTCAAGCACTGGCAGAAGGAAGGTGCCTCTTCTCGGCCTGCGGTCCTTGGAGTGGGCCGGTGTCAACTGCCAGGGGTCATGGGAGGTGGTGGTGTTGCACGTGCCTTTGTTCTGTGCCAACCCTGGTGGAGTACAGCCCTGAACCTGCTGGTAACTCGCAGCACGCTTCCCATAGGGCAGCAGCATCGTCTGTCCTGTGTGCCAAGCACTTTTCCTTTCTGCCCCAGAAAGCTGCAGGCAGCTTTTGACCCCTCTGTGTGAGTCCGTGCTAGGCTGGCCAGGCTAGCCAGACATGGACTAGACCGCATGGAGGCAAGGGAAGGGCAGGGCCAGCACAACGTTGGTGGCCTTTGTGTGTGGAGGGGTTCATGCCTCCCTTATTGTTTCTGTAAAGTTCCTGTTCTGTCTTTTTTTTTTTTTTTTTTTTAAATAAATGCTGAAGGAAAGCGCAGGGCCTGCTCTGTTCTGCAGCCCTGGGGCAGAGCCTCAGGGCAGGGCTTGAACTGGGCCAGGGGAGGGTGGGATGAGAGCCTGACCTCTCAGCTGAGCCACCACTCATGGCCAGAGCCTGTGCCTGTGAAGAATCTGGGGCTGGAATGTAACCACCACCTGCCCAAGTCTGCAGTGAGCCTGCACCACTCGCACCCAGAGGGAGACAGCCACCTCTGGAGCCTAAGGTTTGAGCTGGGGGATCACGGCAGGACCTAGCACAGGGCCAGGGTGAATATTTGCTCCATCCTGTGTAGAGTCCCCTCCTGTCCCTGATAGGAGGGAGGAGCACGGGGTACGGTAGGGGGAGAGGAAGGGGAGGGTTGACATGCAGACCCAGTGGCAGAGGGAGAGTTGGCCTGCCCCCGCCCCCCTCTTCAAGCTGCACTCACCCTGGGCCCTGCACTTCCCTGCAGAGTCTGTGTAGGCCAGCGGCTGGTAATGCTCACGTTAACACCAGGGGCAGCGTGGCTATTTGTCAGGGGCTCCATAGTGGCGGTAGCTAGGGTCTGGCACCGCCAGCTCCCCTCCAAGAACCAGGGCTGCTGGGGGGATGCCATTAGCCTCACCTGCCTCTGCCTGGCATGTCATCCCCACTGAAGCCTCAGCCGGCCCCCACTTCCACCGCAGGGACACCTGCGCCCAGGAGGGTGTGGGAGCTGGCTGGGGCACATGGCAGGGGAGTATTTTTAGCTCTGTCTCTGTGCAGCCGGGCAGAAGGAAAGGCTCAGTCACACCTGGGCTGAAGCCAGCGCCCTCCCCCGCAGGGCTCAGCTGCTCACTCCCCGGAGCCCAGGCCTCTCCCTTTAACTGCAGCTAACTCACCCCAGCTGCCCCTCCAGCCAGGCACTACCCTGGGAAGGAGGAGGCAAATGGGCCCCCCACCCCCAGGAGAGGTGCATGCAGGATGAGCCAGGGCCTCTGGGGAGAAGGGATGGTGGGCTCAGCCTTGCCCTACCATTAGGCACTGCAGCTGTTTTCCTTGCTCTGAGGGGGAAGGCACCAAAGGCTGCCTGCTCTGGGGTCCCCCCACACCTGTTACTGCTCTAAGCCGGCTCCTCCTGCCCCAGCACTCACCCCCCTTCCTCTGCCAGGCAGGAAGCAGGGCTAGGCTGGCTCCATAGGAAGGGGCAGCTACGAGGAGGCCTAGGTTCATGGGGAAAGCTCAGCTTAACAAGACCAATGAGACAGCGGGCTCCACGCTCCCTAAGTATTCTGGCACCGGGCACTGGCTGTTGCCAACCCCAGCACAAAGTCTCAGCAGCCTGCAGAGGCTGGGAGCACCCAGCTGGTGACCAGGCCCTCCCCACAAGTCAAGGGATATTGATAAAGCAGACAGGTCAGAGAGGAACAGTGGGAATGAGCTGCCTCAGTGCTAGATGCCAGCAGCTCTGCTTCCAAAGGGCAGAGAGAAGATTAAGGGGTGAGTTGAGCCCAGCCTCTGAGACCCTCCATGGGGAGCCAGTACTGGCAAAGAGGCTCAGCTGTCGGCAGGGAAGGTCTCACACTCCTTTAGCTGGGAAGGAGCGACAGCAATCCAGCCTGGGACACAAGCAGGCCTTTGCAAGTGAATGGAGTTAACCATTGGGCTGCTCACTTGCCAGCCTGAGGAGCATACTGGATTCCCCAGAATGGCAACTTTTAAATCCACACTGGCTTCTCTGGAAAGCTCAGCTCTCTTTTAAAAGGACTGATGGGGACAGGGCTGTGGCCTCCATTACCCAGGGGTCAAGCAAGGTGGTCCCAGCAGGCCTGTGTCTGGCATAGCTCCCCCAGCCAAAGAGAAAAGCCTGCGTTCTCTCCCCTGGGTGCCCCAGTCCCCCTCCTCTGTACTCAGCAATCACAGAATCTTAGGGCTGGAAGGGACCTCATGAGGTCATCTAGTCCAACCCCCTGCTAAAAGCAGGATCACTCCCACTAAATCATCCCAGCCAGGGTATTGTCTGGCCTCAGGGCTGAGCCCTGGCCACACAGAGCTGGGCTCCCCACTCCTGGGGGAAAGCCCTTTGTCCAAGAGTGGAGCTGAACTCTCCCCCCAGCAGACCTAGGAGGGGCTGGTCTCCCCTAAGCAGTGAGGGAGAAGGTGGTTCTGCAAGGCCACCCCCACCCCCAGCTATTACCCCAGCATGGTGGGCCTGGCAGTACCAACTGGAGGGGGGGTTCCTCAAGCCCAGGCAGTGTAGGCGGGATTCAGTGCAGCAACAGACTTTATTGAAGCAAAATGAACTACAAAAATAGATCCAGACCCTGGCACCTGCCCACAGCAGTGCCTACTGCTCCAGCACAGAAACACGGCTGCATGCCCATGCCAAGGACAGAGCAGCATCAGGTCCCACACACTCCCTCCAAGTCTGTTGGAGGTCTTAGTCCCTGGCCCATTCCTGACTGTGGCATGTGGCTCTTGCCCTCCCCCCAATGGGGAGCACTTAGGGCCCAGAGGTCTGCTCCCTCCCAACACACACAGGTGGTGAGCCACTACCCCCACTCCCACAACAGGTGCATGGCAGAGGAAAAGGCTACCGTCCTGCTTGGAGCAGGGGCCTACAGGCTCTGCCCCACAACAGGTGTCTTGGAGCATGCAGTGCTACTGTGCCAGTGAACCCCACTCTGTCCCTCCCCATGGGGCAAGGGGAGACACGGGGGCTGGGGATACTAACAGATGTACATGGTGGCTCCTGGTTAGACTGAAAGGGGACTGGGCCCCCTGCATACTGCCCAGCACAGTCTGCGGGTGCTCACTGCTCCTGCGTGCCCCACGAGATGTAGTCAGGGCGCGTGGCCGCGTGGTACTCGTCAATCAGCTGCTGCACGATCTCGCGGGAGTTGTCCAGCTCGTCAAAGTTGTCCTTGAAGATGTCCTCCTTGCGGAACTGCTCCAGGAAGGCCTCCCTCTTACGCAGTTTGTCATACTGCCGGCACGTCCGCTCGAACAGCTGCGCCAGCCCAAGCCACCGTGAGTCCACAAGCTAATGCCCAGCCCGCAAACTCATGGGGAAAGTGCTGAATGGACCTGGGGGGTGAGGGCGTCCCTGTGGCCAGAGCTATCCTGTCCCATCCCCCAGGGGTGATGCAGGACCAGCCCCTGCAAAGGCAATAGGCCCAGCACTCTTGGCTGTTTCCAGACCCTGCTTCTAGGGTTCCTCTGTAGCCAGGCTGTGATCCACCCACCTTTAGCAGAAGGCTTTGTGCTCTCTAAGGGACAGGTGACACTGCCAAAGTCCCAGAGGCAGTGGCAGGGCTGGGAAGTAGAAACCCTGCATCCTGCCTGTGAGCCCTGGGTTTAATCTCATGAGGAGGCTGCCCCTCAAGTCACAGCAAAGCCCCACGGGACTGAGGAAGTGCACCATGGAGTTAACATACAAAGCCAGCGGATAGCCTCTGTTCCTGCCAATGGGTTTTCCAGGCCAAGTGTCAGGGTCGGGCAGGGGGGTGTGCCCTGAGTAAACGAGATGCTGCAGGGTGACTAACTGGTCCCATCCCCCCAGTCCAGTCACAGCTTCTCCAGCCTGGCTGAGGCCTCTCCTCTCTGCAGCGGCACCGCCTGCCTTCTCTAGAAGAGCTGGGCGGGAGGCAGAGCCTACTGCAGACACAGCAATGGCCATTTGGATGGAACACGGGAGCACGAGAACCCAAAAACCCCGCCCAGCAGCCTCCCAGTGAAGGCTTTTGGCGGGTTTCACTGCACAATGCCAACGGGGCAGGCTGGGCTGGGGGAGCAGGAGGGCCTTGCCCGGCACTCACCGAAGAGATGTTGGTGTGGTTTGCCATCATCAGGCCACTGACCCGGTGCGCAGACGGCAGATATGGGGACTTCCTGGATAGCGCCACCTGGATGCTGGCTGGGCCCCAGGGGATGAAGTTGGCCAGCTTCCTTTCCCGAATCCTCTGCAGGCTCTTGTGGACCTAGGGAGATGAGAGCAGAAGCTGGGGGTGGAGCCACAGACGCAGCAATGTTCTCCCCAGACACCTGCCCAGGCAAGATTCACAGCAGCAAAGGGACCAACAGGGCTGGGGCCTCAGTAAAGGCTCCAGGACCGTACCAATGCTTAACAAGGGTGAGACAAACAAAGGAGTTCTGTGGCACTTTTAAAGATAAAAGATTTATGTATCGCATGAGCTTTTGTGGGAGAAAATCCCACTTTGTCAGATGCTTTGAAGATGGGGAACTTACAGAATGGGAGGACATTAAATGCAGGGAAATGTATGAGACAGGATCAGGTCAGGCTGTAACAGCAAATCAGAACAGGTGTTGGGATTTGAACACTGGGGACATGGAGGAAGATGAGATCAAATCAGCTGTTATGAGAATAAAATCAGTAGTCTCTGTGTAACCCTGAGGCAACAGAGTCAAATTTACATACAAGCTCCAATTCTGCAGTTTCCTTTGAGGCTGGGTGAGCAGGGGCCAAGTGACATGTTATGTACAGCCCAGCAGGCAGGGCACAGTATTCAAAGGGACACATTCCCTGTGCTGCTTGTGGGCCAGGGGTTCAGCAAGCAACTCCTACCATTGAGCAAATGCCTGCTGGCAAAGGGCATGAAGATGGGTAGCTTTACCCAAGCTGGTACCAGGCAGCAAGAGCCCTAGATGCACTGCAAAGTTAGCCCTGGGGCTGGCTCTGCCACCAGCTGCTTCCTGCATGGCCCCTGCAAGCCTGACTGAGGGAAGTGGGTGTTCAAGGCAGGACCTGGCCTGCTCCCCACTGCCCATGCTAGCCTCAGGGGTGTCTGACTGCACGAGGCCCAGGGACGCACAACAACCTGGAGCCCCTAGTGAGGGTGTAAGGTTGCAGCTCCCTCACCTGCGTAGGATCCACCTCGCCCTGGATGATGTTCAGGATGGCGATATAGCAGTGGTTGGTCTGTCTGTCCCTCCCCGTGGAGACCATGACATTCTTCGGCTGCAGCAATCGTCGCATCACGTCCAGGACGGTGGTTTTCCGCACGCTGGCAACCTGCGAAGCAGCATGGGGATTCAGGAAGAGCCTATGCCCTGCCAAAGGGAAGTTGGCGCGTGCGCACACGCACACACACACAGCAGAGGAGGCATTGGGCCCTCCACCCCAGCCTTCGTCCAGCCCACAAATAGAGAGCCCCACGCCCGTACGATGGGCCATTCACATGCACAGGACTGGAGCCACATGCAGGAGAGAGAACTTCTGGCTGTTGCAGGACAGCAGAGGCCAAGCCTGGGTGCTTCGAGCTAGGCCCTTTGCAGACGGAGCCAGGGAGCCAGTCACGCCCCCGCTGGCACTGCAGGAGACCAGTTCACTCTAGCTCAGAGCTGGGAAGCGGCCAGGCAAGCATTTTGCAGGGAGTCACAGCTGTGCCCCGAACCAGGGCCTGCCCTTGTGCTCTGGGTGCCGGTGGGACTCGCTGGCTGCAGGGCAGCCACACAGGTCCAGGGATGGGGCCAAGGCCGAACTCAGCTGGTCCTCAGGGAGGAGAATGACTGCAGGGCTCGGGCCTCTGCTGCCTCCCATGAGCACAGAAGGGACAGAGCAGGGAAGGGAGTGGTGGGCTCACACGCTGGGATCACTGCCAGCTTTGCCTCTTCTCCACAGGGTGCCCAATTAACTGTGCACACCAGCCTTGGTCACAGCACTCCCAAAATTCCCATAATGCACCTAGCCTGGCTGCAGCTCGCTGTAGCTGGGAATGGGCCCAAGAGGCAGCAACTGAAGGATGACTCATCTGCTGCTCAGCATTTGAGAGGAAGCTGCAAGCCAGCAACAACAGCCCATTCAATTCCCCGGGCGCAGCCCAGAGGCAGAGCTTGTGTTCTGGCCCCAGGCTGGGGTGGGGCGGTGCGGGGCAGGACAGGGCAGGGCAGCAGCTCTGGGGTGACTGAAGGAAGCACGGGCTGGGCTGTCCCGAAATGCCTGGCACTTGGGCATTGGGAAAGGCTGGCTCCAGTGCTGACGGGCATGAGAACAGCCAGCTGCCACTGCCACTGAGCCCTCTGGGAAAACAAACCCCTGTTCTCGCCCCACGGCCAGGCTCCACTGCCTTCCTGGGCGGTGCATGAAGGCCCACTCTCTCCAACCCAGGCTCGGCATGCTGCACTCCACTGGCCAGGCTCCTAGGAGTGTGCAAAGAGCATGGCCCCAGGCTGGAAGTGGGGAGGATAAAGTCAGACCCTTTTTCAACTACTGCAGAGCCCCCACCCCCAGCACAAGAGGCCCGACCACACGTGGTACCCGTCTGAGAGCCAGAAGCCTTTCAGATTTGCTTCTCTGAACAACGTCCTGGGGAAACGCACGGCAACAGGAGGAGAAACGGCACGGTTAGCTCAACACAACAGTAACATGGAGCCAGCCCAGGGCATCTCCTTCAGACCCAGGATGCTGGCCCAGCTGCCCTTCACCACAGCCCAGCAGGGTCCTGCTCTGGCTGAGCTCTGGGAGCAGGAACAGCACAATCAACGGGCCTCCTGCTCCCCTGCGACCCTGCAGAGCGGGAAGGGGCCTGTGCTCACTGTGGGAAATCTCTGTGGCCAGAAGCCAGCACTCCCATTGTATCTGCGCATGGCCATGGAGTCCTGACCACTCCTAGCCTGTGAATGGCCCCAAGCACCCACAGGGATGGACGGGGCTGCCAGCAGCGCATGAGGACAAGAGGGAGAGCCCAGCCTTACCGTGCTTGGAAGAGTGACACGCCTACCCCCGTTGGAGTGAGGCAGGGAACCCTCTCCCTAAGCCATCTACTGGAGCATGGAGGGGGGCCAGGCAGAGCAGGGCAGGGAGTCCCAACATCCCCAGGGGCTAAGCGGGGAGTGGGGGGGATGCATGGAAGTGCGTAAGCACTGAGAGGGAGGGAGCAGCTAAGTTGCTGGGTGAGTAGCTTGGCTGGGGTGCGGGAGTGGTCAGGAGCCAGCATAAGGCTGTCCCAGGACTGCCTGTGTACATGGGGAACTCCCACCAAGCTGGGGGCAGCTAAACCCCGGGGAAGAAGCACGCATACCGACTGGTCTGTGGTGAGCGGAGTGTAGCCTGTCATCAGGAAGTGGAGTCTGGGGGTGGGGATGAGCGAGGCAATCAGCCCAATCAGGTCGTTGTTCATGTATCCGGGGTACCTGAGCGTGGTCGTGCTGGCAGACATGATGGTGGAGACCTGGGCAGAGAAGCGAGAGACAGTCAGGGTGCAGAGCCCTGGAAAGACTCCCTGGAGCCAGAGTCAGCTGGGCCTCCCTGCTCTAGCGAGTAAAAGCACAACTGCAGCAAGGGAAACAGGCCAGCTCCTTCCCCAGACATCCCCCAGGGAGTTATTCATCAGGAAGCAAGGAAAGGAGAGAAGACCCAACTCAAAGATGAGAGGGTCTTCACTGCTGGTTCCAGGCCCCACCTGGGCCCCAGGAACAGCCGCTCAGGAAGATCCAGGCCCTGCAGCTCTAGCTAGAGGCAGGTTTGACACAACCTGAAGGAGATGAGGGTCAGTCACCAGAGCCCACCCTCCAGGGGGGCCTATTCACCAGCTGGTTGATCTGGGAGAAGGACGGGTTCTGGATGTGCAGTCGGTCTGTGGCGATCCGATTCAGGGCTGTGTTGTCCAGGACCACCTACAAAAAGAAAACCGATCCCATCAATGCAACCCTTCTTGGAGGCATGTGGTCAGGCCAAGCCACTAGCTGAGGCCAGCTCCCCAGGTGAGAACAGAGATCAGCTTGGCATGATGGGCACATGACACCCTGCACTGACTCTGCTGATGGGAAGCTCTCTTCCTCATCGTCTTGTACTCCCCAGAGCCCACCCAGGACAGCTCAGGCCCAGCATGCCTGCTGTGCTGCTGTCTGGATTTAGGGGACCATTTATGATACTTTTTCATATTAATATTTCATAATTGCACTGATCCATAGGAGCTATTACATGGTTGGTATCAATAGAAAGATTGTAACTTGCTAGGAATGATTATATTGTTTGTGTAGCTGTCACATCTGTAGTAGAAGTTTGGAATATGTTTGTTATATCTGTATTTCAATTTATGAGATTATGGAGAACTCCCCCAGACTGGACATCTACAGTCATTGTTTCCACAGGTACAATGGGCCCAGGGAGAAACCTCCTCAATGAATCACGAGGACTGGCCATGTGACTCAACTCCATTTTGATTTGCAAAAACTCCACACAGCATGGGGAAGGCCAGAGGTGATAAAAGGCAGCGGCACCAACTCCATTTTGTCTTCAATCAACACCCATTTCTGGATCTATTCCTCTGTGACTGGACAAAGGACTGAGGACCACCCAGGTACTGGGTGTCTACCAAAGGAACTGGACAAGCCTGCAAACGCCAAATTCTTCCAAGGACTTGCTTTACATGGACTCTAAATCATTTGTATGTATGTGATTCACTTTAATTCTTTAACCTCTCTCATATTTTGTTTCTTTTCCTTTTATATTAAATCTCTAGTTTTAGTTACTAATGAATGGGCTAGCAGTGTGTATTTTGGGTAAGATCCAAACCGTGTATGGTTCTGTGTAATGTGGCTGGCCCTTTGGGGTCAGGAGAACCTCTCTTTTTAAGCGACCATGTGACTAGGCAGGAGCCAGAGGAGCTGAAGTTCAATATAGGAGTCTGTTTCTATTTTGTGATAACTGGTGCAGGAAATCAGAAGCATGGCTTGTGACTGATTTGGAGTCTGGTTTAGCTACTACCTGTCACTGTTTGGAAACTTCGTCTCTCAGTTTTGCAGCTTGCCCTGATTTTTCCATATTCACATGATTATCCCAGGCGGCCCCAGTCACACCTGCCTCCAGATCTACAACATCCATCCTCTTGGCCCAAGAAATCCTAACTTTTCTGGGGGGGAAATGGAGCTCTGTGCTGCCTGCCAGGGCTTGCCTGGTCCCCGTGGCTCGGTTAGGGCATGCATGCCCTTCAGTGCTCTCGAGCTGACTTCTGTGGGTCTAGGGAAGTTGGAGCCTGGAGAGCCCCTGTACGGAGAGTGATGGGGAGCTGCGGGTGAGACCCTTACCACACAGTCAGCATTCTGAGTCAGCCTCTTGAGTGTCAGCAGGGAGTTGTACGGCTGGACCACCACATCACTCATCTCGTCCTGGTTGGGAAAGACCGAGTAGGTCTGCACCAGCTTCTTGGGATACCTGAGAGAGGAGGGTGCCCCGCCACATAAATGGTTAATGTCCCAGAGCCAGCTGCCTCCCATGAGCTCGCTTCAGTCTCCAGCTGCAGTGAGTCACCACAGCACAGCATGCCAAAGTCTGCTCCCAGGGAGGAAAGGAATTTGTCCCAGCAACGCTGCATCTTACAGCACAGGAGGAAGCTCCCAGACAAAGCCATGGGCAAGGTGGAGCCAGTCAGCAGCTGATTAAGCAGCTGCTCACAAACCTTTTCTTGAGGTTGCATGCTAAGACAGGCTGGGACAGCAGCAGACCTTGGCTGCAGCCTCCCACCTTACCCAAAGCGGGCAGGCCTCAGAAGGCAGCCATCCCATAAAAGTGGCTTGAGAGGAGAGCCAGAGTTCGATTGCAGAGCCTCCCCACAGCACATCAAGAGCCGGCCCTTCCCCTGGGCAGCCTGCCAAGAATTGCACAAGACGGGGTTTGGGCTCTGAGTCAGCATTCTCCAGCTCCATACTTGGCAGGATGCCCAGGCAAGGCCAGCCTTTGCCAGTGGGGGCTGGGGCTAATGCTGACTGCTCACCTGTCATTCAGTCGCTCCAGCAGATAGGAGCCCAGCCCTGAGCCCGTTCCACCAGCAATGGAGTGGCACAGCACAAAGCCCTGCAACCAAAGAGACGGCAGGCCGCTCAGAGGGGTGCCTTACTATCCCTGGCACCCCATGGGCTAGGCCAGGCAGATGGAGGCTGCCTCCTCTGGATCTGTACCAAAGACCGCTGGGAGCAGTCCGTCAGTCACAGAACACCCCAGCTCTGCCCCAGCCTAGAGCTGCCAGGTAATGGCACTGCTTCTGTCTGACAGCAGGAGCTCTTTCTCAGTATCCGCCGAGAAGAGCATTTGCTGCACCAGAGCCTTATCCCGGGAAGCCAGAGTTCAGTGCTTCCCAGCTGCCAGGTGGGGCATCACCTGCTCGGGGCCTTTGCAGTGAAACAAAGGAGGCTCAGCCTCCCCAGCCCCCCTCCTTAATCCTCTCACTAGCTGTGCTCATTTCCCAGTCACCATTTCCCTCCCCTGGTGCCATGCAACAGATGGCTGTAAACTCAGGGTAAAGAGGAAACTGAGGACAGCCAAGGTGAACTCAGATCCACAGAGTAAAACAGCTGAGAGACAGATTCCTTCCTCTCCCCACATCCAAGTTATAGGAGTCTCAGGTGTTCTGGCAGCAACAGAAGGTCCAAAGAGTCAGGCCTGCTGAAGCCCATTTAAGTCAGCTTGAAAAAGAATGAAACCACGGCCATCCTGGGCTCTTCAGACCTGATTTCAAGGCACAAAACAGCCCACACTGGCCAAGCCTCTCAGAAATATTGACCACTGCCACCCCGTGGCACCAAACTGAACATCTTTCATCCTGCAGAGCAAAACCAGCCAGGCCCAGACAGAGCAGGCAACTTCCATTTCAGCAGAGCTCTCTTTAACTGTAGGAGGGGAAACACAGGAGGCGAGCCTGGAAAGATGGTTACAGGGAGCACAGGGGCGATACTAATGGGTTTTCCTTTTGGAAGCAGTGAGAGGAATTGTTCAGGCTGATTCTGGGGAGACATGCAGAAGGAGTGGGATGAAATGAAAAGAAGGTAAAGGGAGGCCAGATATCTCAAACCCCTCCTAGGAGTGAGCTCTGCAAAGTGCTGATCACCTCCCTTGGGACGAGGCCAACACTGGAGTTATTTTTAACTGGATGTGGAGTGCACAGTAGGGAAGAATCCTTCCTGCCACAGCAGGGCCTGGAGTTGAGGGGAAGGCCAAGAGGATGTGATAGGAATGAGAAAAGCCTTTTCTCTAGGATTAACCTCTCCACGTGCCTTTTGCCCTCAGAGCCCGTCACACCTGCCAGGCTTCCCTAGAGACTCGAACTCCATGCAAACAAACCAGCAGATATCTTCCAGTTGGGCTCTCCCTCTAAAAACTGCAGCCTGGCTCAGAAAACAATGGAGAGGGGAATCTGATCTGTGGTCTCCTCATTCACTTACCTCTAAGCTGTCACTGCCATCAGCCTCTCTGTCAATGATGTCAAAGATATCCTCATGGATTTTTTCACCCTGCAAGGTTAAACCAAAGCCAGATTCCATTTGTCTACTTTGCTCAGAGGCAGCCATAAGAAGCCACTTCTCAGGCATAATGCAAAGCCAAGGCAGCAGGAAGACAAAGCATCCAGCCATGCCAGCAGATCCTTAGGGGGGTGAGCTATGTCCCCAGAGTCCCTGCCAAAAGGTCTGGCACTTGTTATAGAAATCATGTACCAGCATCTGATGGGAAACAAGGAGTCTCTGATAAAATCTCTAGCCCAGGGATCTGAAATACGATTGCACGCACCAGCTCCAGCCCTGTTACCTGCGAGAAGCCACTCGCCCAATTGTTCCCAGCCCCTCCGCCATGTTCAGACAGGTAGATGTTTTCCGGGTTGTACAAGTTAGCGTAGGGGGAATTCAAAATCGAATGGATCACTCGAGGCTCAAGGTCCAAGAGCACTGCTCGGGGAATGTAGTGTTCATCATCTGCCTGTAATAGGGAAGAACAAGATGGCCTAGGAACATGCCAAGGCACAATTCCAGATAGTGTGGTGCTGCAAGAGAGAGAATGTGATGGGGGCCACCCTCTGGTTGGAGAGCGGTATAACACATACCTTGAGTGGATCGTGCCACAGTGGATGAGATAACGGAACTAATATTTACTGGCTGTAGTGCAGCAACCTACTAGCAGGGCTGGCTCAAGGGGTTGTGGCACCCCAAGCCAACTTTTACTTTGGCACCCCTCCACCCCCTTTTCCTCTGCTCCTCTCACCTCCCCCGGTCCCCTTTTTCCCACTCCTCTCGTCCTCCCCTGGGCCCCTTTTCCCCGCTCCTCTTTGAACCCCCCCGGATCCCTTTTCCCCGCTCCTCTCGTCCTCCCTGGGCCCGTTTTCCCCACTCCTCTCGTCCTGCCCCCTCCCCGCCCCCTCCCCCGCTCCTCTGCCCCCCGCCCTTCCTCACTCCTCTCGGCCCCCGGGTTCCCCTTACCTGGCTGTAGCTGGAGGGCCACTACTGCTCTGGGCATGCTCAGGGCAGGAGATTTGAAACTCCCCAGCCTAGTGCAGAACAAGCATTCCACCTGAGTCTTCTGCACCCTGGACTGCTGACCCCACAAATTTGTGGGCTGTTCTGGGGGCATTCTGGGCCAGCATACTTTAACCCCTGGGCGGGAACGCAGGTGCTGGCTTCCCAGCACCCCTGCCCTTTGCTGCCCCAAGCCAGTGCCTCATTGGCTTATGCCTAGAGCCAGCCCTGCCTACTAGTCCAGTCATGGGCCAAGCCCGCAGCATGCTGGGGTGGAGCAAAGAGGTGGACCATGCTTCGAATAGCTCACACTAGCAGTAATTATGTAACTAAGAGGAAATGCTTCTTGAATCCCCACGAGTCTGAAACCCCCACCCTCCATTGCACAGCAGGCTCCAGGACGTGACCAGACACCGTTAAGCAGCAGATCTTGATGGACATGCCAGTGAAGGAGATAAGCTAGGGCCTGAAGTGAACTTGCCAGCCCCTTTCACAATCTTAATGCAGATGGCTAGAACATCCCCAGTGTGTCCTCAGCAGGAGAAGCAGCTAGAGAGAGGGTTTGTTCTCAGCAGAGGAGCCAGTATACATCAATAAGGAAGGGTCCAGACTCAGGGCTGGGCTTTATGAATTGAATAAGTGGGTCTCACTGCTGCTGACCCAAAAGCCAGTCAGAGCTGCAGCCAGAAAGAACAGGAAATGTGGCCCAGAATTCTTGGGGATTGCAACTCTCCAGTAAGGTCCCAGTTGGGCTTCGGGAGGCTTTTGGAGGTCTCAGCATGATGGCAGAGAGATGGCTGCCTGTACCAGAATTCCAGGGCTTCATCCCTGTGTAGGCAGGACTGGAAGACCTTCTATTTTTACAAAGAGGTTTGTGCTGGAGAAGCATTAGGAAAAGGGCATCCAGCCCAGCCTGGACTGGAACTTACCGATGGGCTGCCGACTGAAAGGGTTCAGAGCCCTGTTGAGTGTACAGCGCAGAGCACACTGCCAGCACTCAGTGATGAGGCTGGGCGAGAGCCCCTGCCTCACCTGGTAGAAGAAGACGTCTTTGCGATCCGTGCCCTCGGTGGCGAACTCCTCGACGATGCCCTCGGGGCTGATGCCGTGCTCGGCACATAGCTGCTTCCAGAACTCGAACCCGACTGCAGGAGAGACCAGCCGAATCTCAGGGGAGGGTGAGCCGGCCCTCGGCCCCCTGCAAGGACCCCCCCACCCATGGGGCCAGGGCACCTTGGTCCTGGGGCCAGCTCTGCCGCTCCCCGGCTGAGTGACAGGAGGACCCTGCTCCGTGCCTCAGTTTCTCCCTCCCCCCATAGGCCCCTCCCCTTTAGAGTAAGCCCTTCCCCCTCGGCCAGGACCCGCCTCCAGCCTCACTCTGATTGCCGCACTGGCCCAGCTGCAAAGTGATGATCTCTCGCGGCATCTCGACCGTTGCACACCGGCCCCGCGTCTGGCTGCACCCGCCGCACCGCCTCCTTCACGACCTCCACCTGCGCTCCCGCCCAGCGCCCAACGGAACTGAGCATGCGTGAAGGGCGCTTCCGGGAAGCTGCCGCTAGCTCAGCCCTTCAGCGTCGTCTTGGCAACGCGCATGCCAGAGAAAGACAAAGAGAGTGCGCGCAAAAGCGCATGCGCGTTAGGAAGACGCTCTTCCGTATAGCAAGATGGCCGCGCCCTGTCTGTCCCCAGTGGGTCTCACCATGTCGGTCGCTGCGCGCGGGGGCGGCGGTTGGTGACCCCGTGAGGGGGTGGGGCTGACGGTGACGCCGTGTCCCGGCGCGGGCCGGATGTTGTTCCCCTGACGGGGACGCGATGGAGGCAGCGGCCGGAGGGAGCCGGGCGGGCGGCCCCGGCGAGCGGGAGCGGCGGGTCCGGGCGCTGAGCGCCGCCCTGCGGGTCCGGCTCGGGCCCTACGAGCCGCTGCTGAGCGCGTTGCAGGCGGCGCTGGTCTGGGAGCGGCCGGGCCGCGGCGCGCTGGGCTGGGCGGGGGCGCACGGCGCCTTCTGGTGAGAGCCGGCCGGTGTCGCCGCCGCCCTGAGCTCGGCTCCCGGGACAGGCGGAGCGGGGTTGGCTACGCGGGCCCTGTAGGCCGGGGAGCCCCGGGTCGGCGGGTGGGCTGGCGCTCGCTTGGAGGGGTGGGGAGGCTCCCCTCGGGTCAGCCCAGCCCGCGGGCTCGGCAGGTCTGGCGGATCCTGGCCACCGGCTGGGAGCGTCGCGTGGGCACCGGGCAGCAGCTGAGCGGGGTCGGTGTTAACTTCAGCGCGGGGCAGGGGCTGGGGGTGTCTCTGCTGGGGGGCGGTAGCGGAAAGTTGGGCTTTTAACGCAACACGAATGTGAGCCAGGCGGGGGAACTGTGCCTTTAAGGTGCATCTGGTGCTGGCGTGGAGAGTAAGTGGTAGAAGGACTCTTGCAGTAGTTTCTTTACAGTTAGACGCTGTTCGGTGTCTTCTGAAGCATGTTGTAAATGTAGATTAAGGGTGTCTGTCTTTCTGCTAAGACTACTCTTACTAGTTTCAGCTCAACTTGCAGCAAGAATTCAGAGTGCCTGCACTTTATCTCATGTGGAGTTTGATTTTTAATGTTTTGTAACGTTGCTGCAAGAAGATGACTTCTTGTGCAATTTTCAGTTGTGTGTGCTACAAGTGGTAGGCACGTAACACTTCTGGGCATGTACTAAATGTTGGTGAAAAGCCAATGTACAACTGTATGGAAGACTTTTATCTAAGGGATTTGTAGGAGAGTCTAGTCCCAGTATGACAAACAAGGAGTCTGGTGGCACTTTTAAAGATTAACAGATTTCTTTATTGCAGGAGCTTTCGTGAGAGAAAATCCTACTTCATCAGACTAGTTTGTTTTGTGATGGACTAGGTCTTGGGCATTAATGTCCTGTTCAGAAAGTTTTCTAACGCTAATTACTGGTTTCTACCTAAATCTAAACTAAATTTAGCTTAATGCTTGTGTGATTTGTGTTAGATTGTACCTAGTTGCTGATGGACTATATGTTGCATTGAATGGATACTCATGAAATGAGTAAACAGGCCATGTGTTGATCTAGATTCTTTGGCAGTTGAGCAGACTAACTCATGCAAATAGCCATTTCCTTTTCTCCCACAAAGAAATAAGTGTATTGCTCTTACTTCTGTAGAAAAACATTAGAGTGGGAGCTGTTCTAATAAAGATGTGTGTGGTTAGTTTGGTTCAGTGCTATATGTTTCTGGTAGTCAAACTACTGCCTTAACAGGACAATATGCCTAGAATGGACATTCAAATGTCTTTCAGGAAACTAATTCTGATTACTGTTAGTGGTTGCAATTTGTAATCTGAGTTTCTTTGTGGCATTTAAGCATGTGCCCCTCCTTCACTTCCCTGGGGATTTCCAAAGCCTACATCAATCACATGCTTTTGACTGCCAAAGTCTGATGAGCTCCACAGGGAGCCCCAGCCAGTGCTGTTAAATTAACCATATGGGATTGCTGACTGGGTAACTACAAGTGAAGAGCCTCCCTGCAGGGGCTGAGCTTAAGTTTTGTGAGGCACCAGTGCTTCATGGTGAAACTGAGTACAATTGGGCCAGACCCCAAATAACAAAGAAATAGAGGATTACCTGTTACTTTATCACCAGGAAAAGTCAAGCAAAGTCCAACTAGCTGTGTTCTTATGGCAAAGCTTTATTCAGCTGGCAATTTCATTGTAAGAAACAATTCTCAGGTTATACAAAAGGTAGTAAAATGCCACTGTGTAAGTTTTGATTATTGTTCATGGGGACCCCACCCCTGAGGTACCTGGAATCCTTGAGTAGACTGCCAAAGTCACCACAATTAGGGAGAGGGATGATTCAGATTTATGGACATTGGGAGCCCTTTCTAGGTCTCCTGTGTGAAACAGCATTCACAAAAAGTCAGAAATGTATAACAGGGTTTCCTGTTGATCAGCTTTGGCTTCCAGATGTTTAATTTGTTAATCGGAAGGTGGCGTCATCTGTTGGTTTCACAGTCTGTTAATCTCCAGGCAGTGCTGTTTAGACTCCAGTTTTACCCTGGTGGCAGTGGAAGGATGAGTACACAGATGTGCAGTCAGAAGCCTTTATTGTACGTCCTTTACCTAGTTGCCAGTCTGATAGCACTAGGTGGTAGCTTGTTTTCTGAGTCAGTGTGTGACTATTTCAAATCGAGAAGTGTTGCCCAAAGTAACTGTTGAAATCTGTTAATTTGCTTTTATGTTGGCTAGTGATTGGAGTAGTCTCAAATTCAGTCTGCAATATCAGTCTCTGGAGGGGCCAACAAAGGACTAAATGGGAGTCGTGTATGGCAGGGAACTAAGTAGTGAGACACAGTAATTATTCAAAGCTGCCACTGCTGGGAGGTACTGTTGTCCATTTCAGCGTCCAGAGAGTGACAAAGCAAGTAGCAGCTGGTCAGTGGCAGGAGTAGCAGTGAGTGGATGCAGTATGCTCTTATGGCCAGGGTGGTTGAGGGTAACTGGAAAGTAATTCCTAACGTGTGATTTGAGAAGAGGCTAGTGATTTTTAAAATTATAAAATACCTCAAACACCAGTTTCCTCAATACAGAGCCATAGCTCTACTGGAGTTCTTTGAACACCTCATCATTACTGTGTTAATACCGAAAACATGGCAATGTCAAGGAAGCTTAAAAACAATCCCTGATATTTAAGTTGCAGGCAGTTATCTTCATAGCTTCTTACACTGTGCTCATCATTGGTATCCACATGCCTCATTAGTTTGATTTTACTCTTCCATTGAGATTTACATCTACATTTCCTTGAAGTGACCTTAGAGAGGTGAATCAGTATATGCTGTGCCAGGCCAGAGGCACTGGAGGAATTGTTTTTACTGGACCATCCTTCATAGCCATAAGTGGCTGGTCAAATGCTCTTGTTTTTAGAAACAACACTAAACTGTGGTGTTTGTCTAATACCAGGCCATGGTAAGAAGGTTTAGGTGAAATTACCTCTTCTGTGCAGTATCTGTTTCTTAGGATATTCAACAAATCTCAAGATTTAAACCATCATTTAGGGAAGAAATAAACTGTTAGCATGCATTCCTAATGAAATGACTCTATAGACCCACTTCACTGTCATTAATGATTGCTAGGCTATAACTGACCTTTGTGTGTGTGGTGTTATACAAACAAAACCTGCATGCTCATGTTTGGCATAGCTCTATCTTGTTGCTGTATATATGGTCATGTCCCGAACTGATTCTTCTGGGCATGTAACTCAACCATTTCTGATGCTTTCCTTTGGACATTTGCTTCCTGGACTGTGTATGTGTCTGGATGGATTTTATGGCAGATTTACTTATATTGCCTTACTGATTGCTGAACACTTGAACCTGGGGCTGTGGAATTTAAATGATCTGCTTTTCTATCGAAATTAGAGTCACGGCTTACAAAATATCACACTTGGGTGGGCAAATCTAGTGCACAATGTAAGAATGGTCTTACTGGGTCAGACGAACAGTCCATTTAGCTCAGAATCTTGTGCTCCATCAGTGAGGGAATGAACAGAATGAGGGCAGTTATCAAGTGACCTATCCCTTCTTGTGCAGTCCCAGTAGATGGCAATCGGAACTTTAAAGAGGCACAGCGTGGGGCTGCATCCCTAATTTGATGGACCCATCCTCTGAAAACTTACCTGATTCTTTTTTGAACTCAAGTTCCAAAGAGGTACCCATGTTAGTCTAGTTCAGCAAAACAGAAAAGGAGTCTTGTGGCATTTTGGCCTTCAACAACCCCTAGCAATGAGTTCCAAAGGCTGACTGTGCATTGTGTGAAGTACTTACTTACGTTTGTTTTTAAACCTGATGCCTAATAATTTAATTGGGTGACCTCCTGTCCTTGAATTATGTGAAGGAGTTAATAACACTTCTTGATTCCCTTTCTCCATGTCTTTGGTGATTTTATAGACCTCTATCAATCCGCCCCCTCCCCCCGGGAGTTGTCATTTTTCTAAGCTGAACAGTCCCAGTCTTTGTAACTTCTTTTGACTTTGTAGACGGTTTAATTCTTTAATTGGTTAAGCTACTAAAATGTGTACTTGTTTTGGTACAGATTTTAAACTCTAACTGGCATTGAACCATGCTATTTGAGCACAAGTGGGAAAATAGCTATATTGAGAGAATCTACACAGCGATTCTTCTGATTCCATCAGGTTGCTGCACTTAGTCAATTCACATCAAGCTTTTTTAATGCTAAGTGTGACTTGTCCTTTTGCCTGATTTGCCCTGTGAATTCTCTCCATGGGACTCATCATTTGCATAACCCTGTCAGCGGGTGCTTTATGCTAAACATACATGTCCTGAAAAGCCTGGATGACTGTGATTAAATAGATAAGAGCTCTGATACTGAACCTTACTATTGTCATAATTAAGCAATAATCCCTACAGAATCAATCAGGCTTACAATTTGACTGATTTAGCTAATAGCCTGAGGGGAAGCTGAGAAGACTGGAGAGGCATTGAGCTTGTGAACTATTTCAGCAGTTGAGGAGGATAGGAATGAGGGGTACTGGTGTCAAGCAGTTAATTACTTTTTCAGAGTCTTAGCAGCCAACAGTTCCAGATGATGAGCACTATTACATTCAGGTTTCTGTGTAGGGAGAAGGAGACTCGGAAGGGACCCATTTTCAAGCAGAAGAAAAACCTTCAGTACTCAAACTTTTAAATTAGAAAGTGGGGAGGAGGTTGACAGTTTGTGACTTGGGACATTGATGGCTGCCATCAGACTAGCTTTGAACTGATGCCTTGGCACGAAAACCCTGAACAAACATGAAACATTTCTTTAGGATTCTAGAGGCAACAGCCACTCCTCATAGCCAGGCTAGGTGAATGGAGGACTGGTTTGTCCTCAGTTCCTCCATGATGTAACTGCTACCAGGCAGGCTGGTTAGTCTGAGATGCAATGGATACTTGATGAATAGCACTTAGAATAAAACTGTTTTGCATCTCTTGATTAATTCAAAAACCAGTTTGAAGCCTGACTCAGAATTGGAGGCACCTGCCAGATCCTGAATAGTGCACAGGCCAGGCATCTTTGTTAATGTGGCTTTTGGAAATGCTGAAAACTGTTTGCAGTGGTGCAACCATCACTCCTCTCAGCCTGCCTCCCTATGTCTGTTAGTTGCCCTCTGCGCTTCACATTCAAGAGAAGATAAAACTAGTGTCTTTGTAAAGCAGGGGTGAACAAAATTTGTTCACAGCTAAGCGCTAGCAATTTTACTTTTGGTTGCCAGAGGGCGCTCTTCCATTACATTTCTACAGTGGAGTTAGGTGACAGGCTACTAAAACTGGTTGCCATGGCGACCAGAAACTGATTATCGAGGCCTGCTATAAAGTAAGTCTAAAATTATTTTTAGAAATAAAACAGGACAGACCCCTAGCACATGGGTAACAGGAATATCCAATTCCATTAGATCTGGTACAGCTTTTTGTTCTAGGTGTCTGCTACCCCCAAAGACTGAATGAGCTATTTTCTTACTTCAGTGCATTCAAGTAGGGGGGCTAATTTGAAAGGCCTGATATAACAGCAGAAACAGACCTATGTACTGACTTTCTCTTTCTGCTTCTTTTTTGCAGTTTTTTGGCACTAACTTCCCTTCACCTGGTGTTCTTGGTTGCATTTGGCCTGATAATAATAGTTTGTTTAGATCAATGGAAGAATAAAATCTGGCCTGAAATTAAAGGTAAGGTACAGCAATTTGAGAAGGCCCCTGAAATGACACCTGTTTCTCAACTCGCCAAGTATGTGTTCTCTCTGCACAGTTTGGTTTTAAACATGGTCTTGGGGGCCTGAATTCACAAAAAGAATAAGGCAGGTAAATTCCAGCATCTGGCCCCCCTGGACAAACAAAAAAAGGAGTCTTGTGGCACTTTTAAAGACTAACAAATATATTTTTCGCATGAGTTTTTGTGGGCAAAGTCTAACTTCGTCAGATGCCAGAGTAGAGAAAACTTACTTAGCATGGGAGTGAAAGATAAATCCTGTGATTACATTTCACTGTATCATATGATACTATGTCAGCAAATCAAACAAGTTGTATAGATTCAAAAACAACGTATCAGAAAGTGGTGAAGTTGAGAGAGATGAGAATCACTGTTAGTAATGAAAAACAAAGGAGGAGTCCTGTGGTCTATTTAAAGTTCAATGTTTATAGTGGGAGAACTGCCAATTACTTGAAAACCTACATGTTCAGTAAATCATGGGCACCAGCGTACAACTCGGCCATCCTTGCCTTGAACAAGTGATAAGATCTGATGTGTTTCCCATTGACCACTTTAAAACAAATCAGTGGTGTGATCTGCATGCTCCAAAGGGGTAACCCAGTGAGCTAGGAGGGGTTCTGTAGTAAGCGTTGTTAATGGCTTCCAAGAGATAACACAAGCTGAAGCATAGAAACTGGTGGTGATTCCTGGCTTCAGCTTTTTTGGAAACTAGACAGCTGGTGGTGGCTGTGTGTTTCTAGAGGTTGTTTCTACTTATCTTGAGGGTTGTATATTCAAGTCTCTCAGTAGCCCAGAGTTGTGCCCAGTGTCTAGGCTGGCCTGTCCCTGGGTCACTTACCAAGCCCTAGTCCAGGAAGTGAAGGTGTCCTGGATGTCTCCTAATAATGAGCAAACTGTGCATTCCTGAGCACAGCCAGTACAGTAAGGGGCGTGTAGGCTACATGCTGAAACAAGACTGGTAGTTCTTGCTTGTGGTTAAGAATAAATGGTGCTGTTGGTTACATGCAGAACAGAACAGCTGTCCACACGTCTCTCTAATGATACCTGTTGTGGTGCAGAGGAGAGGGCTGTCTCAGGGTGTCCTATGAGAATATGATGCAGAGCAACAGATTTTTGGTGAATTACCTTTCCCCTTCATATGGCTGTTCCCCAGCCTCAGACAGGTTTTAGTTAAACTCCCATTGGCTAGGCATTCTCACTGCGAAATTCCTAGCAACTAATTCAGTGTTTGTTCTTAATATTTTAGTGGCAAGACCTGATGAGTCAGACAACGAGAGGTATGGAATGCTAATTAAATACCTCCTTTTTTGGGTTGGTGCTTTGTGTTGTGATGACAAAACCTAATCGCTTCTTGCACATGCTTATCATGTCTGCTCAGTCTCGGAAAGTGTGTTGGAGATCCTCTTCTGCCTCTGCCACGAGCTGTGGTGACCTTGTGCAAGTCACTTAACCTCTCCCTGCCTACACAGCCTCGTGTAAAATGGGGATAATGTTCATGTCCATGTTGCAAAGTCCGCTCTACTTTAAAGAAGTTTTTGGTAGTGCCTTTAAAGGGGACTGAGAGCTTTACAAGTGTGACAGAATAACCCTTCTTGAAACCAGAGAAACTTGTCAAACTCCTGTGACCAGAGCTGGATGCACTGCTGGCTTCTCCTAGTGGTTAGTGAGAGCCAGAGGGCAGCTTAATAACCCAACGAGAACTCTCCTGTGGTGGTGTGTCCTCCATATAGTCCTTTCCTTTCTCCAGGCAAAGCTTGCATAAGAATGGCCACACTGGATCAGACCGTTGGTTCATCTAACCTGGTATCCTGTCTTCTGATAGTGGTCAATGCCTGATGTCTGGGAGGGAATGAATAGGATAATTTTGATCCATCCCCTGTGATCCAGTCCCAGCTTCTGGCAGTTGGAGGCTTAGGGACACCCAAAGCATTGATTACATCCCTGAGCAAGTTGGCTAACAGCCATCGATGGATTCTTCTTTTTTAAACTTATCTATTTCTTTTTTGAACTGAGTTATACTTTTGGCCTCCACAACATCCACTGGCAATGAGTTCCACAGGTTGACTGCATTGTGTGAAGAAGTACTTCCTTTTGTTTGTTTTAAACTTGCTGTATAATAATTTCATCAGGTGGCCTCTAGTTCTTGTGTCAGTCGAAGGGGAAACAATACTTCCTTATTCACTTTCTTCACACCAGTCATGATTTTATAAACCTCTGTCATATCTCCTCCTCCCCTTAGTCATCTCTTTTCTAAGCTGAACAGTCCCATTCTTTTTAATCTATCCTTGTATGGAAACTCTTCTGCATTCCTAATAATTTTTCTTGCCTGTACATTTTTTTACATTGGCGTGACCAAAACCACACACAGTATTTAAGGTGAGGTTGTATCATGAATTTATATAGTGGCATTATAATATTTTCTGTCCTATTATCTATCCCTTTCTTAATGATTCCTAACATTCTGGTAGCTTTTGTTGTCTGCACTTGCACTAAATAGCCAAATGAGTCTTTCAAAAGTGACACAGTAAAACTCCTCAAATGTTAGAGCACCTAATGAAGTGTCACAAACAGCCTGTCTCTCTGGTAAGTGCCATGAGCATAGGGGGAAGCACTCTTCTGAAGGCACAGATACCATGTGACTTAAGGCTAATGAGCATCAGCAGAAGCTTTCAAAAGTAGCCTCTCAAAATTGACAATGAATTTCCACTAACTAGGTCATGGGTCCTTGGAATCTGGCACTGAATTCTTACAGTAGTGGGTGGTGTAAACACTGCATCAAAAGACCAAGCAATAATGCTAATGTCGTAGCCAAATCCCCCCTCTGAACTGAACTAATAGAGGAAACTTGAAGCAGGACTTTCCTCCTTTTCACTGCAACTGGTTCTGAGCTCTGTTAGCAAACACCCAAATCCATCTGAGCTCCAGCAGGGACAGGTATGATTGCTGTGGGAATTAGTGCAACTTGAGGCCTGCCAGTTGCTTTCCACATCCAACAACTTGTAAGCTCAGACTAATCAGCTAGCTAATTTTGAGCTGCCTTGTCATTTAAAGAAAAATGGGGTGCACATTGAATGGCATGTGGAACTAGCTATTGGATTTTTCCAAATGCTAGGTTTGATCTTCCAGGCTTTGAGAGGCTGGTAGATGGGGGAGGAAGTGGACTTGAACCAATGCTTTTGTAATGAAGAGCGCCCTGTGCTCAAGGTCAGTTTAGTAACACCACAGGCTCAGTAGATGTGTGCTCGTTAATTGTTCTACCTTCTCTGTAGCTGGGGCTATGTTCACCCTCGGTTACTGAGCGTGCCAGAGCTGTGTCACCATTTAGCTGACGGATGGGTTACGGGAGCCACCTTCTTAAGGAATCTCTTCATTTTCAAACGGCAAAATCCTGGCAAGGTAAGAGCACATGTTCTTGGCCAAGCTAAACACTTGGCATCCAATCTTTGATGCAGACAGCCTTTATATGTATTGCAGGAGCATCCTGAATGGGGTATGTGCATTCAAAACATAGACTGTTCCTGGTTCCTAATCTGTAAAGGGTAGTGGAAAGGGCTAGACCATCCAAGCAAGCAAGCATGTTGAGGAAGTAACAGCTTTACATGTCGATTTCATTGTTTTATTTAGTTGTAAATGTAGCGTTCCTTCTGCAGGTGTTTGTCTGAAATGTCTGCTCTTAATGTCACAGTTTTGTCCCTGAGCTGGCTGTTAATAGCTTAAAACCAAAGTGAAAAGTGGTTTGAGAATCTTTTTTCCTCAAGTCCTATAGAAAAGAGAATCAATGTTGACATATTGATACCTATACTTGTAACTGTAGGGGTCTGTAAAGAGTCTGAATACTTATAGGCTTGCTACCGTTATCACGGCTCCATGGAGCATGCTGCTATGCCACCCTTTGGAGGGGCTTGTCATCCCACAACCTTCTAGCTGCTTGGCAGCACAGGTGTTGTAGAATCCTGCCCTAATACAGAAGGGATGATAGACAAACAGTCTCATTTTAAGAATCTTTTGGTACCTATTGTAATGGAATGGGATTGCCTAAAAGAAGTATAAGTATTGGAACAGTATTGTTGATATTTGATCTGTTGCTTCATTGCCTGGAACTGTAGAAAAAAATCCAGTTACACAGTTGATGTCATCCGACTTAGTTATTTTAATGTTATGGAAACTCATGCTGTCTCCTGTGTCTCAGTTTTGCCTTTTAGCATGTGGAGTCTTTACTTTCTTGGCAGTTCTGGGCCGGTACATTCCTGGAGTCTTGCTCTCGTATTTTATGTGTAAGTACAATATTCCTCAGCCAAACAAGATATTGTAAACAGGGATGGGGCAATATTGCTAACTTACACTCAAAGATGCGGCTGGTATGAATGGCTAAAATTCTGGAAAGTACAATATAAAGTTACACCTGGATTGCAGTTGCTCTCATGCTAGACTTAGTGCTGGGCCAGATAGAGCATGTTTGGGGCTAACAGGACAATGGGCAGATTGAGCAGATGATGCTCTACATGTTGATCACTACCTTGGTGTAGTAAATCAGCATAGATCTACACTGTACTGTTCTCTACCTAGCTCCTGCCGCGTTGGCTTGTGTACAGACAAGACTCGCTTTTTACCCATTTCTTTGTGCTGCATCCCAAAACATTTGATTGACAGATCTCTTAAGTATCCTGGGTCAGATTCTAACCAGCCTCCCCCTTTACCTCAGTGCTCTTCATCCTGCTATGGCCCCTTGCAGTGTACCACAAGCTGGGGCAGCGCATGTACACGAAGCTGGAGCCAGCTCTGCAGCGGCTGGATTTCAGCGTTCGAGGCTACATGATGTCAAAGCAGCGAGAGAAGCAATGTAAGTCTCCGAAGGGTATCTGAAACTAGCAGACCCAATAGCCGGCCCTTGAAACCTGCAACAGTTGCTAAAAGGAACCCTCAGTCTGGGGGTCTGACAGCAATTGCATGTGTAGCACACCATTTGTTGTGATTCCTCTTGTCAAATATTCCCAACCCTTGCACAGAGATGATATTGTGCAACTACAGCAGGTCACTGCTTCAAGTGAGAGGTTTGTACAAATTCATAATGGTGCTAAACCTTTCCCAGCCATGAAACACAGCTGGCTCATCTGTAGCATCTCTCCGGTGTCAGGTTGCTGCTGAGCATGTTCCATCTTTGCACTAGATCTATAGGGCCCACTTTTAGCACAGCGAGCTCTTTGGTCTGCAATAGATTGACACCCCTTGGGCTTAATTTGAAGCAACTTTCTGCTCAGTCTAGTGTTACGCTTAAATGCAGCCTTTTCTGCCCTGGTAATAATGGGAGGTTTCTGCTCTGACTCATGGCAGTGCGTCAGCGAGCGCTGAACCAGGAGCCTGCAGATGCTGGGAGTGACAGTGAAGAAGAACTTGCTGCATTCTGTCCCAAGGTAACCAGGCATCTCTCCCAAGTCAGGCCAGAATCAAGCAGGAAAGCCTCCACTGCATTGGTGGCCTTTGTGTGTCTTAATCAGTAGCCTTGGACTGCTCTCTCACCCCAAGCCCAGGGTATTGGATGGAGAGGAATGTCTTGGCAGAGCCTAAATGCAGGGGTTTGAACACCGTCAAGCCTTCCTAAGATCAGAGATTGGTCTGTCTGCAGTTCTCAGGCCACTTCATTAAACCCACCTTAGTTGTGTATCTTAAAAGCTTGAACGGCTACCTTCCTTCCCAGTCCAAAGAACCCAACTCTTATTACCTTTCTACACCCAGCCACGAATCCTGTCCAAAGCTAGATGCTGCTCCTGAAATGGGGCTGTTGCAGAGCCAGTACCCCATACTCTCTTCTCTTCCAGCACTGTAGGACTAATGCCTCACCTCCACAGTGCTCCTAGCTTGGGGGTACCAAAGCGTTGAGCAAGTCTCATCTGAATTCCCCCTCCATGTGGGAGCACATCATGCCAGGCTGTCACTCTTTGTAGCTTGGGGCACAGAAACAATCCTAGCCAGCAGGGCTGATGTTCTTTTAACTCTTTTCTTCTCTACTTCATAGCTGGATGATTCTGTCGTTGCTAAGGAGCTGACTATCTCAGACTCTGAGCATTCAGATGCTGAAGTCTCCTACACTGAGAATGGGACGTTTAACCTATCGAGGGGACAAACTCCATTGACTGAGGGATCTGAAGGTGAGTAAGAAAGAACAGCCCCTAAAGGCAAAGGGACTCCACTGGACATGGTTTAGTGCGGTGGATAAGGAGGAGGGGAATGAGGAAAACAGATACGGCGCAGTCCTGAGAATTGAGCTCTGGTGTGTAATGTTTGCCTGGTAGCTGTAGCTGGGTGAAGAGCTTGCTGTCCTGTGCGAACTGATCCAGTTCCCACCTGTAGCCCACATGCGGGGCCTAAATATGGCACTGGTCAGAGCTCTGGAAGACCAGCATAAATTGATCCTGGCACAAAGGGAGGGTTTAGCACTTTTCCTATTCATGCCATTAGGGAATGGAGACAGCTAATTCTCTGCTCTAAGAAATATTCATATTCCCTTTATAGTTACAGAAAGGGGGAATGTAAGCTGTCAGGCCAGGCCTTCTGCAAGATGGTCTAACTGGAAAGTGTCTGCCAGGGCACTAAGCCTTTTCAGTGTGGAAAAGTTGCACTAGTTTAACTACAGGTCTCATTTTAAACCAAGCCAGCTAAACACATGCAAACACTGTGTTGATGCTTATTCTGGTTCCTAATTAACTTGAGATGACCTGAAGCAAGCCTGGTTTAAACTGAGAGGAGTGTCAATACAGGGGTTTGTGTCAGGTTAATTACATCAGTTCAAAATTTACACCTACAGTAAAATAAGTGCATTTTCTCATACAGATGAGCCCTTAGCTCAGCAGATTCTACACCTGAGCACCTTCTGCTGCCTCGTTGCTGAAGAGGCCTGGCAGGATGGGCTTTCTTTCAGCACTGGTCATTCCCAGCAGTACCCTCACTCTCCTGGACAAGAGGTTGGGAGATGAAATAAGTAACTCCTGCTGTCTGTCATGCCTGCCAAAAGAGAGTGGCGCTCAGTGCAGCTTGGTCAGAGGAGGTAAACAGGTGGCATATTGAGGGACCAGAGTGGTGGCTGAACTCTCTAGGAGATTAGTATGACCTTGTCTGCGGCACTTGCCTGATGAGTTTGGATGGCCCGTACTATAAGCTTACAGCTATTTTTTCCCGTTCTAGATCTTGATGGTCACAGTGACCCTGAAGAATCTTTTGCCAGGGATCTCCCTGACTTCCCTTCCATAAATCCAGAGGTGACTGGAATAGATGATGAAGATGACACCAGCATTGGGATTCCAAGCCTTGCTTATCGCTCACAAGGCATGGAAGATCCGCGTCACCTGTATGGCCAAGAAGAAGCTGTCCCTGAGCTCCTACTTGGGGCACTGCCATCTGCACACAATCTTACAAATAACTTAGCCGGATTTGTCACCAGGGGCATGATACAATTAGCCATGTCAGGGGCCTCTCAGCCAGGCCCTGTGTGCAATGACAATCCACAGAGAGGCACAAAAACCTATCTTAGAACCTCCAGTTCCGAGTTGGACACTGATGCAGAAGGGGATGACTTTGAACTGTTGGATCAGTCGGAGCTGATTCAGCTGGATTCTGCCGGCTCACGAGGCCAGTAAGCAATTGCTCCTCCTTCCCTTCTGATTTTCTGTCAAGAGTAGCAGAGGGGGAATCGTCTGAAGAGAAAGCATTGTATAGTAATCTAAGTTGTCTCCTGTGGGTACAAATAGTATGGCAGCCAGCCGTGGCTGGGTACATCACTGTGACGTGAATTTGTAGGGCGAGCTTGGTGTTTAAAATAAACCATGTTTTGGTAAATCACAGGGCAGAGGCTTTTGATGTGATAGTCCTAGGAACAGCCACACGTCACTCTGCATCATTGGCTGTGATGCTTCTTGCCCCAAACTAAACCTGATCACTTGAAACAATAACTGCAGTGAGTGTCTACAACTGTAATGCCTCCTTAGCGGACTGCTACAGTGTTCTTGCAGCAGGTCAGTCTCTCACAGTGAACAGGACTGACTTCCTCTTAAACCTGCATTATGCCATTTTAACTACCAAAAAAATCTAAACATTTCCTTCTCCCAAATCTCACACACAAACCTGTCACTTCTCCCTCCTCAGTCAGCAGTATCCAGCTGTCTTGGGTAGAAAAACCAACCGTGTGACTGCTTCCTAAGCATCACTGGTGTAACAACAAAAGCAGCATCCTCACAACTAACAGAATTTGTTTCCATCTCACCCAAACTCACATTTCTGGGGATGCTAGTGTGTAAAAGACAATTGTAATAAGATATCTACTGGGCAGACTCCAGCCCTTCGGGGAGCATCTCTGGGTAGGTCTTGGATCAGAATTCATCCTCTGCACAACAAAGTTTTCCCCTTTTGCTCTAGAGCAGCTACAGCCTGGGCAATACTACTATTGCAGGCCACACCCTGTCCTGGCATGGAACTTCCTAGCTGCTTCCTAAAGGCGTTGAAGGGGGTTTGGTCTGCATGGCCCAGTCAGTTCATGGCCTGTGACATTGCCTGTGCTGAGGCAGTATTGTGCAGTGAGGACACCTGTCCACTAGGAATGGGCCAGAGGCCACCAGCTCATGTCTCACAAGCCACTAATCAACTGGGAGATGGTAACTATTTTTAGCCACTTCCAAACTTGAGCCAGCAACCTGAAGGGGAGAGACTCTCTAACTGCCCAGCCTGAGCCATCCAGCCATGACGTTTCCCAGAGCTTTTCTAAGCCATAGAAATTAATACCGATTCGACTTGTGTAGCCAGCAATTTCTCTTTTCAGGGAAATTCTCTTGTTCAAGCTTTCATTTTATTTGTGCACTTTCAGGTCACAGACTGATTTCTTGTCTGGAAATCATGGCCACAGAGAAATCTAAGCTATAAAATTGACATAGGTTGGGACGGGATTTAAAATCAGGAGTTAGGTAACCTTCCTTGGTTATAAATAAGGGGAGAGATGGACAAAACTATGTGGAGGTTTTATCCATAAGTAGTATCAAAACAGCCTGCATGGATGAAAACCAGCCTTAGCTATGGTGCAGCAATGGGTACCCCGTAATAACCAAAGGGCACATGAGCCTAAATTGTCATTGAAAACAATACAGCAATAGATCCAACCCCAGATCCTTAACTAGGTTAATTTGATCACTAAATTTTTGGCTTTTATACAGTCTCAGAATTGCTCATTAAAAGTTTTTGGTCACCGAGCTTAGAAAGGAATCCATGCATCCTGAGTCTAGACAAGCCTTTTGCCTACTATCAGCTAGGCTTCAAGCCACCTCTGACAACAACCCTACCTCAGTGGTGTGGTGTGGTTGGGACTATTCTGGTACCATGGTTATGACTACAGAACGTGCTCTATGTAGGCTGTCTTCTCAGAAGTCTCCTGTCCCTGCCTGCTGGTCATTAAATGGCCATTTCCCTTGGCTTTGCAGGCTACATTAACACATGCAAAAAAACTAGAATCTGTCCCATCTTACTGGGGCAATAACTAAATGAGCCACTAACGAGCACTTTAAACTGTTTGAAACCATTAATTGGGCAATAAATACTAAAATCAACTTAGTATAGTTATTCTGCGTACCTACAAGGCCTGCTAGTGACCTCAGCTGCTCTAGTGAAACTTTAATTCTTATTAGTAAGGAAATTTCTAGGAATAATTCTTTAACCTAAAAGCAGCATATTGCAGAAAACTACCACGTTACTGGAACTGCCTGCATCAAAGGTGTAGAATGAGTGTAGAAGAGCAGATCTCTGCCTGTCGCAGTGGACATGTCAGTCTCACTTTGGGGGTAGAAAGGTGTCAGAGCTGGTGCTGGGAAACCTGTGATCCAGGAAAGAGTAACTGCCTCTTACATTGTCCAGCACTAGATTTGGAAGCTAAGCACAGCAGGAACTGAGGCATGCACACCCTGTATGCAAATGGCCGTATCCAAACATTTTTCCTATAAGTTGGGGACGCATCAGTTTGAACGGACTGAGGAGGAGAAGGATCTGGGAGTAATGGTTGATCATAGGATGACTATGAGCTGCCAATGTGATGTGGCCGTGAGAAAAGCTAATGTGGTTCCAGGATGTATCAGGAGAGGTATTTCAGGTAGAGACAGGGAGGTATTAGTGCCGGTGTACAAGGCACTGGTGAGACCCCATCTGGAATATTGTGTGCAGTTCTGGTCCCCCATGTTTAAAAAGGATGAATTCAAATTGGAACAGGTGCAGAGAAGGGCTATAAGGATGGTCTGTGTAGTGCAAAACCTGCCCTATGAATGGAGACTCAAGAAGCTTGGCTTGCTTAGCCTAACCAAAAGAAGGTTGAGGGGAGATATGATTGCTCTCTATAAATACATCAGAGGGATTAATATCAGGGAGGGAGAGGAATTATTTGAGTACAGCACCAATGTGGACACCAGAAAAAATGGTTATAAATGGTCCTTCAAGAAATTTAGGCTTGAAATTAGACGCAGGTTTCTAACCATTAGAGGAGTAAAGTTCTGGAATAGCCTTCCAAGGGGAGTTGTGGGGGCAAAAACCATAACTGCTTTCAAAACTGAGCTTGATAAATTTATGGAGGGGATGGTATGATTAGCCTATTTTGGAAATTGACTGATATTTGGCTACGTGTGGTGGATATACAAGTGGCCTAAGAGGGGAGAGTACATGGGATGGGTTCTGAGTTATTACAGAGAATTCTTTCTTGGATAACTGGCTGTTGAGACTTGCCCATGTGCTCAGGGTTTAACTGATCGCCATATTGGGGGTCGGGAAGGAATTTTACCCCTGGGCTGATTGGCCTGGGCTCTGGGGGGTTTTCGCCTTCCTCTGTAGCACAGGGCATGGCTCACCTACCGGTGAATTCTCTGTATCTTAAAGTCCTTAAATCATGATTTAAGGAGATAAATAACTCAGCCATCGGTTGGTGGCCTATTGCTGGAGTGGGGGGTGAGGTCTTGAGGCCTGCATTTTGCAGGAGGTCAGACTAGATGATCGTACTGGTCCCTTCTGACCTTAAAGTCTGAGTCTAGTTATACTAAACAAATGCTCTCTCTGAACAATTTGCGAACACTATTGCAAATCTTGTCATAAGACTTGATGTCTTGCAGGGTATTTGAAGAAAATGGATTCTCACTGTGCCAAACTGTACTGCTATTGTAGAAGTAACATACAGCACCAGAGGGCTCAAAACTTTAGGTACAATGTGACAAGTTGATGTTCTTAAAACCTGGAAAAGTATTTAACTCATTTGATATCTTGCCTTTTTCCTACTATTTCCTTTTCTCTGTTGTGAGGAAGGACAAACCTTGTATGAAATCAGACTTGTACACTCCTCAGTGGTGTTAATACTATTCTGTAAAATTACTCAGAAGTTCTGGTGCCCCAACCTTGAAAATAAGCTTTGCAGCTCCCCATGTCAGTGGAAGTGCTCTAAACTCAGTTGGCTTTATTGGACAATTGGTTAGATTAATTGTTTTACCCTGCTTTGATACAATTACAAGTAAATATAATTCAGAGGCTATGTCTCGACTTGTTAATTTAAGTCGACTTAGCATGTCCACACTCAAATTTTAAGTCAACTTAGAGGGGACCCTACAAAATTGACCTAGAGCGTCCACACTGGATGCCTAGGTCGACTTGTAGGGGCTAGGTGGACCTGGGATAGGTCCAAGGTGGCAGGGGGGGCACCCCTTGCCAAGTGCCAGGGGGCTCAGCCTTTGCCTCATTGTACCTTGGTACAATGGGGCAAAGGGGGACAGGGACCCTGGCAGGGCATAGAGGCAGGGTGGGCAGGGCTCGGCCCTGCCCTTTGGGGGGGCACGCTAGGCTGTGGCTGTGCCAGCCACCCTGGCAGGGAGGGCAGTGGGGAAGCCCTGGAGCCCCCTAAGTCGACTTAGTCAACTTAGCCTGTGTGGAGGTGGAGTAGCCCTAAATCGACTTTCTAAAGTCGACTTAGCCAGCAAAGTCGACTTAAAACGAGGTTTTATAAAGTTGACTTAATTTTTCCTTAAGTCAACTTAAGGAAAGTGTAGTGTAGACGCAGAGTAAATTAAGTTGACTTAAGCAAGCTTAAGTCAACTTAATTTGTAAGTGTAGAAGCACCCTAAGGTAGTGGGATCTCTGAAACATCCCTGTTTAACTGTCTCTGTTTGCAAGCTATCAGTACAATCAAAACTAGAACTGAAAAAAGAATGCTTAGTGCTCTACTAGGTATCTAAGAGTCTCTGAATATCCAGTTTATTCATTGAAGCACTTCTTATATCACAGACTAATTTCTTCAACCACCCCTTTAACTCCCCTGCCCCACCCCCAAATAAAGGCTGTATGGGGTGAGGAAGAGTTGTGGTATGGCAGAACTAGGACATTGGTGTTGCAGCATAGATCTCCTATGGATTGCCATCTCTGCCATCGGGCAAGTAATTTTGCTTCTCCATTCTTATTTAATTGTCCTATTCATAAAAGAAGGTACTTACCTCTTATGGGGGCTCTTAAGGAGAAGAGGATGAGCAGTGTCGTTTTCCCCAGACTATTCCCACTGCTTTTCCCAGTGTAGGCTCCAGAATGAAGCTTCACAATGGAGTGTTGTGAATCTTTGGCTTTGTACTTCCGTGCTTATTACAGCTCTCCTTGTTTGTTAGGTAGTCACCACTATGGCTGAGAATGCAGTACTCCACTTAACTCAAGAATTTTCAGAAATGTATCTTTACTAGTATACAGGATTGCTGTAGCAGTGTTTGTCCCAGGGTATTTTATGTTGTTACTAGCAACAGTCTACCTGACTTGTCTCTTGTTGTAGATCTGGATAGAAAACCACCCCCTTCTGCAGACTTGGGGAATCATTTTTATGGTGTGTGCCGAGGAAAATGACTCAGGTAGCAAAACCTCCCAAAAGGATATGTAACCATGGATGGGTGATAAGCTGCTGACAGTCAAAGAACTGCCAGTGCAGGCAGAGAGCCAACACTGTAACAACAATTTTCAACAGGCACAAATATTTGGGCTGCTGAAGTATAATTCTTGGGAATACTCCTGAACTGGCCAGTCTCTCTCTCTCTCTTTTTTTAAAATACCTCCCTCTCTCCCCCCCCCCCCCCCAACCAGTTGCTGTTTCTTGTTAAAGATAGATATGCAGAATCCTCTGCAGCAGTCATGTTTGCAAATTGCATCTGTGTTAACTTTCTTTTGGGGCTATTCACAGATGCTAGGCCAGGCCTCCAGGCCCTACATTAATTTACTTTTAAAGAGGTTGCTTTTCCTTCTCTTGTTTGGACCTCTTTGCTGTAGTGCCCAACAAAAGTGTAAATATGTAATTCCACTTAATGCTAAATCAGATTGGTAATCCCTAAGGGGAGCGGAACATTTGTCCACCTGGTTTTGTGAACAATTGTGGGATTTGTACATTTTAATGGGGGGCTGGTGCTTTCCAAAATCTTTGGTAACGTGTGAAAACATGTAACCTGGCTCAACTGCCCCCTTCTGTCGAGCCGTATCTCCAGTGCGAGAGCATCTAGTTCCAGCGGCAGCTGCACCAGCGCTAGACCTCATTCGTTTGGACGCGACTTCCCAGCGTAGCACTGTAAGGCCTGGGATACCGGGGCGGGGTGCAGAGTGCGTAGCGGGGGGGGGGTAGCCCTGATCCCGGGGACAGCTGCCAGGGGGCCGGGTCCCGCCACCCTTCCCTGGAGTGAATTCAGTACAATGTGAACAAGAAGAACGGAGTCTGCCCTGCTAGTGGGGGGGGAGGCCGGAGGGGCGGGGCCAGCGCACCCAAGGCAGGGCTGTGCGTCGCAGGGCGCCGCGGGGTCCATCCTAGTGCGCTGCTGTACGCGTTCGTGCGTCTCGGGCGGAGGGGGGTCATTGGGGTCATGACGCAGGCACGACCGGCACTAGCCAATCGGATCCCAGCTCTCCTGTGAAGCCGCCAGCGCCTCGGCCCCGCCCCTCCCGAATGGTGGAAGTGGAGGCCATGTACCGGAAATACGGACGGTAACCATAGTGCCCGTGGTGGGGGCTGCGTTCCTTCCGTATCTGCCTCCCTTTCTGCCGCTACGGGGAACGGCCCGGTCCCGCGCGGAGACCGAGAGGATGAGTAAGGCCAGAGAAAGCCCTGCGGCGACAGGTGAGGAGACCCTCCCCCACCCTCGGGCCTGGAACCGTCCCCGCCCCCCAACACCAGCCCCCCCCTCTCCTCAACCCCGGCTGGGCCAGCCGCCCCCCATCCTCCGCCCTCCTCGCCCCCTCCACCGCCCCTTTCATCTGCTCTTCTCGTCCCCTCTAGGGCCAGCAGCTCCCTTTCTCTGCCCCCATCCACCCTCCTCGCCCCTTCTGCCGCCAGCTGCCCCTTTCCTCCACCCCCCCCCCATCTGCCCTCCTCAACCCTTCCAGGGCCAGTCACCCCCTCCTTCCACCCCCATCCACCCTCCTTATCTCTGCCATCCACCTCCTTCCTCTGTCTCCACCACCAGCCGCCCCCTTCCTCTGCCCCCCCCAGCCGCCCCCCTCACCTCCTCCAGGGCCAGCCACCCCCTTCCTCTGCCCCCCTCACCTCCTCCAGGGCCAGCTGCCCCCTTCCTCCCCCCCCTCACCTCCTCCAGGGCCAGCTGCCCCCTTCTGCCCCCCTCACTCAGCCACCTCCTTGCTCTGCTTCCATCTGCCCCTCTCATCCCCTCCAGGGCCAGCCGCCCTCTGTGCCCCCTTTCTCCATCCCCTTCCCCACCAGCTGCCCCCTTTCTTTCCCCCATCCACTCTCCTCACTCCTTCCAGAGCCAGCCCCCCCCTTCCTCCACCTCCTCCCCATCCACCCTCCT
>ML685768.1:22815683-22841486 GCA_007922175.1 Pelusios castaneus
GCCAGGCCAGGCCACTCGAAGGCACCCTGCTGCTGGGGTGGCTGCCTCTCTCCCCTGCACTCCCCATTCCTGCCCCCCCACCAATGGCCATCCTTCCATCTGCCAGGCCCCCATTTCCATCTGCCTGTCTTCCCCCTCCCCCCTGTAAGGGCCAGGCCATCCTCTCCTTGCCCCTGTTGTGGCCAAGCCCCAGGCGCTGAGCCGCTCACCCCATCTGTCCCTGCAGGAGGAGCTGCCGCGATCCTGCTCCGCTACCTCCAGGACCAGAATCGGCCACATAGTGCCCAGGATGCCTTTGGGAACCTGCAGCGGGAGCACGGGCTGGGCAAGACGGTGAGTGGCAGGCAGAGCCAGGAGCTTGCCTAGGTGCACCCACCCCCGCACTGTGGCTGCTGAGAACAATGCCCCTGCAGCCCCACGGCGGGTTGGAGCCCTCCATACTAGCGAGAAGCCAGTAGGGAGCAGATTAGTGACCCTGCCGGCAGGTGGAAGCTTGCTCTCCCCCACTGCCTTCCTCCTCCAGAGACTGTCCCATAGCAGAGCCAGAAATACCTCATGCCTGACTCTAACCTATGTCACTGGTGGATGATAGATGATGGTGTGAGCTCGTTGGATAGATGGCTGACTGGGTGGGCAAATACCACGTCCGCACCTATAACAACACACCCCACTTACTGACTGTCTAGTTCATCAGTCCCCAGGGTAGCTTTCTGGTGTTCTGTCCAGTTCTCATATAGACTCCTCCTCTTTGCATCAGGCTGTGGTGAAAGCACTGGAGCAGCTGGCTCAGCAAGGGAAGATAAGAGAAAAGGTGTATGGGAAACAAAAAATATACTTCCCAGACCAGGTGAGTCGAATCTATTCGATTTCCCTAGGAAAGAAAATCATGTGTAGTGAGACACTAAACAGACCAACCCCAAGTCGAGCCTTTTGATGAAGCCAGGCTTTCCCCTCAGAGTATGCACTCTACATGGCACAAATGAGACACTGTCAAGAAGTGTTTGTTTAGATAGTGGCTCAGCACAAAATGCACAAGGGCACAAAATGTTTCACTTGGAAAGCTATGGCTTTCCTCCCACTCCAAAGCAACGCTTGCTGGTTTGTGTTTATTCCAGTCAAATGCTTTGGTTCTTCCTTTTACACTAGATTATTGTTTCCAGGTAACCCAGCACTCTGCTCTTCGCTAAGGTAAAACCTGCTGTGTCTGTAACATCTTAGGCAATGTCACCAGTTTAGACTATAGAGTAATAAATATGAACTTTTGTTCATATTAACAGGTACTAAACCTATGCCATTCTAGCCCACTTATCAGCACCTTCTATGTGGCAGTAAGCGCCTCTAGTGAGCTAAAAGCCTGTCCTCTCCTAGCCAATGGATATTACACATTTAGGAGCACACTGTCTAAGACTGAGCTGCAGTAAATTGTCATGGGAACAAACATTGCTAAGAATGGGTGGTGGTGACTGGACAGGGAACGTGGATTTTCTATAGCTCATAATGCGTCATCTTTCTTATTTTTCAGGATCAGTTTCCCACAGTCAGTGACTCTGAACTTAAAGCCTTGGACAATGAAATATCAGAGCTTTCCTCAAAAGTACAAACCCTTCAACAGAACTGCCGCCACATGGAATCAGGTGGGTTTGACTATTTCTACCTAGATTAACTTGGAAGCTGCCCCAGCATGGAGCGTGTGTTTTGGGCAGCGTAGGGTGGCGCCAGCATGGAACGTGGCATCGTGGAGACATTAGTGCTAGCTGTTGAACTTTAGCTGTTGACATTCCTGGGTAACTAGTGATTCCATTTCAGAACTGAAGGATCTGAATGGTTCAATGACAACCCCAGAGATGATTAAAGAGATTGAAGAGTTAAAAAAAGATTGTGCCAGTTACACAGAGAAACTGGAGCGAATTAAATCTGCAGCCAACCATGTGACTCCTGAAGAGAAAGAGAAGGTAAAGAGCTGGAAGGGGCTGTGACACTGAACACAGCACCAGAGAGCCCAGCGCAACACTGCTTGTCTTAGATAGAATAGCTTGTTCCTCCTGGATACGGCCTCTATTTCTGTAAGCCAGGAAGTGTGTCTGAATGCAAGAGTGACAGGCACCTGAGATGGCTCCAATTGGACATCAAACACTGAAGAATTGGAGTGGTTGTGGGGAAGGTTTGAAATGCCAACACAAACTGTTCTCTTCTTAAATAACTTCCAAATGTTCCTGTTTATAGGCTACAGCTGTCCCTCAGTGGCCTTCTCGCTGAACTCTGACAACACTACCTGGGGGTTGCATACCAGACTTGCTCAAGTACTGTTCATCTTTAAGTCTGGCTAACTCCAGCATGGTGGAGACAACCCCAAAGTCTGATGTTGCAAATATCCTGCTCCCTAATGTTCTCTGAAGCGTCTTTGTGATGTGCATCCTTAAATTGTGTGCGTATCCAGAGGAGGTGGTTATAAGGCCATTTCCTAAAGAGATTCCAAAGTACCTCTTCCCTGCAGCCCTTGGCTTTGGGTTGTCCTGAAGGTATTTTAATAATACAAAAATTCAATGTTTTTGCCTCTCTGGCAATCCATTTTAAAAGGCGCCGCACTTTCAAACAGCTTGTTTATCAGACCATTGCCTGCATGGTGTGATGGTACTGAACGTTAAATAAATACTTTGCTCTAGCCAGGCCTCCCCTCCTGGCAGGAGTTCTTTACTGTACACTAGGTCTTTTTGAGGGAACTGTTGGGTTTTAAGGTTACTCACTCAGTCTTGTTGGTTGCAGGTTTACAATGAGAAAAAGCTGTACTGTAAAGAATGGAGGAGGAGGAAGAGAATGGTAGTGATCTTTTTTTATGAATACTGGGTAGATGGGCACCATTGTAATGATCCCCAAGAATGATGTGATGTTTCATTGTGAGGGGAAATGCTAGTTGCTTTGTGATTTGTGAAGCAGCCCTGGATTCTGAGCTAGCTGGTCAGCTTGCTTTCAGAGCCTGCTGCCAAGCGCCAAATTGATGTGTGACTCTCTGCAGTACACTCGGCCTACACGAGTCTGGAAGTGGTGTCCGAGGAAGAAACCCATACTGCCACTTCTCCCACTCTGTTGCTCTCCAGCTTCCATCCCATAGTTTCTAGTGCTGGGAGAACTGTCATCCTGGCAGGGAGACCTCTTGGATTCTGCTTTCCAGCAACTGTGGTCCTTTCAGTACGAGTGTTGGCTCCAGTGAATCATACGGATGCCACAAGACAAGCTTTCAAGCCTGCCACTCACCTGAGTCAGCTTGTTCGTGGGGCTTTAGTCTAATGGTGATGCCAAACGGCCACTTTAAGTAGCCCACGGGGGCTGCAGCACAGCAGATTGTCATCCCTTAGAGCCCTGAAATTGGTGGTGTGAAAGGAGTCCCCCAGCTGTCTGGTAACTGTTTGTTTGCAGGAATGTTAGCTGCTTGTTCATCTGGAATGGCTAACTACAGAGCTGGATTAATGGGCTTTAGGGGCTGCAATCCAGGGCCCTGGGCTAAGGGGACCCTCGCAGGACCCACCTGTCCCTGTGTGTCATGGCACCCCATCTCCCTAGGCCCTGGGGTGAGGCTGCCCTGTCCAAGCTGGTGCCAGGCTTCAGAGGCGCTGGCCTTTCATGATGGGCAGGGGCTTCAGGAGACTGAGGAGTGGCTGCTCCTGCTCCCATGTGTTGTGAAGGGCCAGTCTGACCTGCTCCCCCATCTCCCAGGCTGGGGGGACTGGCTGTGAGCGCCTGTTCCCCAGCCCAAGGTGCAGTGGTGTACCAGGGAGGTGATGCCCCATTCCCCCTGCCCCACTGGCATCCCTGACCTGGCCCTTTTGCCTCCTGCCCCCAGTGAAGGAGCTGCAGGGCAGGTAGGGGACATCAGCAGGGGCATGGGTTCCTATGAGGAGGGACCTGCTGCTCCCCCCAGCCAGCACCCAGTTCCCAGAGGCCTGGCCCTCTTCCACCTCCTCCCTCAGTATGCCACTGAGGCTGGGGACACCCAGCAAAGGGGTAGCACCGGGCAGGGGTGGTTACCAAGTTTGGAGGGTATTGCTCTCCCATGTACCCTCCAAACTCCACTTACGCTGGAGTGGGAGAGGTGGATACTGCAGTGGGGGCAGGGAAGGGGGGCATAGTCAAGACTGCATTTATGGGCTCCCTCCCCCAACAGACCTCATCATGCCACTCCTGCAGGTACAGACCCCCTTCCCTGGGGCAGCTGGAGAGCCTTGGGCCCTGAGACCTGAAGTCAGCAGCCTGGGCGGTGGCCTCCCTTGGCGATGTGCAGGGCAGGCATGCGCCCTGGGACGCCTCAGTGCTTGTGACCGCAGAGACTAGACTTTGGCCTTCGCCAAGTCTTGTACTTAACAGCTTGTCTTGTTCAGCTGGTTATTCTTCCAAATAATTTTGTCTTACTAGGCGACTGAGCTACTTGATGCAATTCTGGAGGGCTACCCCAAAAGCAAGAAACAGTTCTTTGTAAGTATGACTATATCCACCTGCCCTTAAGTAATATTGATCCAGGTATTCTGCTGCCTGTGATGTAACCCTCAGCAAGTGTTTCTGAATTCTCCCTGTGCTGCTCAGCCAAACTTCTCTGTGCTGCCGATAAAAGAGGCTGTGTTGTTCTTGTGCAGGAGGAAGTTGGGATAGAGACGGATGAGGATTACAATGTCACTTTGCCGGTGGCAGTCTGAGCTGCTGCTTCATGGGGGAGAATTGGCCACCGTGGAGTCCCACAGAAGCCGCTTCTGAAACATGCAGTTTGTAGGGCTTGGTTTTGGCCTGCGTCTTTTATGTATGTTTATGGTTTAAAACGCTTTGCAGTCAGGAGGGAGGCTAGAGGGGAGGAGGCAGCGCCAGGCCCTACCGTGTTCTCATTTGCAGTGGAGTCCCATTTTTATTATCCTTTGTTGCAATGGGCAGTTGGGATGCTGCCTCTCCACTGGGTGTGGATTGCCAGCAAGTAGGTGAGTCTGTTCTAGCAACGGGAGGAAAGGAATTACTAGGAAAGAAAGTAGTTATTGGTTAACTTTGTAGGGTTGTACTGAATGTATTTAATAGGGAAGGCGGGGAGCGCTTCCTACAGCATCTACCATGGCATGATACTGCATACAGGAGTGTGAGTCATTAAACACCACTGTGTTCTCATCTTAGCCCTGCTTCTTCCATAATTATTTCTCACCCTGCAGGTCCTAACACAAGGAAGAGTGACTTCCCACCTGCTCTGCTCACACACAAGGAGGCAGTGAATATTTGTCTGATTTAACTATGGCTTTCAGACCTGTCAGGCAGGCTCCCCAATAGCAGGTGATAGGGCTCTTCCAATACAGCTGCTATAATAGTGGTTAAAGGGCCAAGTTGGACATCCAAAAATCACTAGTCGCTTCTGAAAAACTGGGCCTTGCCTCATCGGCCAATAGCAAATCCAGTGATTATGTCAGAAATAAAGAAACTGGGAATGAAAATCCTTAAAATGCTCAGCAAAAATTTATTATAATTACTTTTCATGATAGAAAAATACTTCATTTCCTGAGTGAGGTCTGTAAAAACCAGAGTCCTTTGAGAAATACACATGCCACTTATTAGTAAACAGCACAGGTGATTGTTTTGCAAATAGGATCCTTTTCTTACAGCAAAGCAACATCATACAGGAGTTATGTGGCTGAACTTCAGTATGGCTGTAGTGGTAGATTCCTGTATGTAATTTACTTCAACAGTTAGCTGTGTCCCAGCAAACAAACTCCTGGACTTACTGCATTTGGACTGATGGGGATCTTAGTGCAGGCTTTGTAGAAGTGTTTTGTTTTAGAAAATCCAAGTGAACAGGACCATTTCCTTGATTAAATGGAAAGAGCAGCTTTACCATTTATGCCCCTGCTTCAGTGTTTGAAAGGCAAACAGCCATACTGAGAAACAACATTACCCAAACTGAAAGAAATGCAAAACGGCCACTAACGCTGGAGTTTGAGAAGCGTGGTAGGAATAGAATTAAAAATCGACAAATACTGTTGTAAGAGAGTCACTTGGGTGGGGTAATGCTAATGGTGTTAGCTTGTCTGAGCAGTAAAAAGCTAGCGCTGCTTTAGCAGATAGGTGCCATCTCGCTCTTAAATCTGCTGTGAATAGACCTGTGAGGCTATGAAAGAAACAGTGCACAACTAGTTTAAATCATCCCAGACAAGCAGCTGCCTGCAAAACAAACTGATGTTAGTGTGATTTTTTTCAGTACATTACAAAAATTAAGGCTTTATTATATATAAAACTATAGTTCTAAACAGAGCAGATGTGGACTCAGAATTCCCAGCAGCTCTGTGCTACAATGCTATTCTACTATCCCATGAGACTTCATCAACGAGTGCCACGTAATAGAATGCCAGAGAAAGATCAGCCTCTTTGCTGACAAAGCTGAGACGCCCATAGAGAAAGCTGCATTCATTTTTAATTTTGTAGAAAAGGCCTGGTCAGCAACTGGCTGGGGCCAGTGGTAGCTATGCATGGGAGACAGTCCTGTCTCCACTCTCTGGGATTAAGCGCCTCTCCTTATGGCAGCGATAGGCCAACCCACCCAGCCGCCTTCATCCCTAGGCACAACCAGGGTTAAACACTGGAATTGCTATTCCAGAACCCATCTCAACAGTGGCTAGGACCAGCTACTTCAGAGGAAGGTGCAAGAAAGCCCCCAGTAATGGGTGAACCTGTCCCAAAGGAACCTTCTTCCTTAACCCCCTTCACCGAGGTCAGCTTCTTGCCTGGTACAGGAGGGTTGTAGTCCAGCCAAAGCTCTTTAATACTACTGTTGCAACTGGCTCAGGGAGGAGAGGGTGCCCTGATGATTCCTGGGACAGAGTTGGTGCCTTTCTGCTTCTATTCACAGCCCTGCACTGTCCTACAGGGAGGTACCTGATGGCTACAATGTCAGTGAATGCTTATCTGGAAATCAAACTCTGTGTTCTACCTGTTCGACAGGTCAAGGCCAGACTCTGGTTTGTAGGACATGCAGGAAGTGCTAAAATGACCCGGGCAGTAGTTCGATTGCAGGCCCTGTCCCCCCAAGGAAGCACGACAGGCAACCTGACTACTTCAAAGCAGATTCCTCCGGCCCGCAGAGAGACTGCCACTATTGCAAAGAGTTGGGCTCAGGCTACCTGGTCACTGCCATGCCAATTTGGGGGAGAGACACCCTTTCACTTCCTCCTTTGGGGCTAGTAGGAGACTTCTACTTAAGCCACATCTAAATCTCCTTCTCTGCTGACGGAGGCCCTCCCGCTGCACTCGTGCCAGGGGCCGTGGAGGTGTGCGTACAGCCTGGTTTGGGTTTTTGGTCAGTATAATAAATAATGCAGAGAAGCTTTAAGAACAGCCAGAAGGGAAACAGCCCAGCCAGTTCCTTCCTTCTGGGCTGTGCCCTGCAGCAATCCTGGGGAAGGACGCAGGCCCCTGCCGCTTTGGGGCACAGGCAGGGAGAGCAGTCAGTAGAGCTGATTCTTCAGCTGGTGCAGAACCCCGATCACGATGTCCCGCAGAGTCTGAGGAGAACAAGGGGGAGGCAGGATCAGTCATTCTGCCGGACAAAGTATTCCTCTTGGCAACACGCCTATGGGTTCCTGTGTGGAACAGGCAAAGGAATTCCTGACAGGGCACTGAATTTGTATCTCGTTATCACATCCCTGGTTTGTCACTGCTAGACAGTCCCAGGCTTTTTGTCCTTTTCACCTGTTTCTACCTTCTACTTGTGCTATGTCCTTTCTGAGATGCAGTGACTAGAGCTGCATGATCTGTCAGGGTGGTTATAATATTCTCCCTCTTGGTCTTTAACCTTCCTAATATTTGCTTGGAGGGCTGCCAGGCCCTGAGGATAATTAATGAAGAGCCCAGAAAGGTGTAGGAATAGGTCAAACTATTTCCTCCAGTGTGCATTGCTTTGCCCCATCAGGATCTACTGTAGCTAACAGGCCCCATGCAAGAGCTTGCCCTGTGTTCTATGGTGTGCAGCTCTTGGGCCTCACCTGTGGTTTACAGTGCTCCTCAATCCAGCTGAAGACGCATGCTGAAAGTTCCTGGAAACTTGTCACTGAGATGGAGGCATTAAATGACTGGAATAGTGAATCCATGATGCCTTGGAAAACATTAAACTTGAGTTGGTCAGAGACCTGGTCTTTTCCCTCATTTGGATTATCCTGATGAGCTTTCACAATCTGCTCGTAGTTTCTGAAACAAACCAAAGAAACCTGGATAAAATGGCAGGCCTGTGAAGCCAGCTCTGGTTTCAGTGTGAGAGACACCCATGGATGGAATGCAGTGTTTGCTGAATAGCCTTACCTTTACCTGCTAGGACCATAAAGCTACACTGATGCTGGCTACATGGTCCCTGGGCTTCAGCTCCTTTGGGGGAACAAATGCAGGGAAATCATGGCCTCCCTTCTGTCAGAGAGAACCCGGAGCAGGGGCTTGTTCTGAGTCAGCACACCCCATGCACAGGTGCCCTCACTCTGTATTAGTACCTGTGTCAAGTCCAGCTTGACAAGAAAATCAGATACTGACCAGCTCTGGGATGGAATTGCACGGAACAGAGGGGAGCAAAAGTTGAGTCGTGTGGGTGACTGCTTCAGTACATAAGTGCCTACAACAACCAGTGTCCATCTCGCTAGCCTCACTGGGGCAGGGCATGTGTGACAAGGTGTTCCTTACACTTTCATGATCTTTAAAGCTGTGACATCTTTCCGGAGTGTAGAAACTTCCTCCTCCTGCTTCTTCTTCTCCTTGTGCAGGAACTGAATGTAGTCAATGGCTAGAAAGCAAAGGGAGGACAAGGGCTTAGGATGCTTGGGCATGTTGTTTTCACCCAGCAGGGGGTAGTAAGAACCAGTTGAGGCATCCAAACTGGAGCCAGGACACCAGGACAGAGTGAACCTGCAGAGGGGTAGACAGCTCTGCAGCCTGGAAAATGGCACCTGCCATTTTAGTTTGGAATGTCTTCAGGGAGGCTTTACAGCCCAGAGGACTTCCCCCATTGAACCTCCATGAACTGAGGGTGGGTCCAGTTCTGAGTGGCCAGTATCCCGCTCAGTGACCAGTGGAGTGAAAACATCCAACGCAGAAGCTGTTTGTTAGGAATGACTGCATAGACCCAGAAATCACTCACTTTTCTGCAGGACAATGGCTTTGCTCAGTTTCTGGGAGCCGATGGAGAAGTCCTGCTGCTGGCATGTGGGGACAATGGCCTGCAAGTCGTCATAGCCTTTCTGTGTGGGGAGCAGAGTGGAAGCAACAGGGGGTTTTAGATTAAACAGCATAGGATGATGGCACCTGGCTGGGCAGATGCTTTAACAAGGTGTAAAGCTACAACTTCCCTGGGCTGAAACAAACCTCTCCAGCATCCTGACTGTCTGGGGAACACTGAATTTAATAGCTAAATAATTAACACAAAGGTGCTAGTGCCATAGAATTTTGGGCCCCGATTCAGGTGAAAGGAAGGCACTGCCTGAATTCTCATGGATGAGAACAGACTGCTAGCTGCTCTAGAGTTACCTTGATGGCATCTCGTCTCTTCTGCTCGGCCTGTGTGTGGGCGCGTCTGCGCCGGTCCTTGTATGACTCCTTGTAGGTTTCCTGGTGATAATCGCTGTCTTCATCATCTGCAGCAGAAGAATGGTCACGTGGCAGCTCCCAGAGCCCGGGGAGCAGGGACAAAAACTGATAGCTGCTGTCACTGAGTGCAACACAGAGACCTCGCAATGTCCAGACTGGGAATCATTTAGATACTGGTGCATAGGAACTGCCATCAGTCAGAAAGACAAGCTCTGAACAGCTCTTCTTGAAAGATGGGGCACAAACACAATCAAGATCTGCCTGTCCAAGGACATCTCTGCTGCAGCAGCTCTCAGCATGAGTGAACAGCTAGGGAAATTCATTAGTGGGGATGGCAGGAACAAAGATGCTAAGTGCCAATGGGGCCCTCTGGCTTCTCCTGCAAGGCCCTGCATTGGATCCTGGTTTGTCAAGGCAGGATCCTCACTGGAAGGGCTCTACTGCATTAAAATGGCCCTAGAGCACAGCCTAGGGATTTTAAGAGTGACGAGTATCTGACCTGAGATCGCTGCCTGGAAATCAGGATCCTTTAAGGTGTCTAAGTGCGGCTATCCATCAGCACGCTGCAACTGGAAACCTCAGCCAAGAGTTTTCTTCAGTCTTTCACTCCAGCTCTCCTCTGTACTCCAAGGCCAGGAGCCTCCTATCATCCTACCCTGCAGAAAGCCATGACGTCCTCCCTAGCTCCCCACCAACCTCCCTACTCGAGTGCAAGCCTTATGCTCTAGGTGGGAGAGGAAGCTCTTGCACTCCCCCATGAACCCAGTCTCATCTAGAACAGCTACCTAAGGCAAGTGAGAGCAAAACAAGCCCCATTAGCTGACGTGCTGGAGAAGCTGGTGGACCGTAGAGAAGGGACCTTACCTGTATTGGGGACAGAGGAGGCACTGGTAGAGCCAATGCTGTTAGCTCGGGATACTATGCTTCCTTTCCTAGCACTGTCCACAAAGAGCGCTGGAAGAGAAAAGAGCAGAGTGCACTTCCCTAAGTCATGCAGGAAACGGTGAGTGTCACTACCCCTGCGGGTATTGCAAACTAGCCCAGAAAAGGGAGCGACTCTGCAAGGCAGATCACAGGGCAACCGACTCCAGGGATTAACAGCTGTTCCAGTCCCCATCAGCCTACAGCTAGGCACAATGAATGGTCCCAATGGCTTTGCAGCAGATATGAACAGCAACTAAACCCCAGCAACCTAAATTTAAGGTCCTTTGCACTGCAACTTCCCCAGCTGCAAGATGGGTAAAATAAATTCTGGGACACCTGAGAAGTGTCCAGGGGCCTCTGATTAAAAGAGCAAAGAGTGTGTTGATTACTGCATCTCTGCTGCTTTTCCAATGAGGTAATGTAAGGATCTTGCTTTAGAAAGCCCAAAGTGCAGAGAAACTGTCCAACTAGAGGCTGTGGATGTTTTTAAAACTACCTTGAAATTAACCTACATTTTGGGCCAAATGTGACCAGATCATCCCTCTTCCAACAGCAGAAACTTAAAGCAGAAGACAAGCACTTGGTGCTCATGGGCCCCTTTAGTCAGATGTGACCTGACAGCATTTGGGAGACGAGGACACAGCTACTTACAAGAATCCAGTCCGCTGTCGCTGTATGCAGAATCCACCTGGTGCATCGTTGGAAGAGCGAATCACAATGTGAGGAAAGAAAAAGAGAAACAAACCAGTGAATGAGGCAGTTTCCTCTTTAGGGCATTAGTTTTTTGCGCAATACAATTCTGTGCCAGCACGTGACCACAAGTGGGAACAACCGGGGTGGTCCCAGGAGCCCCACACAACACCCACTTTCTAGAAAAACAACTGCCCAATTCCCTGGCCTGCGGCTGAACACTGGTTTATTATTCAGTTTAGCATGGCAGGGGTTGGAGAATTGGTTTAGTTAGTTTTACTGCACTTTATTCTAGGAATACAGGGCCAGATTTTCCAAAGCATACCACATTGGGGACAACAGGAAACACTGGATGTTGAGCAATTGTGAAAATCTGACCCTGGTTCCTGCACAGATGTTGGACACTTATTGACACACAGCCAATAATTCCTCCACTCTTTTAATTTTTCCACTTCTCTGAATTTTAAGACTGAATACAAGAAAAAACAAATAACGAGTAGCAATGCTCCAGATGTTTAGGACAAAACATTCATAGGCAGTTAAAGCTCAGCCTCTAGGACTGACTCTCAAGATACATTGCTCTTTGAGGTTGCCAAGCAGAAAACCTAAATGTGTTAAATAATCAACAATCCCACTGGCTATGTGTCCACAAGTGCCCAAGTCTGTGCAGCAGGAATCAGGGGCAGATCTTCACAACTGCTCAACATCCAGTGTGTCCTATTGTCCTCAGTATGTGTGCTTTTGAAAATCTGGCCATGTATGTCTGCTTGGGTAGAGAACATCCCTCCCGGTGCACAGTTACACAAGGACCTCTGTGAGGAATCAAGGAATAGATTTATCAATGTGTTTAGCTGCTTAAAGAAGCAGACGGGCACCAGATGGCATACAGAAAAGTGTTTGGACCCATGAACTTCCCCGAGTTCGAGAATGTGGGACTTTGTTTAGACAATCCCATTTGACAGCTAAAGGTCTTTACAAGTCTGGCCTTATGGGACGCGCCGGCTGCACGCAGGAGGGTTTCTGGGTCCCTTCCCACTCCTAGAAGGGTGGGGGCGCGATTGAAACGTCTCTGGTATGTGAGCTGGGTCTCTACAGTGAAAGGCCCCACCCCGTAACCCCTCGCCCTCTTACTCGTCTCCTCCCCCCCCGCGGGCTCCCCCGGCCCATCAGGCCCCTGTGCCCACCCTCTCCGGGGGCGGGACCGAATATAGAAGTGGGGGAGCGCTGTCTATCCCGCGCCGGCCGCCGTACCGTCCCCGGGACTCACCTTCCCCCACGGGTCCTCGGGCGAGGCGCTCGACGGCTCCGCCATCTTCCTACAGCCACGGGTCATGTGACCGTCCCGCAACAGCCAATCACAGCACCCCGACAGCGGAGAGGAAAGAGGCATCCAGACGACCCCTGCCGCCCGGGCGGATGGGAGATGTAGTTCTGCCGCGGGGACTGATGGGAGCCAAATGTGTCCAGGGCCCTGGCTCATGTCAAACACGAGGGGGCGCAGCGACACCGGTGATCCTGCTGCGGGAGCTTCCGGTGCCTCCTGCCTAGCCCGGCTGGGGGCAGCGCCGGGCCGGGGGGCTGCCGGGGGCTCCGAGCAGGGGCCAGGCGGGTCAGGGCTGCAAACACAGAGCCTGGCTGGAGCTGCCAGTGCAGGACAAGACGGCTCCTGGGATCCCAGCGACCCCGTTCCTGCCCCAATCTACCCTGTGTCCTCAGATGACCTCTTACCTGCTCAGTGACCTCACGTGACCCCAAATCTCATCTGCCTCTGGGTCTGACTGCTCAGTGACCTCACATGACCCCCAGCTTTTTCTTAGGTCTTGGCCTGTGTCCTCCGATGACCTTAATTCCTCAGTGATCTCGCATGACCCCAATTCTCCTTTGCAGCCAGGCTTGTGTCCTCAAATGACCCCATTAACTGCTCAGTGACCTTGCATGACCCCCCAATTCTCTCTTGGATCTTGGCCTGTGTCCTCAGATGACCCCACTCAATTCCTCAGCGATCTTACATGACACCACTTTCCTTTGCATCTAGATCTGTGTCCTCAAATGACCTTATCACCTGCTCAGTGACCTCACATGACCCCAATTCTCCCTTGGGTCATGACCTGTGTCCTTAGATGACCCCCTTAATTGGTCAGTGACCTCACATGACCCTCAGTTGTCTCTTGGGTCTTGATCTGTGTCCTCAGATGACCCTTAATTCCTGAGACCCCCCAGTTCTCCTTTAAATCTTGGCCTGTAGCCTCAGATGACCCCCCTTAATTGCTCAGTGACTTTACATGACCCCCACTTTTCCTTTGCATCCAGGCTTGTGTCCTCAAATGACCCTATTAAATGCTCATGACCTTACATGATCCCAGTACTCTCTAGGGTCTTGGGCTGTGTCCTCAGATGACCCCCCCCCCAATTGCTCCATGACCTCACATGACCCCCCTCAAGTTCTCTCTTGTGTTTTGGCCTGTGGACCCAGATGATCCCCCCTTAATTGCTCCGTGACCTTACATGACCCCCACTATTCCTTTGCATCTGGGCCTGTGTCCTCAAATGACTTCATTACCTGCTCCGTGACCTCAGAAGACCCCAAATCTCCTTTGGGTCTGGGCCTCTATCCTCAAATGACCCCCTTAATTGCTCAGTGATCTCAGGTCTCCTTTGTATCTAGGACTGTGTCCTCAGATGACCTCATTAAACCCAGCCTCAGCACCAGTGGGGGGTAATGGGGGCAATACCAGAGCAGGAAGCAGGGTCACCTCCAGGGATGGTACACCAGGGGTGGCTGCAGGTTAATTCAGTTCACGCTGCTACCTCCAGGAGCTCTGTGCAGCATGTGCCAGGTAGGGGCTTGTGGGTTGTTTCACTGATGAAGCTGCTGCCTTCTTCCTCCCAATCAGGGCAGGTTCCTTTCCAGTTCTTTGTCCACAGTACTGTTCACTACTCCTTCAATTTAAGATCAACTCAAATATTATAAATGTCCTTTCCCCCACCTCCTCCAACCCATCTATGTAGTTAGTAGATGAGAGCAGACCTAAAACACCACTAAACATCTTTCCCACAATTAACCATTGTCCATTTTATTTACATTCATCTTTAATGATAATAAGCAATGAGGACATCAGTTTTAGATTTCATCTGAAAAGTCTGTTTCCAGGAGTATCACTAAAATACTAATAAAATATATCCAGGTTGTGTCTGTGATACATTTATGATACCATTGTCACTTTATTGCACTACCAGACCTGATATACCAGTCAAGTGAGTTAGCTGGAGGCACTGGCAACTGGTGCAGGTACCTGGCTCCAACCTCCCACCACGAGCATGGGACCTCTGCAAGTGACCTGCCTTAGGGCTGGGGCAGGAGCTGGACAGGGGTGGTGCCCCACAGCCACAGCTAATGGAAATGGCACTGGCTCCGTGGTCTCCCTTACACTCCAAGGCACTTCATTCCAGCCAGGCCTGCTGCGTCCCCAGTCCTCACCCATGCCAGGCCTTGCACACTGGTGGCTGAGACCCACACCCCTCCTGGGGAAATCCTGCAGCCAAGGTTGGGAGGCCTCAGCCCCTGAAGTGGGGCATGGAGCCAGGATTCCAACCTTTGGAGGGTAGGGAACCATAGGTGTTCATACAGCATTGCATTGACCTCATTGCTCAGCCATCCAGGCTGAGTGGTGATGCCCACCAGAGGAGGAGCTTTGAGCCACCCAAGGTACTGGGGGCAGGGGGAGAGAGGTGCTGAGTAGGGTTGCAGCCGGTTGGCGATGGCTGATGTTGCTGGCTGACAACAGCTGGGCACATTTCTGCCTGGCCAAGGATGGGTCCTGCTCTGGGCAGCACTTGCTGCAGCAGGGTCAGCACCTGGCCCTGGCTCTCAGCCTCTTCCATCAGACCTGCCCCCAGCAGGGAACCCAGCAAGTCAAGCCAGTAGGAGTAGCCTGCTTCTTTACAGAGGGAAATGCTGGAGCTTCCCCGGATGCTGTGGGGTTCAGCTGGTCTTACCCACACACTAGGGCACCCCACCTTTACTCCAATCTGTAGGACTCACGGCATAACCCAGGTAAGGCCCCTCCACACCTTTTCCCAATCTGTAGGGCTCTGGGTGTTGTTCTCTGAGGGTTTGTAGAATTTTTACCAGTGAAGAAGCCTTACACAGTAATATTCTTAAAAACAACGAGAGTCCTGTGGCACCTTATAGACTGACAGATTTTCTTCGGCATAAGCTTTCATGGGCTATAACCCACTTCGTCAGATGCATGAAGTGGAAATCACAGTGGAGAGGTATATATACACATGCCAGGATGGAGGGGGGCAAGTGTGGCAAAGTCAGTTCAGAGAGCAGATGGGGCCTATTCACACCTGTTGATAAATGTGTGACCAGAACAATCACTTTTTGTAGTGTGATAACCATTCCAGGTCCCTATTCAGATCCAGTCTGATTGTGTCCAGCTTGCAAATCAGCCCCAGCTCTGCAGTTTCACACTGAAGTCTGTTTTTGTAGTTTCTTTGTTGAAGTATGGCAACTTTCAGGTCAGCTACTGAGTGTCCATGGAGGTTGAAGTGTTCTCCTACAGGTTTATGGATGTTGCCATTTTTTATGTCGGATTTGTGTCCGTTTATCATAGAATCATAGGAATGGAAGGGACCTCACGAGGTCATCTAGTTCTAGTCCAACCCCCCTGCTAAAAAGCAGGACCACTCCCCCTAAATCACCCCAGCCAGGGTTTCGTCTAACCGGGCCTTAAAAATCTCCAAAGCTAGAGATTCTACCACCTCCCTAGGTAACCCATTGCAATGCTTCACCACCCTCCTAGTGAGACAGTTTTTCTTAATATCCAACTTTGACCTCCCCAGCTGTAATCTGAAACCATTGCTCCTTGTTCTGTCCTCTGTTACCCTCGAGAACAGCCTAGCTCCCTCCTCTTTGGAGCACCCCTTCAAGTAGTTGAAGGTTGCTATCAAATCTCCCCTCAGTCTTCTCTTCTGTAGACTAAATAAGCCTAGTTCCTTCAGTCTCTCCTCATAAGTCATGTGTCCCAGCCCCCTAATCATTTTTGTTGCCCTCTGCTGGACTCTTTCTAATTTGTCCACATCCTTTCTGTAGTGGGGAGCCCAAAACTGGACACAGTATTCCAGATGCAGCCTGACCAGTGTCGAATAGAGGGGAATTATCACATCCCTCGATCTGCTGGCAATACTCCAACTGATGCGTAAGGACAGTCCAGTTTGGCTTATGTACATGGCAGAGGGACATTGCTGGCACATGGTAGCATAAACCACATTAGTAGATGTGCAGGTGAATGAGCCCCCGATGGTGTGGCTGATGTGGTTGGGCCCTGGGATGGTATCGCTGGAATCAATGTGCAGGCAGAGTTGGCACCGGAGTTTGTTGCAAGGATACGTTCCTGGAGTAGAGTTCTTGTTGTATCAACAGGTATGAATTGGCCCCATCTGCTCTCTGAACTGACTTTACCTACACTTGCCCTTCTCCATCCTGGCATGTGTATATATACCTCTCCTCTGTGATTTCCACTTCATGCATCTGATGAAGTGGGTTATAGCCCACGAAAGCTTATGCCGAAGACAATCTGTTAGTCTCTAAGGTGCCACAGGACTCTCGTTGTTTTTTGCTGTACACAGACTAACACGGCTACCCCACTAGTAAGATTCTTATTGTCTATTTATTATCAATTACCAAAACAGAAAACACATGCTAAGCATACAATGCTCATTGCTCCCAATAAGGGAGACAAATGTCACCTGGTGGCCAATCAGGATTAGATCATCTGGGGACGCCAGCTTCTGCATGATACAGTTGGCAGGGTGTTGAGGTCTGGCAGCTCTGATCTTGGGCTGTGTCCTGGAATTAGAATCCAAAGAACTTCCTTTTGGACTCCAGTATTTATAGTTAAAATGTGGGTCCTGCTTAGCTGTACCGTAGCCAATCATTTTAGATGAAAGTACTACAAAACACCAGTCCTAGCCTTCATTTAAATAGTGCACACTTAGTTATGCAACAGATGGAAACCATCAAAGAACCAAACAGAAATCATTCAGATACACAACAGAAAAGTGGATATCATACAGATGAAACAAGAAGTGCAAATTTTGTAATCACAAATGTTGATAAGGTTCCAAAGGGGGAGCCGTGTTAGTCTATTGCAGAAAAACAGAGTCCTGTGGCACTTTTAAAGACTAACAGATTTATTTATCGCATGAGCTTTCGTGGGAGAAAATCCCACTTCGTCAGACGCTTTGAAGATGGGAAACTTACAGAATGGGAGGAAATTAAATGCAGGGAAGCGTATGACATAGGATCAGGTCAGGCTGTAACAGCAAAGCAAACTAGCTGTTAGGATTCAAACACTGGGGACCAGCACATAGAGGAAGGTGAGGTCATGCTGTTGATAAGTGATTCCTTTCCAGGCGCAACGCTAGCAAACAAAGTTTTCTTTAAGCATCTAACGCTCTTCTTCTGTACTTGGTGGTGGTAGGTGCTGGTAGTAGCATCTTCTTACCAATGTTACAGTGTTTTGAAGTCGTTTCATGATTGTGAAGATGTGACCACATACTCCTTTTAGCTTCTGGCTGCTGTTTCTAACATGGCTACTGCTGCTTAGCAGACGAACAAGGCCTCAGCCCTTCACTGGTGTCTCACTCCCAGCATCAGCAGCTCCTGGGCCAGACAGCTTGCCAGGGTCAGAGAGCAGAGTGGCGTAAGGAGGGGTCAGTGCAGAGCAGAAAGTGCATCCCATGTGGCAGGACAGGGCACTCACAGCGAGTGCCACACAGCCCCGAAGCAGAGCTGGCCCCGAAGCTGCAGCAGCTAACAGTAAATCTCACCCTTAAGCCATAGCATAGGACCAGGCCCCTGAGGTCAGCCCCACAAAGGCCACATTGCACAGGGAGGGTCCCTCTGCTCTTGCACTGCCCAAGGGCCTCAGGACTTGCCCTCCGCAAAGAAAAGGGCGACACAGGAAACATTATTGGCTGTCACCTGCTCCCAGCCACATCTCGGCTCCCACCAGGGAGAGCCAAGCGATTCCTCCATTGTGCACAGTGCTGCTGGGTGGCAGCTCATCCTGCAGACTGGATCAGCTGGCTGAGCACAGCTCTGGGCTGCTCGCAGTCTGTAGCACCTGAGCCAGGGCAGCAGCAGGCCTTACTGTCATGGACACCGGACAGGGCAGGTTAGGTGACTTGCCCAGCCCAAATCAGAGCCAGGAATTGGAGTCCAGGGCTGCTGACGCCCTTCACCACTTGAGACCAGGCTGCCCTTCTCTACAATGTTCTCCCTGTCTGGCACCACCTCCAGGAGAAGCCAATGCCCCATAATACACCTGGCCACTTGGGCAATTCTGCTACTGGGGTATCCAGCCAGTGCCCTGATGCCCAGCTCCTCCCACCCTGTGCAGAGCCCACTTGGTGCGTCCCCCACCCAGCACAGGGCTCAAGAGCTGTGATTGGACAGCTGGACACACGCCCCCCAGGATACTGGGCACACATAGTGTTGATTCAATCTGCAGAACCGGCCCTCCTCCCATTGCATCAGCCATGGCACTGTCATCTCAGGAGGCTCTGCCAAAGGGGGCAGGCAGGTCCCCTCCCCTCTGTCCTGCTGCCAAGTTGGCGCCACCAGTTGCCTCCATGGAAGGAGGACCCTGGACAGTCAGAAACTGGGCTAATGAATGTGGGAGCTGCCAGCACTCATGGAGACTGAGGTTGAGGGGCAAATGATCTCTCCCCGCCATCCCACAGGCTGCTTCTCAACCAGCCCCATCTGCTGCAGAACCAGGGCCTTGAGCTCAGAGGGTATATGCTCTCCGAAAGGCCAGTAACAGCCTGTAGTAGGAGGCGGCTGCACCTGTGTCAGGCTTTGAGCAGGTCCACAGAACCCACATGGACACAAGCGTGAGGCCCTGGGGCTGACCTTACCACAAATCCCTCCTGCTCAGTCATGACGGCCTGCAAGGGGTCCTGTGGCACTTTTAAAAACTAACACATTTATTTATCACATGACCTTTCATGGGAGAAAATCCCACTTCGTCAGACGCTTGAAGATTTTTCTCCCACGAAAGCTCCTGCGATAAATAAATTTGTTAGTCTTTAAACGTGCCACCGGACTCCTTGTTTGTTTTGCTGTTCTTGACTGACACGGCTCCCCCTCTGGAACATGAGCAGACAGTTACACAGGGGAGAGCCGTTCTCCCAGGGCACCTCATGCCTCTTCTCCCTGCCCCGCACCCTGGGACAGACCCATCTGGCCTGCAAGATACATCCTGACGTTGCACCAGGTTGGCCGAGTGACACCAGCTGCTGCACTTGATCCTTGCCATTGGCATAATCTGCCCTGATAAACAGCCACATTCTGTACCCAGTGTGGCCCACTGACGCCAGACTCTGAGGTGAGCACAAAGTCCATGGCTGACATGTCCGAGCTGGCTGCAGCCCAAGGGGAAGCTGAAGGCACGGGGGCAAAGGTTCTTTGCGTCACTCAGGGCATGCACAGTGAGACAGGCCTGTGCTGGGACGGGTGTAGAGCATAAGCCCTCGCTTCCCCTTGGGAGCAGCCTGGAGCCCCGCTGGGGCAATAGCGTTGACCCTTGCCTATGATTTATTACCTGTCCAGCAATAGCAGGTAGGGCCCCCTTCACAGGTCAGGCCCCCCTTTTGCTAGGCGCTGTACGTGCTCCTCCAGCACCTGGCATTCAGCCTGCAAGGCCAGCGGCTCCAGCCAGTGACTCATCTGCAACACAGCAGGAAAGACATTCACTTCATAAGGAAAAGGTCCAAGTGAGCAAAGGCGCCATGCAGGACCTAGGCCAGGCAAAGGGGGGCTTCTACCACAGGGGCTAGCTAAGACCCTGGATCCACCTAGCCTGGGCCCCAGCAATTCACAGGCCAGAGAACCTCAGCTGCTAACACCAGGGTCCCAAGGAGTCACCCTCCTGCCAGAGGGATCCGTCTGACAGCCCCAGGTGTCCCCTGCTGCACCCCAGTGACAGGACCTGTGGTGCAAGTGAGGAATGTTCCTGGGCCAGGTCCCTGGGGCTGGGCCATTCCCGCACCGCACAGAGGCGCTGTTTGTGAGAGCTGCTGTGACATGTACAGCCCAGGGCGAGCGTCAGCAGCCCCGACCTGCCCGCCTGCAGAGGCCACACAGAAAACGTTGTGTGCTTTCCTTCTAACCCCGAACATGGAGCCCATCTCCCCTGCTGCCCCGCGCACGTCACCCAAAGCACCCCTGAGCCAGGGCCACAGGGAAACATGCTTAGCATTGCTGCCCCACTCACTTGCCTGGATCTCCCTGGGCCCACAGTGGATGCAGCAAAGGAGGTTGGGGCTCAGTGCTGGGGACTCTACAGCTCTCCTCCCAGCATGGTCTGTGCAGCCCGTAACAGGAGCAAGTGTGGGCAGGGCTCACGCCCAGTGCAGTGCTCCACTCTGGGGGAGGCCAGAGAGCTGCCAGGACAGAGCACAGCAGGGAGCTAAGTAGGAACTGGCCACAGTGGCCCTTCTCCCCAGCTGGGCTGCCAGGGCTTAGCTCATGAGGCTGAAATTGGTTGTTTCGGGGGACCAAGCTCACAGCTCCTGAGGCAGGGAGAGGAGCGGAGCAGAGGGCTCCCAGCTGGCCTCAGCTCTCTGCTCTGCAGCAGCAAGTCACTTACATACCACCTTTCTCTCCACAAAGGAAGAGCCAGCCCTGGCCCAGGGCAGGCCCCTGCAATCTCAACAAAAGCCTCAAGCCCAGGCAGGGGCAGGAGGCCAACAGGGCCTGGGAGCAGTAATTGAATGGCCGCCCTGCAGATCGTCTGCACAGATATCCAGTCAGCAACTCAATCAGTCCCATGGAGGGATTGGAAGTGGATCTAGTATCTGCCCCCTTGGCTCCTGGGGCTAGACCCCTTTCCCCCAGCCCTGTGCCTCAGAGCACAGAGATCAGCAGCATCGCCATAGTGGTGTGTGGTTATCAGCACCCGCTCCCCACCTGGACAGGGAGACACAGAGAAGGGGGACAGCAGCATGTGGCTCAACACCAAGGAGGTTGGGATGCAGGGACACCAGCCATTCACTCAATCAGCGCAGCTGCCCCAGAACTCTCTTGCCCATGCTGAAGCCATTTGGGACTCCATTCTTGGCAACAGCTGGTATGAACCCTGGGTTACACAGCAGCCATCTTGCAGGAGCTTGCCCTGGGGCAAAAGCTGCTGTGCGACTTCTCCAGACGCACTATTCACTGCAGGACGAATTCAGTGCCCTGGCCTATGGAACTGCTGACAGAACACAAGCACCATTATAGCCCCACCTTCGACTTGAGCCAGGAGTTTCTGTGTGGGGCTGTGACGAGGACAGGAAGCTGAGATCAGCGCCGGATTCTGCAGCCCATCCGTGTTCCCAAGATAGTTTCAATTTCCTGTTTGCAGGGGTAAGCTCTGCGTACTGACATCCTGGTTACGTAATTTCTCAGAATGGGGAAGGAAGCTGCTGAGAAGTGATAAGGGCTCTAAGGCGAAAGTGTGGCTGGTGGGTGAGGAAAAGTTCAGAACAAGTTGCATTCAAAACTTTATTGATGTCCCATTAAAAATAGAACATTTAAAAACTCAAGACACAGTCTATTAACAGTTGATATTGCAACAGAGACAAATCTGGACAATGAACTTTGGTCCTTGTGGCACTACTATTAAATAGAAACAAAAAAGGATTAAAAAAATAAATTATTTCCAGGTTGCGCATTAAATAGATATAAATAAGGCAAGAAGCCTGGGCAGGTCCAGCCAATAATCTGGACAGAATGAAACGAAGACAGAGTCTTCCGCTGAACTCAGATGGGCGTCCCATCCCGGCAGGAGAGGCTGGTCCTGAGGCAGTGTCACATGCAGCGAGTAGCCTGCAAACACTTCTGGGGCTGCATGGCAACCTGCGGGCCGTACATCTTCTCTGCCCAGCTCTCAAAGGCCGTCACCATCTGCTTCACCACCTCATTGAAGAACAGGCTGGCCAAGTGGGAATGAAGGACGGACTTGAACTCAAAGGAGACCTGGCGAGGAAACACAGATCATCATCGGGGGCTGCCATGGGATCTGTAGCCTAGCAATTAACCGCACTCCCGAGAGCCAGCACAGGATTGGCTGCGCTTTCCCCAGACAGCAATGGAGTGTGACCAGCATGCAGACGCAGCTGGCGACTCCCTGCAGAGGGGCAGCCTGTCAGAACTGCAGGCCGCAGGGTCACTGAAGGGGCCCCATCCAAAGCATTCATGAGCTCACACAGTAACCCGTAAAGGAATGCTCTGCACAGAGCCACAGCAGCTCTTCCACCCCACCCACTGCCTTGCCAGCCTCATGATTGGCACCAAGAGGAATACTCACATAGAATTCTAACGTGCAGGTGTCCGGCTGCCCAGGCAGCCCTGGGCCAAACCTCCACAGCGTCTCCAGGTGGCTGAAGATGCGGCCATCTTTGCACACAGCCTGCAGAAGAAAAGGTGGCTCACGTCAGATTGACAAGGGCATTAACTCAGCAAGTTCAAATGGCTCTTGGGACACAGAGGCAGGGCTGCTGTGGCCAGTAAGAACCAAGCTCCCCAGCTGCAGTTGAGTAAACATTTGCAGAAGTCTGTGAATGAGGAAATGGGTTACGCACATGAGGGGAGAGGCTGGGACTGCCAGTTCACTTGGGCAGAGGTTCCTTATCGGGCACCAGTTTCAAGCACTGACTTATTTGAGTGATGTCAGTGAACCATCAGCCCCAATCTGCCTGGAACTGGACCTGACACAGCTCAGCTCCAGGTACAGGTCTGGTTTTGTCTGGCTCCACAGAGCCCAACACCTAGCACACCAGGAGGAGTGGGTGTGGTGGGGAAAGGGGGGGGGCTGTATCTCACACACAGACCCACTCCTGGAGCAGCTGGGGGTCACAGCCACAAGCACACAAAGCCTGGGAACCTGCCTGGCCTTTTCCTAGACTAGCCTCTGAATTCAGATGCCGCAGTTTTGGGTCCTGGCTTGACATGCCTTGGGGCAATCCTCAGACGTGCTCTGCACCTCCCAGCTAACCCAGGGTGTCTGGTTAATGGATGCCCAACTGCAGTGCCTGGCTCCTTGCTGGCCTCTTACCCGGATCTGGTGCTGGGGTATCAGGGAGATTTCAGAGACGTAGCGCTCCACTAATGGCGCAAAGCCGACCTCCAGCTCTGCCCGTGCGAGTCCTTTGCGGCAGGACAGGACCCTGGAGCTGTTGCACCACGGCACGAAGAATTGGTAGCTCTCCACATCCGCCACCACGTTGTACATCTGCTCGGTCGAGTAGCTGGAGGGGGGGAGAAGAAACCATTGGTGAGCAGGGGCCTGCTGGTGACATGTCAAAGGGCAACATGCTGAGCCCCTGGCGAGGGGTTATCAGGCCACTGAGTTGCACCCACACCCTCGCCATGGCCCTGCCCACCGGGCCAATTCCAGCTGCAATGCCCTAGGAGGGGCACCCCACGGGCTGCTCACTCACCCCAGCACTCGCGCTTCCGAGTACTCCATCCGCTTGCTGCCCAGCAAAGGGGCCGCTAGGTCCAGGAAGGTCCGGGCTGGCGTCTTCGGCCCCGATGCCTGGCTGACGGGAGGCCGCGCGGGGGCCGTGGCCAGGATCCCACAGGAACTTAAATATCTGAAACACAGGAGCCGCGAGAGCTGGTAAGCGGCAGCGCCCGTGGCGGGACACGCGTGGACACACTCCGGACAGCTCAGCGCCCCCGTCCCAGCCCCCAACACGGGGCTTTTCCTACGCCCGGGGCCCCGCGAACACGAGGGGACGGAGCCACGTGGCTAAACTAGGCGGCTCCCCTCGCCCGGCCGGGATCCCTCGCCCCGGCCCTTACCGAGTCCCGTCCCCTCGGCGCAGGCGGCCCCCAGCTCCCCGCAGAGCGCGGACGAGCGCTGCTCCGCTGCGACTGCTCCCGGCCATAGCTCCCGACTCTCTGCCGCCTGAGTGCCGGCCGGCAGGGGCAGGACTGGATCACCCGGGGGGAGGCCGCACCGCGTGTTCTCAGTGGCGTCACGGGGAACCGCCCACGGGGCGGGGCCGAGGCAGACACGCCCCCAGGTCAGCCCGAAGCGGGACAGCGTCTGGGCCCTGGGCAGCGTCCAGGGTGCCGAGGCTCTGGGGCCCAGCTCTGTGTGCACGTGGGGGTAGCTGGTGCTGTCCAGCACCCAGGACCCCCGTCACCATCGTGTCTGATCCCTGCACATCCGTCACCCCTTCCGTGTGGGCAGCCAAGAAGCGCTAGATGAAGCGACTCGCTAGCCGTGACTGAGTCCTGAATCCCAGCCATGGAGCCTGGCTTCCCCGAGGGGAAAAATGTCTCCGCCCTGACCCTGCTTGGCCACTAACGCTAGGTCCTTCCCAGACACACAAGTCCCGGGTCTGCATCCACATACCTCCATTGAGGAGGGGGAGAAACCTGAAAACTGCTGGAAATTCAGCTGAGCCCTTCATTGCCTGGCTCACTCCAACCTGCTGAGGACAGGGACTCACTGCGGAATTAAAGGACGCACAGAGCCTCCAGGTTGCCCATTTCCCAGGATAGTAGCCCAAACTGCAGGTACCTGGCTCAAAGGCAGTGCAGCAGCCACGACTGAAGAATAAGAAGTAAAATGCCGAGGAAAAGCCAATTCAGCTTCCAGCCCAGCCAGACAGCCCCTGCTGTGAAGAGGGATGGATGGCCAGAGAAACCCGCCTGGGCCAATGGGATATGCTGGGGAATAAAGCTCTTCAGTCGCTTCTGGTTAATAGCAGCAGCACATCACCAAGCTAGAAAGTTATGGGCTCACTTTTCCTGTTGCTCTCTGGCTACAGTCCAGGACAGAGATGCCAGTTTGGCATTTCCTGAGAGTGTGGGGAGGGGGCTGGGTGTGTGAACACAGGGGCCAATTGGAAAGTAAGCTGCCGGCAAGCAGAAGGCAGTTTTCTTCAGGCTGGGATGGCACAGCTCCAGCAAGACTGGGCCTGTCCCTGCAACTGGAAGCACATTTCCCACCAGTGCTAGACCGACAGGGGCCATGACAGCAGGTGCAATTGATAGACAACTGCTGTTGTTATAGCCATGGAAAGTAGATGTCTGTAAAACACCAACCTTAGCTATAGTGGCAGGAGGGAGTTTTCCCCTGCTCAACAACCGTGGTGTTGCTGGAACAAGGGCTTGGTTTGGGTTGTGTAACTGTCCCTTTGCAAACCCTGGTTTCTGTTCAGAAGATGACTCACACTCCAAGCATGGAGGCCAACCTATGGGGGCAGGGACTGGACACACAGCCAGCATTGCCATACCTCAAAGCCCAGCTACTCTGAGGCTATGTACACACGAGAAACTTGTCCCGCAATAAGTTATTACGGGACAAGGAAAGCGCTATAAATATAGCGCTTTCTCGTGTACACACGTGCTGCTTCTTTCGCAAAGAAGCACTCACCATGTGAATGCTCCTTTGCGAAAGAAAAGCAGTCCATGGTGGGCACCTGTCCCACCACGCACTTCCCACAGGCAGCCCCCTAGCCCAGCTGCAGGGCTTCCGGGGGCAGCGGGGGCTGCGTTGCCAGCCTCCGCTGTCATCCAAAGCCCCGAGGCTGAGCTGG
>ML685768.1:22841886-22863709 GCA_007922175.1 Pelusios castaneus
GCAACAGGGAAATTGATCGTGTGTACGCTATTGGCTTTATTGCGTGGTAAGGAGCCTTACCGCGCAATAAAATGATCATGTGTACATAGCCTGAGACACACTGAGTTTGGACTTCAATTTCCTCCTTCCCTCAGCTAGAAAGTGTTCTCATTTGTCCTCGACTTATCCACCAACGGGACGATCTGCTGCAAACTCAGTCCCAGGGAAGACTCCGTTTGGTGCACAACAGAATGAAGTGTCAGATAACAGTGACCCTAAAATGAGATTCTAGCTGTGGTCTTCATGAAGCCTCCCCTTCCCATCCGCTTGCTGTAAGTGCTGCTGGAATTCTCTAGAGTAGGGGTTTTCAAACCACAGGTCAGGATCCAGTATGGGGTCACAGACCCACAGGTCATGGCACTCCCACTGAAAGACTGGAATGCACTGCTCAAAGATTTAATTGTTGGGTCATGGACAAAAATGACGTTTTTCAACTGGGTCCTGAGGAAAAAAAATCTGAAAACCACTGCTCTAGAAGGATGAGTGGCAGCAACCCTCTCCCATTAGGGTCACTCTACAACCAGCAGCAGGGAGTCAGAAAACGTTCTCCTTGGCTTGGAGATAGAAGGTGCTGGTCCCTGCTTGGCCTGTTTGAAGCTCAGTAGTACTCTGTTCTGCTTTCCTTCAGGGCGTGCCTTGTAAATCATCAAGAGATCAGGGTGGGACAGCAGCAGGCTAGAATGGTTCCTTCATTGACCACGCTTGATGATGGACCCTGTCCTCAGTGATGTAGCTTCTGTGACCAAAACACAGCATGGGGACAGATTGTGAGGGGTTTGCTGGCATGGAGACACCCCAATCTATTGTAGGGCTTTAAAGGGGGTGACAGGAAGCCCTGCTCCCTCCCAGTGAGGAACAGTCAGCTCAGGGTTTTCTGCAGGGGAAAGTCTGACCAGTTATACCACTATAACACCACCCAGACCATCATATTCCACCATCCAAATGGCTTTTTTTCACTTAGTTAAAAACCCTCCCCAAGTGACAAGCTATGTGGGGAAAAAAGCCCCTGGTCCAGCATCCACAGGGAGGGGGCACGCTGTTCTTTTACCGTTATAACAATTTAAATTCACACTTTGGCTAAAACCAGTCAAACTTCCCGATGTAAGACTCTGGAGGGAGCGAGGGCATGTCTTCCCTCCAGTGCTTTGGCCACAGGAATTCTATCCATTGTGCAAGTGACCTACAAGAAAAGAGGGAAAACAATGGGAAGGCAGTTCTGGGCTCTGCCTGGGAGCGGAAATGTTTGTCCCCCTGCCAAAGAACATGGAGATACATACAAGAGGAGATCAGAGGTGTTGCTTCTTACATGGCAGCTTCATTATTTACACCCATGGTTCCATATGACCTTCTGCAAACCTCAGTGGAGAAATGCTCCTTCCGATCCATGCAGGAGACCACATTATCCAGCCAAGACATTTTTCTGCCTTGTGCTCTACCACCAGACACTTCCTTCCAGTGCCCATATGCAAACCTGCTGAACATGTGCCTTGCATTAGAGGTGCTACTGGGATTAAAGTGATTTTCAGCAAAGTATTAGTTGCCAGCAAGAATAGCCCCTAATCTAGGGCCCTCTGCTCTGCAGTGGACTGCTCACAGTGGGCTGAATGAGCAGCTCCCTCAGCTGGCCATCTGCAATGTCTATTTTTTTAAAGCTATGGAAGCACATATCCATAGACAGCAGCCGTGGCTGCTTTTGTTCTGGCTGCTGGGACGAGTCAGGTGTAATCAGCACTCTCAGGACCAGCCCTTCCAGGCCTGGCACTAGAGGGTCTGGCTGGGTTAATGACGAATTCAGGGCTGGCTGTCTATACTGACACTGAGCATCTAAGCCCTATCCAGGGCTCAGAGAGGGTAAGACATCTCCTGGGCTGAAACGGAGTGTGAATTCAGCCTCTGCAGATTCCAGGCTACTGGCAAAGCTCCAGCTGCAATGCTGGTGATGGTAGCACATGCTGGCAGTTCTACCCCACACCTTTCTTGGGGCACCCAAGCTAGAGGGAGGAGCATAGGGCCACAGCTGTTTTGCTGTGCTGGCATCATGCCATGTGGATCCGTTTCCCCACTGCACAGAAACTACACACTGGGCTTTGTAACCTCCCCATGAAGAGCCTTAAGCCAAGTTCTGTGCTGTTGCTGGCAGTGCTCAGGGAATGGGGAAAAGCCCTCCTGGGCCCCACTCTGGCCCAGTACCTGGGAGACAGATGCCGGGCAGCAGTGAGTGACAGAGAAGAGCTGCGCAGTTCCCATTGTAAGCCAGCAGGATTCTTCCCTGTGGCGGCAAGGGCTGCTTTACCTGAGAACAGCACAAGGCAGTCTGCCTGCAGAGAGGCCCATAAGCTGGAGGGGAACAGAAGGAACAGGCCTGGCAGAGCAATTACCACGCTGAGACAGACTGTGCAAACCAGACCTTTACTTGTCACATGCCCAGCGGGTACAGAGGACACCTCGCACTGGCAGCCCACATGGAAGTGGCCCATCCACAGAGAACAGGGGACACTCCCACCATGACTGATCACACAGAGGGGGTGACTGCGCTCATGTCCCCACTCCATCCAGTGCAGCCCAAGGGTAATCAGGGTGGCAAATGGAGCCTGGCCTACTATAGCACAGGTCCCCTGACCCCCAGGAGACCCAGGCCGCCCGTCACACAGATAGCACTACTGCTCCTTCCTGCTTTGTGCCCATGCTGCCAGCTCAGAGCAGCTGCCCCCCCCCCCCCACTGCCCTTTGTGCTCCCAGCAGGACACTGCCTCTTGGGCAGACCCTTTAGCAGCTGCAAAGCAGGATGATCGACCCCTAGCCCCACCCTTGATGCCTTCAATACCCAGAGACATTTTAACCACCCAGCTGAGTCCTGACCTGTGCCCCTCCCTGCTATGCCCTGGTGACCGGCGTGTGATGTAGAACACGGCACACGATACACGAGTGGGGTCAGCTGCCCTGGCAGCAGGGCCCATCAATGCTGCTCCCAGTCCGGCTGTGCATGAAGATGAGATGGGAGCAATCAGAAAACCAGCAGGTCCCAAAACTAGTCTTGGCTGATGCGTTGCTGCAGGAGGGCCCAGGCCTTCTCCACCTGCCAGAGCAAACACGGGAGAGCAAGTCAGCGTTAGGCAGCACAGAAGCCAGTTCCGAGCTGCAAGAAAGGACGCCAAATGCCGCTGTGCCAGGAGAGGGGTGTCAGCCTGTTAGGGCACTGGAGAAGGGGCTGGCGCCAGCTCCACGTACAGTGCAGTGAGACAAAGGCTGTGTTTAGGGCCCATAATTTGTCCATAGGGTGGATCAGCCAGAGCGGCTGTGACAGACAGACTTGGGTGTTATCACTGGCAACTCCATTAACACTCACCTCCGTTGAGCTAATGCAGGAAATGGGGGACAATCCACATCCCTGGGAGGGAAATAGCTCCGCCATGGGACTGGGATAAGGCAGGGCCCGAGCTCCTCATCTGATCCAGATGCAGGGCACAGATGTTCCTTAAGCCCCATCTACGCTCAAGGGGACACCACTCTTGCCCGATCTGATCACGATGTGACAAGCAGGGGGAGTGTGGCTTGTCCAAGGCTCTAAGGAGTCCTGTTTATGCTACCGTATTTAACTGAATAGGAGCTCTAGGCCCTTCAGGCCTCTCTGCCAGAGGGATGGACTGAGTGGTTCCCCTCCGCCCTGATGTGAATCCCAGCTGGGCTGTCCCACGCTAGACAGTAAACACCGCTAGACCCCCTCTACCTACTGGGGAGACCCTGGGCTCTCACCTGCTTGCGGGTGATCTCTGGCTCCCAGAGAGTGCACAGCACAACATGTGACTGCTTCACCTTTTGGTCATTGGTCAGCTGACTCCGCAGCCTGTTCCGAGCTGCCTCTTCACTCAGCCCATCTCTGGCCATGATGCGGTTCACGGCCTGAAGAGACCAAGAGGGGACAGTTACTTCCATACCAGCACATGGGGAGTCAATCACTAACCGCAAATGGCTGGGGGAGTCACCCACCTCTGTCTCCGGGACGATGGCCGTCCATATCTCGTGGACCATGTCTGTCCAGCCAGCCTCCAGCAGCACGGCAACGTCCAGCACACACACTGCTTTACCTGTGGAATAAGGCCATTCCCCATCAGTGACTGGGAAGCACAAGAGTGCACCACAATTCCTCGGGGCTGTGTACATGAGCCAATACAAGCAAGACTGAAATGTCATGGGCTCTGGCAAAATGGCAGCACAGAGACACTTTACTGCTGAACGGGAGAACCCCATGCAGCAGAGAAAGCAGCAGGCACCAGATTCTTCCCTGCTTAAAGCTCAATCAATCGTAAATACTCCAAGCCTAGCCGGGCTAGGCAACATGTGTGTCTCCAGGGAAATTCTCTGAGGCTGTTCTATTTCCCCAGAGAGCTAGAGGAATTCTCCCCCCGGGACAATCTCACTGCCAGGGTCTTGTATTAAAACTACATCTCTGCCCCCCTCCCTCCCTTTTTTAAATGGGTGTGGGGGCACCTCCGGCCATGGAATGCAAAGGCTCCAATCCAAGTCTGGCCACAGTTCGGCCCCGGCATTTATCCAGCTGCAGGAAGCAAAGTTTGAGTGGACGAGCCCCTAGTAAAGCACAAACGCTTTGAGCTGGGATAAAGCTAGCAGCTCTAGGCTAATCAGGAAGCAGCTGGAACCTGGCAGTTAGGAGAACAGTTACCCAGGGTCTCTGGACTGTGCAGTGGTAATGGAGGATGCATCCCAGTCCCCACTGCAATCAGGGGAGAAGATCACGCTCACCCTGTGCTGCCGCTTCTCTGAGCTGCCTCTGGGTCATCTTAGCAATCACTGGCCACACGATGTCTGTGAGAGACTTGAGCCGCCCCTAGCGAGGGAACACAGCTGGCTTCAGTTGTGTGCTGTCCAACACGACCAAGTGACTTTCCTGGGCAAGTTGAATTCGGGATGTTGCCCACAAATGGCCCTACTGCCCCCACATGTCCCCATTTCCAGCTTGCTGAGGTTACCCGCAATGGGAAGTGGCGATGCTACATTAGGAAGGAAGATCTCATCCTCTTTCCTGCCCTATGGGGGAGCAGCTTAGAGAGTCTGTTCACCAGGAGAAGTCGCTGCAAGAGCACCACTGACAGCAGCTTTGCAAGGATCTATCGGTCATCTCTCAGAGGAAGCCGGAGGAGTGGGAGTCGCAATCCAGTCCCCAGCAGACAGGTGTTCACAAGACTCCGACTCAAAGACCACTGAGACTGAACTCCCCTTCCACACCTAAGGGGCAGCTCAGAAAATCAGGCTGACGAAGGAGGCTGACAAAGGAGGCGCTCATGAATAGGTCAGATTACGAACAGGAGGCTGCCAGACAACTCTCTAACACAACTCTCTACAAGCCACTACCCGCTGATCCCACTGAGGAAGACCAAAAGAAACTACAACATCTGCTTAAGAAACTCTCTGAAGAAGCACAAGAACAAATCTACATAGGCACACCCCAAGAGCCCCAGGGGTATTCTATCTATGACCCAAGATGCACAAACCTGGGAATCCTGGATGCCCCAACATCTCGGGCATTGGCACTCTCACAGCAGGATGGTCAGGCTATGCAGATTCTCTCCTCAGGCCCTACACCACCAGCGCTCCTAGCTATCTTTGTGATATCGCTGACGTACGGAGAAAGCCACAGTCTATCAGTGATCTCCCAGAAAAGACCATCCTAGCCACTATGGATGGAGAATCTCTAAACCAACAATCCTCACAAAGATGGACTACAAGCCATTAGGAACAGTTTCCTGGATGATGACACAACACACCTGGTAACCAAACTTTGTGACTTTGTCCTGACCCACAACTACTTTAGATCTGGAGATGATCTATACTTCAAGTCAGTGGTACGGCTATGGGTACCCGCATGGCATCGCAGTATGTCAACATTTTTATGGCTGACCTAGAACATTGCTTCCTCAAATCTTGTCCCCAAGTGCCTCTTCTTTACCTATGTTACATTGATGATATTTTCATCACCTGCACCCACGGGAAAGAGTCCCTTGAAGAATTCCACCGGGATTTTAACAATTTCCACACCACCATCAACCTAAGCCTGGACCAGTCCACATAAGAAATCCACTTCTTGGACACTACAGTACAAATAAGGGATAAACACATTAACACCACACTATACTGAAAACCAACAGACCACAATACATACCCACATGCCTCCAGCTTTCACCCTGGACACATTACACGATCCATTGTCTACAGTCAAGCCTTAAGATACAACCAGATCTGCTCTGATCCTTCAGACAGACACAAACACCTAAAAGATCTCTACCAAACATTTCTAAAACTACAGTGCCCACCTGGGGAAGTGAAAAAACAGATCGACAGAGCCAGATGGATACCCAGGAGTCACCTACTACAGGACAGATCTGACAAAGAAAACAACAGAACACCACTGACCATCATCTTCAACCCCCAGCTAAAATCCCTCCAGCACATCAAAGACCTACAACCTATCCTAGAAGATGATCCTACACTCTCTCAAGCCTAGGGAGACAGGCCGATCCTTGCTTACAGACAGCCCCCCAACCTGAAGCAACTACTCACCAGCAACTGAACACCATACAATAAGAACACTAACCCAGGAACCTATCCCTGCAACAAACCCCGCTGCCAACTCTGCCCACACATCGATTCCAGTGATACCATCACGGGTCCCAACCACATCAGCCACACCATCAGGCGCTCCTTCAACTGCACATCCACTAATATGGCATATGCCATCATGTGCCAACAATGCCCCTCTGCCCTGTACATTGGCCAAAACAGACTGTTCTTATGCAAAAGAATGAATGGTCACAAATCGGACATCAAAAATGGCAACATCCATCAACCAGGAGGAGAACAATTCAATCTCCCTGGACACTCAGTAGCAGCCTTGAAAGTTGCCACACTTCAACAAAAAACTTCATAAACAGATTTCAGCCTGAAACTGCAGAGCTGGAGCTGATTTGCAAACTTGACACAGTCAGGCTGGGTCTGAACAGGGACTTGCAATGGTTGTCTCATTACAAAAAGTGATGGTCCCTGTTCACACATTCTCACCTTCTAGTCAACTGGTGCGAATGGGCCTCATCTACCCTAACTAATTGACTTTGCTGACACTTGCCCTCCTTCATCCTGGCACGTGTATATATAACTCTCCACTGTAGTTTCCACTTCATGCATCTGACGAAGCGGGTGGGAGCCCATGAAAGCTTACTCCTGACGAAATATGTTAGTCTTTAAGGTTCCTCAGGACTCCCTTTTTTTCCTCAAAACCTCAGGGTTGCCACTGCTGGTCTGGCTAGCGAAAGGGGAACATGAGAGCAGACCAGTGGGCCATGTTCTCATCACTGTGCTGGCTGACTCTGCTCAGGGAAAGCCCAAGACTGAGGGTAAATCAACCTGGGCCATATCTACACAGGAGCTTAGACCCACAGTAGAAGACATCTTCCTAAGTGTCAGCCAGGGAAGAGCTCCAGAAGCGTGTCTCCCCGAGGAGGTGGCTGATGTTGCCATTGCCTGGAGGCTGCAGTGGGGCCCAGGTCCCCAGCACTGCCAGTACAACACCTTTGCCCTAGAGAAAAAAGAGCCCATGGGAGCCAAGCCACACAGACAGAACAACAGAGAGAGCAGCAACAGGACAAAGGTGAAGATAAACAGGCCTTGGCGGCCACAAGGACAGGAGAATTACGCACTCAGGGGAGGGACTATTGACATTTTACCTCATTTCCAAACACTTTGGCCCCAAGGATCTTCCTGTTAATTGTCCCATCTTCATTCAAAATATCTGGTAGACAAAATGATAACAACAAAAACAGGGCTCAGTTCAGATGCTCATGGACAACCCTGTCTGGTGGGAAGAGCTCCAGCCCTAGGGAAGAAGGGGTTGCAGAATGGGGTCTCTGTCTGGCATTCCCTAAGCTTTATGGGATCTGCAAAGGAGGTGTCATACACTGTGGCAGGGCCCTTTTGGATTCTTTAAAGTGCACAGTGAGCAGGAAAGGGCTTTTCCCTTTACCTGGGGAATATCAGCTTTCCCGGCTCTACCTGGAGAACTTGTTGGGGGAGACAGCTGTGGAGTGGGAGCTTTCTCCGCCTGAGCAGAAAGTCTTTTCTCCAACTGTCCATTAGGGAGTGGAAATAGACAGGAATTAAAAACAGCTCCAGAATCTTCCTAAGATTCTCTCCAACTCCTGGCCTTGCTTGGGCCGTATCACACTGTCAGGTCTGCCAGAGTAGGTAAGATGTGCATTTCTTATGGAAAAGACGCCCTATTTTTGGACAAGCTTACTGACCTCTCTCTAAGCCACTTTCTCCTGTCAGGTCACCTGTAAAGCAGCGGGGCAGCCAGCTCCACGGCACCATCCAGCCTCATCTTTAATAGAGAGGCCAGGCCTAAAGGTGCTGCAGCCACCATGCCAGGTTGCACCTTAAATGAAGCACTTCTCCTTGGCTCAAAGCAGAGCACTGCATGCTGGGACCTCTGTACTAAGGAGGAGGGCATCTGGAGCTGGCACCTTTTTCGGCCAATCATGGGCAGCCTCTGTGCTGCCCCAAAGCTGCCTGCATGCAGTGCTTAGATCAGCAAAGCCAGGGAACCCTTGTTTTAAAGGGTCCTAGCAAGCAGCTTAGGCTCCCAAAGCAGCCTATTGGGAGTTCTCCTCTGCCAGCCAGGAGCATTTTCTGGATCCCACAGAGCTGTTGGCTTAGACACACCACCGGCCGATGACTCATCCCAAAGGCAAACTCTAGAGTCTAGGCAGCCTGGTGTTTCGCTGCTTCAGTAGCAGCTTATATCCAGTGCAGGTAGCCAGACACAAGGAGGGAGAGCTGTGGAACTCAGAGGTTACTGAGATGACATATCCCCAAGCCCTTGCTGCCCCAGTCCTCTATGTGGCATAGACTTGTACCTTCTCCGAACTCCTCCACCACCTGCTCATACGCAGGGCTACCTGGGGCATAAACTTCATGACCCAGTTTGTCAACATCGATGAGGAAAGCTCCTAAATGTTCCAGGTGTCTGGCAATGGAACTTTTCCCACTTCCGCTTCCTCCAGTCAGACCGATCACGTAGGGGCGAGAAGACAGGGCTGGGTCTTTCTACACAAAGAAGAGAGACAGCGTCAGAAGACTCCAAAGCTGCTCAGAATGGCCCTGACTGCGAACCCCACATGAGCCCTGAGGATGGATGTGAAAGTGATATAAGATGACAGCTCCTCCAGGGACTGAGAGTAGAGACATGGTATGGTCCATGGAGGCACCCAACACCAGCCCCTTCTATATCGAGGTGGCGGCACAGGGGCACCCCATTTCCAAGATGCCAGTTTGCCACCCCTCTTCCAAAACCCACTCATTGTCAGGCAGCACTTTCCCATGTTTGTTTCTGGTCACAATATCCAAATCTACCAAACCCTGGGACCTCCCCATCAACCTCCTGGTGATAAGACAGCCCTGGAGGAAGATGTACCACCAGATCCTCACAGCCCTTTTTCCCAGAACTCATCTGAGCAGGCAGCTAGGCAGTTCTTTTGGACAGTGCCAGCTGACTCCTTTGATATCTCCTTGGAGCAACGGGTCTGTCCAGGCCAGGCTGCTTGTCTCTAGGTCCCCACTCCCATTGCTGCCCTTGTTATCTGCCCCAGGACATGCGGCTGGACCAATGTCTGTGTGTCAGCCCTCTCCTGGGAAACCACTGTTGCTGGCACCCAATTACTGGAGGTCACACAAAACACAGCAAGTTGGAGGACTCTCAGCAAAGGGCTGAAGTGGATGTTGCAGTACCTGTGGTGGCCGCAGCAGGGTTCCCAGCAGCCTCTGCCGGATGCTGGAGGAGCTGATCTTTTCCTCTTCATTCTCTCTGTGCCCAGAATCTCTAACCAGCAGGATCTCATGGAGCACCAGCTCAGAGAGTCCCTGCAAACAGAACGTGCAGCCCAGGGCAGTCAGGTTCACTCAGACTGCCCCCAGTTCCAGAGCCAAGTCACAATGGCGCTGTGGAACCCTCCTGCAAGAAGCCCACTACTGGTGGGCAGTTCTGCAGGTAGGCTGGAGGTTGCTGTCTCCTACAGCATAGTCGCCACTTGCCTATGCCGGGAAGTGTGCAATGGCCATGCTACATACTGCTGGTGGGTAAGGGCAGGGGTGCCAGGAGGGGGACTCTGCAATCAGACAGGAAAGCAGCAGCCAGTGAAAGGAAGGGTCCCAGGATCTTCTTTCCACCTACAGGACAGAGCTTCCCTGCTATCCTTCAGGGGCCAGGCCAACCACAAAGTGCCTGGGCCCACGAAAGAGCTGCCCCTGGGGCTGACTTGTCCATAATTGTCCACTACAGAGGATCGATGCACTGGGCACCAGCTGCTGCTGAAGACAGCAATCCTGAGAGGCCGGTGGCCCATTGGGGGAGGCTGGCGATTCCTGTAAGTGAAATGGAGCCTGAACAGGGAAAGCTGAGTTCCCAGGCACGTCACTGGGGTGCTTGCCTCTTGGAGGAAAGGCTCCCTGTCATATAGCTCGAGAGGGGGTGTGGCTGGAGTGGCAAGGTTTTACACCTCATGGCATGAGCCACGGGTTCATACCCAAACTCACCAGATCACCCGTGTGTGTGTGTGTCTGTCTATAGGTCAGTACTAATGAAGAGGTACAACTAAGGCTGTCCCAACCACACCACTTAAAGGGCAGGCTCCATGGAGCTCAGAGGAGAGAGACCCCAATAAACTGTTTGACCCCAACTGTCCCTGGTACTCCCAGATCATGATGAGTTTTCATTCTTCCCCTCTGGAGCCACTTGCACACTCCCTTAACACACTTGTGAAGGAAAAGCCAGCATCTAATACGATGTACAGGTCCCTGTATAACTGAGTGGCACTGCCAGGGCTGAGTGTGTGGGGGCAGCCCAGGGTGGGATTGCAGAGGATGGGATTGGGGGCAGAGATGAATGTGTTTGGGGACCTCGGCCTGGAACAGTAGCGGGGAGTGCATGTCAGGACTATGGGTCACTGACAGCCAGAGTGGGGAGCTTGTACAGCACCCGCCTGCACTACGGCTGGCTTTGGTGAGATGTCCCAGGCCATGCAGGGAAGGTATGAAAAGCAGGGGTGGGGGGGTGTATTCTGCTAGGTCAGCTTTAATGGCATTACATTTTCAAGTCTCTTCTTGTTCACAGTCACCCCTCCCTTGCGGGTCTCCTCACTGACTACTATACACTCCAGGTCAGGGTCCGTTATCGATGGGCCATAGGGGTCTACCAGAGGCACAATGTCATAACGTAAAGAGGGCTTCACATCCACCAGGAACTCACAGAGCTTCCCCATTCGCTGCTCATATGGTTGGATCAGTTCCTTCAGAACTTTATCTGAAAGGGACAAGAAACAGAGAGGAAGCCAAAGGGGATTCCCTCAACAGTGTACCACTTCCTGCACCCAGAACTATCAGCAATCACTGTGATGGCTAAAGGAAAGACCAACAGAGACACCACAGAAGGGTTAGCCCCTTCTGGAATGATCCAAGCCCTCCCACTTGTTTGGTGCCCAAAGGACATCCGACTTTCTGTGCTCTGGATAAAGGCACCACCCTGGCAAGACGAAAATGCTGCAATCCCTTGGGCTCATATACTCTGCACAAAGCAGCAGTGACTCAGCCTCGTGCTTGGCAGGGAATATTTAACTCCAAGCGACTCAAGAAAAAGGGCAGCACATCCATCATAAAAATGCAGTAGAAAAGCACATTCCAGGGACACAAGGAAGACAACACCCCGTGACAAACCTCCCACCCTGAGTGACATCTCATCTTTTCACCAGGGACGTCATTATACTTCCCTGTGCTGAGCCCAGGCAGTGGAAGTAGTCCAGTGAGTCTCACTGATCATCGCTGAGGCACAACATTATTCCTTGGGCTTGCAGTGCTGCCAGGGAAGGGCTAACAATAAAAACCGCAGGAATGCTGCTATTCTTATTAGCAGGGTTACAAAATCGCCTTATAAAAGCCACCAATCCTAACCGTTGGGCCTAAATTACTCTCCTCTCTCATTAATAAAAGATGCTACTTAACTACTCTGCTCACATTGTTCAAATGTACTTTACATCTCCGCTGATGCAAGACCTTCTCTCCCCCTTCATTCTCTCACGTGGTCTCTCTGAAGGTTCCCATTTCCCTCATTTTCACACTCCACCTTTAAAGATCCTAGACGCTCAGACAGCACACCCAGTTCAGAGTCCACGAAGGCTGCTCCTAAGCTGGCCCAAAGGAAACACCACAGAATGATATAAATGGCTCCCTTCCCTGCCATTGGGAGCAAAAGGGGACAGATGAGCAATGGCCTGCGGATAATTAGCATAACTGGGGCTCTGTTTCCTAGTTTGGGAATGGGTGTCCCACTCACTTTCCAGGAGATCCTTGTCAGAGACACCAACCAGAAGCCGTTTCTCAGTCAACAAGCAGCATGCACTCAAAAGGATCTTGTGAGCATTATGGAGTCTATCGAAAGTGCCCCCTACGACGACATCACTGTAACTCTGCAGGGCCCCCACACCTAAGCCTGGCTCCCATGGCGGCAGCTCCCACTCATTCACCATGGGCTCATATTCCGGGTACAGCAGCACAGAGATGAGATTGGGGCGGCAACTGTAACAGCTGGTGGCATAACGCTCCAGGCGCTGCTTCACTGGGTTGTACTGGCCCCCATCACTGGTCTGAAAGTCAGTCAAGACGACCTCAGGGGGGTGGGAGAGGTTCTGCACTGAGGAAAGTGACTGCGGTGTCAGGTTCTGGTTGCGGATGTTTGTCAGCAGGACCCGCACATCCAGGTGGCTGAGGGCGTCAGCATCCGCATACAGCTTGCTGATGAGGCTATAGACCTCATGTGTGGCTGGCACGTAGGTGGACCTGGGCTGCGAAGAGCCTGTCAAGCTGAGGCCTGGCTGCAGATGAACATAGAGCGTATCCTCCACGATCCGGGAGGCCGAGGCCAGGATGGGCACAAGACGCAGAGACAGGGCAGAGAGCGGGCTCGTGAGCACTAGCAGGCCTGAGCGGAACACAGACATGCTGCCTGGAACAGACACACAGACAAGCAGGAGCAGAAGAGGTTACACAGGGGACAGCAGAGTACAAGTTCCATTAACCCTGCTTCCCTCACACTCAATCCCAACCTCACCACCCCGACCCCACTGCCCCCAGCCCCACCTCACCACCCCAGCCCCCGTCCACACCCCACTCTCATTCTCCCTGCTCCCTGCTCCCAGCCCCCACCCCGCCCGCAGCCCCACCTCACCTCATCCCCGCACTGCCTCACCACTCCCACCCCTGCACCCGTCTTCACCAGCCCCAGACCCCACCCCCACCCCAGCTCCAACTCAGCGCCCCCGCCTCCCGCTACTCCACCGCCCGCTCAGAGGATGCCGGGTAACGGGCCCACTCACGCACCGAGCGGCCGCGCTAGGTGCCGCCTCTCTCTCGCCGCTACGCGTTTGACCCGGAAACACTACCCCAAACCCGCCGGAAGTGCGTCACCGCCATTTTAAAAGACTTTGCTTTCCGTCTCAGTCCAAATTTTATCGACTTTCCAGGCGCCGGTTGACTCCAAGGCTCCCGCGAGATTGGGCGAGACTTCCGGGGTGCGGGGCATGGAGGCGGGGGATAAGGGGGCGGGGCTTCACGGGGGCGGGGCTCTTGAAAGGGGTGGAGCTAAGGGAGGCAGAGGCGGGGGCAACTGGAAGGGGAAGAGGTAGAAATGGGTAGAGGGGCTGGAGAAGGGGGGCCGAGGGGAACAGTGGGGGTTCCAAGAGGGGGAGGGGAGGAGGTGCCTGGAGGGGCCAAAGGGGAGCAGCGGGGAGGGGACCCCTGGAAGGAGCAGGGTCATGGCAGACCCCAGTCTCCAGCCTTTGTTCAAAATGGCTTGGGTGGCATTAGAGCTGGTAGCAGCAGCTTGCTTGGCCCCTTCTGCCCTGAGACTGAAGCCGGCACTAACCGCACAGGAATGGGCACTGGAGCGGCCAGTCCATGTGGGGCTGTGGGAAAAGGGGTTCCCTAAAATGTCCCTTAAAGTAAAACATTGTCCCTTATTTTCCATGTGATGTTTCATTCCAGCCCACCAAAGGTGGCTGGTCACCCTATGGAGAGGGAAGGGCTAATGATGGAAGCTGAGGGTGGGGCTCTTGGAAGGGGAAGGGCAAGTGGGTGTGGGAAAGGAGTCTCAAGCCCCCTGCCCATATCATTAGGCATCACTATGGGGACAGGAATGCCCCGCCCAGCAAGGTGGTAATTCTGTGACCCGAGGGCCTTATAGACCCCCTGGACTGGGAACTGGCACTTGGGGCCAGTGGTCCTCACTAATCCACTGCAGCTCACCAATCTACTGATACTTGATTCTGACTGATCAGAAATAAAACCTGGATGGTTACATGCTGCCCCTCAGCCATCTCTGTTACAATGGAAGAGTGTTTCAGGGATTCACCCATCGAGGCATAGAAAAAATGGGGGAATCTTGAGCTCTGCTCAGGTTCCTCAGTTTGAGAACCCATCAGACAAAATAAATGCCCTCTACAACAAAACAAACAAGGAGTCTGGTGGCACTTTTAAAGATTAACAAAATTATTTGTCGCATGAGCTTTCGTGGGAGAAAATCCCACTTCGTCAGATGCTTGAAGATGGGGAAGCATCTGACAAAGTGGGATTTTCTCCCATGGAAGCTCATGCGACAAACAAATGTGTTAGTTCTTAAAAGTGCCACAAGACTCCTTGTTGGTTTTGCTGAACTAGACTAACACAGCTACCCCTTTGGAACTCTACCACAAAGGAATCCTAAACCCAACCCAGCACATGCCAGGGGCTCCATATGCCTCCCTTCTTCTATAGCCTGCATACCAGGGTTCCTTGTCCCATATGCCAGGGATTCTGTTGTGCACCCCCATTCCTCCCACTATGCTTATTTATTTTCTTTCTGCCTAGGAAGGAAGTTATTCAAGATGTCAGCCCTTTAAACTGTACTGAGAGGAAAGCAGAGTAACCAGATGGTGGTGGGAGGATATGGTTATGCTGGAAGGCTGTTAGTGGCGGCCATCAACTGTTCTTTGATCTATATAGGCAATTACAGTGGCGGTATCAACAGGCAGACACTACGGTCCTTAGTTTCCCAGTTTCACTAAGGAAGCAAAACCAAAATACATCAATAAACCTCTTCTACCGCACCATCCTTGCTATGACAGGCTGCAGGATTGTGCCAGGGTCTGGTGGTTGGGCCCTGGGAATTCCTGACTGCAGCTGCCTGGGTCTGGGTGGGGTTTACTATTTTGATATCAAGACATCAGGAGCTGTGGGGGAGGGAAGGGATGAAACACATCCCAGGTCTGGTGCCCTCCAGGGACTTCAGCAGAACCTCATGTGGTCCTAGTCCTTTCATGACAGCAAGAAAAACGAGAGAAATCTGCTTTTAAAAGATCCAGCCAAAATTTATGAGTTCAGGAGCTGATGCCTGAGCTCAGTGTGCCTGCCAGAAAGAAGGAGGTGGAGGACAGAGACCAAGTATTACGGTAATGGGTGCACTATATAGACAATTATTATTGTGGTGTGGTGGCTACATCCTCATTCAGACAGTTACAAGTTGTCATCATCTAGAGGTGTGCTCGAGCCCTGGAGGTAGCTCAGAGACAGCTGCTATTTCTTCAATGCAAAATTTTGAATTCTCCTGTTTGTGTCACAGACCATGCTCACTGGGGCAAGGAGCAGGTAGTTCACTGGCAGAGACCCAGCCAAATGGGAGCTCATCTGATGCTAGTATTCACGAGGAAGATGAGATTCACGAGGAAGATGAGATTGCAAACATTAGAGAGTAGAATTTATTGAATCCAAACCCTACAGCGCAGTATTGCAGGCAGAGCCTAGCAAATATAAAAAGGTCAGTGTGCGTGTGCACAGCAGCATAGCAGCAGGAGAGAGTCAGTGCTTTCCTGTGAAGTTCTCAGAGGCAGAAGAGATCATATTGATAAGACTCCATCTACCTGCGAAGAACAAAAGTAAAATTAGCCACCGCTTGGCTGATGTGAAAACTGCATGTAATAAAATAACAGAACTGCTACAAACACTGGAGTACAGCCAGAGCTTACAGCTCATTTCCCACAAACTATCAAGAAAAGTCTACATGAATGCAGCAAACTGGACTAGATGACGTATCTTCTAGTCCTACAAGACCATGATTGCTGTCACAGTGAGTCAGACTTTCAGTCCCATATAGTCTGCTATCCCATTCAACCAGCCCATCTTACCCAGTAACTTGCCTCCTGTTATGTAGACCAGAATTTGAACTCCTCTAGTCCAGGCTCTGCTTCCGACAATGGCTTATACCTGGTGCTTCACATAAACCCCCATGCTGCATCTGGTCAATCGTGCAAATTGTCTGGAATTTTGCTTTTTTTTTTCCCTGACAGGACAATCACTGGTCCCTGGCTCTGCCTTCCACTTGCACTCGAACGGGGGTTAGCAGGGTGGGAGCCAATGGAGCAGGGCTTCAGCAGCTGTCATGTGTTGGTTGGTTAGGAAACAGACATAGCAGGAACAAAGGCTAGTCCCTCCTTGGGGTTCTCACCCTGAGTGTTCTTTGTCCACACTGCTGAGTGATGCTTCATCCCCACCCCAGGATCGTCAGTCCCATCAGAGGCACAAGGCCCGCTGATGAAAAACCTGGTGGCTCCTCAATTCTAGTTCCACTCCACTAGCCCTGCCGCCTCTGCAGGCATTACAGCAGCTCAGGCAAATGAACTAAAGAAGTGAGAAAACTTCCTGTTCATGGGAAGCTCACAGAAGCAAACAGGGCCCCCGCAGCTCCAGTGATGTAGTGATGGCGGGTAGAGAAGGACCAAGCCCCCTGGTGCCAGCCTGCAGGGGGGGCGCCGGGATGGGAGGGCTGCAAGGCGTGGGGTGGCATGGAGCGCCATGGGGAGCATAAAGGTGAGGTTGGCCCCCAGGCACCAGCAGGCGCCAGACACCCTCTATACTACTGTGCAGCCCCTGGCTTACATGTGTCAAAGCCAGCCAGTCCTGAGCAAAGCCAAGGAAAGGGAGCAGTTACCTGCCATCAGCATTTCCTAGTCATCTATCCCCCTCTTGGAAGCCACCAGCCCTTGCTTTTCCTGGTGCCCTGGGTCACGATTCATTGTGGCCAGCACGAAGTCCGGCGCAGTCTTCTCAACATGGATCCCTCTGCCACTGAAGTAGCTCTGTAGGGCACTTAGGAACTGTGGGGAAACCAAGCCTGAGTCAGTTTGTGCATTAACAACTTGGGGCCTGCTCCACGGGGCCTGGAGGGAGCTGCCCTCGGTTCTGGGGCTGAGGGGATGGACTCTAAGCTTGCCAGGTCCTGCACCAGCATCCGGCTCTGCAAGGGTGATGGGAGCAAGCTGGCCAGACACAGGAGTCACCAGGACAGTCCACAAACCCACTCGGGACAAAGGGCTGCTGTCTCAGGCCCTTTGCTAGCTGGAACTTAGGGCCGACTGACACATCCAGCCCAGCCTGCTTCCACGAGGGCTGTCCTCCTTCTGCACTGGGCATCTAGTTCTATTTGTGGCTGCGTGGCCATCAGGGTTTGGCTTATTCCTATCATGAATGGTTTTCTCTGTCCAGCAGTGGCAGCCAGGGGGAACATCCCTAGGTGCAAGTGGGTCTGAGCCTGAGGTGACATCGAGTCTGTTCTCAGTCAGCCTGACGGGGTTTGCCCCGTTCGTGACCAGGGAGCCAGATGAACACGCGGCACTCCACCACACCTGCTGTGGTGGGCTGAGAGCCAGGCAGATGGGGATGCTTTGGTGGAATGCTCTCCACTCTCAGGGGCACATGCCACCCCTCAGTGTGTTGGCGCAGCCCCTCAGGTCCTCTCACAGCATCCTGCAGTGTGCCAAGCAGGGGCTCCTGACTGACTCCAGTGGATGAGCTCTAGACGTTCCCAACATGAGGGTGGCAGGCCACGGCCTTGCCAGGGTGGATTGCATAGACACCACATATTCACCAGGTGACCTTTGGTTTTAAGCCCCCTTTGGGGAAGGGGCTCACCCGCTCTCGCATAGACAGTGCAGGGGCCGCTGCAGCATTATCACAGTAGTGAGCGTGAATTCATGTGGTGCTCATGCGTCCGTAGCAGGTGCATCTCTGACACGTGCGCCGAGGCTGGCTCATCATTAGCGAGGCCTAATGGGCACTTGAAATGAAGTTTCCTGCACTGCACTAGTCTGCAGTGAGAGCCAGGAGCCCCCTCTCAAGGACTTTGCTCTATCTCATAGCGTCTCGGCTTCCTTTGATCCCTGGCCTATTATGGAAAAGAAAGAGACATCCCTCCACCCCCGCATCTAAAAGCTACAAGGGAACCTGATCAGCTATTCATCCAAAGCCACACCCCGGCCTCAAGGCTGGTGGGAGTTGCTTCCAGCCCAGCTCACGCATGTGCAAAAAGCCTCAACCTGCGATCTATGGAGAGAGTACAGCTCCCCCACACTCACCAGCTCTCTGTTCTGCGGCAGGTCCAGCATGGTCCATCTCTCGCTCTGCAGGGATCTGTTCTGGACCCAGCCCTGCACCCGCAGGTAAAGGATGCCGAGGAAGGTGACGTGAAGCATCAGGTTCATCTCTGGAAATAGCCTCAACTGGCTGTACCTAAAGAAGAGAATGTGCAATGTCATGACCCCTGTGGGGTCTCAGCCAATGGCTGCGCTGGAGCAGCAGCACCCTCCCAGGAACAAGTGCAGAACTTGCACCACACTTAGAGAGAAGCTATTGGTTCTGAATTCCCAGCATTGCCATCCGCTAAGGGGCAGGAGGAAAAACTGCAGCACTTTGTCCTGCACTTGGAGCTCCGTGGCCAGGACACGGCAATCGCGACGGAGTGGATTTTCCCAATGTCCTGGTGGGCCAGCCCAATCAGAGCTGGCATTCTGGAGGGGAATGAGGACTTTTCCATGGTCACACAGTGAGTTGCTGTTAACTCTCGGTAGAATCCAGTTCCTTGCACTGTCTACTGCCCTCCTCTCCCACCAGCAGCCAGGATGGAACAAACCAAACCTACAGTGGCAAGGAATGAGCCCCTGGCCCTTGCTGTTAGTTCCCTCTCCAGACCAGCCATGGGTCTGCTGGGGACTTAGCAAGGCACTTCATGGCAAGGCGGCAATGCACCTGGCTACCTGCACATTGGAGGATTTGTCCACACCCAGGCAAAGTGTTCACTGGCCCCCAGTGCATTTCACAGCCCCAGAGCGCTGGGAAGACCAGCAGCAGGCCAGCCTGCTGGGAGAAAGAATGGGGGCAGTGTATTTTCAGCCTGTGGCTCTGGGTGTGTCCCCACAGTCCCTGGCAGTCACCCTCCCACCCTGGGTGACGCACCAGCTTTGGGCTGTGCAGTTCTCCTCAGCACCCTACAGATTGCAGGTCATTGTCTGCCAAGCACAAAGTCTGTCCTCAGTGAAACACTTGGGCATGTACAGGATGTGGACACTAGCTAGGCCAGGGATCCCCTGCCTAACAGGGTAATGCAGTACAGGCTCAGCACCAGTATCCCAGCGATGTGATCTGAGCAGAGATGTGACGTGAGCAGCCCATGAAGTAAGAATGACAAAGCCGTCCTGAAAACCACCCCTGAGCTGGCCGGCTGCTGCCATGAAGGTGCCTGAGTTTGTGGCGTGTGGAGCTCTGTGTTTCTTCACTATCACCCTACTGCCACTTGGGGGCCCTGCCTGCTCCCACCTTTCCTGCCCCCAGGCATTGCTCTCAGCATGGCGGCCAGTGTCAGCAGGAGCAGCCCCTGGAGATCTTGCGTGAAGCTCACCCCACACTGCTCACTAACATGGCTCTGCCGACTTATTGTTCGTATTTCTCAGCATCTCATCCTGGAGCCTTTCAGTGGGACTGAGTCCTAAAGTTTCTAAGCACAGTTTGCTAAACCCAGCAGCCAGCCACCAGATTTACCCCAGGGGCAAAAAGCAGGGGGCCCTGAAGGCCCAATGGCTTCCTTTAATGTAAACAGAAGTGAGAAAGATGGGAACCGTAAGACAGCAGCGATGCAGCCCCTCGGGGTTCTCTGCCCTGTCACAAACAGGAACCACAAAGAGGGCTCTTACCTCTGTCACAAACGGGAACCACAAAGAGGGCTCTTACCTCTGCTCTTCCCTTCCTCTTGCCATCCTCGCTGCTGATCGAAGTGTGAAGTGATGCTCTTCCCCTCCTTATATAAAGTCCTGCGTCCCCAGGCTGGAAAAGAGGGAGACATCACCCTGCCAAGCGGCCGCCCGCTGCTCAGGGAGGTGGTGGGTGGACAGGCATTGTTAGCCAAGTAGGTTGTGTCAACCTTTGGGAAGACAGAGAAGGGGGGTCTTGCAGTTCATCGTCCACACGCAGGCTGAATAGATGCTGGGCACAGGCTCCTTCACTGAGCCAGGCAGCCAGCAAACACACACACCCACTCCCCTGGCATGAGGAAAGCAGCCACCCGGCCCAGAACATGGACAGAGGGGCTCTGGGGACAAAGTCACTGCCGGGAACATAACCACAATGTGCCCAGAGACTCCTATGGGCTGTGTGTAGGTCAAGGCAGGCAAGGGCTGGAGCAATGTGTGCAGTGGGGCGCTGAGAGCCACTGAACCAAACAGGAACCCCTGGAGACAATGGAAACCACATCAAGCCAGAGGGTGCAGCAGATCGCGCCCCCCCCCCACGCCTTTATTTCCAGCCACCCTGGGAGTCAATGCCCTGCGCAGCCGCAGGCCCCGCAAACTTCACTGTGGCCCAAGTGGCTTGGTTTGTTTCAATGTGTTGATTTGGTGCTTGTGAAAGCAAAAGGCTAACAGCACTAGGGAGCCAGGCACTGTGTGGGAAGGGACTGTGCAAGCTACCCACACCCATCTCTGCTGGTGCCCCTTAGTCCCAACCCACAGACCCCTGTTATCCCAGCACTGGACTCCCCTTCCCCCACAGCTCTGCCATTGCACTTAATTTATATAAATGTCCATTTCAGATGCCCAAAGCCATGAGCCCCTAACACGCCCCGTATGGTTGTTCTACAGAAGTTCATTGGCCCTGGGCTTGAGCACAAGACTAGAGATGTGCAATAAGAAAAGTGTGACAAAAAGGGCTCCTAGGACAATCTGAGGAATGGAGACCCAACCTTCTGAGAGGAGACTCAAATTAAAGAGCTTAGCTTGGTTAGTCCAGCCAAACGAAGGCTGAGGGAGATATGATTGTTTGCTATAAATACATCAGAAGACGCATACCAGGGAGGGAGAAGGGTTATTTAAGTTAAGCACCAATGTGGACACAGGAACAAATAGAAAGACACTGGCCATCACCAAGTTAAGTCTCAAAATCAGGCCAAGGTGTCTAACCATCAGAAGAGTAAAGTTCTGGAACAGCCTCCTAAGGGGAGCAGTGGAGGCAAAAAAACCTAACTGGTTTCAAGACTGAGCTTGAGAAGTTTATGGAGGGGATGGTAAGACAGGATTGTCTACAATGGCACATAGCCCATCAGTGGGAAAAATCCCCAACAGCTAGAGACAGGACACGAGATGGGGAGGGCTCTTAGACTTTGTCTACACTAGAAAAAGTTAGGTCGACTTTGTTAAGTCAACTTAATAAGGTCAACTTTAAGTTGACTTAAAGTCGACATTAAGTTGACTTAACAAAGTGGTGTCCATGGACGTGGACTTAGTCCACTTTGTTAAGTCAACCTACCTGCCCTTAGACAACAGAGTCTTGTGGCACTTTTAAAGACTAACAGATTTATTAATCGCATGAGCTTTCG
>ML685768.1:22864109-22903791 GCA_007922175.1 Pelusios castaneus
CCCATCTTCAAAGCGTCTGATGAAGTGGGATTTTCTCCCACGAAAGCTCATGCGATTAATAAATCTGTTAGTCTTTAAAAGTGCCACAAGACTCTGTTGTCTTTCTACAATAGACTAACACGGCTACCCCTTTGGAATTTACCTGCCCTTAGGTTGACTTAACAACATGGACTTAAGCGTCCACACTGTGCTTAGTTGACCTAAAGAAGGGTTAAGTTGACCTAAGGAGGGTTAGGTTGACCTACCCGGCAGGTCTTATTAAGTCGACTTAAGCTTTCATTAAGTCGACGTAAGAAATTTCTTAAGTCATCTTAATGAAAGCCTGGTGTGGATGGGAACTAAGTTAGGTTGACTTAAGCCTCCTTAAGTCAACCTAACTTTCAAGTGTAGACATAGCCTTAGATACTACAGAGAATTCTTTCCCCAGTGTCTGGTTGGTGTGGCTTTCCCACATGCTCAGAGCCTACTCTAATTCAGTGGTTCTCAACCTTTTGCAGGCCACAACATACTTGGTGGCATGTTGTGACCCTACAAGACACACCAGCCCATCCCTGCCAGGCCAAGTCCAGCCATTTCCAGCAATCTTCAACATTGGAAATTTTTAAGAGCAAGTTAGACAAGCACCTGTTAGGAAGCAGGTCCTTGGTCCTGCCATGAGCGCAGGGGACTGGACTCGATGACCTCTCATGGTCCCTTCCAATTTCTATGATTACCCCAGCTCACTGCAACATACTTACCACGGTGTGGCAACACAGTAATGTGTCCAGACAGTGGTTGAGAACCACTGCTCTAACTGATCACTAGATTGGGGTTGGAAAGGCAATTTCCCCCAGGAAGACTGGTGGAGACCCTGGGTTTTCTGTAATGACAAGTTTCTGTAACTTGAAGTCTCTGAACCATGATTCGAGGGCATCTAATGCAGCCAGACCTCTGGGGCCATTACAGGAGAGGGTGGGGAAAGTTCCATGGCCAGGGATGTGCAGGAGTCAGCCTAGATGATCACGATGGTCTCATCTGGCCTTCAAGTCACTGAGTTAAGCAGGAGAGCACCAATGGGCCAGATCCTGCCCTGCTGGGGGTGGGGGCTGCAGGCGATGGCCCAGCTTCGTCCGACCAACCCTCCAGCCTCCTCTTTCTGCTTATGAAACCCAAGCCCCATCTGATCCCACTAATGGGGGCAGACTCGCTGGCCTGTGTTATGCAGGCGCGCCGAGTACATTGTCAGGCTGGTGCCTCCCGGCCTTAACATCGTTGTCTATTGATCTCAAGTCCTTTGTTGCTGCCCTTCTGGGCCCTAGAGCTTCCTGTCCTAGCGTTGCCCATTTGTTCAAGTGCCCAGCCCTTCTGGAGAAGTTGTTTGTGTCTCTGTCTTCCCCTCCCACAGGCTGATTCACTCACCGCTGGCTGCTGACGTGCATCAGCCTCTTGTCTCACCGCCACAAACAAGTGGGCCTGGGATGCTCAGATCCTTTGACCTGGCCGCTGGAGTACGAAGCTGATTTGTGTGCAGATCAGTGCCAGCTGCAGCACTCACACTGCCATTATCCCTCAGAGAAGCTGCCCTGCGCCCACCCACACGCCTAGCCCGGCAGCAGGGCTTGCACGGCTCATCTGGTCCTGCCCCTCCGCATCCCCTGACCTTGCACTATCCTGCAGGGAAGGGCTGTGAGTGGGCCACAAGCTAATGAGGTGCCTGGCAAGGCTTTTTGGCACACAGGAGCATGGAGGTGAAGGAGAAACAGATGAATTTCCACAGGAGAGGCCGGAGGCCCTCCTGCCCAGCCGCTGCATGGCAGAGTCACATCGCACAGCTTCCACCGACACCTTTTGCTGCAAGCCCCAGCTGTCAGGAGGACAAGCTGAACGTTTCAGGATGAGGGTGGAGAAAGGGGTGAGCTGGTGGCAGGCTGCAGGGGGCAGCTGGGAGCAAGACGGCTCACGGCTGAGCCTCCCGCTTCTGTTGCAGGATTAACAACCCCATTGTGCAGGTCCTTCCTCACCCATGTGCCCAACTGGCTCCACCCCAACCTGCCATGTCATGCACGCGCCCATCTCTTGTACACACCAGGCTCATTGCCGCATCACGCACCTGCCTACACATGCTAGTCTGGGGCTGCTACAAACTGCCTGGCAGCTGACCATGCAAACGATGCCCAACCATCCTGCTCCTGCCAGGCCAGATACCCCTGCCCCTGCCCCTACCCCCACACCTGTGTGCAGCTGCTCCACAGCCTCTACTGACAGGTCTGCCACAGGAACTCAGGTGCAGGGCAGGGGGACGTGCTGGGGTAAATTCCGAGTCATGGTAGAACACGAGCCCTGGGCCCCTGACCCAAGCCTGTTCTCTAACCCCAGCTATGCAGGAGGAGCAGTCGGCCCCCTCTGAGCCGCCAGGCCTGTGAGAGTCACTCAGTGCCAGCTCAGGCTTGTACCAGAACCAGGGGCCCACTTCTCCCATGCCAGGCACTAAGCAGCCATCTATTGCCCTAGTCCCTGCCCTGCAGCAGGAGTCCGCCTGCTTCACTCACTCTATGGATGTGCAGCTGCCGCTGAGGTGGGACACAGCAGCTGTTCTCCACCCGGAGCACAGCATGAGATTCCTGCGGGATGGGGGAGCCAACAGTAACTGCTCCAGCTGAGGTGCAAAAGGAATCCATGACAGCAGCTGGGCTGTGGTGCCCGCAAGATGAACTTTTCTTACAGAGAGGGCAAGGGGCTCTTCAGTGCCCAGGAGAGAGCAGGGCCCAGGTATAACATCCCCTCCAGCAGAGGTGACTCGTGCTGGGCTGCCAATCACGCCGCCCACAGGCTGCACCGCACCAGCGTGAAGCCATGAATGCAATTCTCCCCTCAAATCTGCCCTGGATGCCAGCTGCAGGCAGCCCCGCTCTCTGCGGCGAGTAGCATGCAGTTCACCCTGCACGGCCCCAGTGCTCAGGCCAGGAGAGATGAGAATCAGCCATCTGCACCTCCCTGTTTCCCTCCTATGCCCAGACCATACTGTGGCTATGTCTACACTGGCAAGTTAGTTCGAATTAAAGAAGCTTAATTCAAACTAACTAAAGCCTTGGCTACACTAGGCTTCAATTAGTTCGAATTAAGGGATTCCTTAATTCAAACTAATAAATTCGAATAGGGTATTCAAACTAAGGGTTAATTCAAACTGGTTAGTTTGAATTAACCAATGTGGCCATGTTAGTTTGAACTAATTGCTTAGTTCGAACTAACCGGCCCATTGAACTCAATGCAATTTGCTAATTCGAACTAAGCAAGTGCCATGAATGGCACTTGCTTCATTTGAACTAAATTTTTCTAGTTCGAATTAAGTTAATTCGAATTAACTAAAATTAGTTTGAATTAATTAGTTTGAATTAAACTAATTCGAACTAACTTCAGTAAGTGTAGACATAATGTGGGACTGAGCCCAGTGGATGGAGAAATGGAGATCACTCCCTGCAGCACCCTCCCCTGGCTACAGCCTGGGGGCCTTCCTTGGAGGTCTCCCTGTGGGGCAGGGTACAGAGAGGGCAGGGGGCTAATGCTGAGGCCCTTCCGGCAGCATGGTGAGCTGCCGCTTCGTGCACCAGTCGGTTTGAAGGCAGCTGCACCCATCGGGCTCGGTGCCACACGTAAGGGCCAAGACTCCCCACATCCCAGTCCGGGCATGGGACAGCACCCAGCCTCTGCTGGCTTGCGCAACCAAGCAACATTTGCTTGTTGAAACAGCCTCCACTTGAAATGGCTGGAGCAGCAGACCACAGCTCGGGCTTGAAATGCCCTGTGACCCGTGTACCATCCTCACACCCTGCTCCAGAGGGCAAGAGCTGGGCCCCAGCGAGGACCTGCCCTGGAGGGGAGGGGGACGGGTTTGAGTGCAGAGACCAGCTAAGCACAGTTCCCCCTTCCCACCCTGAGCCCCCCCACTGACCTTCTGCCACCAGCCTCTCTGTTATCCCCAGCTCTTCCTGCCTCAGTGCAGCTGCAAAAGCACTCAGTGCAGTGGCCACAGCAGCTAGTGAGGGGTGCTAAAGTCCCTGATCCGGCCACCCCAGGGGTGCGCAGGCCCCACACATTCCTCCAGCCTCCCCCAAGGCAGTGCAGGCCACAGTGCTGAGGCTGCCTGTGAGATGGATGGAGCCAGGAGTCTTGCCAGGAGCTGATACGTTTATTGAAGCCCTGTGGCGGGGGCATGGCCCCTGGGGGTGGGGGTGTGTGGGGGGAATGCCCCATGGCAAACTCAGGGCAAGGTGGGGCAGAGGCGCCTTCATTCCAGGCCTGTTCCTTGCTCGCGGACAGCTGGGTTGCTCTCACTGGTGTCCGCCTGGTTGCTTGGGGCCTCGGTCGCAGCGAACACAAACTTGTGCATGGCACGGATGTACTCGGAGCCGTCGGGGCTGGCCAGCTTGAGCCGGGTGAGCGGCATGAAGAACTGGGTGGGGAAACAGCGCAGAGGGGGACAGGGGGAGTGGATGGCCTCCAGGAACACCTGGAAAAACAAAGAGGGTACCCCTCAGGGGCAGCCCCACGCAGGCTGGAGGGAGGACTGAGAATCCCCTCATTAGCGGGAAGAGCTGGGCTGTGTCAGTGTTACAGAGCCATGGTCTGCCTTGGGCTGTATGGACCGCCCCCCCGGGCCAGCAACCCCCACCTCAAGCCCTGTGTGCTGAGAGCCGGGGATCCCCAAGGAAAGTGGGACAGGGATAGTTCCCTGCCAGCCCCCACTTGTGCCAGGTGGCCATGTGAGGTCAGGGGGTGCCTGCACCTCCCCCAGCTGACTCCTGGCTCTTCTTCCTGGGGCTGGATAATGCCTAACAGGCTCTCCTCTAGGTCAGGATCATGTCAGCCCCTTGGCTCTGCCCCATTCCCCTGGGTAGAGCAGCACGGAACTGGGAGCCACCTGCAAGACCTCTTCAGTGTCCTGGGCCGCATCGCGGAAGAGGCTCTGGCAGTGCTGGAGGTACTGACTGTACAGGGCCCGTGTCTGGGAGTCCAGCACTTGCAGTGCGCTCCCCTCCGCATCCGTGCTCTGAAGGTTGGCCAGGAAACTCGTATTGAGTGGGCCGCACTCGATCAGCGTGACGCTGCAGGAGAGAGCAGAAGACCGGAGCTACCAGGACAGACACCTTTGCAGACACAGCCCCACCCAAGGGGGCAGAGCCCCGAGTGATGCCCTACAACATGCACAGGGGGCATTCCCAGCGATGGGGGGCACTCATCCCATGCCCTGAGTAACTGGTCTTTTGCTTCCATTCAGCAACAGGGCATCTCTGAGCCTCGGCCCCCAGGGGCTGGGTGGGGCAAGCCCGGAGGCAGGGAACACAGGGCCCAGGGTGATGACATGTCAGGAATCCTGGAAGACATTAACTCCCCAATGCCTCCCATTAGCCCGAGGGCTGGATGCAGTTTTCCCCTCTGCCCCTGGCCGTGGTGCGAGCAGTGCTGAAAGACTGTGCGCCATTCTGGGGTAAACCCTGGAAACAAGGTGTTGAGAAACTGGGGAGGGTGAAGGAAGGAGCCATAAAACCAAATCCAGGGCTGGAGAAGAGGGTTCACAGTGAGAGGGACAGAGATGTTTAGCATCAAAACAGCAAAGAAGTGGGACTTGGGCACAGCCTGCCAGGGCCTTCACAGGGGAAAAAAACACCCAGTACTAGCAGAGACAGGCAGAACAGGCACCAGGGCTGGGTCCCTTCCTGTTCTAAACTATTGAGCAATATGGTCAGAGAACCTCGTTCCACCCCAGAGGTGACTGCACAGCAGTGATTGGTAATGACGGTTTCAGCATTTTGCTTCAGCCCCTTTCACCGTGAGCTCCGGGCGGTACTCACTGCACGTTGAACTGCTGCAGGACGACAGCCAGGCTCTCACACAGCCCCTCCACTGCAAACTTGCTGGCGCAGTACACCGCGTTGAATGGGACCCCTAGAGCGCAGCGGGGACAGGTGAGAACCGACAGACGGCCCAGCAGATATGCCCAGAAGGAGGGATTTGCCAGGCTACATGGGTCCCCACAGGCCAGCTGGCATAGGGTGTGAGCAGCATCATAGAGCAGCCTCATGGCTGTCCCGGTGGGCACGCATGCGGGGAGCAACTCCCCAAACAGTTCCTTGCCCAGCCACAGCAGCTGATCTGGATCCTGTTGCTGTAGCATGTTTGAGGGGCTTGGTCTCCTCAGGGTGCCTGGCAGACAGTGAGGCCATGCGTGGCCATAGCTTCCCTGAGCAAGTGTGGCACAGACCCCACAAAGTGCAACGAGGGGGGGGACCAACTCTGTGCAGGTCAGGGGACAGCAAGCAGGTGCCCAGGAGGAGGGCAGGGCCATTGGGTTCCATGGGGACAGGGCTGCGGACTGAGCCTTTCCCACTGTGACACTGTCTGGGTTTAGGGGACCACTTATGATTATTTTTCATATTGATGGATCATAATTGCAATAATCCATATGAGCTATGCTGTGTTTGGTGCCAATAGAAAGGTCAGGACTTGCTAGGAATGATTATATTGTCTATGTGTCGGTATCATATCTGTATTAGAGGATATGAATGTGCTTGCTATATCTGGTCAAATTCCAAAGGGGTAGCCGTGTTAGTCTATTGTAGAAAGACAACAGAGTCCTGTGGCACTTTTAAAGACTAACAGATTTATTTATCGCATGAGTTTTCGTGGGAGAAAATCCCACTTCGTCAGAAGCGTCTGACGAAGTGGGATTTTCTCCCACGAAAGCTCATGCGATAAATAAATCTGTTAGTCTTTAAAAGTGCCACAGGACTCTGTTGTCTTGCTATATCTGTATGCCAACTTGTGTGATTCTGAGAAACACCCCAGACTGCATGTCTAGAGTCATTGTTTCCTTTAATGGCTCATTAGGGGAACCACGGATACAATGGTCTTGGGGAGAAACCTGCCCAGTGAATCACCCAGACTGACCATGTGGCTCAGCTCCATTTTGATTAGAGAAAAGTCCACACAGCATGGGGAAGGTGATAAAAGGAGCTACACCCAACTCAAATTTGTCTTCAGTCTCCAGTCAACACCCATCTCTGGAACGAATCATCTGCGACTGGACAAAGGACTGAGGCCCACCCAGGTGCTGGGTGTCTACCAGAGAAACTGATCATGCCTGCAAACTCCTTATTCTTCCAAGAACTTGTTTTACATGGACTCAAAATCATTTGCATGTACGTAATTCACTTTGACCCTTTAACATCTCTCATATTTTGTTTCTTTTATTTTTATATTAAACCTTTAGTTTTAGTTACTAGAGGATTGGCTGGCAGTGTGGTACTTTAGGTAAAATCCAAGCCTATATTGTACTCTGTGATGCAGCTGACCCTTTGGGGTCAGAAGAACCTATCTCTTTAGGAGACTGTGTGGCCAGGTGGGAGCCAGAGGAACTGAAGTGCAATAAGGGGGCTGTTTCTATTTTGTGATGCTTCGTGATAACTGGTGTGGGGAATCGGAAGCATGGTGTGTGGCTGATTGGGAGTCTGGTTTAAGTACCACCTGTGAGTGTTTTTTGGAAAAGTGGCTCTCAGTTTTGCAGCTTGCCCTGATTTTTGCATATTGAGGTGGTTATCCCAGGAAGCCCCGGTCACACCCACCTCCAAGAGGCAGGGGGCACATACCTTGTAGTGCTCCCACGCTACTGGAGATGATGATCTTGCCGGCCTTACGGCGCTTCATGCCGGGCAGGAAGGTCTGGATGGTGCCAATGGTTCCAAACACGTTCACGTCGAAGACGGTCTTCATGGCCTGGTAGGAGCAGATCTCCAAGGGGCCCATTAACCCCACCCCTGCATTGCACACTGTGGGAGGCACAGCAAGGAGGTGCCGTTAGTGGGTTGGGCGGAAGGGCCCACCCTTGGGCCCACGTATTCAAAAATGACAGGTTTTGGGGGCTGACCATGAAATTGCCAAAGCGTGGAGCCTTAGTCATTGGCCCTTGAGGGCTGAGCCCTTAGCTTAGGAGTTGCTTTTCTCAGCCTCCATCCAATCATCCCAGGGCTGGAAATGGATGTTTCTTTTTCCATGAAACCTGAGACACACAGGGTGCTGGAGTTTGAATACAAATCCCTGGGGCAGTGAGACTGTACATTCCCCCTCCTTGCCCCTGGAGACATATGAGTCCTAGTGGGGAGCGCTGGGGCCTCCCTGGGCCCACCCCCACAGCTCCAGGAGCCTTTCCCATGGACTCTGAAGGCTGGGCCAAGGGGAAGCTCCCACAGGGAGCCCTTTAAGGGCTTGGAAAGGGATCCGAGCTATGGGAAGCCCTGGGACACGTCCATGGCAGGCCTGGCAGCTGTAGGGGAAGCTGACAGTATTGCCCTTGGTGCCCAGCAGGCAGGAGATGCCACAGGTGGCCTGGCTGGGTAACCGATTCCTGCCAGGTTTGCAGGAGCCCTCTTTCCCAAAGCTGACTTGGAGGGGGGCGAGGAGGCAGGGATACAGAGGCTGAGGACTCTGGGGCAGGGTCAAGGAGTGCGAGGCTTGCAGAGATGCTGCAGGCAGCTGCAAGGCCTGGCCAGATGGGCTCACCCAGCACATCTACGCGCCGCTCCTGCACCCGCTGTGCAGCTGCGGCGAGCGAGAGTGGATCGGTGACGTCCAGCTGCAGGATCTCCAGGGTGCTGGCGTGGCAGCCCCGCACGCACTCCAGCAGGCGCTCCTTCTGGGCCAGGTTGCGCATGGTGGCATAGACTAGGGGAGAACCAGAGCATGGCTTTGGGGTGGGGGTCTGGCTACAACACTCTCCTCCAGGCAGGGGGCTCAGGGGGCCCTGTCTACCTCTAGAGGAGCCCCCCACTCTGGTTACTATAAAGCTCCAAGTCTAACTGCTCCCCCCCCCCAGCGGGGAGAAGATACCAGGAGCTCAGACTCCCCCACACACCAAAGGCCTGGCCCAGCAACCTCTCTCCAGGGCCACAAGGAAGCAAAATAAGTGACTCAACTCCCGCACCTCCGGGGAGGCAGCAGAAGGGGTGATCTGTGGAGAGACCCGCCTGAACAGAACAGGAGCAGCTACCGCCCAACCAGGGCCCTGGCCAGCTAGCTCACCACCAAGGCAGGGCTCCAAGCCTTAAAGAACCAGCCACCTCTCCTCCCCCAGAGTCCTACTTGCCCAGGACCATTTGGTCTCCTCTGCACATCTGCCCCTGCTGTTCCCAGGGAATTTATTCCTCTGAGACTGCTTGGAATGTAGCAGCCTGGACCCCGCCTCCCACACTCCCATTCCTCTCTTGCTTAGAGGGCCCATATACTGACACTGTCCTTTAAAGTGACCCTCTATTCCCCCTCCCTTTGCCTAACCCCATAGCACCCCCATTTCCAACCCACAGCTGCTCTTCTCATCTCCCGGGGCAGCAGAGCCCAGCTCCTGCGCACGTGGGTGGAAACTCCCAACTGAGAAGGTGCATCTCCGTCTCTCACTTGGCCGTCACGGGGAGGCAGCCACTGAGTGCACCCTCCGCTGGAGCAGGACTGCCCCGGGCTCCCAGCTGTGCAGGGCTGCTGGCGGGATGCCCCAGGCGGTGTCACTAGCCCATACCTTTAAACCTGCGGGAAGCATCCGAGGCCAGGCGCACGGCGAGTCCCAGGCCGATCCCCGAGGAGCAGCCTGTAATGAGCACCACGGTTCTCTCCATCGCTGGGTCTGGCTTGGAGATGAAGCAGCCTATGCAGCTGCAACTCCTGTTTCCTCCAGGCTGCGGAGGGACACCAGGCTCCTGCCTCCACCAGCTGGCTACGGTCCCACCGCTATTTTGTCTACTTTCTTATCTCAAGGCCCCGCTCTTCCCAATCCCACAGATTCTCCTTTTTGCCTCCAGACTCTCAGAACCATGGAGATAAGATTTCTGCAGAGTAGGAAGGGGTAAGGGCAGCTTGTCAGGGCAGAAACAGCCTCATCCCCTGCCCAGGATGTTGGTTTAGGCCTTTCCCAGCCTCAGGCAGTGGTGTGGGGAGGTAGGAAACAGGGCTGGCACAGACCCACTCCCTGTGCGTTAGCCTCAGCAAAGGAGCTTCCACTTCTCCTTTTGGGAGCCACCAGACTTTGGCCTTGTGAGGGAGACTAGCCAAGACCATGGTGGCCACAGCAAGACCCTGGGACTGGCCCATGGGCAAACAGGGAGTCTGTAGCAGAACAGAGAACTGAACCCAGGTATCTCAAGGCCCAGCCTGGGGCCCTATCCCAGGCCAGCCTTTCTCCTCGAGGACAGGTTGATAATCAGAGACATGGGGCTGGGAAGGGCCTTGAGAAGTCAGCACATCCACTATTCCAGGGAGCTGAGACAGGCCCAAGCAAACTCAGACCAACCCCAGCAAGTGTGGGTCCAACTCCAACCTGTTCTGAAAAACCTCCAGGGATGGGGATTTCCCAAACCCCACCCCACCAGTCTGCTCCAGAGTGGATCTGCCCTGAGAGTTGGAAAGGTTTTCCTATGCTCTAACCTACACCTCCCTTGCTGCAGAGGGCACCCTTTATGTCTCGTCCTCCCGTCGGCGGACGGGGACAAGGGATCCCTGTCCTCGTTATAGCTGCCCCAAAATGAAATCAGCCTTCCTCTAAATTGCCTCACGTTGTCAATTCAGATTCAATGCACGATCCACTAGAAACCCCAGCTCCTTTTCAGCTGGGTAGTTAGTCCCCATTTGTAGCTGTGCCCTTCATTTTCCCTTCCCAAGGGAAGTACTTTGCACTCGTCTTTGCTGAATTTCATTTTATGATTTCAAACCAACCCTCCAATTTATCCAGGTCATTCCAAATTCTAGCCCTGTCTTGGCAAGGGCTTGCAACCAGCAAGCTTGACACCATCCACTCACCTCACAACCCTCCTCTCCACTCCATAATGACAATGATACGGCTCTCCCATTGATAGCTGTTCTGAGTGCAATCTTTCCAACCAGGCTTGCACCCCCTTACCATAACTTCGTCTAGACCACAGGTCCCTGCTTGGGAGAAAGCCATGCGCGATTGTGTCAAGAACATCAGTGATCAGGGCAATGTCACACCCAGGGCTGTCCCCATCCACTAGGGCCAGGAGCCCTGTGGAATGAGGAATCTCGTTGGTTTGGCAAATCCATGCTGGCTCTTGTAACCCCAGCTCCTTACAGGTGCCTGGTTTAAACATTTCTTCCAGCATCCGTCCAGATCCCAGAGTTTAGGGACATCGCGTCCTTGCGGCTCCCCTTCTAAAGGGGACACACACTGAACCTTTCTCCAGTCCCGAGATCTCAGCGGGGAGGCAGGACTGACTGGTCCAGGGGATCCTCAATCAGGGCCAAGCACCTGAGTGCTCCTTTAAGACCCAAACCCAAACCCTGGCCTGGAGACCCCAGCTGTCCTGGACTAGAGAGCAGCACTGAATACCACAGCACCATGCTGGCCTGCAACGGAGGGGCGGTGAGACAGCTGACTGGGTGCACAGACACCCTGTCTGGAATGCGGCCATGTTGTGGCTGGCTGCAGCTGTGAACTCCAGTCTCTGGCTGTTCTCAGACACCTGCTCTGGTTCACAGCTGCCCTTCTCCCTGCCCCACTATGCCAGGCTCCCAAGGACAGAGAGCACCACACCCCTGCCCCTGGCCCTCGAGTGTCTGAAGTTGTTAACAATGCCATGGGGGGGGGGACCCCTCCACCACACACAGAATTAATAGATTCCAAATCTTTTAATGGGCATGGACATTACAGATCTCAGCACCTTAGAAAAGTGCTACCAGTTCAGAAAGAAAGAAACTTACCCAATTGTATAAAAATATTAGGCTACAAAACAGAGACCCCTGCAGCCCAGACCCTCGCTTCAGCTGGCAGTGGCTGGGAGCAGGAATTCAGACACATGCCAGCTTGGACCATCACACGCTGGTCAGAAAGAACAAGGCACAGCAGAGCACTCTGGACGAGTGGGGGCTCCCCGGTGTAAAAATATACTCTCCTTGTAAAAAAATACTTGCAAAGTCTGGAGTTGCTTTAGTGCAAAGGCACAGAGACCTGGGGCGGGGGAGGGTTTGAGAGCAGGGAGCCAGCCCCCCACTCAGAGAGGTCTTGGCACTTGGAAGAACCCCACGTGCATGACCTGTTGTTCCATGGCAGATCGGCCCCCATTTGAGACCAGAAGAGAGCGTGTGGGGAGAAGCGTGGGGACAGGGACAGTCCCTCTAATTGCTCTGAAACTCAGGGGCTAGGACAGGGCATCTGGGGGCGGGGGCCAGAGGAGGAAGAGGTGGGGCAGCACCTCCTAGCCAGGGACAGCTGGGAGGCAGGGCAGGGGTGAGATTTGCAGGGAGCAGGCCCCACCTGCCAGTCAGTGGGCACGGGGACCCCGCTGCAGCGTGCACTTTGCAGCGGGCATTAAAGAACCACAACTGGGGCTTTTCTGATGTGAACAGCGGGGTGTTAACAGCTTCCCCTGGCCATGCCCACCCAGCAGAGAATCTCTAGAGCCCCTCCCGCCTGCTTCTCCCCTTGGCGGGCCACCAGACCCCCAGGGCTGCCAGTGGTGGTGGGGAAACTGAACTTATTGTTTTGCAGCCTGTAGTAGCGAGGGCCTCCCCAGCGAGGCAGGAACTGTTCACAGGGGCCTGCTTCCATCCCCGGTCTGCATGCAGCACCTGTCATGGCACCTAAGTGTCCCCCCAGCCAGGATCAGTGGTCTCACCCTCCATGCTGCCTGCCTCTACAACAGGCACAAATTTCACGCACAGTCACCACCTCCAGCCACCTCCCCAAAACACTGGGATCAGCCTCCAAGCCGCAAGGCTAGGCCAACAGAGACACTGGTCAGGTCAGAGCATCCCAGCTCCCAAGGGCCCGTACAGGATCGGTCCTACGCACATTTCCTGGGGCCCTTTCCCCAGAAGTTCATTCCACAGTGGGCCGCACTGCACAGACCTGCTCCCAGCCATGTGGCGTAGTCACTCGCACCCAGTACAAGGCTCCTGCTTGGTTTCCCTTTGGGTCCCTGGCCTTGGGGCAGGCGCAGGCAGAGGCTGAGGATGGACAGGAGCGAGGGGACTGTCATTCCAGCATCTCCAGCCTGGAAGAGACCAGGCCAATTGCAGAGACGCCTGCGTCCCGCAAGGACGCCATCTGCACCACTGCAGGAGCGTCCCTGTGTTGCAGAGCGGCCCAGCTGCCATCACGCAGCTCCCGCCCGGCTGCGCTGCTCGGCGTGGGGATAGTACTTGAGGAAGATCTTCTTGACAATTTCCAGCGTGTCGCCGGCTGGCTTGGAGGGGTAGCGCTTGCCGTTGTAGATGAAGCCCCTCTCCACCTGGAAGACAGCCTGGTTGAACTGGTCTTGGTGGAAGGGCGTGCCGGTGTTCAGGCTCTCCACCAGAGCTGAGACAAACAGGCTCCAGCGCACACCGTAATAGTCCAGCACCAGCCCCCCGAGCTGTTTGTTGGCGTAGTCCAAGATGTTGCCACTGGGCCCCCACAGCGTCAGCTGGTTGCGGGCGTTCAGATCGTAGAGCTCAGCCTCCTTGTCGCTGGTGGCCGCAGCGCGAGCCTCCTCCAGCCAGCGGCCCAGCAGGAAGTGCTGGTCACTAGCCAGGAGGCCGTCCAGCTCTGGGAGCAGGTCATACACCAGAACGCCGCCGGCGATCAGCAGCTCCGGCAGTGAGTGGCTGGCAAAGGCCTGCCTGATCTCCAGGTAGTACTCGCTCACCAGCTGCTGCAGGGCCTGCCGGGTGACGTCCACCAAGTCGTAGCGGAAGGTGGGGCTAGAGCCCAGCTCAGCAGCCGCCTCCAGCAGCAGGCGCCAGGCTTCGTAGACGTCGCTCTCGTTGTACCACAGCTCCGTAGGCATGCGCAGGGAGGGCCGGCGCACCAGTGGGCTGCGGTTGTGGTTGACGCAGACCCCCGAGCAGTTGTAGACGCTGCGGAGCAGCAGCTGCCAGGCACCGGCGGCCTTCACGTTCCTGGCTCCGTAGCGCCGCTCGGCGTAGTTGGCGACCCACTGCACCAGGTCAACGGGCTCCTGGCGCCAGCCCAACTCGCTCATCAGCTCATACATCACATCGTTCTGCTCGATGCCTTCCGGGGCCAGGCCTGTGCCCACCATGGTGGAGTTGGGGAAGCGCCGCGCAGCAAAGGGGCCGTGGTTGATGCTCTCCACTGTGCCGAAGAGGCCATGGTTGCCCCCGAAGTTGTGCAGCATGCACCAGATGAAGGGCTGCCCATAAAAGGACTCTGTCCGCAGGTACACGGGCTTGGACTCCGCAAAGAGATCCAGCACCAGCATCCTGCCGATCGGCACGCCATGCAGGAGGGCTCGCACCTGGGCTGGCTGCCAGAAGTCAGGCTGATGCTGGAACAACCAGCCCTGCATAAGCCAGATCGCCCTGGGGTCGGCTGGGGACAGACACAGAGCCATTAGCGATGCACTGAGCACGCCCCGAGGAAGGGCCCAGACTGTGGGCTGGCCTTTGGCTCTGCGCTGTGCTGTGCTAACCCACCACCCGGCTGCTGGCCCCCAGATAAATTTATGGAGGGGATGGTATGATTACCCTATTTTGGAAATTGACTGATATTTGGCTACGGGTGGTGGATATACAAGTGGCCTAAGAGGGGAGAGTACGTGGGGTGGGCTCTGAGTTATTACAGAGAATTGTTTCTTGGGTAACTGGCTGTTGAGACTTGCCCACGTGCTCAGGGTTTAACTGATCACCATATTTGGGGTCGGGAAGGAATTTTCCCCCAGGGCTGACAGGCCTGGGCTCTGGGGATTTTTCACCTTCCTCTGTAGCACAGGGCATGGCTCACCCACCAGTGAATTCTCTGTATCTTAAAGTCCTTAAATCATGATTTAAGGAGGTAAATAACTCAGTCATAGGTTGGTGGCCTATTGCAGGAGTGGGTGGGTGGGTGAGGTCTTGAGGCCTGCATTTTGCAGGAGGTCAGACTAGATGATTGTACTGGTCCCTTCTGATCTTAAAGTCTATGAGTCTATGAGCTTGTGCTGAATGCAGCTGCCAGGTACCTGTCCCCAGAGCAGGTGCCACCCAGGCAGGCTTCCCCTGTGCTGCCCTGCTGGTCTCACCAAAACCCCCGCCCTGCAGAGCCCTCTCCCAGGCCCGCCTCAGCTGAGGCTGCCCAGTGGGAAGCAGCCAGCCCCCAGAGAGACAGTGCTCATGATGGCCAGTCCTGGCCTGAAATTCCCAGCTCAGTTCAGTTCTTACAGCAGGACTCCAACAGCCTGAAATCTAGACCAGACCTGCCCCAAAGCCCCAGGGGAAAAAGGCCCCACCTGCTGTTCCCCAGCCCTTGAGGCCTTTGCTGTCCCAGCCTGGTCCTGACTGAACAGCGACCGGCAGCCAGACACCTGGCTCCCTATGGCAACACCCCTTTGAAGGAGTCTGGTGCCCTGCGCAGCTCCTACCTCCCGTCATGGATCTGAAGACGGCAGCGCTGACCCCCGAGAGGTAGGCAGGCTCAGCAGACAGGGGGCTCATCTCATTGAAGGTGTCTGCGCTGTAGATGTGATCTGTGCTGAACTCCGAGATCAGCTCCTTCAGGAAGAGGGTCCCGATCACCGGGAACATGGGGTCACCAGGGTCCAGCAGGTAGGTGCATGAGTAGGTGCAGTCGAAGTTGCTCCAGCTCCCCAGCCGAGTGACGTTGATTCGGGGGAAAGCCCTGCGGCACAGGCTGGAAGTCAGACCCGGGGCTGGCACTCTCCCAACTTGCCCCGCTCTGCAGCGCTCCACAAGTCAGCTGCAAGGAGTCACCTGGGGAGGCTGGAGGAACCCAGCCAGGAGCCAGGCCTGAGGGGTGTACAGCTCCAGCAGGTATGCGGGTCTATGCAACTCCCAGACACAGGGGGCTGAATTTATTCAGCACTGCCTGTATGCAGGACAAGGAGGGACATTCATCGGGGAGGCTGGATCTCACCCTGAGCCCCAACCCATCTGCCTGTACCTCAGGACGCCCCTGGGGACATGCCCTGCAAACGCTGGCAGCACTGGGATCATCCCCAACGACCGCATTCGCTCCAGGATCCTGTACTGGGAGAAAGGAGGAAAAGCAGGATAAAGGGGATGGAAGGGAAGGGAGACCCCGCCGGGTTGCTCTGGAACACACGAGCCCATCTTGGGTATTGGCCCATGTTACATGACTGGATTGGTTCTGTCTCCAGCCCCCATGTGCAGCCCTGAGCAAAGCTCTGAACCCAAGGCACCAGTCAGAGGGGAAAGGACAGCACAGCTCAGGCTCCACATTGGCTTGGAGCGTCGCAAAGGGGTGCTCTTGACCCAGAAGGACTAGGTTGATGGAGATGATGTCCAGATCAGATAAGTGTGTCCAGCTCCCAGGGGGCCAGTGCAAGATCAGTCCCTACAGCGTGCTTTCTAGGACCCTTCCCCAGGAGCGCCATGCACAGATGGCATCTTGCATGCAGCCTACACCTGGCTCCCAGGTGGGTCTCCGGCAGCTCTCACCAGCTGAGGCAGTGGCGTGTCTGCACCCATCACAGAGGGTGTCTCCATGACACGCAAGCTATGTGCAGCCGTAACCAGCCTCATCAGTAAGCCAGGCACAGGTACCTGCAAGTACAGCTGCTTTAGATTCCAGGCCAGAGGCAACGGCCCTGCCCAGGTGTGCAAGTTCCCCATCCGGTTCCATGCGAGGAAGGCTGGCCCGGTGAAGTACTCGTCTATTTCAGACTGGTTCAGGCCCAAGGACAGATACACCTGGAGCCAATGAGGGGAAGAACACAGGGAGTCACTGAGATGGTGGGGCTCAGTCGAAGCCCTTTGCTGCTCCCAGCTGCTGCTCAGACAGGGCCCAAGGTGCGCTGAGCCCAGAACACTCTCTTCTGGCCAGTCCTGGCACTCGCAGCCTCAGCTCAGCCAACACAGCTGGCCAGTGATGAACGGAGACAGCTGTGCCGACAGGCAGTTGCTGCCCCATGGCCTAACAATGCAACCCAACTTGAGAGGCAGCAAAGGCCCAGATAGCAGCCCTCTCCCCCGCCTGGCCCGTTCCACGCTGGGAGCAGGGCCCCCACGCAACATGACTTCAGGAAGAGACTCAAATCTAACACTCAACCCGCTGCCAAATAGCCTCCTGTCCAGTAAATGCCAGCGCCAGGTTGATGCCGTTGAGTGCCATCCAGTCGATCTCTCTTTCCCAGCGAGCCCAGTCCCACCACACGTAGGAGTAACTCTGGGTGCAGACGTTCTGGTAGTAGCGGAACCTGGGAGCGGAGAGAACAGACGTTTCAGAGAACACACCAGGCTCCTGAGCCTACCTCAGGATACAACAGCTGGGTCAGTGTGAGTGAAAGAAACCAGGATGCAGGCAGCTCCTGACAATGGAGATTAACATGCTTCCAGGCATCTTGTCCGCTCCTGGCTAGCAGCGGGCCCAACTCTGACAGCCTCTTCCCATGGGGTAAACGTTACACCCTCTCCACACCCTCAGGAATTGTTTTTTGCATTTCAACTGAGACAGGTTTTTGTGTGGATTTCAGCACACCCATGTGTTTTCCACCTCAAACTGGAGGGCTCAGACGTCTAGCCTAGCAGGGAAACCAACCCACCCATTTGCGACAAACCGAGAGACCCATCCTCCCCTTACATGAAGAGTACAGGTCACTATCCAAGATTAATGAAGTGCAAGCAGTGAACAGAGGCAATAAGGCTGAGGGCTGAGCCCCAGTCTGTAGTAAGGCAGCATCTCTGCCCGGGAAGCACTTTAAACAGTTTCCCTTTAACTCCTCGCTTGTCTTGCAGCCCGGAGGAAGTTTGTAGCAGGTCTTGAGTGTGAGCCACAGATTTTTCAAGCACTGTTCGACTGTGCGGTAACGAAGCTGTCACACCCCACAAACCGCTCGCTCAGATCCAGTATTGCAGAAGTATGAAACGACGCAGGGCTCTGCTTCCAGCTGAAGGGGCATTAACCAAAGCTTCCCAATTAGCCACACCGGATCACAGGCAGAGGGGCAGGGTGGCTCCCGGGTCCTTTGTGGGAAGATAGTTGGTTTCCAAGGACCTGCACGTGCAAACCCTCTGCTCCAGGATTCTTCCTTCCCTTTCATGTGGTAAAAACCATCAAGTCACACAGCCTCTCCGTGGCTGCCAGGACCTTTGCCAGCTTACATGCCAAGGGACAGCTCCCCCTGACGAGCCCCAAGGACTGAGCCAATTGTGTCGATCTTTGCTGGAAAGACCATAGCGTGTTCATGGACATGGCAAGCACTAGTATGTGTGAACAGCACAAGGACCCAGGAGACTAACAGATGGCACCGCTGGAGCTGCTCCAGGACAACCAGACATTTCCACTTGCCTGGGAAGATTCCAGGCAGGTGACTGAAGATCCCTGTTATATGGGGATGTGTCCTTTCCACTGCACAATCATCTTGTCTCCCCCTCACCCCAGGGCAGCTGCACAACGGGTTCTAGAGCCAGACACTACTGTTCTCCCACCTGCAGTTCAGAGATATGGGACAATAGAGCCCTAGCGTCAGCTCCATTCACTCCACTCCCTTGCACCAACCACCACTTTGGCCCATGGTGTCTAAATGCCAGCTAGGGCCAACGTTCAGGACATGCCGGCATGGGGTGTAAAAGAGGCCCTACAGGCAAGGCCAGTGAGTGGAGGTAAATGAGCCAAACCTGTCTTCCACCTCCAGCCGCTCCAGGCCCAGAGGGGCACACACCACTGCAGGGAACACCTGGAACCCCTCATTAAAAACCCACCAAGGAATTCAAGAGCAGGAAGGGTGGATGAGCCATTCTCAGCCCCAGGGCTTTGGAAGCCTATGGGCAATGGCTATTTTCTGAAGTAGCCTCTAGAGATGAAAATATCCCAAGGACAGCACCCCAGGTCCCCTGTGAGGTCCAGGCCCGCCTCCCCCAGGCACACTAGCTAGACACTGGGCGGCACATGCAATAGATGGGGACAAGAGACCCCTTGGCACCTGTCACTTTCAGCACCTGTGCCCATCCTGACAGCTGAGACAGTATTTCCATGCCAGGGGGAGCCCCCTATCCCCCATCCTCCTCTCACTGAAGGAGACCTAGCAATGGCAAGTGCCCAGACCATTCCCCACACCGCAGCAAGGCAAGGCCAGGTACTGTTGCCATGAGCATCCCCTGGGCAGCCAACAGCCCTCATCAGACCCTCACCCACCCCAGGGCCAGGAACCAGCAAGGGGAATCCGGCTCCCAGTGAGGGCTAGGACTTCAGGTGCCAGTTCCATGGACCAGGATCATTCCCTGCAAGCACCCCTTCCTGCTCTCTGGTGCTGGCCACAGGAGAGCACAGTCCAGCCAGCTCCGAGCACCAGCCACCGACTCCCCTAGGGAACCACGTCACCCAGCCCTGCCACCACTCGGGAAATTAGGAGGATCCGTCCCTACCTGGGCCATCGCCGCACTCCCCAGAGCCAGCCTGGCTCTGCACCAGGGAGAGCCCTGCAGGCCCCAGGGCCTGGCAAGAGGCACCCCCAGCCTGGCACCGATTTTTAGGCACCTGCCGGGGCCGGCCCTTCCCCTGTCACCTCCTGGGGGGGGGGGGGGGGGGGGGGGGATCCTTTTCGCGGGGCGGTGGCAGGACGAGGCGGCGGGGGTCACCTGTTGGGGCTGGTGGCGCTGATCACCCCAGGCACGGCGGGCAGCGGCTCCGGCAACCTCAGCTGTGCTCCAGACCAGGAGACGTGGCAGCCGCAGAGCTCCCGCAGGTAGCGATAGATGCCGGCAGCGGCGGCCACCCCGCTGGAGCCGGCCACCCGCACCCGCTCCCGGGCGCCGGGCGGGGAGCTGAGCCGGTAGCTGTCCAGCCCGCCGGCCGCCAGAGAGCGGTTCACCGACACGGCGAAGCCGCCAGCCGCCCGGGGCCCCAACAGCCGCTGCAGCAGCTCCCGCACCGCCGCCTCCTGCCGCGCATCGTCCGCCTGGGGCCGCGGCCACCGCGGCGCCTCGGGAGCCTGGGCCGGGGCGGCCGCCAGCAACAACAGCAGCGCGGCGATCGCCATAGCCAGAATCCAGACTCCTGCCCGGCCGCCGCCGAGCCCCGCCCAGCCAGCCCGCGGCTTCCGCCAATCCGGGCCCGGCCAGCGGGGGGACGGCTCCCCCGGGAGCCAATCAGCGGCATGCCACGCCCCCTGATGTATCAATGTGCCTGTTGGAAACAAAGTTATCAATTCTCCCTCCTGCCCAGGGATGAGGGATTCCGCCCAGTGCCCGGAAGCCGGCAGTAGTCTGTCTGTCCTTTCCTTCCAGTGCCTCCCTAGCCCTCCCAGTCCCAGCCCACCCGAAACCACCCCTGACCCCCGGAAATCCACCTCAGCCTGGTCCACGTTAGGATTTCTGCTTATTAACGAAGATATTGCTACCACTGCTCTTTATGGATGTGTGTACTGACTCTCTGCACTGCGCTAGGGCCTAGGGACCTCATCACCCATCAGGACCCTCTTTTGCTGGGCCCTGCCCTAGAATTACCAGTCTCAGCGTCAGGTCCGTTCTACATGTAAAAACTACAATGACCTAGTTGGGTCTTTCAGAGCTGTGAAAAATGTCATGTCCAGAGCACCCGGCTACGTCATCTAACCCCCCATGTGGACACAACAGAGTCTTGTGGCACTTTTAAAGACTAACAGATTTATTAATCGCATGAGCTTTCGTGGGAGAAAATCCCACTTCGTCATGTGGACACAGTTTAGTCGACAGAAGAATGCTTCCAGATCAACCTAGCTGCTGCCTGTGGGAGGTGGGTCAATGACAGGGATGAAAAAACTCTCCTGTCAGTATCAGAAACATCTACACAAAAGCTGCACCGCCACCCTAGCATAGACAGGCCCTACGTGCATACATGTGATTTAAAGGGGCATCGTTAGCATGTGGAGCATAGCTTAAGGAGCACCGGCTGCCTTTTTTGCCAGAGATCAAAGGCCACAGGTAGCACTGTGGAGCCATATGATCATGCTCTGGCTACTCCAGGATTAGTGGCACATCTTTCTTCCTCCTCTGGGCCTGATTCTCATCCCATGGATGTCCAGGAGGCTGAGGGCACAAGGAAGGAGCACCAGGACAGTACCATAGATCCCAAAATGGCAGGAGACTGGGGCTGAACTGTGAGCTCTGCAAATCCCACTCAAAGCTCATGTGTTGGCCAGTACGTGGGGTGGCACCTGTCCTGTGTGTGTTTGAACCATGCAACTAGCGGAGCTGTTCTCTTGTTTGGGGAGGCACTTGTTCCTTTTTCTATTTCATTTTCCATCAGAATGTGCATCTTCTGGAATTCCCCCAGGCCAGCACAGTCCGTAGTGGTGCTGCGAGAAGTGTGTATTTATATATACCCTGACCCCTCATGAGATCACATGGAGGCATTGCCCTGGGAAAGTCACAGGCAGCTGATGTCCCAGATGGCAGAAATAGCAGTTCATGTCAAATGAGTCATCCTGACTTCAGGGAAGTGACCACATCCTCTCCAGAGAACAAAGAGAGGCAAGTGTGAGCTACAAGGATGCAGCCTGTTACCCGCACACTAGACCCCACCTTTACCCCAAACCTTAGGGCTCAAGGAATAACCTGGTTAAGGCATTGCCACCCTTTCCCAGGCCACAGGGCTCCGGGGGAGAGGCACCTAGCCATACACAATTCACACTCCAGGGCTCAGGGTCACCCATTCCCAGGCTATAGGGCTCCAGGTGTAAGATGGTTAATTTAAATATCCACTGACTCTTTCCCAATTCATAGGGCCTTGGGCATATTTTTCCTGCAGACTTGTGGGGCCATTTACCAGTGACGGCACCTTACACAGGAATATCCCTATTCTCTATTTATTAACAATGACCCAAACAGAATACACACGCTAAGCATCCAGTGCTTCAGTCCCAATAAAGCAATGGTTCTCAAACTTTTTTCCTCAGGACCCAGTTGAAAAAAAAATAATTTAACAATTAATTATGCAACAGAACCAGACAGAAACCATTCAGCCGACAATAGAGAAATGGAAACATAAGACCAAACACCAAGAAGTGTAGATTTTACAACCACAACTGCTGAGAAGCGATTCTTGGCCAGACAAGATGCTAGCACACATGGTTTCCTTAAAATATCTTGGGATCTGTTTCTGTCTCTGGTGGTGGTAGGTACCGTTATTAGGACAGTGGCCCCTTAACTGCCCCATATTAGGTTGTTTGATGTGTAACCCTTCTGCCAGGCCAAGACAGCAGCAGAGGAGGCTGGATTCTATATCTAGGGGTTCCTATCTATGTTACAAAACCAAACCGCTTGAGCCCCCACCCAGTCTTCTGGGAAATTGTGTGCTATTTCCTGGGTGCCCTAGCAGGCAATACTTCCCCACTCGCAAGCACGAGTCTGAGTGTAGTACATAAATCTTTAAATAATACTAAACAATTATAAAGGGAAATATCAAAACCAGCACTGATTTGGGTGACAGTGCAGAGCAGTGCAGCGCACAAAACCAATAAGCAAAACTTACCCCACCCCAATGTAAGTGGAGTGTGACCTTCACTTCTCCATTACCCCATACTGGCCATTATAGTTTTAGTGTCCACCTCTTGGGGGGCGGGCTTCAGTCTGCCACCTCTGGTCTCCCGAGTCTAATCTGTTGGCTCTCTGCGCTAACAGATGATGACCACATGGAGCTCCTGCTGCCCACTGGCACCACTGTCCACTCACGTCATGTGCTCCCACACAGCTGTGTGCTGGCTGCTCACTGGCTGCTCCCACCATCCGCTTGCACTGTTCGCTGGCAAGCTGCTCTCCTGGCCAGAGGCACCAACCTCTGCTGGGCCTCAGTCAGTTTTTTTTTAGTGATTTCAGCTCTAAGGACCCCAAAGACATGTCCCTGATCAAAAATAACAAAAGACTCTACAAGGAATTTTAAGTCTAGCTTTTAACAATGGGAGGAAGATTAGACATTGCCAGAGGCACAGCTGTTCAGCAGAGTAGAGTGGCACAGCATGGCCCTCTGTCCTGAAGAACAGGATCAGCCACTCTTCTGAGTTCTGTGTTGCTGATTGTGACTTTTCCATCAGAGCAGGCTAAGCACAGTTTATACAATCAAAGGATAGCATACAATGAAAAAAATTCCAAAGGGGTAGCCGTGTTAGTCTATTGTAGAAAGACAACAGAGTCTTGTGGCACTTTTAAAGACTAACAGATTTATTAATCGCATGAGCTTTCGTGGGAGAAAATCCCACTTCGTCAGACGCTTTGAAGATAGGAAAGTTACAGAGTGGGAGGAAATTAAATGCAGGGGAGTGTATGACATAGCATCAGGTCAGGCTGTAACAGCAAATCAAAGTAGGTATTAGGATTCAAAACACTGGGGAACAGCACATAGAGGAGGGGGGAGGTCAATTCACTTGATGTAATGCGAGAAAAATCCATAGTCCCTGTTTAACCCCAAGGCAACTGAGTCAAATTTGCATATAAGTTCGAGTTCTGCAGACTCTCTTTGAAGCTGTGATTTGTTATTCATCTGTTTCAACACAGCTATTAACAAGTCGTTAAGGGAGTGAGCAGGGAGGTTGAAGTGTTCCCCTACAGGTTTTTCAGTATTGCAGTTTCTGATGTCAGATTTGTGTCCATTGATTCTTTGGCGCAGAGACTGTCCTGTCTGTCCAATATATAAGGCAGAGGGGCATTTCCGGCACATGATGGCATAAATCACATTGGTGGAAAAAATGAAAAAAATGACATTTTATTTCCCCCTTCAGTTAAAACACAGGGATTTGTAACCCAAACCAGCTGCACATACCATTTCCCATCATGCCCAGCACCTGGGCAGGTTCATCCATTATACAATGAAATTATGCTATGTACTTAATTGTACTCATGCAAATAAAAAGCTCATGCAAATAAGGTGTCCCTCTTTTAGCTGGCTGACCAGAAGAAGTGCTCAGCCTCATTTTAAACCTTGCTTACCTCTGATTTCTGCACAGCACCTCTGTCTCTTGCAGCTGCTTGTGGGGCGGGAGCCAGATGGGTGAGGATGTCACCACCTGCAACTTAGCTCCTGGCTACTGCCTCTCCTAACATGGCTGCTACTGCTTAGCAAAGAATAAGGCCTTGGTCCTTACAGGCTGCTGTGATGAACAAAAAACTAGTGAAGTGAGGGTGGGAGTGAGTTGTTGGGAGTGATTTGGAAGGGGGTGTTTGAATGTATTAGTCAGTGGGGTGTGTACGGTGGGATGTCTGGATAGGCTTAAGAGACACCAGGATGGGGAAAGCGGAGTTCTGAAAATGGCCCCTTCCCATTCAGCAAAACCACACAGTTGTGGCACAGAGTCAGCCTGGTCTTGGATGAACCTGCTGTTCTCCAGACCCTCTGTCCCACGGGCACTGAGGCACCCTGGCGGCAGATCTCACCCCAGCTGGTCAGACTGAACCTGATTCTGCCCTCAGTTCCAGCAGGGTGAATCAGGAATAAGCACAGCACAGTGAATGGGGTCTCTCTAGGTTTACACCATGGCAACCTGGCCAGGAGTCTGCAAGAGAGTGAACAGTCTCCCCCAGGACATATCTGGGCATCCAGCCCTTTGGGGTCTGTCCAGGAGAGGAGTGGGATTCCAGCCCTAAACAGAAAGTCCTTGCTGGGGATCTGAGGCAGGGGACCAGGAGCTATGGGGAAGTCATGGATCAGCTGACTGTTGTGTGTCTCATGCCCCCGCCAGTGGTTTCCCACGGTTGTTTCCTGGCTCCCTCCCCACAAGCAGCTGCAAGAGACAGAGGCGCTGTGCAGAAACCAGCGCCTGGCTGAAGTCTCAGCACCATGCGATATAGCTGGGGTGGAGTATGATGCAGTCAGACATGTCTATGAAGTGAAATTCCCCAGTGGATGGACCACAGGACTGACTGTGTTCCCTCCGCGGGCCCGCTTGTTGCTAGGTCCCAGCTGCCAGCCCTGGAACCTGGACCAGGCTGGAACAGAGGAAGAGCAACATCCCAGGGGCACAGCCCACTCTCTGGGTCCACCCCATGCAACCCCACTGCTATCAATCAACAGCAGGTCTGGTCCCATTCCCACTTCCTGCCAGGTATATGTCATGTCTCCAGGCACTACCCTGTCAACCTGTTCTCCCCCATGCACCTTCTCCTGGTCCAGCAGGGCTAGGCACAGCAACAGTTTCTGTGGGGAGAGGGTTTGGGGATGCCGCAGAAACAGCAAACTGGGCACACAACTGTTCCCTGCCCACAGCTCCCAGCAGTGGCCTGGGGTCAGACCTGGATTAGATTAGAGCGAAGGGCCAGTCCTGCTTTAGCCTGCACTCTGCCGGTGCCAATGCGGTGAGAAGTCCTGTGAGTGCAGTAGTTCTTTGACTGCCCCACAGTGCACCTGGGCCTTCTGGACCATCCCAGAACCCACTGTGTCTGGGGCTACGCACCTAGAGGGCCGTGCTGGTGCGTTGGTCGAGAGCAGTCCTGGTAACATGGACGTGGGGTGGAAGTGCAGTGGGTCAGCCCACAACTAGCACTGACCCTATGTGCTTACATGACATCTGTGCAGCTGTTCTGTTCAGAACAACTCAGTTCCTCAGCTCACCCAGGGCCTGACGGCAGCAGGGCTAGCCAGCTACATTAGCTGGGCAGAAAGGGCCCCATTCTGTTCTCTGAGACACTGTGCAATGGCAGAAGCAGTGCACAGGCCCTTAAAGGCTAGATCCATCTGGTTTTGCTCAGTCTTGGACTCCAGGCCTTTCAACACGAGCCTTAGTTCTGGGGCTGCATGGGAGCGGGCAGCTGACCCAGGACATATTTGCTCCAGTGGCCTTGGAATTTCCATGATGCTCAGATGCCCTCTGCTGGACAATGGCAAGCCAGCAGGAGAAGAGGCCAGCCTGTGGGTCTGGCCCCCTGGCTGGGCTGTCCTTGCCCTACAAATAGCTCTGGCTCTGATTTTCCAAAGTGATCCCTGTGCCAGCTGCCAGCTCTGGGGCCTGGATCATGCACAGATGCTCAGGTGCCCAGTGGGCTCAGCATCAGTCATAGATGGACACACCATCTGGCAGGGGTTCCCGGGGGCGCAACCTGGTGCAGGAGTCAGCAACCTTTACTGACACCTCACCCGACCCCTCTGCCCCAACCCCCAGCTGGTGCCAGTGGCCACCTAAAAATTCGATGGTGGCCACAGCTGGAGTGGGTGTGGGCACTTCCCAGGCATTCCATGGAAAGGAGTAACTCATGGAAAGAAGTCACTCTGAGCAGCTCCTCTTGGTGGTGTTCCTGGGAACAGAAAGAAGCTGCCTAGAGCGGCTCCTCTTAGGGGTCCCCAGGCATGCCCCAGAAAGAAGCTGCCTGGAGTGGCTCCTCTTGGGGGGTACACAAGCATATTATGGAAAAAAACTGCCTGGAATGGCTCCTTTTGGTGGTAACACACTGTGGAGAGAAGTCACCCAAAGCAGCTTCTTTACGTGACATGCTTGGGGAATGGTGGGTGTCTGCTACAGACCGCCAGACCAGAAGGAGGAGGTGGATGAGGCATTCTATGGACAACTAACAGAAGTTTCCAGATCATAGGCCCTGGTTCTTATGGGTGACTGCAATTATCCTGACATCTGCTGGGAAGGCAATACAGCAGTGCACAGGCAATCCAGGAAGTTTTTGGAGAATATTGAGGACAACTTCATAGTACAACTGCTGGAGAAACCAACTAGGGGCCTTGCACCTCTAGACCTATTGCTCACAAACAGAGAAGAATTGATCGGGGAAGTAGAAGTAAATGGCAACGTGGGCAGCAGTGACCATGAGATGGTAAAGCTCAGGATCCTGATCAATGGAAGGAAGGAAAGAAGCAGAACACACACCCTGGACTTCAGAAAAGCAGATTTTGGCTCCCTTAGGGAGCTGATGGACAGGATCCCTTGGGAGGCTGATCTGTAGGGGAAAGGTGTCCAAGACAGCTGGGTGTATTTTAAAGAAACCCTGTTAAAGGCACAGGAAGATAACATTCCGATATGCAGAAAGAACAGCAAATGTGGACAGCGCCAAGCGTGGCTTAGCAGAGAACTCTGCGGTGAGCTGAAACATAAAAGGGAAGCTTACAAGAAGTGGAAGCTTGGACAGATGACGAGGGAGGCATATAAAGATATTGCTCAGGACTGCAGGGATAAAATCAGAAAGGCCAAAGGGCAATTGGAGTTGCAGCTAGCAAGGGATGTGAAGGATAACAGAAAGGGGTTCTACAAGTATGTCAGCAACAAGCAAAGGCTCAGGGGTGGCGTAGGTCCCTTACTGAATGGGGCAGGCATCCTCATGGTGGATGATGCGGAAAAGGCTGAAGATCTCAATGCTTTTTTTACTTCAGTCTTCACAGGGAGGGCCAGCTCCCAGGTTACTACACAGGGTAATGCAGAATGGAGAGAAGAGTGGCCCTCGGTGATGGAAAGTCAGGTTAGGGACTACTTAAAGGAATTGGATGTGCACAAGTCCATAGGGCCGGATGAACTGCATCCGAGGGTGCTGAGGGAGTTGGCTGAAGTGATTGCAGAGCCACTGGCCATTATCTTTGAGAACTCGTGGCGAATGGGGGAGGTCCCGGAGGATTGGAAAAAGGCAAATATAGTACCTATCTTCCAGAAAGGGAAAAAGGAGGATCCCGGGAACTATAGACCGGTCAGCCTCACCTCAATCCCTGGGAAAATCATGGAGCAGGTCCTCAAAGAATCCATCCTGAAACACTTGGAGGAAAATAGAGTGATCAGGAACAGTCAACATGGATTCACCAAGGGCAAATTGTGCCTGACCAACCTGATTTCCTTCTATGATGAGATGACTGGATTTGTGGATGCGGGAAGAGCCATTGACGTGGTATACCTCGACTTTAGCAAGGCTTTTGATACGGTTTCCCACAGCATTCTTGTCGGCAAGTTAAGGAAGTATGGGTTGGACGAGTGGACTGTAAGGTGGATAGAAAACTGGCTAGATCAACAGGCTCAGCGGGTAGGAATCAACGGCTCGATGTCTAGTTGGCAACTGGTAACGAGTGGAATGCCCCAGGGGTTGGTCCTGGGGCCGGTTCTGTTCAACATCTTCATTAATGATGGGATAGACTGCGTGCTTAGTAAGTTCGCGGATGACACCAAGCTGTGGGGAATGGTAGATACTCTGGAGGGCAGGGACAGGATCCAGGGAGACTTGGACAAATTGGAACACTGGGCCGAAAGAAACCTCATGAGGTTCAACAAAGACAAGTGCAAAGTCCTGCACTTAGGATGGAAAAATCCCATGCACTGCTACTGGCTGGGGGCCGATCGGCTAAGTAGCAGCGCTGTAGAAAAGGACCTGGGGGTTATGGTGGACGGGAAGATGAATATGAGCCAACAGTGTGCCCTTGTTGCCAAAAAGTCCAATGGCATATTAGGCTGCATCAGTAAGAGTATTGCCAGCAGATCGAGGGATGTGATAATTCCCCTCTATTCTATACTGGTCAGGCCGCATCTGGAGTACTGTGTCCAGTTTTGGGCTCCCCACTACAGAAAGGATGTGGACAAATTAAAAAGAGTCCAGCGGAGGGCAACAAAAATGATTAGGGGGCTGGGGCACATGACTTATGAGGAGAGACTGAAGGAACTAGGTTTATTTAGTCTACAGAAGAGAAGACTGAGGGGAGATTTGATAGCAACCTTCAACTACTTGAAGGGTTGCTCCAAAGAGGAGGGAGCTAGGCTGTTCTCGAGGGTAACAGAGAACAGAACAAGGAGCAATGGTTTCAAATTACAGCTGGGGAGGTCAAGGTTGGATATTAGGAAAAACTTTCTCACTAGGGGGGTGGTGAAGCATTGGAATGGGGAGGTCGAGGTTGGATACAGTGTTCCCTCTAAGCTGCGTGGGTGCGCGGCCATGCAGCGGCCGTCACAACCCCCGCACAGCACTGAGGGACCCCCGCGCAGGCCGGCAGCCCCCACCAGACCCCCGGGGCTGCGGCTTTGCCGCGGCAGACCCGACCTGAGCCCGGCCTCTGGGCTGGCCCTCCCCGCCCCCAGGGCAGAGCAGGCAGGCTCAGGGCCGGGGCATGTGCGCGTGCCTGCCTGCCTGCCCCATGCGGCCGGGGCAGCGGGGTGGCCATGGCTGGAGCAGGCTCCCGGGCTCCCACCCGCTGGCCACCTCGACTTCCCGGCCTGGGGCCGGGGTCGGCTCCGCTCTGCCAACAGCCTCGGCCTCCCAGCACGGGGCCAGGATCCATCTCCGGTGCCGGGGTCTGCTCTGCCCTTCCGGGGCCGCGTTCGGGTCCCTGCCACCAGTGGCCTCGGCTTCTTTCTTTCTTTCTTTCTTTCTTTCTTTCTTTCTTTCTTTCTTTCTTTCTTTTCTCAGCTTCTTTTTTTCCTCCTTTCTCTTCTTTGCCTTCCTTTTTCTTCCCTTCTTTCTCTTCTTTGCCTTCCTTTCTCTTCCCTTCCTTTCTCTTCCCTTCCTTTTTCTTTCTTTCCTTTCTTCTCTTCTTTTCCTTCCTTTTTCTTTCTCTTCTTTTTTCTTTTTCTTCTTTCCTTCTTTCTCTTCCTTCCTGCCTCCTTCTTTCTCTTCCTTCTTTCCGCCTTTCTTTTCCTACCTTCTCTCTTTTCTTCCTTTCTCTTCTCTTCTTTTTCTTGTTTGCCTTCCTTTTTCTTTCCTTCCTTCCCTTCTTTGCCTTCCTTTTTCTTTCTCTTCTTTGCCTTCCTTTTTCTTTCCCTTCTTTCTCTTCCTTCTTTCCTTCTCTCCACCTTTCTTTTCCTACCTTCTCTCTGTTAGTCTTTAAAAGTGCCACTGGACACTGTTGTCTTTCTGCAATAGACTAACACGGCTACCCCTTTGGAATTTGACTTCTTTTTCTTGTTTGCCTTCCTTTTTCTTTCCTTCCTTTCTCTTCCCTTCTTTTTCTTGTTTGCCTTCCTTTTTCTTTCCTTCCTTCTCTTCCTTCTTTTTTTCTTTTTCTTTTTCTCTTCTTTGTCTTCCTCTTCCTTCCTTCCTTTCTTCTTTCTTTTCCTTCTTTTTTCTTTTTCTCTTCTTTACTTCTTTCTCTTCCTTCTTTCCTGCTCTTTCTTTCTTTGCTTCCTTCCTTTCTTTCTCTTACTTCTTTTTTCTTTTTCTCCTCTTTCCTTCTCTTTTTTCTTTCTCTTCCTTCTTTTTTAAAAAGCTTTTTAAAAATTAATTTTAAATAAAAACCTTTCTAAAAATTAAATTTCAATTCAAAATTCATTCAAATTCAATTAATTAAACACAATTAATTAATTCTATTTACAATCACTTTAACTTCAATTAATGCCTATAATTTCAGTCGTGTGAGTTTGCACAAAAATTTTATTCAGAAAAAGTTTTGCACACGGCTTGAAAATTTTGCACACAAGCCGCCAAACCTTAGAGGGAACATTGGTTGAATATTAGGAAAAACATTCTCACTAGGAGGGTGGTGAAGCATTGGAATGGGCTACCTAAGGTGGTGGTAGAATCTCCATCTTTGGAGATATTTAAGGCCCGGTTAGACAAAACCCTGGCTGGGATGATTTAGTGGGAGTGGTCCTGCTTTTTAGCAGGAGGTTGGACTAGATGACCTTGTGAGGTCCCTTCCATCCCTATAATTCTATGATTCTATGAATGTACTTGCATCTGACGAAGTGGGTTATAGCCCATGAAAGCTTATGCCGAAGAAAATCTATTAGTCTATAAGGTGCCACAGGACTCTCGTTGTTTTTTAATATGAAATAGTATCATAAATGGTCCCCTAAATCTGGACAGCGTCACAACAGGCCCTCAAGATCTGCAGCCCCTGGCACAATCTTGCTCCCTAGGAAGATGCTGGCCAGTTCTGATGGTCCCCATGGTGATGGACAGGAAAGAGGGGGACACTGCAGCAGCACCTTCCATCATGAAATACAGTGTGAGCCCCAGCTGGCCAGCAGAGGGCAGGGCTCAGGGGAGAACGTGTTGCTGGGCTGGTGCCCAGCAGGGAACAATGCTGTTCTGCCTTTTGCAGTGGGATTTGTTTTCCAAGAGCCATGTGAGAATGGAGCTGCCTGTCCTGTTGTGCGACCCACGGGGGAAGCTTTGGCACCTCCAGGAGGAAGCCAGCTTCCGTAACAGAGCTGGTGTTTCCAGCATGTGGCTGATCCTGCTAAGGAAGCCCTGAGATCCATGGGGCGCAGGCTGGGTGCCCACTGCGCAGAGTGGGGGCGCAGACCAGGTGCCCAGTACACAGGGTGCGGGACACGCTGGGGTGGAGGGAGAGGGCAGAGCAGGAGCTGGCTTCTTTCTCTGCAGAGGCAAGGTCTGGGGGCACCTCTCCGCTCTGCCCAACTCCTCTGGCCTTGCTTGGCCTGGCTGGGAAGGTCTCTTGGCCTTTCTCACCCCCAGGATGCAGGGACCCACTGTCTGTGTGTGGGGAGAAGTGCAGGCTGTAAATCCCTCCCCCCTCCCCAGTGCATAAAGGCCCCAAATGGCTCCACCCAGAGCCGCCTCCTTCCCATTTTCCTGTTTTGTTTGGCCGTTTTCCCTCCTTGCCATGAACAATGGATGGGGAGGAGAATTCAGAGACCAGCTGGCTGCCAGCACCATGTCCTCAAGGCTTGGAGCAGGGAGGGCCATAAGCTAGGACTCCTGGATTCTAGTCCCATCTAGGCCACTGAGTTACTGGGGCTGAGTCCATTCCTTGCTCTGTGCCTCAGTTTCCCTCTCAGTGAAATGGGGCTTTGGGGCCTGCCCATCTTCTGATGGCAGGGGTGGGGGGTGAGCACTGCCCATTAATGCTAGTGTCAACTGCCAAGGAGAGCGATATACCTGCTGGTGGAGGTGCTGAGCCAGCCCAGGGCTCTGGGAAGAGGAAGAGTTAAAGCTGTTTCATAACGACTTCCCACTGTGGGTTGTTCCCAGGAAATTCAGCAACCGTCAGGGAAGGTGCCCTGGGCAGGTCTGGGTTTGCAGCAGATCAGAGCATGGAACACCCAGAGAGGTTCCCAGCTGAGTCCAGCCCTGCTCAGCCCAGTCCCAGTGGAGATGCCCCTGGTGCTCAGCTGGCAGAGCTGCCCCATGAGGCTCTGGGTTTGAGTTTGGACCACAGAACTACCCACCTGGGCTGGAGCCCATGCCCCTGCATGGCAGGGTTGACTGGGCCAGGGACTGCACTGCATTGTGGTGCCGAAGGAATCTGGCCCTGCTCTGTGGATGCAAAGAGACCATCCATCTCCAGGGTTGGCCACCCTGCACCTGCCCCACCAGCAAAGGGCCCGAATGGCTCTGGCAGAGGCTGCGACACGGAGGCAGGTCTGGGCAGGGCCTGGCTGTTGGGTGATTAACATCGACTCTCACTGTAGTTGATGTAATAGGCCCCGGAGCTGATGCTCATGCTGAGCTGCACCAGGCCCAATGCAGGGCAGGGAGCAGGGACACCTGGCTGGCTGGCTGAGGCCACAGTGGGGAGAGCAGGGCAGGCCTTGGTGCGGCTGACATTACTGACTGGGGCTTGGGAAAGGGGAGGCTGCTGGGATACACATGGACGCTGCTGCTCGCAGTGAGGGGGCCGAGCGCTGTGGGTCAGCCGTGGGTTCAGGGTTCTCACGCAGCCACGTCAGTGCAGCCAGTCCGCCACCATTCCAGCCCTGCACTCCCCACAAACACAGCTTTGATGGTGCCCCTCAATCCTGACCCACTGCCAGCCCTGGAGTCCCTCCCCAGTGCCCTTAACAGTTGGGTGGAAGGAGACCCAGTTGAATTCTTCTTTTCGCCTGGAAGAAAAAATATTTTCTAGCCTGACAGCCCCTCCAAGGTCAGGAGGGTTTTTCCCAGTGAGGCAGCTCATTAAAAACCCCAGCAACGAACACTAGGAATCCGGAGCCCAACTCAGCCTTGCGGGGAGTGGGTACACTCCTCTAGCCCTGACTGTACCGCTGTGCAAAAGTGCTTCTAATAACGTTCTGACCTCAGGGCTCTTCCAGACGGCAGCTGCATACACAGCGGCCCTCTGCTGCCTGTTGCTGCCGGCCACACTGGGGGGGCTTGCTCCTGGGGAGGGCTGGCTCCAGCCACAGCAGCCTCGTATTCCCACGATCCTGGGACCAGCCACTCCCTCAGGTCGCTCCTGGCCGGGTGCGTATCAGATTGGCCCCCTGCCCACTGGGAACACAAAGGCTGAGGGGCGATTGGCATCTCAGAGCTGGGCTGGGCCATGGGCAGTGGCGGCGGCTCAGCCCCCCAGACACCCTCTGTATGGCTCCCTGGTTCCCTGCACGAGTGATGGGAAGTGCGCACCCCAGAGAGCAACGCTCAGTGCCCCCCGGCCCCCCGGCCTTTACCTCATGGGATTGTGCCTCACTGAGCTGCTTTTCCCTGGCTGATTTAACAGCTGAGGGAAGCCACCTACTCACCCAGTAGGGTGGGGGGACTGGGAGCCAGGACTCCTGCATTCTGTCCTGGCTCTGAGCAGGTGGGGTATAGTGGGTTAGAGCTGGGAGCCAGGACTCCTGGGTTCTATTCCCAGCTCTGGGAGGATGGGGGGGACAAGATGGTTAGAGCTAAGGAAGGAGGGCCAGTACTCCTGGGTTCTCTCCTAGCTTTGAGCTGGTGGGATATAGTGGATTCTATCCCCGGCTCTGGGTGGACAATGTGGGGGAGCTGGGTATGCAGCAGACCCCATGCCTACCCAGACTGAGGAATAGAACCCAGGAGCCCCAACTCCCAGCCTTCCCGATCCAAGAGACCCCACCCCCATCAGGTCCCCTGTGGCCCAAGTTGTGTGTGACGGGGGCAGTAGGTTCTCTGCTCTCCCTGCCCCCACTGCCCAGAGTATGTTCTCAGGCGCTCACTGGTGTGAGCCAGGCATAGCTGGACTTGCCCTACTGGTGCCTGGGGGTGAAATTCCCCCTTCCGGGGGCTCTGGGCATGGCCTGCCATAGGGAAGGTGGTGGTAGCTCCAGGCACCCTACGAACCATCACCTCCCCCAGTCTCTGTGCAGCCAGCATGCTGCTCGGGGGCTCCCCTACCCCATGGGCCAGGCCTGGTTCTGGGGGAAGGAGCAGAGATACCCTGAACTGCCAGATTGCTGCAGGCTTCTTGCAGCAGCTGAGACACCAGGAAAACCCAGGCCCTGGCCCTGTCGCCCCCCGTGGAGTTCAGCCTCTAGCGCTGCTCGCTTGGTCCCCTGGGAGAAGGGGGGGTGAGCGGGGGGCAGAGCTGGGGCTGCCATGCTCAGGCCAGCCAGGAGCCAATTACCCGCCCCATAAACCCTGAAAGAATTCCAGGCGGAGAGACTGTAACCAGATGAGGGGTGAGACTGCCAGGCAGGAAATGCCTGAGAGCAGCCAGGGGAATCCAGGCTAGCTCAGAGCTCGTCGGCTCCATCCACAGGGGATGGATGCAGGCTGGGCTGGGCGGTTCAGGACTGGGGCTAGGGGACCAAGGTCAGAGCTGGCCCTGGCCCTGCTCTTGCTTTGGGCGAGGAACTGCAAGGGCCAGGGCGCACAGGGCTGGCCTCCCATGGGCTCCTTAGGCAGCCCCAGCATGGACTCCTCATGCCCAGACATGCCAGTGGCCCTCCTGAGCTCTGTGGGGCCCAGGGCAAGAAGCACTGCCTTATGCCAGGCTGGCTGTTCTTGGCCACTGGGGGCTAGGGTTGCCAAGGAGCAAGTGGGAGGGGGTCCCTGCCCTTTGTTACCCTAACACCAAAGGAGCCTCTTACCAAGCCCCTTCAAATCCAGCTCTTCTGGCTCAGGGTTGCTGCTGCCAACCAGCGTCCTCGCCCCCCTTCAGGCCTTCCCCACCCTCCTTCTCGAGCTGGGTCATAGGTCTGGCCCTCTGCAAGAAGCTTCTGCCCCAGCACCTTGTTACTCACACTTTTCACCAGCTGGCAGCACCTGCTGGAGTCCAGGAGCTTCTCCTTGGGAGCCCTCCTACCGCTGCCAGCAGCTGGCCACCTTTCCCCAGCCAAGTGCTCCTCAGTGACATCAGTTAGTTTCTGACAGGTGGGCCAAGCTGGGCTGCTTCTGCTTACCACAGCTGGGCCTGCCTCCTTTTGCAGGATGGCTGCTCATGTGTTGCTGCAGGAACATCCCCAGGACAGACCGACCCTCTCGGGAGGGAGAGTGCCTGTGAGCCTGTCACTCCACTGCTGCCAGTGGCTGGGAAGCCACACAGCGTCAGCTAACTCACCAAGCAGCGCGACCTAGACCCTCTAAGGGGCCTTGGCTTTGCCAAGCTCCATTCCGAATATCAGAGCCAAACTCCTCCTGCCCTATTAACCAGGCCGCCTAATGCCCCCAGACCATCTACATGCGTGATCTGACAGTGGTGCTGGGACTGGATTCGCACCTGTCTGAGTGATCCAGCGCAGAACCCACTCCCCAGAACTCTGACCCAGTCACCAAATTGTTGTCTGGGACAGGTGAGTGTTTGTTGTCCCATTTGGCCCCATGAATAGGCAGATTCCTTACTGAGCTCTCTCCCCTGGCCAGCCCTCAGGCTAGGACTGCATCATCTGTCATCCAGGACTCTGCAGCTAGTGCAGGACAGAGACCCCTGCCCTTCCTTCACAGATGGATAGGACTGTGGCTCTGGTTAGCCCTTTCCCCTCCCTGCTGCACAGGGGCCCTGTGCTCCATGTTTGTGGCTCCTACCAGTTGGTCCTGGGTACAGACAGTCCCCAGCTGGGCCGGGTGTGGTGCAGTTTGCTGGAAGCTCAGACGCCATGGGAACATGGCCTCTCAGTTCCCTGCCTAGCCCTGTGCCGCCTGCCCATAGGAATGGTGTGTGTGTGGGGGGGGGCTGGAGCACACGCCATGTGTGAAACAAGCCCAGGGGGCTGTAGTGTTCCCTTCCCTTGTCGCAAACATGTCCAGACAGGCAGCTCCCTCAGCAGCAGCCGCCACTCATCACAGAGCTGTGGAGAATTGTACTGAAGAGCTATGCCAGCCTGGTGCCACGGCCCAGTAACCCAGCCAGCAGGGGGCACCTGGGGACTCTGGGCTAGTGATCCCCAGGCTGTGCCCATCATCATGGCGTCCCAGCCCCCGTTAGCTGCTCCGGCCCCGTAGCTACTCATATCATTATCCCTGATCTGGGTGTGACAGACAGCTCTGCTGACCCCATGCTCTGGTCAGGCTCTTCTCCCACCACTCCCCCCGGGGGCTACCTGAAGGACTGAGGCACAAAGTCCAAGAAACTCCACGTAAACCAGGAGGGTTCCTGAGATGGATTGATCCAGCTCCACTGGTTCCTGGTGGATACTTGGCCCCATCACAAAGCTACCCCCTAGCTCAGGCTGATGGGCCGTTGGGGAAGCCCAGGGGTGAGATAGCAGGGGGCTGTGGGTCAGTATTGAGGGGCACTGGCAGATCCAGGGGGGTGGGCACTTGCAGAGACCCTCACCCCTTGCTATCAGTCACTGATCATCTCCACCAGACTGGTCCATAGAGGCAGGGACTGGCTGGCAGGGAGCTGGCAACAGATGGGCCCAGACAGAGTTGCAGCCAGTGGGGGATGGGGCTTGTGCCCTCCCTGCTGGGGGATAAAGCTCCCATCTCCAGGGGAAGCAACCAGGCACCACATGAAATGGGCTTGAACATTGCCCTGCCCTGGGAGTTCAGGCTCAGTTTCCTCCTCCACGGGGCTCAACTCCCCCTGCATGGAACTGTCAGCTCCTCTTCCCACCCCACATGGGGCTCAGCTCAACTGCCCTCCCTGCTTTCTCACCTAGGTGGTGCTGTGTGGCTCCAGCTGCTCTCTGCCTCCCCTCCAGAGCCTGTGTGGCAAGGCTGCCCGGGGCTGGTAGCCCCAGTGCCTCTCGTGTAAACCCTCCTTGCTGTTGCAGCTGGACACGGGAACTTGCTTCACTCCTGTCCCATAGCCATGGGCCATGGCCTTGTCCTGCCCCAGAGGTGGCAGCATTTGGCTGATGGAGGAGGTGGGGTGGGGCGTGGTAGTGAAGGGAGGCAGGTGTCCGGGAGATTCCAGCGTGATTATTTACTCCCCGATGAGCCGAAGTGGTGAATTGGTGTGTCTGGTTGGTCCCTTGCTCCTTTCCAAGGCATCACAGTCACTCCTGGCCTGAGACCTGGCCCCTCTGATCCTGGCAGGTCTCTGGCGCAGGAGGCAGAGGCTCAGATGGTAATTTTGTCCCAGGCCGCCCCAGCCCCAACGGCTTTGCTGAGGGGCTAGGCAACAGGATCAGAGTGTCCTTGGACTAGGAGAGTCCCATAGGTTGACAGGGCCAGCAGGCTGCTTTCCCCAGGTACCCAACCATGCAGGAGATCAACCTGACCTCAGCAGAGCAGTGGCTGTGTGCTGGGTAGAGCTGGGCAAGAGACTCATTGGAGCCAGTGACACCACACAGCTGCACTTTGCTCTGACAGCAGGACTCAGGGAAGCAGACTGGTAAGGTCTGGGGAGCAGGAGGCAGCAGGAGCAGGTGAAATTGTGGCAGAGGATGCTCCAAAAAGAAGCCAGGCTAAACTCTGCCCCTCTTTGGCTGCCCACTGGCATTCGGAGAGGCCACTCCAGTTCTAGATCCTCCTGCAGCACCTTGCTCTGCACTGGCTAGCTCTCCTTTGCAGCCTGACCCTGTGTGCCCCTGTACTGGCTTCCCACCCAGCAATGTTTGGTTGGGGCCAGAGATGGGCATGGGGCCTGGCATGCAGAGCAGCTGCCTGTGGTGCCGTTGCTCTTGAAACTATAGAGATGGGCCCAGATGGTGCCCCCTCTCCCTTACTGGGAATCAGGTAGCAGCTGGACCTAAGCAGCTGGGAAGGCTGGCCAGGGCTGCTTAAAATGGGATAACATCTGTGGCTGATTGGCTGAAGCCACAATGACATCATGCTAGGTGGCTGAGACCGTGCCTTGCAGAATGACATCAGAGCAAAGTGACTCAGGGCCAGGCCGGGCTGTGCCCAGCAGCCCTTCATGGAGCTCAGCCCCATCTGTAGTATTGCAGTTTACACATTCATGGAGCTTACAGCCAGAAGGGCGCATTAGACCGTCTTGGCTGGCCTGCTGCATGGCACAGGCCAGAGAATTTCACCTGGTTCCCGCTGCACTGAGGCCACTAGCTGGTGTTTGACTGGAGCATCATCCAAGGTGCCAGCCTCGATCTGCAGAGGCCAGGAGATAGAAAGCCAACCACTGCCCTGGGAGCTCGATCCAGGGGCTAATCACCCATCCTGCACTGTTAACAGCAGGCATCTTATTTCCTTCTGGAACATGTCTGGCTTCAGCTACTGGCTGCTGGCACCTTTTCTGCCTGTCTCAGCAAGCTTAGAAAGCCCAGTAGGACCAGAGCTTTTCTCCTTGTAACACACAGTGCTCCAGTCACCTCTCAGTCTTCTCTCTGAGAAGCTAAACAGGCCAAGCTCTTTGAGTCTCTGTACAATATGTTCTCCAAAGGGTTTCCTCCAAAATTCCTTTTCGGGGCTTTTTTCTGCACCTCCTCCAGTCAAGTTAGCCTCTTCACCAGCCTCCCTCCTCCGGAAACCCAGCAATCCCAGTGCTGGATGCAGGGTCACACAACGCTCTGCTGACCAGCACCTCAGTTTGCAGCAGGGATTACAGAGGCGAAAGGGGTCTGTCTCTCTCACTGGTGCTGTGCCACCCACCCCAGCCCAGCTCCCTCTCAGAGTCATTTCCTCTATCATGCCACAACTCAAAGGCATCCTTCCTCCTCACAGCCCTGTCGGGAGCAATCCCAGGCAGTGACGGAACGTAATTATAAGTGTGCTGGCATGCCACATGTCCTGTACCTAACTGTGATTTGCAGGGATTCCCAAGTGCCGGGCCAGGTGTCTGCTCTCCACATGGCTTGTCTGTGTAGTAACAGGGGAAGAATTCCAAGTCAGTTGCATGTGGCATGAAATTCATCTGGGGGCCAGCCTGGGTGGCAATGGCAGCCGCCCCATGACAACTTGCACCATACATTCAGCCTCCCAGAGCTTTTGCATACCTGGGGGTCTCTGATGCAGCTCAGTAAGCACCAGGGCCACAGACCCAGAAACACATGGGCAGTGCTGCAGCGGTGGGGTGGGGAGAACCCAGTGCAAACCTTGACAAGGGTGAGCAGATGTCACCATTTTAGAGGGACATTCCCAATATTCATGGCTTTTTCTTATACAGGTGCATTTTACACTTTACTCGTGTCCCCATTTTTCACACTTGCTATCTGGTCATCCGAGCCTGGCCCTTGACCCACCTGCATGCCATCCTATGAGCCCCCTGTGACCCATCTGTGTGCCAACCTGTTCCTTGTCCCCCAGCTTCACTAAAGCACCTGAGGGAGTGAGTCTGTGTAGTTTCTCGTGGATGAGAAATTCAAGGGTGTTCATGGCCCAGCTGGACAGGGCCTAGGGCAGGCCATGAGAATTCCTCTCTGGAAGAATGGCTGTGAAATCGCCCTGCTTACCACAAGTGTGATCGTTCCTCTGCCTGCCAGAAATGCGCTGCCCACCTGCCTGTGGAATGCCTGGCCCCAGGGGCCCATCCTTGTGGCTTTTGTCTGCTACTCTAATCTGTGTTAAATAGCAAGAGTTCAATACCATACGGTTAACAGTGACTCCAGACAGGAAACAAGAGTTTGTTATTGTAGGGTTTACTACTGCACAATTAATAAATGAAGGGTTGTTGCTGTAGGGTCTACCTTCACACAGCTAATAAACCAGGGTTTGTTATTGTAGGGTCTACCCACACACAGCGAATAAACAGGGATTTGTTACTGTAGGGTCTACCCTCACACAGCGAATAAACCAGGGTTTGTTATTGTAGGGTCTACCCTCACACAGC
>ML685768.1:22903801-22917550 GCA_007922175.1 Pelusios castaneus
TTATTGTAGGGTCTACCCTCACACAGCGAATAAACCAGGGGTTGTTACTATAGGGCCACTCGTGCCTGCATCCTGTTTGTTTGGTTTGGAGGCCGAAGTTGGTCTCAGGGCTGGGGGCATTGTCTTTGAGCTGGCCTGTGACAGGGCTGAGGGCTGTCTGCCCAACCCCTCCCACCCAGCTCCCCAGCCCGGGAGGGGACCAGGGCTGCTCGTCCCGAGGGCCCCACATCCCGGGGTGGGGCCAGGCTTGTCCCCCACTGCGGAGTCCCATGCAGTGCAGAGCCAGAGACTCGCAACCCCAGCTACCGGCCGGGGGAAGCAGGGGGAGGGACTGGGCCTGGAGCCGCCTCGAGAGGCGGAGACACCGCCTGTGGCCCGGGGCTGAGCCGGGTCCCCCCGCCCAGCCGAGCCAGAGTCTCTGCGAATCTCTCCTGGCTCACGGAGCTGCCGATCTGGACCGACCCGTCCGGAGCCGCTTCTCCCGGGCAGCGGGGCCGACTGGGCTGAGATCAGGCCAGCGAGAGGACCCGGCCGGGCTCCGGCCACCCTCGCCCCTGCTCCTCAGGCAGCGCCCCCGACTCCGACCAGTCCCCGGGCCCCTAGCCGGGATGAGTCGCCAGGGCCTGGCTACCCAGGCGCAGACCCGCATCCGCACGGACCAGTTCGCGGACAGCTACATCCTGCTGGGCCGGGAGCTGGGCAGGTGAGCGCGCCGCCGCTCCCCACCCCAGAGCCATGGCCCCGCGGTCCCCCCAACCCCCTGGAGACCCCCGCGCCTGTCTGCGTGTCAGGTGTGAATGGCAAGGGTCGGGTGTTGTGTGTGGCAATGGCAGGGGTGTCTGTGTGTGTGTGTGTGTGTGTGTCAATGGCAGGGGTGTGTGTTACTGTGTGTGTGTGTCAATGGCAGGGGTGTCTGTGTGTTACTGTGTGCGTGTGTCAATGGCAGGGGTGCCGTTGTGTGTGTATGTTACTTTGTGTGTCAATGGCAGGGGTGTCTGTGTGTGTGTTACTGTGTGTGTGTGTGTCTCAATGGCAGGGGTGTCTGTGTGTGTGTTACTGTGTGTGTGTGTCAATGGCAGGGGTGTCTGTGTGTGTGTTACTGTGTGCGTGTGTCAATGGCAGGGGTGTCTGCGTGTGTGTGTGTGTGTGTCAATGGCAGGGGTGTGTGTTATTGTGTGTGTGTGTGTGTGTCAATGGCAGGGGTGTGTGTTACTGTGTGTGTGTGTCAATGGCAGGGGTGTCTGTGTGTGTTACTGTGTCTGTGTCAATGGCAGGGGTGTCTGTGTGTGTGTTACTGTGTGTGTGTCAATGGCAAGGGTGTCTGTGTGTGTGTTACTGTGTGTGTGTGTCTCAATGGCAGGGGTGTCGCTCTGTGTGTCTCAATGGCAGAGGTGTCGCTCTGTGTGTGTGTTACTCTGTGTGTCTCAATGGCAGGGGTGTCGCTGTCTGTCTCCATTTGGGGAGTGTAGCCCAAGTGCTGTTCTGGGGTCTCTCCTCCCAGTTGCGTGCTTTGGGGCTGCCCACCTGGGAGGGGAAGTTGGCAGTGGGCACCAAGCCTGGAGATGATGCAGGTAGGCTCCCACAGGGGTGTGCTGCAGGGCTGGGAAGAGGCAGAGAGAGCTGGTATCCCATGCAGGCCCCTAAGTGGGTTGTGGCAGCAGTGTTTGGCTGAGAGTTGGGATGGGTGGGATCACCAGCTGCTGCCATGCCCTTGGGGTTTGGCTCCCACTCCACTGCCTGGAGGTGGAGTGGGGAGGCGTCTTGCTGGTACCGCCTGTGTCCTCAGCTGACTCTTGCCTGAGCCAGGGTCACAGCAGGGAGAAGGTCACAGCATGAGGGGGCAAACCCCCTTCCCTCAAATAACCCAGTGGGGGGCATGAAAAGGGCCTTCCCTGCCCATGGCCCAACGTGCCCAGCTGACACATTGGGCTGTGGAGGGGAAAGGCAAATACAGCAGCTGTTGGTGGAGGAAGAATCTGTCACAGACACAGGGATACACATCCCTACCCCACCTGTGAGCCCTCCATGTAGCCCCCCGGCAGAGCCTGTACCCCTGAGACCTTTCCCCCTGGGCCTGGCTTTGCCAAATGCTGTTTTTCAGCCCCCTGGAGCTGAGCTGCTAGCGAAGTGCAGTTTGGATGTACCTGCCCCTTGCCAGACAGGGTGGCAGAGGTCCCCCCATCCCCCCCCTTCCGATTTCAATGCTCTGCAGACAGTTGGAAGCTGAGTGTGGTGCGGTTTCTCGCTCAGAGCAGGTAATTTGCTAGTTGCTGATTTCCTGCAAGCCCAGAGTAGGTAAATCTCTGTGGCCTGGGCCCTGGGGCTGTGATGTGCAGCTGTGCACAGGTCAGGTGCTGAGTAAGTGATGCTCTCTATATTCAGCAGGCTGCTGGCCAGTGCTGAATTCCCCAGTCCGAGGCCAGAGTCTCGTCCTTGCTTGGCTGGCCATAGCAGCAGTCTGCCCAGGCCAGGTGGCTGCATCTAGCTTCTCGTAGAGGAGCCTGGTCTGGAAATTTGCATTCCCCCCCATCTGAGCCGTGGTGCTGGCTGCCTCAGGTCCTGCTCCATGTTGGTTGCTATCTGCACTCAGCAGGGGGATGGTGGCTATGAGTGCCTCCCCCTTCTCCCCCCACCTCCCCCGCCACCCCCGAGAAATCACTGCAGGGCCGTTCAGGCTAACGGCCTCCTTGAAATCCAGCAGGGGTGAGAACAGCCAAGGCATGGCCCCACTGTTTATCCCCACCCCCCATCTAACCACATCACCAAGGGTCTGAGCCTCACAGTCGCAGGTGGGCTGCATCCCCCAGCACCCTAGTGATGTAGGAAACAGTCTCCCCGTGTTACAGCCAGCGACTGAGGCCCAGAGAGATGAAGGGACTCAGCCAAGCTCACCAGGGAGTCAGTGGCAGAGATGGGAATTGAAACTGGGTCTCTCAAGCCCCTGTCCAACACCTGGCTGACTGCACGGTCCTTCCTGCACTCTCCTGCCACTGGGGGCCGAGCTGAGAAAGTCTGAGTGGGGGGGCTGGGCTGTGTAGCCAGCCAGCCCTCAGGGAGAAGTGCCTGGTGTCCCTCACTTTAGCCTGCAGCCCCCACTACCTCCACTGGGCTACCCCGCACATGCTCTGCTGAGGCTCATCCCCCACCCCACCCCGTCCCCCGGCTATTCCTGTCTGGGTCTCTGATGGCCCAGTAGGCTGGTCTGGGGATGTGCACAGATGAGCCTGGCTGAACTAAACCCCTTCAATGGGGACACGCCTGCCCCACCCCAATTGTTGGTCCCAGGTGCTATTGGGTGGCACCTGAATGTTGGGTTCAAAGCAGCTTATGCCCATCCCTGGCATTGGCTGACCTGAGCAAAAGCTGGATTCCCAGGTAGTTCTGCAAGCTGAACACAAAGCCAGGAGCACACTGGTTCCCGCAGCCCTAGCAGACCTGGCTTTGAGCATGGAGGAAAGCAGGGCCTGGGGGGGCTCCTTTTGGGCACCTAACTCCTTGCCTGGTCCTTTCAGCATCCTCAGGAGCTTGTTCACTACAGCTGCCCCTCTGGCTTTGGGAGCCAGCCTGGGGTTTTTGCAGCCTGTGTGGAACCCCCCTTTCCTACCAGGCCCAATCCGGCCTGGCCAAGGAGGGTGCAGAGCAATGCCATAGTGGGCTGGGGGACAGCTGAACAGTGACCTAGACTAGCCCATGGCCCAGCAGTCTCCTGAGAGCCCTGCACACCACACCAGAGGCTGAGTGGTCCAGCTGAAGGTGTCCCCCCAGCTGAGACTGAGCTGGGGATGAGGGCGGGGGGTGACAAAAGGACACCAGGGCTGGGACAGCAGAGGGGTGAGGCTCAGGACAGAGGGCCCTGGCAGAGCCAGGTGTGGAGGCTGAGGTGCCAGGGCTGAGAAGTGCTGGAAATCTTCCAGCCACTGTCACTGCCCCTCGCTTTGTAGGTGACCCAGCAGCTGCCGCCATCTCCTGGTTTGGGCCACGAAGTTCTGATTCAGGGCCACATCCAGATTTTTGGGGGCTATGTGGCTCTGGCCAGCGACTGCCCAGAGAGCAGCTGAGCAGCTTGGGGCTTAGCTGCGTGGGGTGGGAGTCAGGGCTCCCTCAGAGCAGCTCTGCAATTCTGGCCACTAGTGCCCATGGGGATGGGGAGCAGTCAGGCAAGGCGGGGGGAGGGGTGCTGTTATCTGAACATGCCAGATCCTATTGCTAGCGGCACAACAGCACCCCCGCTCGTCTGTGGGCCTGCGAACTCGGTCAGATCCCAAATCAAAGGCCCTTATTAGGATCCAGAGGCACCGTGTGGCAGGTGGGGGCTGGCTGGGTGCCCCTGTGGTGAGGGGTCAAGCCTATTTCTCTGGGTGGTTCCTACTAAGTGGGAGCAATTTGCTCTGGCTTCATCCAGCTTTTCTGTGGGGCAGCAAAGTGAGACCAGGGCAGCAGCCAGGTGCTGGGAGCTCAGGTCATGCTGGGGCCTTGGTGCTGACTGATCATTGCAGCTGGCTGGCTCGCAGGCGGCCCAGCTCAGGTGGGGCAGGCTGGCAGGGGTGATGGGCTGTGTGCTGGGGGTTGAGTGTGGGGCTTCTGTGATGGGGAGGGGTGACCCATGGCAGCTGGGAAAGCGCCATTCCTCTTGCAGCTAAGGGGTGGGTTTGGTAGGGCTGGGCTGGGGCGTTGCCTGGAAGCTGTTGGATTGTGAGCGAGTGCGCCAGAGCTGTGGGGGGTGTGTGTGTGGAAGTGAACTGGCTGTGATCCTGAGAGGGGATGCGGGGTCTCTGGCTCGCAGAAGCCGGTGGGGGCAATCAGGAGCCATATGTGGGGCATGAGGTGCTGATGGGTTTTGTCAGGTGCAGTGCAGAGGGACCTGTACCCACTGTCCTTGGAGCTGGAGTGGTGGTGCGCTATGTCCTGGCATGCCGGTGTTCCCCTGGCTACTGTTTGCCTGGTGCCCAGGACACATGGTTCCCATTAGGCAATGGCAGCAGGGAGGCTGGGTGGGAAGGGAATGTCTATTTACACTCAGATCCCGGGAACGTCTCCGGCCTGCCCCGGAATGACCCTTCCTTCTGTCCACAAGGAGAGAGTTGCCCCCACCTTCACCCGCTCCCACTTAGTTGCAGGTCCCAGGCAGAATGGGGGCTGCGCAGTGTGGGGAGTGGGGTGGGATGGAGGGACCAGGGCCAATCCAGGCTCAGCTCCCTCATGGCTGCTCTTCACAGGGGAAAGTTTGCGGTGGTGAAGAAGTGCCGGGAGAAGGCCACGGGCCGGGAATTCGCAGCCAAGTTCTTGCGGAAGCGGCGCAAGGGTGAAGACTGCCGGCCCGACATCATCAATGAGATTGCTGTGCTGGAGCTGGCCGCATGCAGCCCCCACGTGGTGGACCTGCACGAGGTCTACGAGACACCCACCGAGATCGTACTTGTGCTGGAATAGTGAGTGTTGGGGGCAGGATGGGGTACTACTTTTTGGTGGGAGCTGGGGTCAGGTCTCCTGGCGGCCAGTGGGACACTGCCCCACACTGAGCCCAGCAGGGTCCTCACACATCCCGCGTCCCTCCCTGCAGGTGTCACAGCCCCAGCCCTTTCTGTAGGCACCCTTTGCTTGGCTTGTGGAAGGCTGCAGGCTGGGCCCAGTCACTGGTTCAGAAAGTGGCACGTTGGGTACCCTTGGGCATCCGGTCTATGTTGGGGAGGCGCACGCTGTCTCAGACTGATCAGGGCCCTGCCGCCTTCTTGGGCCTAGAAAACAGTTTCTAGAGTCCTAGAACAGCCTCCCCACAGAGTGCCAATAGGCTGATGGCTGTGGCTGCATCATGGCACCATGGAGCTCCCTGCCCTGCCCTGCCTGGCACCTGCACTTGCACCCTGCTGCGGCTGCCTCATTGACTGCAGGGCTGGGGCTGAGCATGGCAGGAAGTGACAACCGGAGCATGTCTGAGAAACGGCATCAGCCCCACTTCTCAGCTCCCTTTACGGGCAGCTGCTTAGCTTGGGGCCACATCCTGCCCACATGGCTCCACCGCAGGGCCCCGTCTGGGTCCCCAGAGAACCCGGCTTCCTGCCTTGGGTCTCTGCATGAATCAGGTCGGGCTCATTTTCCCGGAAAGGGACGCAAGTGATGCTGGGACAGTGACGTTGGAACAGGAGCCACAGGAGAGAAGAGCAATGTTGCAGGGACTCTGCCCCCCCACACCTCATGGGGGTAGGGGGAGTGACCATGGGGGTGACCATGCATGGAGGAGCTAGGGCTGATGCTGCAGGGGTGCTGTGTCTCTCCCACCCTGTAATGCTAGTGAAACTTACATGGCGCTGGCCCAGGCAGCTGGCTCGTCCAGCCAATGCAGCCTTTGTGCTGGGCATGAGGGTGGAAACAAACCTTTTCAGCCCCAGGCTGGTGCTGGGGGGCTTTGGCCCTTTGCCATGGAAAGGCAAATGGATGCTCTGGTCCCCAACCGTGTGCTGCAATTGTACAGTCATTGGGGAAGGTGCGTGGGAGGTCAGTCTCTGACACACAACGCTCGCTCAGCACAGCTCCCAGAAGCAGCTGGTGGTTTGGTGCACGTCTTTCCTCCAGCCAAAGTAAGAGTGCGAGCGTGGCTGGGGCTGGGAGCTGCTCTCGCTGTAACCACAGCATGAGCAGAGCCGTGTAAACCTGCTCCCAGCACCTTCCCCCCAGCGATGAGACCCATCCGAAATCAGGGCCCTGTGGCACGCATATGCAGTGTCTAGCACAGTCCCTGCCCCAGAGCTTACAAGCTGAACAGAGAAGAGGAGGGTAGGAGGGGACTAGAGTTGGGGAGAGACACACAAGAAGTCAGGACTCAGGGTTTCTGACACCCACTTGTCTGTCTCTTGTGGACTCATGCAGCTCAGTCTGCTGGCCGGGTCACTCGTCATTCAGTCACCTTCTGGGATAACAGCCACCCAGAGAAAACCAAATTGCTTTTGTTTCCCTTGGGCTCCTCTTCTGCCCACCCTCTGGGGCCCAAGACTGACCTTCCTGACTCCAGAACAGAGCCCTGCATCTCTGGGACCTTCCCCAGAGTCCCCCAGTGCTCTCCTGCAGACCCTCACTGGGGTCAGGACAGAGCCTGGCCTTGGCACAGCACAGCACAGCCACTCTCTGAGGCCTCTCTGCTCCAACTCACTCTTCCCAGCTCTTCCAGAGCAATCCCCCTTTGAACTTAGCCAGCAGGGCCAGAGCTAAGGGATCCCAGGTGTGGCTGGGGCCAGCCAATGCATGAGCGGGTTTCACTCCCACCACCTACATCCTGGCATTGGAAGGGGCGAGTCTGGGAAGAGTTTCCCAGCCTAGCTCTAGGATGGCAGGGCCGGGGATGGGCAAAGATCCATCCAGCACTGGAGTACCTGGGCACGAGCTTGCTCTGAACCTGTATCCAACACTTCCTGCCCTTGCTGGTCCCATGGGCATCGTGCAGGCCTCCTCAGAGAGGTTTCTGGTTCTCACACTTCCTGCTGTTGTTAATTACCAGCAGGCCCAGCCCCTGGCTGCCTCCCCGCCTGGGCACTCCTGGCCCACAACCCCTCTCTGTGTGGTGGGGCACAGCCCCTCATGCCTGTTGGCATGGAGCCATCCCCAGCCATCACACCTGTGACTGATGGCTAATGGCAGGCAGAGGCTGGAGGGCATTCTGTGCTCGCAGCTTCCTGTCCCTCCCGCAGACGCCCCTGGCATGGCACCAGCCCAGCTGGTGTCTGGGAACGTGCAGCATGCAGGGGAATGAGCAGCTCCATGCAGAGAGCACCATGCTTCCCTGTGCCCCTGCTGGGCTGGCCCTGGAGCTGGGCAATGGGGCAAGCAGGGCCCTGCCCTCTGGGTGCTGGGACGGCTTCCACAGTCACATAGTTGGACCTGGTGTTTGTTGGCACAGGTGGCGGGAGCTGGGCCAGGACATTGGCTCACTAAGAGCCAGGGTCTGGGATGCCGGCAGGGGCAGACTGGGATTTGGGACTCATGGGAGGCTGTGCTGGTGTGTGGGGTGGGGTGAAGCTTTCCCAAGGTGCCCCCATCCCCTGGCCATTCGTGAAATGAGACAGTGGATGTCTCCAGCTGGTTCCCATGAACTTGTACCACCTGCCAAGCCCCATCCCCTGCCCCTCTCCTGGAACCCCTAACGGGCCTTGCATGGGCAACCTTGGCCAGCAAGGTCTGGGTGAGCGTCGGAAGGATGGTGGTGCTGGTGCGCCAGGGGCTGCCCCTGGTGCAGACAGAGGAGTCAGGATGCTGGGGTTCAACTCCCCCGAGGTGGGCCTAGTGAGCAGAACCAGGGGGGTGTGGGGAGGCTGGGAATTGAGGCAGGATTAGGTGGCTGTGCTGTGTGGAGCTTCGCATGTGCTAGGCTCTGTCATCCTCTGACCCGGCACCGTCTCTCTCTCAGCGCGGCTGGCGGGGAAATCTTCCAGCAGTGTGTGGCTGAGGAGGACGAGGCATTCACCGAGCAGGATGTCGTGCGGCTTGTGCGGCAAATCTTGCGTGGCATCGCCTACCTGCACAGGAACAATGTCGTCCATCTGGACCTGAAGGTACTGGCTGGGCTGAGCCAGCAGGGGAGGGCAGTTGTTCCTGCCTGATATGGGGCTGGCACCTGCCTCATGTGGGGCCGGGGTCCAGCCCAAAGTAGCCCGGCAGGAGGACGAGATGGATGGATTCCAGCTCAGAAAGGGCTGGTTCATCCAGGGCTCCTAGCTGCCCCCCCTTCTCCCCAAGTGGGTTGGGGTTTTCCACACCCTGCCCCTGCAGCCCTGCCCTCCCCGGTGCCCAAGCCTCTTCCCTCACCCCTTACATCTTGAGCTTCCTGCCCGCAGCCTCAGAACATCCTCCTGACCAGCACCAGCCCACTGGGAGACATCCGCATCGTGGACTTCGGGCTGTCACGCCGGGTGGATGTCATGCAGGAGGTGCGCGAGATTCTGGGCACCCCAGAATACGTGGGTAAGTGGTGCCATGATTGGGAGCAGAGACCGGCTGCTGGGGCTGGGCAGGGGGACAGATAGGTTGGTTGTGCACTCATGGTGAATTTGCCTGGAGTGCCTGCCCATGGGCCCCCCCACATCTCTTTCCAGCGGAGAAGGGGGCCTGGCCCCCTGAGCCCGTTCAGCCCCGCGCTGAGCTCGCTGCACAGCCTGCTGCCCCTCCAGCGCTCCCCCCCTGGCGTCGTCCTCACCTGCTGGCAAAAGCGACAGACACGAAGCCAGTGGCATTGCTGGCAGAACCAGTAACTCTCCCCCCTTTCCCTTTGCAGCCCCTGAGATCCTAAATTACGAGGCCATCAGCACAGCCACGGACATGTGGTAGGTCTTTGGTCCTCTCTTAGGGTCACACGCCAGCACTGACCTGCTGGGGTTAGGGGAGGGGGTCTGTCCTGTCCCCGGGTGATGGGGGCAAAGTAAGGGCCCCCCAGGAGCTGGTGCTCAGAAACAGGTGCCCCCCACTCCGCCATTCACCAGGTAGCTGCAGCAATTGCTCATGGTGCCGCTTCCGCTCATCCCGCCATGGGGGGTGAATCCCTGGGGCCCCTGCAGACGCTCTCCCCCCAGAGCCAGGAACTGCCCTGCCCAGCCTTCCAGGGGTCCCGCTCCTGGCTGGAGGAGGGGCAGAAGAGCCCACAGGCTAGGTCCAATGCCCGCTTATGACATGTCCAGTCCTGCAGTTGTGGCCTCTGAGAGGGAGGCCCAGGGCTACCTCCACAACCCCCTTCCCAGCCCTGGGATAGTGTTTCAGTCAGTGGCTGTGAACTGAGGGAAGCTGGGGATGGGTCCTTGGGCCTCCCTGGGGCTGGACTGGGAAGTGAGCACAGGCAAGTCCCAGGGTTTGGCCTTGGTAGTGTGGGGGCTGCACCCCTCCTGCAGCCCCCCCCTTGCCAGTTGGGCTGACTGCCGGCCGTTCTCCCCAGGAGCATCGGGGTGCTGACCTACATCATGCTGACGGGCGAGTCGCCGTTCCGGGGGGACACCAAACAGGAGACCTTCCTGAACATCTCACAGGTGAACGTGGAGTTCCCGCCCGACACCTTCCAGGGCATCTCCGATCAGGCCGTCGACTTCATCGGCTCCCTGCTCATCAAGAACCCCAGGTACCCGCTGCCCCCACCTAGCCTTGCCCCGCCGGCCTGGGCTGCAGTCACCCACCAAGGATGCACGTGGGGAGGTCGTCCCTGGACTGGGGGGCCTGGGGGGAATTGGCTTCTCCCGTGACCCTGGGCCGGGGGCAGATTGGCACAGTTCTGCTGGCTGCCCCAAGGATGCAGGGAGACAGGCTGCCTGTCTGAGCCGTGGGTGCAAGGGGCAGGAGGGGTGAGTCACAGAGGTATGGCAGGGAGCACTAACCTTTTCTCCTGCCTGCAGGAAGAGGGCCATGGCTGAGCAGTGCCTGCAGCACCCCTGGCTGGCCCCAGAGTTGCTGCCCCCACTGCAGGCTGACCAGGAGTTGGTGCCAGCGAGCGAGGACAGTGGTGCCCCCAAGGGGGATGAGGAGCTGGTGCTGGTGGCCTCCTACACCATGGCCTGCCCCTGCCGGCAGCTTGGGGGCCTGGAGGTGCAGGACACGGAGCTGGCTGGGGCACGGAAGCCATTCCCAGCGCTGCAGGAGATCGCCCAGGAGCTGGTGTGCTGAGCCGACCGCCTGCACCCTCTCTGCAGAGTGCAATGCACGGGATTCGCCCTGGCCCTGCCATGCATTTCTGAACTGCCATGCGGCCGTGGCCCCCAGAAGGGTGGGCTCCCCACCTGCCACCATGGGAGCAGGAGCAGCTTTGACCCGGAGCCACATGGATGCCCAGCTACTGGAGGCATTGGCGCTGCTCTGCCCCGCAGCCAAGGCCCTGTGTACGTGGTGCTGTGGAGGAGGCTAGAGCCTGCAAGCTGGGGGTGGGGTGCTTCTGGGGGACTGTCTGCAAGGGGCAGAGGAGCACCTGTTACCAGCACAAGCCTGGGGGGGTGTTGCTGAGGGCTCCCAGGTCCCTGGTCCCACATGTTCACCTAAACAGGCACAGACCCCCAACTGCATGCCCAGGGACAGGAGAACCAGCCTCTGGCCCTCAGGCCATGGACGAAGAGAGGCTGCCTCAGGGACTTCTGTATGGCAGCTGCAGGAAGAGACTAAGGCCCTGTTGCTGCTAGAGGAGGCAGACATTACAGAAAAATCCTGGGTACCTACACCGGGGAGCAGCAAGCACACAGCCCAGCTCCCAGCAGGGTCACCCCTGGACCCCGCTCCAGGCTCATACAACAAACTGAAATCTGCAGCCACTTCTCCCAGCTCTGCCACATAGGGCAGTTGCAAGTGGGAGCATAGGGTGCAGTAGGGCAAAGGCTGCTTTAGCACTTAACCAGGGCCTGGGCCGGCCCCCGGTGCTGAACAGGGAATGCCATTTGGGGATGAAAGGGCCCTAGAGCCTGGTAGATGGTGTCCAAATCAGCCAATGGCCCCTTTGCACCAGGGGTCGGGGAAAGAGGTGGAGAGCTTGCATAGAAGGACTGGCTGTTCTGTGCCAACGTGCTGAATGTGGGGTGAGCCCCAGCCAGGGCAGTGCCAGTGAGGATAGCAACCACCGGGGTCCCTGCCCTAGCAGCTGGCGCCTCGGTGTGGCTTGTGGAGCCCTGACCAGCAGCCAGGGCCAGGCACTTGCTGCCGCAGCTGTGCCCCCAGGCCGTGGGTTGTGTGGCTGAGCTGCAAGGCCATGCTAGTACCCCAAGGGAGCACTCTGCACATCGCCGCCGCTCGCTGCTGCCGCTCACCACATCATCATTTCATTTTCTAAAATAAAAGAATTAAAGTTTCTGCCTGTGAAAATGTCGGTTCCTCCCCCCAGGGGGCTCCCATATCTCTGCACCCCCTGGCCCCACATGTGCACCCAAACAGGCACAGACCCCCAACCCTCAGGCCATGGACAAAAAGGCTGCCTCGGGGACTTCCGTGTCTGAGCTCAGCAGGGCCCCCTGCCTTCCACCAACAGGACCTGGGCCTAGAGCTGCACAGGAGCAGCTTAGACAGGTCAGGGGCTGCCAGTGAGGAACAAGGGTGCCCCAGGCCCAAATAACCTGCTGGGTCACACTCCCTGGCTCTGAACCGAGTCGCTTGGGGGTGTTTCGCCTGCCACCCCCGGCCTCTGCTGGCCAAGGCCCCTGTCCAGCCATGCCAGCAGTGGGGCAGCAGTTCTAGCTGGCACAGCTGGGCTCAGCCCCTGACAGGTAAAGGCACTGTGCACAGGCAGGTGCTGCATTCCCTGGTACGATGAACAGACATCAGTTAATGAATGGGGGCTGAGATATGCAGCACCTAGCCTGGCATGGCCCGCTCTGTGTGCTGAGCACCTGGCTCCCCACCAGGGCATGTCACAGTCGCTCACTCACCTGCACGGCCTGGTGCCAGGCACCAGAGCTGCCCTGGGGAGCACAGACAGATTTGCTGCTCTGCCAGGTGGGCACCAGTTTGCCCCCTTTTTCCAGTCTGCACCCAGCAACCTCTGGCCCCCGCACAAACGCCTTGGGCAGCGCCCCCCTGTAGGTGCCAAGTCACCATGGTGCCCATGGGCCGCGAGCAGTGAGCCAGCACAGGACACACACTGACTGCAGCGACCACTTGCTTTGCCAGGAGAGGCTGAGCACTCCAGGGTGGGGGTTGGAGAAAGCAGAACACCCCTGCCTTGGGTTACAAAGGCCTCAGCCCGCTGAGCTTTAAACGTCCAAGTAAGCGAGAAGTCACCACTCCTTGGAGCCAAACGCCTGCGCACTGCCGTGCCCACACTGAACCCTGCAAGCTGAGCCAGGCCACACCCCCCCCCTGACCATTGCCCAAGGCTGACTGCATTGGGCCCGGGACCCACTTCCCAGCCTACCCGGGCATAAGTCTGCAGGCACCTTAGCACCCCATTCTTACAGTGCCCTGTACCCTGCCTCCCAGTAGTTGGCTAGGCTAGGAGCCCCTTGGGGCAGCTCCCCTTTCCTCCCCCACCCCCTAGGGATTCAGAGCCACTGGGTGCAGGGCAGCTCTGTGCTAAAAGGCCCTTTGCCCATCACAGCCCCAGGTGGGCAGGGCTGCCCGTGAAGAGGCTGCACCACTCATTGTCTCTGCCGCCATCTAGTGACAGCTCAGCTGATCAAATGGACCCAGCTTCCCTCCCAGCCAGGACGGCTTTCCCCTCCCCTCCCCAGCCTGTGCACACAGCTCCTTACACTCAGCCTGGCCTGGCTCTCCCCGGCCAGCTGCAGGGGCACAGCATTGGTGGAGCTAGCTGAGGGTGACAGGCTGCAGCCCTCGAGCAGGGAAACTAAGGGTTGGTATGTGGGATCCCCAGCCTCCCCCCCAAACCCTTTGTGGATCAGCAGTGGGAGGTGAGCCCTGGAGTTCTTCTTGGCCTCCCACCTTCCCCCAACCCCACTACTCCCTGCCCCACACACAGTGGAGCAGGAACAGAACCTAGGAGTCCCAGCTCCCAGCCCTTCTGCTCTAAACCTGCTCCCCTCCCAGAGCCAGAGATAGAACCCAGGAGTCCTGACTCCCAGCGCCCATTCTGACCCAGTCATTTTTTGTCTCCCCCTCTTTGAAGGGGCTTTCCTTGAAAGCTTGGTGAAAAATGCAGATTATATTCTTAGTGTTATCAATAAGTTGTAACAGCAACATCAGAACAGTGATGCATCTAACATACACTTTCTAATTTTAATTGTCTAAGAGCAATACATTCATTCACACACACACACACACACACACACACACACACACACACACACACAC
>ML685768.1:22917560-22974573 GCA_007922175.1 Pelusios castaneus
ACACACACACACACACACACACACACACACACACACACACACACACAGATTAATGGCCCTGTTCTCAGCTGCTGGGGCAAGGGGGGGAAGAAGAGGAGAAGGTCCAGCACCCTCCGACCACCATGCTGCACTGGCCTGCTAGTCCAGTTGGGCCCTGTGGGGGGCTGGTCTGGCCAGCAGAGGGCAGTACAGCACCAGTAGTGGTCAAAGGTTTGGGCACCCAGCCCAGTGCCCTCCTTGAGCAGGGAAGCCGAGCTGGCAGCAAGGGCCCTGTGCTGCCCACGTTACGGGGAGGATGCCAAGGCTGCAGCCACACCCCAGCCCAGAGGAAAGACCAGGCTCCTGCCTGTCTCCCTGCACTGGGGCCAGGGCTGTGTTGCAGGCTGGGTCCTGTGGGTGGAGGGGCAACCACCCAGAGGCCGTGGGGAGGCAGGGTCCATGCTGGGTCCAGGGTGAGCAAAGCTCCCAGACTGGCCCTGCATTTCCAGGGCTCCGCGCAGAATGAGGCAGCCACCGGAGGGGGCAGTGGTTCAAAGGGTCTGGCAGGACCGTGGTTAAGGGTGGGTATTTTCACAGCTGGTGGGGGCTGCCCTAGGGGGGCAAGCCGTCTCTCCTTACCCCACATGGGGTCTGAGGTGCTGCACAAGGTTACACCAGGTCTTGTCCCCCATCCCCACTCCAGCTTAGGCTGCACAGATCCACCCCCATGTTGGCCTGAGCCTGCTCCCTCTGTGCACAGCTACTTCCCTAGGACCAGGAAATGGGGGCAGCTGACAGATCCCAGCATTGCTCCCAGACCTGTACAATATAGTGCAGGGAAGCATTTGAGGCCCAGGAAACCTCACTGCAGCCTTGCTCTGGGACCTTGTCTCCCTCTGGCCTGAGGGCAGGGCCCTCTTCCACTCCCACCTAGCATTACTCCTGGACAGCTTGTTAGATCAGGTGTCCAGAGCTGCACAGAGCAGGGTGAATAGCTGGTGCTGTTCTCCAGCCCCTGCCCTGTGCAGAAGTCAGGACTGATAGCAGGAAGGGGGGCTGGGGTGCGAGAGATGCCTGGGCACTGCATACAAGTAGAGGGGGAGGAGGCCCAGGGAGACAACTCCTGAGAGAAGATAGATTGTCCACAGCTATGCCTCCTATTTCCAAACTGGCAGGACAGGCTGAGCTCCAGGCCCAGGGATTCCAAACATTCCTGGGCTCTGCTGGTGCCCACACTGGCAGGAAGGTGGGGCCTGAGGTGCAGGGTAGGTATGAAGATAGAAGCAGCTGCTCTTGCCCCAGCCCCATTGCCCAGGGGTCTGCCCGGAGCAGAGGCTGAGGCTCATAAATCAGCACTATTCCTAGAACAGCTGAGGGAGACTAGCCAGCTCCCTGGGGCAGGCAGAAAAAAACCTTGGGGGCAGAGCCTACATCTGTGCTGAACTCAGGGCTGGCCCATGGGAGCTGTAGGCTCACCCAGCCCAAAAGGGGAAGACGGCTGCAGAAGTCCTGGTTTCTCCCCCAAGCCCTGCCAGGTGCTGCTCTACTAGAGAGAAGGCAGGTGCAGAGTAGATATGGCACAAGGAAGCTGGGTTCACTGGAGGGGCACTGTAACCCCCATGCAGTACACAAAGTCATGGCCTTGCTGGCCAGCCTCTGGCCCTGAGGAAGGCAGGAAGACCCTGTAGGCAGACCTGGGTACAGCCTGGGGGACAAAGAGGCAGGGTCCAGGGCCTCAGAGCAGAAACCAGTAGGAGCGAGAATAAAAATAGATAGGACCCTTGCCCCCTGCCTTCCAAGGAAGTGAGTGCTGACCTAGAGGTACAAAGAAGAGGGTCAGAGGCCCTGTCCCACGGGAACAAGAGCATCTCATCCAGCACCAGCAATGCATGCAGCTCCCCATGCATCCCCCTGCAGCAGGGAGATGGGGAGGTACCATGGTGAAACCAAGGAGGGTCACTGCATGAGGGAAAGCATGGCTCCCCAGGAGCCCTTGCCCCCCATTAGTCAACTGCCCCACTGGAAGGGGAGCCAGCAGACAGCACAAGTTCTTCTGCCAATGGCAGTGGTGTAGACAGGACACAGGTTGGCAGGACCTGTTCTGGCATGGAGGACAAGAGCAGATGGGGTTAGCCTAGGCCTCGTATGGAGGAAGCTCAAGGAATAGCCGTGGTCCTGGCTCCCCAGTAGGACGATGGGGCCAGCCTGGCTGCAATAAGCCAAGGCCAATGCTCGGGACTGATAGTGCCAGGAAGGGCCCTGGCTGGAGGTTTCCCCAGTTGCCGCTGGATTCTGAGCAGGCTGGGCAGGGGCCAGACACTCGCTGGCCTGGGACCAGCATCACCTATGGCACCTGCAGGGGGAGGGCACAGGAGGCAGAGGCTGGCTCTGGGGAACATCACTTTACCTTTCATTGGGCAGCCGCTGCTGACAGCAGGACTCTCCCCTCGGCCCATTGCTGGTACCCTGGGTGGGATCCACTGGCTCCAGCAAGGCCAGCTAGTAGTTGCTGGGTTTCTTGCTACCAATGATCTGCCTGGCTGGCCCTTAAGGGGTGGCCCCTGGCACTCCACAATGAAGTGATAGCCTGCAATGGACTGGTGCTACAGCCCTTCCACAAGTCGACTGCATGGGCCCAGGAATGGCCCCCTTCCCTGCAGAGCCAGAGCAGGGCCCACGAGCGGCACAGGCAGGCCCTACTGCTCCAGAAGGGCAAAGGAGGCAGTAGAAAGCACAGCCTCCCACAGAGCCCTGCAAGACAGCAGAAGTATTTTAACCGCAGGCAGGAAGAAGCAACTCTGCTCAGAGGGGATGGTGCCCATGTACAGAAGGAAAGGCACCTCAGAGTCAGAGTTAGCAAGAGGAAAGCAGCTGGGGAGGGCTCTGCCTGTCCCCAAACCAGGGTTCCTCCCCTGACTCTCCCCAACATCCAGAGCTCCAGGCCGGACTAGCCCCCTGGGTGCACAAGAGCCAGAGGCTGACCCAAGCTGCAGCTTTTTCTTAACTTACTAAAAAAAGACAGACAGGGCTCAGCCACAACTCAGCCCTGCAACAGGGCCTCAGGAAAGCCCTGCAGAAACATCCAGCCCTTGCAAGTCTCTACTGGCAGTTACCCTCTGGGCACCCCGACCAGCTCAGAGTCGGCAGCCCCAGCATGGAGGCGAGAGGCTGGGCTGAGGGAAAGTGGCCCCACACAGGGCTGGGCCTATCTGCCCTTCCAGGAGAAGAGAGGGAGCATGAGCCCCGGGCACCGGCCTGTAAACAGCAAAACCTCCCCAACTGCATTTAAAGTGAGCATTCCTCCCCCAGTGTCAAACGCTGGCGGGCAGCAGCTGGTCTCCCTTCCTAATTGCAAAGCCCTTGCAGGGGCGGGGCAGAGCGTAGCACAGAGCAGGACTCACAAGTTTGACTGCCCACCCTGTGCCTGACCCCAGTGCCCCAAGGCAGGCTGCTTGCTCAGGGCCCTGGTAGCATGTGAGCTGGATTCCCACCTGAGGTGTTTCAGACAAGGGCCATTTTACAAGCCAGCAGTGTCTGTCATCCCTGTCCCTTGGATTCCATCAATCACTGCTGGCCAACCCGACCCAGGACAGTGTGCAACCACACCCAGCATGGCCCACTGGTACCTCCTGGGCTCCACCCGGCCACCAGACAGAGGCAACCCCCTAGGCTTGGGAAGGCACTGCCACGGAGCAATAAATGCAGCCAGTTCACAGTCCAACAGTTTAATGGACACACACGGCACATATCACAACTGGCAGGGTCAGTTAGTTACTGCTCCGGCTGCAGGCCAGACTTCATTTCACCTCGCGTTTTGCACAAAACCAGTATTGTAAACACATAGTAAAACAGCACGTAAACAAACAGGTTCCATCACTGCAGCAGGACAGCCACTTCCCACCCCTCCCTCAACACCATGGTCATCTCAGCTGCTCCTCCCCGAGAGATTTTTACACAGCCTCACTACACAGCAAGCTGTGGGGGTTTCTAGCCCCCAACATCTGCCTGCCCCATCATGGTCTAGCACCAGTGAGCTCCCTTCTCAAACCACTGGGGAGAACCCTGCATGATCTGACATTTTCCCGTTTGAGGGCCAGTTTAAAAGGATTCCAGTCATTGTTCTAATAGTATCTATGTACACACACACAGACAGGCCCCATACAGTGCATCTATTATGGCAGACTATGTAATGCAGAGGATTTCTCTGTCTCTCACACAGACACCCACCCTCTGGGGCGGTTTCCAACATGGAAGGTTAGCAGCTATTCACACCTGTAAGAAGGAGAAAAGGCACCAGCTGCCCTTTGAGTGACCCTATTTAAATCCTATTCCCCCACGTTACTGAGTTTCAGTCTTTTCGCCTTTCACAAGACGACTTTTTCAGTAGGACGAGCGGGGCTGGCCCGATGGCCCACGGTGCTCCTCCAGTGTAATACTGACAGTGCTTCTGCAGTTCTTTGGGGCAACTCTCTCTTTGCCATCTAATGACACCAGAGTTACCCGGCCACGGCCAAAACAGAGTCCTTGGAACACGAGACTTCCTTATGCCAACTTCATTAAGCATTCGTTGAAGGTGCACGCCTGATTGGCCTGCAGATGGGCGTCCATTCTTCCTCCCAACACATGCGATGCAAGCTTCCCTCACAGCAGCTCTTGCCACTCACCTCCACTTGATCTGGAGGGACGAACGCTGCATTTCATACTTCGGTAACTGGACCGGAATGCCCTAGCACGTAGCGTTCAAGTCCCACGGACATCACATGGCAAAGCCCAGCTTGAGGGGCTGCACTGAGGAACAAGGGGATTTTAGGAACAAAAAGCCAAGAGTTCACTCGCCTTGGTTGCTAAGAATAGGCCAGAGCTGGCAGAGGGACTGATAGCGATGATGACAGATGCAATCAAAACAGAGTGCCATGCACCAGAGCCTCAGAGATGAGAACAAATGACATTAAATGGCACCAGATGCTTTTATCTGTGCATGCACACACAACAGAGAAGGGTGAGTGACACCCGCCTGCAGCTCCAGTAGGACACAGACACCCACAAATGCCCATCAGGCCCTATTTATGGTCATTAAGTGGACTGACATCACCAATCTCTGACTATTCCTCCCACACCACAGGGACAGTTGTCAGCTCAAAACACAACTCTGGTCCTGACCTAATCACAAGAGATTGAATCCAGGGCCTTGCTCTCCAGGTAAACTGCAGAAACAGCTCAGCCCAAGGGAAAGGAATGCCCCAGGATCCAGCCAGGTTCCTGCTTAGCCAGCAGTTCCAGTGGCACCAAGTGGCTGTGTGGGGAAGGCTGCAGACGCTTATCTCAGGAGAGGAAAGACGACACTCCTGGCCCCACTGCAACAGCCCTGGGTTTTGTTTGGGTTGTATGCCTGGAGCATGTGTGGATTTGGGTCACTGGGGAGTTATGAAGAAATAGGTAAGTGCTCTCTGCATAGATGGCAGAGGGGACAAATGGCCGCCCCCTGCTCTACCTCAGAGGTGCAGGTGGCTGTGTTGTGCTGTGCCAGGAGAAAGTCCCTGCCGATGAGAGCAGACCTGGCCCCTCCATGGAAAAACTGAGCTGTTTCAGTAAGTTAGATGCAGACCGTGGGAGAGAAAACTCTGGGCACAAGCTTTGGTGTCCGGGTTGAGAAATTCCCAGACATTGCTGAGGAAACAAAGCTTCTCATAGAACAAGAAACAACTCCACGGGTAAGTAAAGGCAGGGTGGGTCACCAGCCATGCACAGGGAAGTGTGAGTGAAAGCTTCTGCGAAGCATGTCAGAATCCATCTACCCAGCTCTCCCTGCCAGTGTAAAGGAAAGCTGCAGGCTAGAAACTGCAAGTGCAGGTGGAATCAGGTCACAGTAAACTGACAAGAGCTGGGGGAGGGAAAGATCTCTGCTGCCCCACACTTCCCAGAGCTAGCAGAGTAACCAGGAAGAATGATATGGAGAGAGCAGCATTTTCAATCAGCAACGAGAAGAGGATACCCATGCACAGTAGGAATGCTGCACTGGGAGAAACAAGAGGGACTGCTCAGATTTGAACGTTGCCCCAGCTTTCTCCAAGACCCCTCTGTGCTTTAGTGGATTTTAGTTTGGTTAAACAGAGGCAGCAAAGACTTTAGCCTCTTCCCTCTAAATGCTTCCCTCGCTGATTAGCTGGACTCTGGGCAGGCCGAAGTTTGGATCTAACGCAACAGGAGGTTGCATTTTCCTGCTTTGCAGGAATCTGCCAAGGCAATAATTATTGTACAATAGCATAAACCATTCCATGATTAACTGCACCAAGCCCAAACGTTTCCTATGGAATCCCCCGTAAACATGCTCAGGGCTAACCACGCTACTTGCTTAGGATAGAAAGGAGTTACTTTGAAGTCGACAGTTAAGTTTGCTACAGCGTGATGCCAGTTCTCCACTTAACAGCCTTAAAGAAATATTTTGGGCAGCTGCAATGTTATTTTCTCAGAAGCAGCACAATATCACAGACAGTGACAACTTCACAACACACACACACACGGGCTAACCACAGCACACCACACGAGCGTTGGAGTCTAACACTGCTCAGTTCGGCTGAGGGGGTCTCTTATTCATCAAATTTTCCTTCACGGATGATGTCAAATGAGAACGGCAGGAACTTGAAACCAGTGCCAGTGTAAAACTTATTCTGGAACTCAACCCTGGAAAAAAAAAAAAGAAGAGACAAAGAATGATCATTCCTCAACAAACCACAGCAGCTATTTACACAGCACCAGAAGGGAAGCAGAGATTGGCTATAACCTCATTAACAGCTGCATATTGGGACAGGCAGATGAAATAAAGCTTTCAGTAGGACAGCAGGATCAGGTCCCAACGTAAGGCATGCACCACTTAGACTTTCCTCTTGCACCTCCTAGGTGGACTGGAGAAAACTGTACCACAATGCTTTAATGGAGGAAGTTTTCAGAAACAAAAAAGGGGAGAAATCCAAGAAGTTGGTATTCCATGCAGGTACTGAAATCATAGCGTAGGGGAAATTGAGACATAGGGGAATAGATGCCTACATAAAACCAAAGTCCTCAATATCAAGGCATTTTGTCGCCTTAATCTGGGAGCTCTCACATGCTTCAGGCAGTATCATTTAAGATTCCAACATCACTGACAAAGCCAAGCTGGCTGAAATGGACTTTCCCGTTTCAGACACCTCACGTAAGAGTATTTGGTTTCCTGCACACCGAGGTCAAGATAAGCCCACTTGACCTATGATTGTTCTTGCTAAAGACATGTTCATTATTATTTCAAAACTGTACAAATGGGGACAAGAAATGTTACACAATTGCCCCGCTCCCCAAACTACAGACTACATCCTACACAGAATAAAACATTGAGTTTTAAATTTTTCTTAATAAATAGTTTAGAACTATTCTCTCCCTCCATCCCTAATTTCTAGACCCTCTCAGTTAACTGTCCAGGTTTATTTGTTGAAGCACATTTTATCTGGACCTCACAGAGTGCTCCTAGAGAAACACAGATATGCATGTTGTTTCAGAACTTCATTAACTTGGCTTTTGTTAGTTTTCCCTAATAAATTAAATTTGAAAAGGAATGACCTTGGAAAGCTTGCCTGATGGTCAACTACTGCCAAATATGGGAAGAAAAAACCCATGATTCATAATAAAAACAAGGGCAATGTTTCTGTGTGCCTCATGAGAAACACTTTCCATTCTCCTGTTCACTGGAACGAAATCCCTGCTGTGAGAAATCAGACAATAGTGCAACTCACAGGAGATTTAGCAGAGCAATTTTAACATTAGACTCAAATATTTAGGATACATTTTGCATGATGAATTTTTTTTAATGGAATAAAAAAAATTCACACTGACACTGGTAACATTCTTTGGAAAGTGACCCAGCACAAAGTCAGGAATGACTATTGCAAGCTGTATCGTTAAGCCATCAATAACCCAGTCTGCAAAAATGACAGTCGTTGACTCAGCCAAAGAGCGAAGCTTTCAGACAACATTTTGCTGATATTCTCCTGCTTGCCTGTGCAAACCGGGACAGACCTCCCTGCTAAGGAATCTCCGGGGTGAGTAGGCGTTTCCATGTGGGAGTGAAGTGTCCTTGCCAAGGCCCTCGTGTTTTTTCAGGAACCCTGATGATAAGTATCCTGTGACTAATTCCTATTTTGTAAGCCAGGGGAAATAAGAGGGGCGAGATCTGGCTCACATGCAGAACCACAAGGAGATTAAATTGTAGCCAGGATCGCTAATCTTTCTGATCCACCTGCAAGCTACAATCAAGCTTGCCCAAACACATAAGTCCTCATCAGGATCTTAGAGCCCTTGACTCCCAGGGAAGTTGTCGCAGCCTGGGAACAGCAAATGGCGACACCAGATCACTGTCATTTAACAGAAGTCCAAAGTCTAACGAAACAAGTTCCTGCCAGGCTTCTTCGCATTTACTCCCAGGAACACCCAGAGCACAAGGTTCTCCTTTGCAGTGCTGGCTCCCTGCTGCTCTCAGCGTCAAGTGCACCAACCGCACTGCCCAGCTTCGCAAAGTCTCTTGTTGCAGAACAATTTGCTGTTAGTTCCCTGCTGCTCTCAGCGTCAAGTGCACCAACCGCACTGCCCAGCTTCGCAAAGTCTCTTGTTGCAGAACAATTTGCTGTTAGTTCTGCACTTCAAGTAAAGAGGGATTTAAAGGAGTGAGTTTGTGTTCAAGCCCCTGGACCTCCCCTTGAGGTTTTTCATATGAACAGGTCTTTCCAGCCATCTGCCAGGGTCAGGAGACCTGGGGGTTTTACAGCAAGACACCTCTCCCCCCCAGGAACTGATGGGTCACATGGTGAGCTCTTATCCCAATTCAAGCATCTAAACAGGCATTTTGTTAAGCCACAAAGCTCTACTTCCATGTTTGGGGCATAAACGGCAATGCCCCAGCAAGGCACCTGAGCAGATGTTGAAGGGTCCATGGAGAGCCTGCCTTTGAAAGGGAGCCTGCTTAGCTTTGAAGTCCAGTGGCCCTTAACTGTGGTTAGATTTGCCATGGTTATTAGGCTTCCCCAAATATTCAACCATGCTTTATCTCCAGCACAGCCGATGGCCCTTCCTGCACTTAAGCAAAATGGAGATACCCTTTTACAGCCATGGCATGCTGGCTATGGTCACATGAGATTAGTCTGAGCTCGTGACCTTTCATAAACTAAAAAAATAAATAAATAGCTTGAACAAGTGGGTGGGAATCTGGCTTTACTACACCCACGTCTGCCCCCTGGATTCCAAGCAGAGCATGACTACAGTCCACCCGTCTCCTGGAAAGACAGTCCCCCTCTGGCTATGGAAAACAGACTTTGCTAGTGCAGACAGCCTTTGCCTGTCCATCCATCCAACGCTCAGGTTTCAGTTTACAGCTCAGAACAGCTAGCTAAAAAAGCAGCATGTTAATATTCCTTCTTATTTATTTTACACACTTATTTGCGGTTTACCACGTTTGTTACACGTGAAGTCTATTTTGACATCACCATCCAAAACTGCCACACCTGCCCCTCCTCCTGAGAATCTCGCCATTTGGACTTACTAACAGTTGCATGCAAGAAATTCATGCTTCACAGCCAAAGGAGATATTTAAGATCCATGTCATTGCCCTCCAATGGCTGAGCAAGAGTGCATTCTATGAACATTTGTGAATCAGTAACATACAGCTGAGGCAACACAGAGCATTAAAGAAGTGCTTTCCACATCGCTGGAAGAGAAGCACCCTGAGTGGCAGGCATCTGCCTGAGGGGTTGGCTTATAAACTCAGAAGGAAGAAAAATACAGATTAAAATCTTTAGCAAATTTAGCAACAGCTGCCAAAGTGATATAAACCAGTTGCCCTTCCTCAACTTGGACTAGCGGATTGCTGAGGTGATACTCTCAGCATGGATGGAAATAGCTCTGGGACTCCAGCGTGGAAGTGGGTTGGGATTAGCTGCTATGGTAGATCCTGGTCATTTTCCGGAGTTCCTGCAGCACTAACATTTAGCCTGGTTTCTGGGAGATATTTAACAAGTCTGCATGGCTGACTGCATCTTTAATCCAGTTTCCTACAATACTTGGCAGCACTAGAATAAAGAGTTTCAAAGTCCTTGCCACACCCTCCGCCTGACTCTCCCCTGCTGATAGCATGGCTGCAGAGATGACCCTCTCCCCAGCAACAAATGCCAAACCAAACTTTCAGTCTCCATGAGCTTACCCAACCCGACTTCTTCTGTATTAGACATGCTGCTACCCATCCCTTCCTCAGAGAGCATGAGGAGTGCTCCGAACCCTGCCCACAGGGAGATTCCACGCCTCCATTCCAGTTGGAACAACAGCATCTGTCAGTGGTTTCCTGGCCAATTCCACCACCATCTGTGTTATTCTAAGAGGGTGCAAAGAGAAGCACTCTACCCTAGAGACCTGCTTGGAAAAGTACCCCCACCACAAGATGGCAGCTCCATAAACACCCAACTGCAATGGCAATTTATAAATGCTGTGTCAGTGGGTCACAGGCCCATGTTACTAGATAAGCTCTGCTGATCTGTGTTAGAATTGTTTCTTCTCTCCGAAGTTTAAGAATGGGGGTTTTCAAGGACGTGAAAAACATGTCCGGTTGCTGCAGTGATGCCAAACTATATTAGTGAAAAGCAACTACAGAGAAAAGGAGATTTTAAAACAAGCAGTCAAGTTACTACCAAAGGGAAATAAAAGTTATAGCCTGCATTTCCAATACAGCTGAGACAGTAGCTTTTCAAGCTGCAACAAAGATCTATTAAGGAGGAGAACCAAAGATATCACTAGGCAAGTTGGTCCCATTGCCAAAAATCTGAGAGCTTTATTGTTTCAACAGGTAGCTAAATATTAACCCCCAAAATAGTCCAGTTACCAATGGAGGAATCTGTATTTTTTTTTTTAAGAAGTCCAACTGGGCATAAGCCAAACTCTTAATCTGATTTTCCCACCAGCAAGACACACATGAAATGATTTTTCTGTTCCATGAAGACAGAACCACCCACCCACTACTTTAGAATTCCAGATAGATGACGCCGCATTGACCACTACAAAAGCCAACAAATCTTACACAAAACTCTTCCGCAGCTGCTCCTCCAACAACAGCTCTATTTGGGCCTATTCTTTTCATTTTCCATGTTAGAAAAGACAGCACTGGAAATGCATCAATTTCATGTTTCGGCTGAAAAGGAATGCTAATGACCAAGAAACTTATGTCTGTTCCCCATTGAAAACAATAACCCAAGTGAGTCTCACACAGTATTTCAGATCATTTTATCTTGCTAGATTGCTTTTCCCCTCTCCAAACTTTTACAGGTTTGAGGCAATATGATTTCATTCCAGAGTTACGCTTTTGCAGTTTCTCAGTAAATGCTCTGCAGTTGTTCTATACAGCAACTGCGTTCCATGTTGTTAGTCATTCCATAGTTCAAGAAGTCCCCCTGGTTTCTCCCAGCCTGTCTGCATTGAGATGGTGAGCCACCTTTGTGTTTACAGAAGTTTAATTTTACAAAAATTGTTCTTAATCTGCCATTGCGCAAAGCTGCTCCTTTGGATAACCGTGAACATGTACTTTCAGCTACCTGTTGTGGACAACATAAATCACGTATGGCTTGACCCACTGATTGCAGGGCACTTTCAGTCAGGCCCTTTATGAATCTCTGCACATAGGCATGGAGTGATGACTGTTTAGCAGAAGGTGTATGTTTTAAAACATACCTGCTTTGTTTATTTCAGTCCACACTTTTAGAATCATGATTTTTATAGCAAATATCACTTTGAAGGAGAAATTGTGAAGTTTTTAAAATAATGTATCACCTATTTGGAAATGTGACAATGCTGCAGCTTGGAGGAGATTTAAAAGGTCAGCTACTAATTCAAAAATGCAGTTAAAATATCTGAAGACTAGGAACACCATGTACAAGTTGATGCACTGTTGAATTTTTGGCCTTGTCTGATAATGAGAGACAATACACTACAGTGGGTGTAAAATCAACATTCTTTTCATTACACTTTGCTATACGACATACTGTGAATGACAGACAGTTGTGTAAGGACAAGAAACACTAGCTAGAGAGCAATGGGCTCAATGTAACTGATGTGAAGTTCTCTAGGCTGGATGCCAGGAAAAACAAACGCCATCCAGCAGCCATTTTCATTAGTTACAGACAACTGTAGCAAAGATCCCCACCCTATACAAGATGGCTACGCTTTAGAATTCCTATATGAATCATGATTTTGTGGTTTGAATTCTGAAGATCTCTGAGCACACTGAAAAGTTTCTATATGTACCTGAAAACTGCACCATTAGGGGGTGCAAAAGGACTAAGTTTTCATCCCAAAAAGAAATCAGAGGAAGTCCAAAGAAGCTGCAGTTGTCATTACCTCCACAAATGAAGATTCCTGTGGCACCTTAAAGACTAACACATTTATTTTCACCTGCACATATTCATTCACCTGCACATATACCAATGTGATATATGCCATCATGTGCCACCAATGGCCCTCTGCCATATAAGTTACCATTACAGTATGTCCCTCCCTTCATCCCCCGCAGTAAGACAGACTTAAAACTTTAATTTCTTCTCCCCGTCTCAAAGATGCACTGCATTCAGCTTCCTACAGGACTTTCAAGACACTGTGATAAGAAAGGTGGTGCTAATTATGTTTGTTTTCATTGAGTGCCTACAACTGCCCTTTGCTCCTATTTTCTATATTCCCTATATTCAGATGGCTACCCCTTTGGAACTTATATTCAGACTATAATTGGCCCGTTTCACAATAGGAAACAATGATTTAATTCTATAACTGAGCCTGGAGTAGGACCGCACTCCTCATGAGTTACATTAGTGACTTGGCTTCATTCTTCTGGCCAATCATGAATAACACTGAACTGATGCAATAAATTACTTTTCAAGGAGATGGGGAAGAAGGAAGAGAGTTATTCAGTGTTTAGTTCTTCGTGTAGCTTGAGGGGAAGCCAAAAGTTAGCTAAATCAATTCCTTATTTTGTCTTGTCCCTATGATTACACCAGGAAGATCATCTGCACTGTGGCTGGCTGAGTTCAAACTGAAACAATAGGCGCTCTTTTAAAAAAAATGCTCCTCAACTCACTCTAGGCCTGGGTGGAGAGAAAGTGATTAATGCTCTCCACTGTGTGACCTCACTTCTCTTCACTTTCCGACTCTCTGAATGCACAGGATATTAATTACCAGCTGAGAGGGGCTAACGAAGAGCAGTGGCCCAAATCAATTTACTCCTGACAGTCACACCCTGGATTGAAGAGCTACTTCCCTTCCCTTTAAAATGGGTTGAGAAACAAATTACTACAGCTAAAGGTCTCTTCCAGTCAGGGCTGACAGTGACCCATTAATGTCATCATTTGCTGCTGGAACTAGTGTATATCTACGGTAATAACCAACAAGCTATCTGAAAGAGAGAAACCCTTTCAGGCTCTCCTGCTGCAACCCTCTGCATTCGTTAATTGTTATAAAGGGAAGGGAGCAGTAACAACAACCTTCTTCATTCGACCCCACCCTCACTGGATGTTGTCCAAGCAGGGCTTTTAAAAAAAACACTTTAAGCTGAACTGAGAGGCACATAATCAGATATTGAAAGAATGAGGCTTTCAGCCATAACCTCTGCCCAGATCACTGGTTTAATCTCTGATATCTTTAAACACATCTGACCTTCCTGGAAACAAGTCTAACTTCTCTTGCAGAAGAAAGGACCAATACAGACAGTTTTCCTGACCGCTGCACAAGATCTGGATAATGCTCGCCCAAGGCTGAGGCCCCAAGGTGTAACTACTATTGTTTCACTCGATTTTCCTGAGAAAGAATGAACTATCTGCACATGGCACTCCAGTTATTCACCACTGTGTAACACTGTTACTGATAAATGAGAAACAAAATGCCATAATCCAGCAACACAGAAAAAGAGGAACTGCTGATGGCCCAACCCTGCCACGCCCCAAGGCAGATGGCTTCGGAAGGTTTAGCTGGTTTAAATGGAACATTTTTGTGGCACAGAATGGTTACAGCCAATGTTCCCTCTAAGGTTTGGTAGCTTGTGTGCAAAATTTTCAAGCTGTGTGCAAAACTTTTTCTGAATAAATGACAGAAATTATATGCATTAGTTAAAGTGATTGTAAATAGAATTAATTGGGTTGGTTTAATTGAATTTGAATGAATTTTGAATTGAAATATAATTTTTAGAAAGGTTTTTATTAAAATTAATTTTTTAAAAGTTTTTTTTTAAAAGAAGAGACGGAAGAGAAAGAAGGAAAAAGAAAAAGGAAGGCAAAGAAGAGATGGAAGAAGCCGAGGCTGCTGGCGGGGGGAGTGGAGGGGGACCTGACCCCAGCTCCAGAGGCTGATTCTGGCCCCATGCCAGGAGACTGAGGCCGTTGGCGGAGCGGAGCCGACCCTGGTCCTGGCCAGCCCCAGGCTGGGAAGTCGAGGCAGCCGGCGGATGGGAGCCTGAGAGCCCACCTCGGCCGCGTGGGCAGGCAGGCAGGCCGGCCCGCACACCTGCCCTGGCCCTGAGCCTGCCTGCTCTGTCCTGTAGGCGGGGAGGGCCAGCCCAGAGGCTGGGCACCAGCCGGGTCTGCTGCAGCAAAGCAGCAGCCCCAGGGGGCTTGGAGGGGGTGGTGGGGGCTGCCGGGCTGTGCGGGGGTCCCTCAATGCTGCACGCAGCTTACAGGGAACATAGGTTACAGCCAGCTACTTGATGTAAACTCTAGTGACTTCACGGTAGAGGGCAGGAGCAAGGCACTAAAGTAGAAAATCAGGTCTCTAGCCTTTACCAGGTTTTTGAACCCTGGTGCTGCCAGCAGCTGCTAGCAATAGAACAAATCAGTCAGATGTTTAATTACACTCAGGGCTACTATCCACACAATGGCCCAGCCGCTCCGAGCAATGCCACTTCCACACTATTACTGACTCTTAATTTTTTAACCCAACCCTAAACTTGGCTTGGGGTAAGGAGGAAAATGTGAACTGCTTTAGGAGACAGCGCTAACGGTGGTGGTGGTGGTGAATTAATCGGTGGCCATCTTGCTTATAACAGCTTTAAAACCTCTGAGTGCCCGTGAACTTACCAGTGTAAACGGAGAGCATGCAGGAAAGCAGACAGGCCCTCCATGATCAGGAGGATTGCCACCGTCAAGGTAGCAAAAGCAGCAAATATGAAGAACAAAGCAAAGCCTCCGCCCAGACTTCTCAGACTGAGGCCAATGTGGATCACCATGGTCCAGAGCACCTCGGAAAGCTCTGCAGGGAGAAGAGCAGAAAGAATGTTGCTTATTTCAGGATGGTTGGGAAGGGACATTTTGTTTCACCAAGTGCTAACTGGCTTTACAGTAGCATTCAAAAATATCCACGGCTCTTTCAAGCTCTGCAGGAGCTGGAGGGATGGCTCCACCTGGTCTGCTTGTATAGAACAAGGACTTGCAGACAGGTAACTCAGGACCTAAAGACCAATTCTTCTCTCTGCACAGCCTGCATGGCCAGAGCTCCCATTTCCTCAGTGCTCGACATTGCATCTACACCTTCTCAGCCCAGGAGGCTCTTCATGAACACAGCTGCGTAGGCAGACCCTGGGCCATAACACTCCTGCATCTTACTACACAGACCCATTCCTGCACTCAAGAATGGAAAGACATTGCTGCTGTGGCACTACACAAGAGTGGCAGGGATCTTACAGATTAAACTTGGCCAAGGATTTTTTCCCCCCCATAACCTCCGGTAAATGACAATTCTGGTCTATAGAAAAGACTCGCACAGGAAACCAATCCTGCTGCACAGAGCCCATATCACAGGCTGGCCAAAACACAGCCCATGAGCCAAAGGTGGCTTCATGGACGACTACAAGGGATTCCACTCATCCACCATGCCATGCTTCAGCTTGGTTTTTGTAGTGTAAAGAAGTTGCAGCTCTGTGTTAAAGGGGACAGCAGTTGCAATCTGCTCCATTCTATGCAGATTCCTTTGGGCTCCTGCCATGTTGCTAATTCAGCCCCCACAGCTAAGCTACAATTGAGTGTCACTGCCAGAAGTGCCATCATTCTGTACACACTTCTTATGAAACAAGTAAAGCAAAGGCTAGAATTCTGATTACACCAGTTAATACACTCCTGTTCACCAACACCCCAGCACTGCCTGACCCCATCACCCTGGGACCAAATGCACCCAGTAATCATACCGTAGATACTATTGGAATAATCTTTGTACACATATGCCTCATGGCAGCTCATCTGAAAACTAAACCTGCTGGTCAGTATCATGGTGAAATGGAAGTAGCAATATTATACCTAAAGTGACGAACATATGCTGAAATACATTTACCAGGTGAATCTGGGGAGGGGGCAAACAGCTCCTCAAAGACAAGCTGACACCTCCAGCCAGGTGTCAAAGTGCTTGGCAGTCACCGCTCAAGGGGCCATTCTTTGGTAATAAAACAGGGCAGGAATAGATTGCTTTTCATTTTAATAATGGACAGGGAACCTCTTTCACCTTGAGACCCCGGCCACGCCTCCAGCTTCACAGCTGGAAGAAACTTTATGTAGGGGTAAGCCTTAGGAAGTCGCATTTCACAGGGTGACTGGACAAAGGGACAAAAAGACACCCCCAGGTTCTCTCTCTCACCCAGGATGACAAAGGAACTAGCCTTTGGACTTTGTAAAAGATCCTGACTTGAAAATTCAATCTGCACTTTGCAAGGAACATGGTAAGGCATTTACCTGGAACCTAGTCTAGTTTATCAAGCCTTAACTACTAAGCAAGCATTTTATTCTTCTCTCTTTTGTAACCCTTTATGACTTTAGCACCTTGTACTTATTTAAAAAGTTCTCTGTAGTTAAACTTTTTCTTTACTCAACATTCTTTAGTCAAAACAAATCCAGTGTTGTGTTTAAACTGATTTGTTTGGTAACTCCAACTAAAGTAGCAGCCATTGACTCCTTACTGGGCAACAGATCTCCACTATCTGAACTGTCAAGGAGAGGTCTGGACAATGCAGAACACACATTTTCGGGGAAAATCCGGGAGTGCGTTGGGCTCACTTTGCAAGCAATAACCAAGGCTAGTGGAGGCTAAAGTGCGACTGGTGTTTGCTAACAGGCTGCTGAAGTCAGAGTGGCTGGACCAGGACTGCAACGACACACAGATACCCAGGGTGTGACCTGCAAGCGGTTTGGCTGTTGATGAGCGGCCCACTTTGGAACCGACAGCAGCAAGGCATTGTGAGGCACCCCAGGCTGCAGAGCAGCTGCTGACAGCCTCTCACTAGTATGGATGGCACCCCAGAATGTGACTCGCACACAGATCAGTTTCTCCCTGGAGCACAGACACGCATGCATGCCATCTGCTCAGTGCCTTTTTATCCAAGTTGACCTTGAAACACTGACCAAGCCTCCAGCTTTGGGAAAGATACTTACGTGCATGGGCCAGGCTGAGAGCCCACAGCCGCAGGTAGGACGCAGTGTTGGAAATACAGCCCAGGCAGTACTCAATGGTATGGATGGCCTGATGTACCACTGTATCCCCAAAATCAAACTGCAAAAGGAACAGCAGAGCAAAGAGGAAGTGAGATCAGATGCTGGGTGGGTGCAATGAATAAGGCTTGGCAGATTAGGGAAGCAGCAAGCAGTCTGAGGCCATTCCAAGGATACTATGTTTATCGTTTGGGCCCTTACTGATGATTTCTTCTACCAGCCATTTGGATACAGATCAATTAGGAAGGATATCTCAAATCTAATTTCACAGTTGCAATGAAAGTTGACACCTTTTGCTAAGTCTAAGACAATTTGAAATAATCATTCACATTGTTATTTGGCTGAGTGTCTGCTTGAACATGACATACTAGAAAAAGACTTCAGTGAAAAGTGGTTCTGCCTGACTACACTAGTAATGAGTATCTATTTCAAAAAGAGGAGAGGGATTACAAGTATTGTTCTCTTTCCCCTCAGGAATGAGATAAATGGATGGAAACAGAGAAAGGCAAAAAACCACCCCAAAGCCTTTGCCAACCTGCCTTAGGGAAAATCCCTTCCTCGCCAGATTGGGGTCAGGAAGGAATTTTCCCCCAAGGCAGATTGGCAAAGGCTCTGGGTTTCCCCCCCGCCCCCCAACCTTCCTCTGTAGCATGGGGCATGACAACTGCTGGTGGATTCTCAGTACCTTAAAGTCTTTAAACCCATGATTTGAGGACTTCAATAACTTGGTTAGAGGTTTATTGTGGGATTGGGTGAGTGTGTTTCTATGGCCTGCATTGTGCAAGAGGTCAGCCTAGATCAGTGATTTTCAAACTTTTTTTCCTCGGGACCCAGTTGAAAAAAGAATCATTTATGCCTGCGACCCAACAATTACATCTTTGAGCAACGCAGTCCAGTCTTTTAGTGGCAGCAGCAGAGGGCGCTGCGACCCACTACCTCAGGAGCTGCGACCGAGTACTGGGTCCCGACCCTACGTTTGAAAACCACTCGCCTAGATGATCATATAGGTCCCTTCTGACCTTACAGTCTATGAAAAATAAAATAAATAAATCAGAAAGAGCCCAAGACAATACTGCGTCTTTAGCACTGCTGTGTGAACAATGGAGGCAATCCTGTAAGAGCAGGAACTGGCTTTTTGTGAAAGAAAAAATAATGCACAAAATTATCTTGAAAAAAGTCATCTCTGCTTCACTTTTTCATCTTCAAAGCCTTTTGGCAATCAATTAAGAAATGATTTCTAAATAAACATAGGATTGTTTGCCATATTGCAGCTTGGAAACAAGTTCCCTGTTATTACCTCTTGGAGTTAATTCAAGCTCTGAATGTGTTTTTCAAGAGGATGCAGAATTTTATGACACCAAGTGATCACTGTTCTGAAAGGAGTCCAGCATGCTATTTTTACTCTTGTTCCCGCCCTTAAATAGCCAAAGCAATAAACATTTCAAACAACTATGTCAAACTAGCTGTCAAGAGCCCAGATCCCTTTCTTCAGGGGTGCATAAACTGCCAAAATTCCTCAGTAAAACCTGTTCTGGTAAACAGTCCTCTGCCCACGCAGCAAGTCAGCATAAAATAAACTGAATCCCACAAATATTTAGACAATAAGTACAGTGCATGGCACAGGCAGTAAACAACAGCCAAGGAGATTACCATTCCTGTGCTTCAGCCCAAAGACTCTCACGGGATGGCTTTAGCAGAGTTCTTCTAGCCTTATGGGTTATTTTTCACTCTGCCCCCCCCCCCTTTTTTTTTTTTAATTAAAGAAAAAGTGTTCATGTAATTTTGTATCATTCATCTGCATTAGGCCTGTTTCATCAGCTCTAGGATTTATTCCTAAATTCAATAGCTCTCTTAAAAGTCTACGTTAAGCAAAATTTACAGAAGCAAAGTATATCTTTGCAAAGTTTCCACAATGTCTCAGCTTTTATGCACCCTGACAGTTGTTTCAGAATCATGCAATTCAGGTTTATTGTCTGTTACACAGCTCCCCTCGTATGGTACTACACTAAAAAGGCAACTTGACAAAAAGTAGATGTGAGAGTACACCATAGTGGGGTGTTTCAAATGTCACCACTTTTAGTTCTAAGAGACTTCACACCACTCAACAAATTCAAAATTAGCTTCAGTTATACACCAACACTAGGTAGGATGAAATTCTGCTTCTAGTTCAGTGGTTCCCAACCTTTCCTCTGCCATGGCATACCTTGATACCTTTAATTATTTTAGGGCACACTACCATATAGTTTGCAAATGAACTCATGAGCCAATCCAGATCTCTGAGTAGTTTTTCTAAAAAATTCTGTGACACCTGCTCAGGCCTGACAGCACACCTGGGAAACACTGTTCTAGTTACATGTGTGAAATGCTCTGTCATTACTGGGATTACATACAAGGAAATAGAAGCTGAAATCTGACCCTTTAGGTCAAGTCTTGAAACAAGCCAACAAGCGCTGGTGTCAGGGGAAGTTATAACAGAGAAGCCTAAATGTATACTGTTTAGATGAACTGAACATCCTTGTTCTTCAGAGTGGAGAAGAATTTTAGTCATTTCACCATCAGACCCAATATCTGTCACTGTATTAGTTACCAGGTGGTAACTAATGGTAACAGTTACCAGAACCCGAGCAGCATAGAACTAAATCAAGAGGAAAAGGTAAAGATAAACTAAATGTAGGGGGGGAACTGGAATAGAATGAGGACCTGTACTTTTTTAACTGTGTGGAGATGATGTAGCTACACTAGTTCAGAATCCACCACTCAGCATTTGCTGCCATCAAGATCAAGTCCCACATGTAACAAAACATTTGAGGGAGGTTTGGTTGATAGTGAAGCAATTCATATCTTCATCAGGTTACGTACAAGCTTTCTTGGAGAAGAATGGGTAAGGGCTTTTTGCATGGACAACCCATAAATGAATCTACTTAACTTTGAGATAGAACAAGGATGAAAAGCACAAGGGAACACCAACAGCACAGACAGAACAAACTGCTTTTAAGATTAACATACTGCCTCCAGAGGCCCAAAACACACCTTGGCACTTGTAGAACCCAGGGACACACCCACCCACAAAGAATAACCTATAATACCAACTCTAGGACCAATGGAGGTAAGAACAACATGAAGAACAACAGTCTTTTGGTCCAGGAAGAACAGAGAGGCTAGTTAGATTTAACAGTCTGATCCCAAATGGTATTTTACGCTTCTCCAACTTTCAGGATATTTAAAACATAAAACTGATTATGAACAATTCTCACCAATAAACCCCCTCTTTTAAAGAGAAAAATATTGATTCTCTGGTTATCTGCAAGTATGTTACAATATTTGGCTACAATTGTTTAGTGGCAACATTTAGTCAAAAAAACACCTAGCTCTAGATGATAGCTGGGAAAAATCTATAAGGAGATTGCAAAAAACTCAGACATTCCCATTGACAAAACAGATGCAATGAAAGTGTTCAAGCGAGAGAGACTTGCTTCTCCAACAACTCTGTAATAAACATTTAGAAGCCACTTGTAAATCTTTTGATCAACAGCTGAGCAGGTCAATTAAGAAGGATTTGCAATCTAAAAATCAATGGAGATAAGAAAGCAAACAATTTAAAGTGATGCAGCAATTCAGATAAGCTTTTAAAAAAATGGAGATGATATTTTAAGGAGTATTAGAATGGCCTATGACATGTAAATAGCTAGATCTGATGGAAAAACAAGATGTGTGGCATAAAAAAAATTGTGTGTTAATTCAGCACAATTTACATCAATGGGAAATGGTCCAGATATACATGAATGCAAAGCTGGCTGTAATCTTACCACCTCATCCTCTGCAGGCTTGTAAACATAAATTTACATTTAGTGCAGTATCCTGCAAGCGTAACATTAGTCATGAATACAAGTATAATCCTGATTAATGTGATTTAGTCACTTGGCAGAGCACTTAACATACACTGTGCAGGCTATGTAATACATAGGTAGGAAACAGAACACCCCCAAGACGATAAATATCGCTTTCTCTTTTTCTCCCCATGTGCGATAGGAAAGCCAGGGCAGTCAGGGAAACATGTTGAAGTGAATTTGAAACAAGAGTTGAGTACTCGAGATTTATTTAAACATAGGTTTACAATGCCGGAGAGAAATAATAAATGCAAACACACAATCATCATTTCAACTGGAGTGTAAGCTGGGAAAAATGTGTCTGTGGCAACTCCTTAGATTTTACCATTCAGCCAAAAGATGTGCATGGGGGGAATCTAGCCTATGAGATGCCCATTCTTTGCAAGAAGAGTTCAGACAGAAAGGGCTACATACTTCCCTTGGCCTATGCAGAGAACTTTCACTGATTTTAACAGTCATGAGGAGGACTAGAAGGTAGTGTGAAAAAGGAGGAAGTTGAAATAGATCTTAATTTCTAGTCTTTCAGTTCCACTGGCACTGTTAGTATCGAGTTAAGAACTTAACCTAGTAAATATATTAAGCAGGAAAAAGCCCCATTCACTGCCACTTTTATAGTCCTGAACTAACAGATGATCAGAAGTTTACCTCATCCTCATCTTCAGAATGGGTAGAAAGCTGGTCATGCTGAATAATCTCTGCATCCTCCTCTGTTGGTCCATTGCCAACCCTGATCCCACCGAAGTTGTGAGTTCCCTGAAACATGTACAAAGAGAAAGAGTGTTACTGCAGTTTAGTGTGACACTTGCAGAGGGGAATCAGAAAGTGCACTTTGTACTTCTCCAGAAAGCAGCAGCAGCTTGAAGAAAACCACATATTAAATGTTAAGATCAAGACACTTGTGTTTCACAAACAGAGTACAGCTCTTCCTGCCTGAGTGGGAAACATCTGCTTATACCTTCTGGGTCTGAAAAACAAGGACATACCTTTGAGTGAATTTTTTATGTAATACAAACTTTGCACAAAATCTTTTCACTTTTGACCCAAGAACCATATTCTCTCAAAGTGACAGACTGAAACTGATGGTTTCTGGGCAACAATTTGTTAAACATTTCCAACAGCTTTCGGAACTCCTGGCATCTTTGACAGAAAGGCCAGTACTTGTGTATATTAAATAAATCAACTACTGGCAAAATAGGGATACAGCATAATACCACATGCTAACAAATATATATGACTGTTCCTCACCAATGTGAGCCAGGAATGCATGCAGCGCACACTGGAAGGGATGGGGGTTGGGATAGGAATCAGACCTTCCCTTACATGGAAGTTTTGAATTGAGCAAATGATTCCTTTTATAGTGTTTGTTCAGATATTCAGTACTTAAGACAACTGTCCTTTGGTTCCTCTTCAAACTTTAAAAACCAGACTCTGATCTAACTTCACTTGGTCTTAACTGATAAAGTTAGGGATGTTAAGACAGCTCATTTTGCCAGTTAAAGTGTAATCATCATTCAGTTATGTTAAACCTATTACAGGTTTCATACCCCAAGCAAACAGCTAACACCATCAAAATTAAACACGCACATTTGCGCTTTGACAGCTTCTCTTACAGTTCGGCTTTCAGGGACTGAAAGTGGAATTTAAAGACAATGAAAATCTAATTTGCACGTAACGTTAGTTTCAGGATTCTAAACAGCTAGCAACCAATATTTGCACACTGTAGGCAGATTTTGTATTTTCATACAAAAACATCCAATAACAGAGTAAAAAAAAAAAACGTATTGCCAAATTGCTACTTCACATGTTCAGAATTTTAAAACTTGACAGACCTAAAGGATGTGAATTTAAAATGCAGTGAATATGATATGACCTGACACACAACTTTAGCATCTGCCCTTAGATAATGGTGCACTTAGCAGGTATACATGTGCATATAGCCAAGGCGATTTTGGAAGAGTCCCATAAAACAGGTAACAGGAAAAGTCACTCTGATCGGCATTATGAAGATAGGTACCTACATAAATTTTAGGTGCCAGAAGCATTTCAGCAAACAAATATTCTGGGGTATGGAATGTACACAAAATGGCTTTTAATTTCAAAACTTTATAATTGAAGAATGACTATGAAAAACAATGAAGATCAAACTTTGCCTCCTCCAGCTCTGCTTTCGTAGTTCATCATTATTCTGGTGATATGGAGTAACAGTCTAACATGCTTGCTTTTTTCACATTAATGCACTGATTATTAGCATAAAGCTTTTATTAGAACTGGTTTTCAAAGCCTTGTTTTTCTCTTGATACAATTTATTGTCAGGGTAGCCCAACTGTCAAACTTGGAACTCATTTAATTCATGTCACATATCTCCAGATAGACGACTTTAATAAGAACAGAATATAGAAAAAAAAGACACATTAAGGACAGTAAGAAGTATATTTCTAGGTAAGAGTAATAAGGCTTGTGTTTGAATTCTGATTTCAAAATTGGCATTGAAGCATTATAAGTTACCAAAATGGAGTGTTAGGTGATGTTCTGTTAATTACATTTCTAGTCACTGGAGATCTGTGTTCATGGGTTATTTCATCAAACATGATTAACATGCAGCTTTTTCCTTATGCTCATTCTCTTTGGGCTGGTGTCAACTGCTTTAGCTTGGCTCAATACAGCCATGACATTTTACATCACCTGGGGATCTGGCTCTCCGCTGAGCAATGGATTGGATTGTCAGAAGAGGTGTGAAAATACCCTCATTTGCCGCTGGCTTTTTTACACTGTTAATACATTTGATGAATCCTCCCACCCACCCCCACATAATTACCAGATGTGCCTTAATACTCCTAACAGTTTTTTGTAAGGCTATTTATTACAAATGTGTTACGGACATGTTTAATATCTAAATACTAAGCTTGATAATAAGTTTGTCACTTATTACAAGACTGAATGCAGTCTTTGGACAAATAGGGCCACATATTATAAGTGTTACAAACATTTGAAATAGGGTCTTCTGGTGAAGCAAGTCATGAAGGCTGCTTCACTCACAAGTTGGCAGTGGGCTTTGGCCATGGATGGTAGAAAATAGATTTACACACAAAATAATAAAGAGCTGTGAATTTTGTACATAAGCCATTTCACTGTAACAGCAGGTTCTGCAAATCTATTTAAAGGAGACAAAAAAAATGTCTTCACGTTGATGTGCAGTCATAGGGTTCATGTTGTGGAAAGGACCATGCAAAGGTATAACTTTTTGCAATATAGAATGTAAAAAAAACTGCTTTGAAAAGAAGAGGTCAAGCCTAATTTATAAACAAAAATAGGCAAGAATATAAAACTAGAGGATTTCACCTTGGAGGTATGAAGATGAGGCATTCTTGTGGGCTAGAATCTCCCCAGCGTTTTTCAAAGAAGGATCTTTACATTTCTGGGTCACTTAGTTATGCTCCTTCATTTGCATGTATAGCTATTTAAGATTAAAATGATCTGGAAGATACTGGAATTTCTCTTGGAGACAGAGACTGTGTCACTACAGGGGTGATCTCATTACCTACTTATGAAGTGCCGGTATGTATATTATCCAGAGGATTTGGAGTGTAATTTTTTTTTAAAAAAAACCCAAAGTCTCCATCTTTAAATCCATCACGTGATTTTAAAGCCACTCACTGTTGCAGCCGCTGCTGCCTCTAGTGTCTGCTCGGTCTGGGCTGTGCTGACTTGGCCCTCCACGGGTTGCCCTTCCTGATAGTGAATGGAAGAAAGAAGGGGACAGAGGAAGAAAAATAAAAGAGAAAGGGAGACGAATGGAGGGGATATGGGAGGATGGAAGATGATCAGAGAAGGGAGAGGGAGTGTCTTTAACTGAACTGTACTTAGATGGACTATCACATCCTAACAGCTGTCTGCCACACACGCAAGGAGAGTTTTCAAGTAGCCTGAGTGCATGTATGCTAGGTTCCTACGTTTTATATATATTTATGTACAGTTACATAGGGTATCTTTGTGCTTTGTTGCTAAGAGACAAGCTCTCACATTCATAAGCAAAGGTTAGTTTTATTTTTATATCCAAACTCCTGACATTCCTCTCCTCCAATTCATTAATAATTACACCTCCACTTCAGCACTTTGACAACTTGGGAAAGGCCCAGAAATGAGGCCAGTAATCGATGGCTTCTGTGCTCCTAAATGGTCTGACAGTGCACCAATTGGATCTACACACAGGTTTTCTAATGCAGAGTCAGATCCAGATCTCAGAGGCAAGTAGGCATCACCTTGTGTTGGGTAAAACCCACTGATCTTTGTTCAAGTGCATGAACAAAACTGGTTTCAGAGTTCATGCCCCAATGTGAACCTATATATCCAAGATCAGAATGGAGCCTGCAGCTTTTGAACTAATAGTTTTAATCAGAAATACAAAAAAAATAAAAAAATAAAAAAAATTTTTTTTTTTTTTTTTAAAGAGCCACCCACCAAATGTTTTCTTCTTAAATATTGATGGCGAAGGACCAAGGGTTTAGCCACCAGCATCCACGGGACACAAAGCAGCGCAACCACCACGAGGAAGCACTGAAGCCCCACCTGTGGGAAAAACAGACACAGTCAATCCATTCCGGCTAATGTTTTCCAGAAGAGGTCATATGCACACTGCAACTTTAAATTGTGAATAACTCCCAGCTACAAGTATTTCTTTGGCAAATAGATCTTTGAACAACATCTTTACCTGTTGTAACTGTATCACTTCCCAAACCAGCAGACTGAACTGTTCTTATTGTTTGTTGGAAACTGCATCACCACGGATGGTGTTCACTTCAAACTGTTCACCGTAAGCAAGGGGAAGGGTGGTCACCACTTGCTTGGAGCTCCAGAAGGAAAATCTAAGGGGATCTGCAGGCAGTGGCCATACTCTCTCCTGAGTCTGTGCTGGGCACATGTCTTTGTACAGAGTTAAATAACACTATGCTACTGAAGTGGACAAAAAAGTCCAAACCATTTCCGGTTACTAGAAAACCTATGGTATTTTGTGAAAAACAGGGGAGGATATTTGGTGTCTTGATCATGTTCAAGATCTGGTAATTACTTTCAGGCAGACAAACTATTCCTGGAGAAGTTCTTTATTTCCCTTCTTGAGAATGTTGTGTAATGTTTTCATTCAAAATTGTTTTTGTGTTCCTACCCTGGACGAGAAAACAATCACCATAGAAAGAGCCTCTCTAACACCTTGGAATTCTTCAGGATACCATGTGCTAACTTTAATCATTAGGGTTTTGTTTCATGTTTTAGTTCATCTTCAGTATTTAAGTTTTGAGGTGAAAGGCTGTCTAATATTACAAACCATCATTCACTTTGTATCATTTTAGTGAGACCATATACCTGTCCTTTATAAAGCATCTTGTTACTGGTATCACCATAGGAAAAGAGAAACATGTTGATGAAATGAATTAGAAGGCTTGGTGCATCCTTTGAAGTGTGAGCATCATAGGCTGACCACTTGTAGAAAATGAGGATAACAAGATAGCCGAACAATGATGACATGAAAATCATTTCAGGAATAAACCCAAGGTAGATGTTCAGTGGTTTCTTGAAATAGCTGCAGAGAAAGAAGAATGATTAGAGAGTTTGACATGTATTAGAGAATCACCACATCTGATCAGAGTTAGCTAAACTTAATGCAGACTAAGACAGTCAAATTAACTGTTAGTGGATTATACAAGTTTTAAAACAAATTTGAGCTTCTGCATTTCTAACAAACTTTAGAGCTAGTTTTTAACAAATATTTAACATGAAAAGAGATTCATAGGATCAGAAATAACCATAAAGTAATGTTTCCCAAATAATGAAATAACTCATGTTGAATGCTCTCCATTTTAAAAGCTACTGCAAGATGCATGATCTTAAAGACATAAGGAGTTAGATGTGAAAACCTAAGAATCAAATCTCACCCCCAAAAAGGAAAATACAAACATTTTGCACTAGTATATGCAGAGTGTGCATGAGACCTGTTCTAGTCTCCACCTCTGAAGTGTGTGGCCTAATAAAAACAGAATGAAGACCACTCACATGTGGTTGAGAAGGCTCAGTGTGACACCAAAAAGCATGTGGATAATGCCAAGAATCACAGACATCTTCATCTTAAAGGAGTTGAGGAAGTTCAGCTTGTTACTGGCAATATTCCAAATCTGTCATAAACATCAGAATTAATGAGTGAAAGGAACACAGAGGAATCAAAGAAACGTTCACTTATTTTACACTGCACAGCACAATATAGCTAATCAGGAACAGAAAACAGGCAGAGACAAACACTACAAATACACACATTCCAAAACAAATTCCAAAGGGGTAGCCGTGTTAGTCTATTGTAGAAAGACAACAGAGTCCTGTGGCACTTTTAATCTGTTAGTCTTTTAAAGAGCCACAGGACTCTGTTGTCATTCTAAAACAAAACATTCAGTCACCTGGTCCTTCTTCACTTACCAGCCAACCTTACATTCAGGGATTGCGGTTTCCCTTGTAACAGCTGATCCCATCAGCACCTAAGCAGAGCAAGGTCTGAGCCTTGCTCATTTTCAAGATAGTTAGTGTTTCAGGAGAAACACCAAACCTCAGATCTGTGACATTGCCTGAGGGAAAAAACCCACAGTTCCCTTTTCAAGCAAACAGTCTTCTGGCCCCTAACACCAACATACCCCTCTAATGACAAACAGTCAGCTCTTAAAGGTAGTTTTCTGAATCCAGGCAGCTCATGAAGAAAGACATCAAATGGGGTTATCTGGAAATACTCATTTCCAAGGCCATTGGATGGCTTTTAGCAGAAAAAGATAAAAAGGGTTCACTAGGAAATGTGTGATAGGCCCTCAAGTCTAACTCCAGTGCTGTGGGATACTGCAGCCCTACACAGATAGGTAAAGAGGGTCAGCAAAAAAGATCTTCAGAAATCCTACTAGTCAACACTGCAGTAGCCTGGAGCCATTATACTAATAGGTGACACACAGAGATCAGCAATAGAATCCACTTCACCCCTCCATCTCAGTGTTTTCTTCAAAAGTTACTGCCCTGAGTTTGCTAAGAGAACATGTACCCCAGTGGTTCCCCATCTTCTTGGCTTGAGGATTAGACATAATTTTTACTACCCTGAAGGACCACCAATCTCAACCTGGCCACGGCAGCCAGAAAGGAGTTCAGTGAGGAGGCAGCCTCCTTGCTGATCTGTCTCTCTGGCTACAGCAGGGAAACTGCTCACATCCATTAGCCCTGTGTTCTCCACTGGGTCTCTAGGCAATGGCTCCCTTCTGCAGCCAGGGGGATAGAAGATCAATGCTCCCCTCCCTTTGGCTCCAGCAGGGATCCCAGCACCCAGGGACACAGTCAGAGCTCTTTGCTTTCTGCTAGAGCTAGGGGAGGGGAGCACTCATCTCCCCTCTCTCTCTTGCTCCAGCTGGGTCCCTAGTGCCTATGGACCTAGGAGAAGTGCTTTGCTGTGCTCCCTGATACAGCCGGGGGAGGGAGGCGCTGATCCTGTTTTCCAGTGTTGTAGCCCCACAATACCACCTGGGCCCTTAGGCAGCAGGCTCTCTTCTGCAGCCAGCAGGAGGGGTGTCGTGGGTCACTTTGAAAGCCCTTGCAGGCCATTTTTGGCCCCTGGGCCACAGGTTGGGAACCAATAATATACCCCGTTAGCTCAGTGGTTTTCAAACTTAGGGTTGGGACCCAGCACTGCCACCACCAAAAGACTGGAACGCATTGCTCAAAGATGTCATTGTTGGGTCGCAGGCATAAATGATTTTTCAACTGGGTCCCGAGGAAAAAATTTGAAAACCGCCGCTTTAGCTTGTTTAACAATGCCTCAGGAAGTTTCAGTTACATAATCCAGAAAAGTGTTTAAGGCCACACATGGTGGGAAGAAGAACTCTTACTGGGTCGATGCCAAAAGGATATGGCCCACCAAAGACCCCGGCTATGGCAGGGTCCAGCTGCAAGACAGGGGTGTTCTGAAGCAACTCGTCTCTGTTTGGATAGAAACAGATAACATGCGTTAACACAGCACAGTAGCTTCCTCTGTCTCCACAAAGGGGAAGCGCATCTCAGTTCAATTAACTGGAGTTAGTCATCTTTGTACCACTTGGGAACCTGCCCACCAAACCAGCATGTCAGCCTCTCATATGCAGCTCAATGTTCATGGGAGACTTAAGGGCAGGAGCGTCCTGCATGAATTGGTACCACCAGGCTCTTTGGCAGCATACAGCTCAATAACTATTTTGGATAGAGACGGTCACCGGCCTGCTAGAAACTGAATTTGTGAAATGTACACATAAGAGAAAGGAAGGAAAAATAAAGGCAGTGAGCCTCTTTCCATGAATTTCTTTTTAATAGTGCACCTAAGGTTCTGCTGGGTGAACTACACCAGGAAAAGCCAACTGACACCCACTTTACCAAAGTTTTTACTTAAATATGTGACGCTCTTTGCAACTCTTTACGCAGCATGTGGCTTTGTTCCCCCAGCAAAAGTTTCCTAGAGAAATAATGCTTAGGTTCCCACCGTGCACACACTCCTATGCAGTTACAAACCCTGAAAAACAGATTCTGCTACATGGAACTCGACCCAGTAGTTTGGCAGGGACCTAATTACTTACGTCCAGTTGCCTTTCAGGAACATTGGCCGGACGCTCCAGGATGAACCAAACATATTAAGTGCTTTGGAGAAGCAGTCATTGTAGATTAGACCAGTATAAATGGAGAACAGTCCCATTAACAGAATGATGTACCGACCACTAAAAATGGTATTGAACATCTATTAAAAAAACAAAACAAATCAGTGAGAACAAAAACAACCTGGCCCCCTCCACACACACCCCAAATCCCATAACACAACAGAGGCAGCAGCCACCCAATCCCAGGGCAAAGGCTGCCTGTCATGGACTAAAGCCACTGAGCCCTTGCCAATCCAAGGCAAGAGTTGAGGATGCAGGAGGGCACAAAATAAGCACAGAGGTCAGATGCCCAGCCTATCAGGGTGTAGAAGGTCTGACTGTCACATCTTCCAGCTCAGGGGATGTACAAAAATACCACAATGGATGTAAATTCTTTAAAATTTCAGTGTGAATTGGTGCCAGGGGAGTAAAGTTCAGATACAAACCGAGGATGGGCAGATGCTGTACCAGCTTTCCCCATGCCCTGCCAATGGGTTTCAGTCCTGACTTACATCTGCTCATCAGGCTAAGACCCAAGTGAACATGATCAATTTACCCAAATTTTGGGGAGGTTTTGGAAGGTGGGCTGTGAGGGAATGAAGCTTACAGGGATGCAACCCAGGGACTATCTTTGGAACCAGCACCCCAGGTGCTGAAAACATCACAGGATTACCCATCAAACCACACACTGTCTGAAACAATAATTCAGACACATCAAAAGCAAACCAAAGGAATCCCCACAATTCTGAGAAAGGACATTACTCATTTGGTGGGCTATGGACTTTGGTTTGCTATTAGGTCACTAGCATTCTTGACAAACATAATACTCAGCCATTTAGAGAGAAAACAATATAGGTCTCTCTGCTTCAATACAAAACTGAGTTTGATCTAGTTTTTTACCTCATTGTCATTCTTCTGCGACAGAATACGACTTTCCCGAACCACCATCCACACAGCAAATAACGTCATCAGGATTCCATGGCCAAAGTCTCCAAACATCACAGCAAACAGGAATGGGAAAGTGATAATTGTGTACGGAGCTAGAAGGGAGGAGAAAACAGATCAGACATCTGTTTGGGCCTCTAGTTCTACTTATTCTATTAGCAGCAATACAATTCACATATTCATTCCCATCTTCCAAATAGGATCAACCAGAGATACTGGAAGAAACTAATGACACCACCATGGGACTTATAAAAGCAGATCTGTTTGTGTGTGTGGAAATAAGCTTCTGGCAACATTTAACTAAATTGAAAAGGAAAGACATTTATATCCTCTCTGATGTTGGCAATTACCATCCAATCTCCCCATACTCCTCCTTAAGCCTCAGATCTGGGTCCAGTGCAGACGTCTTCCTCTCTCCCAATGCACCCATTATTTTTCATCTTAAATACTGTTTCTCAGTATCTTGAAGATGGTGCAAGGCTGAAGACAGACACAAGAAAACACATCTGGAACAATTGTGCACTGATCTCTAGCCTGGGGTGTGCAATCTCAATCAGCTCCTCCATCTCTCCCAATGGTAAGAAATGCTTTTTCCTCTACTTTCTGCTCCAACTGGTTCCCAGAGGCTTGACTTCAAGGTCTCATTTTGCAGTCTTTTACTTTAAACCTGGGATATTAACAAGCATCCTCAGTGTCTAGAAGAAGCTACTCATGCAGTTTCTAGCAGACAATGGAAACAAATCTAGATAGCCATCTTCACACAAACCTGCTACAGTTTAATGGGATGCAGTTGTTCGAGTGCAAGGAACTAAACCTTTTAATTTCTCCAGCCCCTTTGTAGTCACTTTGGTGTTAGATTTATTCATTCACATCTTTAGTTTATAAATAACCAAGATTACTTTTTTGGAATACTCCTAACTATCAAGAATGCAGATTTAAAGTTATTAAACTTAATCTTTTTTAAATCCTCCAGCTAGCCTTATCAGCCAGTCCAAAAGACCAAGTTATGTTCCAGTCTTATCTACTGTTAAATTCTGATCTGCTAAAACCACACTCTGTATTTTCTGCCCCAGTGCTCTCGTGAAGTGATGTGCCTGCATAATGCTGGCTATTATCATGACAATTTAGCCTGAGGTCACAACTCAGAGGGAGTACTGGGGGCAACCGCACACAAAATTTTCTGATAAGACTGATCACTCAGAGCACTTCTGCATCTGCCATTCCCGAAAATGAATTATTCAGCTGATAGGATGCCCTTTTTGCTTGAAATCTACCACTCTTGGTTTAGTGCCCAGAAAATAGCTCTTTGCTAGCAAGTGTTTATCATTAAGACAACTTTGAATGTAATGGGGTAGATTATGCACCTGCCAGAACACTTGCACTCAATCAACAGACACTGATTTTCCACCAAAATGACGTTATCAGAAGACTTTGAGAAATGTTTGGAAAGATCACACTCTCTCTATCCAGCAACATGCTGCAAAGGGAAGATGGAATGCTGTGCAGCACAACCATCAAAACTTGCAAAAGAAAAGCTAAACATTCTTACGATTTATTCTTCCTATAAAAAAACCCACAAAAAGCACATGTGTCAGCTAAGGCCAGCTGGCCTATATAAAGAGCTTTAGGGAAATGCAAATAAAGTTAAACAAGCAGTGAGATTTGGTGAGAATTTCCGCACAAGATTTTACATTATTTGTGGGATATAACAACTGATCTAAGTAAAGCTAAAAAATGGTTGGTGTAACATCTTGCTCAACAAGGCTCTCTCAATCCATACTAAAACCTTAACAAAATGTAATGCAGTATGCATGCTAATAAATCAAAGCATCAAATATAATTGCATGAACAATGAAATGCAAGGTCCGGGTTTCCTCTTCAGGTTCTTAGCCTACCCAAAAGGGTGATTTTTCATGCAAAGTACCTGTTATTTGCAAACAATGTGCCAAGGAATTAATGTATCCATTGGGCTATAAGTTTTCAAAACTGTTCCCTCAAAAATAGCTAGCAATAATGTTTGTTTTATAATTCACAGTAACAAAGGGATAAGTTTCCTCAGATGGCTAGGTCAATCCCATTCAAGAGCTTTGAATATCAGGAGACACATCAAATCACCAAGTCACAAGACCAGAGGTCCTAGGAACAGATCAGAGGGACAATCGGGCAGGTTGCATGTTTACCTGGGTTTATCTCTCGGTAAGTTCCAATGCCATATGCATCGACTATGTTCTGAAAGCCAGACGTGAACTTGTTGGTTTTATTGTACGTTGGTGGGGTCTGATTGGTTTGCATCCTGTTCAGAATGGATGGAACGGTGGATCCGCTGTGTTCCTGTTTTTTAAAAAAACCAAATTAAGTTAATTGGGGTTAGAGACTCCTTCCCTAGACAAGCAAAGGACCAAGGGGCAGGTTTACCTCCACCTGGCATCAGGAAAGCTACAGAGCACTTGCACCTTTGTGGTTCACAATGCAGGAACACACTGCAGCCCAAGGAAAACATTCCCTGCTGCCTTCGTGAAGTGGACAGCATGTGAGCCATATTAGCAGAAGAGGAAAGCCATCTCAGGCACAGATGGATGAAGCCCACTAAATTCACACAGATTTTATGTAGAAGTGAATTTCCCATTTTCTAGAAACTGCTTTTAAAAACAACATACAAAGGAGTAAGTGTAGCCTTCGTCACAAGGATTTCATACAAGCATTAACATGACCACATGACAGAGAGCCATCAGTAACCGTACATTAAGGCAACCAGAGTATTTAGGAACCAACACTAATGCCAGTTACTTTGTCAGGCAGGCTGCTAACAAGCTGGGTTTGTGATACTTCAGAAAGGGTGAGTCAGACGCTGCAGAACATATGGTCAAGTGGGCACTGCTCAAACAAAACTGCAGATATAAGAAACTGAGGGCATGAGACCCTTCCTCACAGAGTGGGCACACTGGAAAGTGCCCTAAGAGAAACAGCATGTTGACATGTATGCAGTCTGGACAACAGACAAAGAAAGCATCTGAGGCACCAGGAGTAACCTGGAACCTGCAGTTGTAGAACAAAGAGGTGCAAAGACTATTGACAGAAACAAGGGGCTGCCCTCTTTGCACCTCCCACGGCACCCCCTAGGGACTCCTTGCATCCCTCCATTTTCTCCCCTTCCACCCTCCCATGACAGAGGCTCTGTAGCCCCTCCCTTTCACCCTCCCCCATACGGCAGGGGCTCTGCATGCTCCTCATTCCATTCTTCTCTGTCTGGGACATCCTCAAGGATGTTAGCATTTAGGAATTCTATTAGGAGGACTGGCTATGCCGAGATGGGGGGGATATGTGGGGACCTATTAATGACCCCCATCAATTAGTTCTTTAATCTATAGCCAGTTGAAGGTGGTTGCAGCTGACGTCTCTGCTAACCAGATGCCTGGGGTTTCACGTGTGCCCCGTTGCCTTCTTCTGGTTTTCCAATTTTCCCCAAACCAACAGAGGTGTCTGCCTACTGATGACTAGAAAATTCCCTGAAATTTTGGAATGGATGGGACAGTCAAGTCACCACTTGACAGAGAGATAGAAATGCAATAAAGCTGGCACATGGGGGCCATGTACTCTTAGCTATACAGGTCTGTCGGATGGTAGGCTTGCTGCTGTACTTGACAGGCCACTAGTCATGTGAGTTGAGAGTCAAGCACACAGGGATCAGTTTTTCCACCAAACATGGCACATACTCAGCATCTGACTTTCTTGAGCAGTATATCTTACAGACGAGCCAAGCTGTTATTGAGGCTCAGTGCCTGCTATTAAGAAGCAGAAATATTCACTTTGAACCTGGAACAAAGGAAAAAGTAGGTCTATAGTGGAAATGATTTTGTGAAGAGGGAGTGTTCCTGTTCATCATTAATCAAAGAAGGTTCCCTACTCATGTGAGGAGAGAGAACACAGGAACCTCAATTAAAGATCTTGTTTGCGTTCATGGTTGGAAGGATTCCAGCACATCAAATGCAACTCTTTTCCAAAAGAAAGATGATGTGAGTATTGGGAAAGGATTCAGAACAAAGGGAGCTGATCCTCCAGGGCCTGATCCTCAAGGAGTTCAGAGCCCATAAACATTTTTGGGTTTTGTGGGAGGGAGAGCTATAGGTCAGCAAGTCACTTGGCAACTGATGGGGAAGGCTGGCTTCACAAAAATGTTGAGATAAGAATTGTGTTTCACTGGTGGACCTTGCATCTCTGAGAAGAGACATGTCTACTGTGGCAGCTACCCAGCTTCCTCCAATGGAGGCAAGCCTTACTAGTGGGCAGCTGATGGGTGGACTCCTTATTGGCTGGGCTTGCCAACTTGCAGAGCTCTAGTCCTCTCTGTCCAATGAGCAGAGACAACCCAAGCTGCAACCAGAAGTTCAGGAGACTTACCCCATGAAAGGAGAAAGTACAAATATTGTTCTAGACAAATGATCTCCATGTTTGACTTTATGGCGTTATAAGCCTATGCCCAGGCAAGCAATGAGCTTTGAATGTCCCCAAGGTTTGGGAAGGCCATCTGCCGATATTTGCTGGAGCTCTGGACAGGTACTTTTCTGGTAATCATAGTTGTTACAGGCTAAATAAAAGCATCCTCTATGAAGAGCATCATTTTTATACAGAGCCTAAGGGATGTTGTTCAAAAATCGACAGTCCAAGCAGCTCCTCCAGCGCAAGGATTAGTCAGTTTTAGCTGGCTGATGGGAGCTGGTCTGGGGAGACCTGCATGGAAGACCAGCAGTAAAGATATCTGCTGAAGTTCTAAGGGAGGAGCTACTCACAGTGCCTCTTCTGAGAGCAAACTGGATGGAATCGAGGTCAGCCACAGGGCACCAGACTTCAGCAATCAAGCATTTCTGGGTCACATCAATGTTGCACAGGTTCAGGGTATGGTAGATAGCCTTCATCTTCCGCACTTTGATGAACCAGACACGGATATTTTTAGCAGCTGCCTGCAGGACCCGTTGGCGATGATCCTCTGTTTGGTTCAGCACCTTTCATGGAAAAGGAGGACAAAGACTGTAGTGAGGCATTCATTTGCAACTTGTAGTACTCACAGTAAGGCTCCAAGAGTTGTGGCTAGTGGCAAGGGCATATGGACAACCTTGCTTTAGTGGATGGCTGAGCCAGAGAGCCCAAAGCCCCTGCATTGTTGCATGTCTGGCACTTGCACTTCAGTCTCCTCACATGCACTCTAGTTTAGCCAAAAGCTACTCTTGGAAAGATATAAACCAGTTCTAGTCTATTTTTCTCCCCACCCCACTCAAACTGAGCAGATAATTCAAAGGGAAAATGGGAATTGTTTGGATTCACAAGTGGAGATTTTTTTTCTCCACCCAGCTGTAAGGGATATTTGCTTTGGAAGGTGTAAACAAACAACATTGCATGCTGTGCCCTGCAAGACTGGGTGGAGAGGACACAGGGAGCTTACGTGTAAAGGGTCAGAATTCATTCACATTTGGGTTTGAAAACTGGCTGAGCAGAGGGGAAAAAGGGAAGGTTTTTTTGGCGGGGTCTCACTGGAATGTGCCTCCAGATCAGGCCAAGACAATTTCAGAAACTGGAAAGCTCTTAAGTGCAAGTGGAAGTAGTGCTATGTGGCAAAGCTATCATGCGCAGCTTGGAGCTAGACTGCTCCTGCATTCTTGTCCATTTTATGATTGCTAAGCAACTGCTCTCAGCAGCTTCATGCTGGAGAGTTGTCAGCTATTATAAAACAGCAGTGCTGTGTTCAACGCCCTTTCATGGTAGCATTTGCATCCGATTCCTCTCCTGAAATGTTATGTCCATAAATCTCTCTCTTTACATCAAATTCTTTTCAGTTTTCCTGCAATGCATCTTGCTTCTCTTTCTCTGGATTCAGCTTTAAGAGCTGGCACAAGGCAGCTTCCCAGGTTGCTGATTCAGCTCTTTGCTAGCCATTTGTTTATTCCTTACTTTCACTAACAGTGAACGGCAGCACGAGGGAGATCAGCTTTTAAACAGCAGACCTCCAGGACACCGTTGTGTGAAAGCACTCATACAGGCAGATATCCTCTAGCAACATGAACCAGTGCTATTTTCAAATCAATCACTCTCTGGACACATATTTGACCATTTTCCTCTACAAAGACCACAAAAAAAGAAAACTTCCTACCATCATGCATCTAGCTTTGAAGACACACACTCCTTTCTCACTCACATGTGCATATTAACCCCATTTTCTCATATGAATTTCAATATCAATGCCAATATTTACACAGAGGGATAATCACTAAATTAAGCCACCCCAACTAGGCAGATGAATGGACCGGAGTATAGAAACAAAACTATTCTTTTATCTTGCAATGTCAAAATTGCTTCATTTCACAGCAGATTCTATACCTCATTTAGCTGGAATCTGTTCGCACAAGCCATATCTACATCTACCTGGTCAATCAGTCTCAGACAAATGGAATACCACCCTTAGGTTCATCTAAGCCACCCAGGCAGCACTCTGCTATGCTAAAGCAGCATTGAACATGTTTTGTTCTGTGCTATTACCATCTGAAGATCATCAATCCTGGTATTGACTCCAGTGGCCATTTCCTTCCTCTCCTGTGGGGTCTCTGGGCAGGGGTAGATGGAGGCTCGGAACCTGAAAAGCATGCAAAACTCCTCAGCAGAAAAGAGGTTTATGAAGCACAGATGCTAATTCATCTGAACAGTTTAAGATGAAAAGCCAAATCGATACATAATGGCAGTGGCGTAGCAAGAGGGGGCGGGGAGGCCAGGCCCCCGGCCAGCCCTGCAACGGCCAGATTAGAGGAGAGCCAGCCCAGGTTCCCCACTTTCAGGGTGCCACCTGGCACCTTGCGCAGGCCCGAACAGCTGGGGGGGAGTAGCTGCAGCCCCCAGTGCTGGAGGAGGGGTTGGGGCCAAAGGACGCCCCTCCCTATCTCTGCTGCTCTCTCAGCAGGCCCACCCTGCCGCCCCACCGATCCACCCAAGGGAGCGAGGCAGGCCAGCATGTGGCTGAAGTTCCTCAGCACCGGGGGCAGGCCGCCCCACCCCTGGGGTGGGCCAACTGGCTGGGGGAGGGGATGGGCTGGAATGCTGTGCCAAGACTTCAGCAGAGGCTGGGAGGGTGGACTCTGGCCCTGCCCCCTTCCCTCACGCAGCATTGAATAGGCCCCCCCTCTAGCACCAGGGGCCGTGGCTGCCCACTGCCATTCTGGCCCACACAAGAGGAGGGTGGGGGCACCAGACAGCACCCCAAAAGTGGGGAGCCCAGGCCACTGCCCCTCTAATACAGCTCTGCCCCTCAGAGGCCCTCCCTCCTTGGAGCACCTGGGGGTGGGGCTGATACCCGCTCTTGCCCTGCTTGGGCGGGTGGGCTGCAAGGTGTAGGCTGGGGCTGTGCGAGGCCCTTGGTGGGGGAGCCCCAAACGTGGGCTTGAAGCGCCGGCCACCCTTGCTACACCACTGCCTAATGGTCAGTAAAGGAGCATTGGTCTCTCTCAGTGAAAACATGTAGTCATCATTCACCAAGCCAGATGGCTACAACACAGGTTTGCTCAAGGTAAAACCATTATATGAACACAGACTTCTTTACCCAAGTCAAGCCCATAACACAGTAAGTTTTGCAGGTGTAAAATTCATTCTTCGCAAGAGAGAACAGCAAAACTGAGAGGAAAGTATGTTGAGAACTCAGGCAATGAAGAGTCTCAACAGCACCTTTAACCAGCAATCACTGGTGCATCAGACTTGACAGCTGTTTTGCTGGTGTATCTGCTGCTTAAAAGCACTGGTCTCCACAAAAAGAAACACTTTCGTGTTTCTGAGGAGAAGCAAGTGCGTAAATTAATTTCAGTAGGCCGTAACTTGATTGACTTCAGATTATTCCTATAAACAGCCAAAGCAATTTATCCACTTTATGGATTAAAAGGTGGATAACTTGGTTGTCCTACATATTTCAGTAACCCATACATACCATGTGATGTTCATTAGGTTTACTATGTCAAGGTCACTTAAAGATTTGTTTGCTATTCTTTGCATCATGATAGGTTTTCTGATCAATACCGGCTTAAGGAATTGTTCAAGTACATATTAGATACTCAGTTTGAATTACAAATATGGTAGATGAGCAATCCGATTTTCAGAAGTGCTGAACACAGCTGGAAAAAAAAAAAATCAAGCCACAAGTGTTTCTTAGTCTGCCTTTTTTTTTTTTTTTTTTTTTTTCCTTCTCTCCTTACCCTTCACAGATTTTCTTGACTCTATTTTTTAGCTGATCACCTTGGAAAAAAATAATAAAAACAGACTTGTGCACGTAGTCTCCCTAGGACAGAAAAAACAGATGTAGTGAGAGACCCGAGTACCACACAGGAACTAGCTATTATAGTAAATTACATCATAGCCCTTTATTTTTCCTCTTGCATGTACAAAAATATAGGAAGTTGTAGCCGCACACAGAGTCAAGAGAATCCCATAACCCTGTCCAAAAAAAAAAAAAAAAAACCAAAAAAAAAACCCCTCACTGTGAAAGGACCTTTCTCGGGGCTTCTTCTTAGCCTAGTATAGTGTTTCTCAACCTTTTGAATATAGGGACTGATTTGCTGCCTTCCTAAACTGTGTCAGGGAAATCTCACGGACTGGCAAGGAGGCTGCCATGGACCAGTCATTGAGAAACACTGTTCTAGTAGTCTCTTGGAACTGGAGCGAAGGGCTCTAAATGCTCTCTAAGCACTATATTAGTTTGCTTTTACCACATCTATAAAATCTGTGCAAGAATAAATTGAAAAATCATGGGGAAATTTAAAGATTTTGTTCTTAATCTTTGGCTGCAGTGGGGTGTGTATTACTATCTCTTCCAACCAGTCCCACTCTGGCATAAGGCAGCAAGTAACAGAACAAATGGAAATAAGGTGATGTATGTGGTATACTTAATTACAGGAATGCTCAGAGTCTAAAACCCTGGAATAACCCAGGGAGATCAACAGCACATTCTTTGTGCAGCTGCTTGGATTTAGATATCTAACTCCCCTTTCCTGCATTTGTTAATAAGATGTTGTTTTACCTTAGAAAATTTAGCTGAATGTTTCTGAGAATAATTAATGTAGATGTAACCTAATTTCCAGCACTTCCTTAAATTCAGAATACAGTCTCTCTGGCAATCAGTAGAGCTACACAGTAACCTAATTCATAGGGAAAATAGGAAGCAACAACTGAATGATGTTTCAATCTTTATTTCACTGCAGCCCACAGCCCTTCTTTTTCTAATTTTTAGCTGAATCAGCTACAGAGTTGCACAGTTTCCAATGTCTGGGGTACTATACATTGGTTATGCCATTAACAAATAATCATCATCCCTCTTAGTCAGAACGTTTACCGTTTAAATTGTAAGGAAGGCCAATAGAACCAAGACCTTGAAGCTCACATTTGATGACCATCTTTGAAAGTTTTTTTTAAAAAAATACAGCACAAGACTCCAAACAAGTAACAGATTCTATATGCAGATGACCAAACCAATCATCTCTACCACCCAAACAAGGCAAGAGATGGTCACCCTCTGCTGTAGATCAGAATAGTACTGACACAGCATAACAGATGGACATGGCACTTACAAAGGGGGAGCCCCTACCCCAGAGGTTACAAGTGAAGGGCCTGATCCTGCAACTCTAGTGCTAAGACAAGAGGAGATGACTAACACAGGGAGGAAAGGAGGGAGGAGTCGGACCATAGTGAAGACAATTCTGTCATGTATGTCACAAGGACTACACCTTATTTAAAAAACACAGAAGAACATGCAAGGTCAGTGATGACTAGCATTGCAGGTGAAAAACAATTCTGAACTCAGGTTACATTAAGGAAAAACCACTTCAAGTACAAATACCCTGGTCATTTCAGAACTGGCCCCTGCAATGAACTCCATGCAGATAGATGGAGCAAAGAGGCCCATCTTCACAAAGCTTACTGAAGGGTCATGGCCTATGTCCGCATGTATGTTTGTTACTCATTTGGGATCTCATCGTATTTCGTCTCCATGAAAGCAATTCATTTTACCGTCACAGGATCCTCCAGAGGGTTTTCAATTTCAGCCTGACGCAGGAACACATTCCCTCGACACACTCGCCACAACATCCGCTCAAAGGTAGGGATTCGCTCACGGTTGATCACGCCAGCCACAAACCTGCAGGAGGCAGGAAAACCATGGATTATGGTGCTGCCCCTAGTAGTGTTGGTGGAGAACAAGCACAAAGAGCAACTGGAGTTGCAAGAGGCTAACTGAAGGTGAGCTAATAAATAAAGGCCTAACGCTACAAAATGCAGCTGACCTGTTTTCAGTTACAATGTGAGATACAGACACAAAACAGCTGGGACAAGTCAAAGGAGGAATCTCCCACCCCGTTGGAGAGCAAGCCTTAATGTCAGCAAATGAAGTTTTTTAAAAAGCACTTAACAGTTTGAATGCATTCATTTAATCTTTGTTCATATGACTTCCGTGCCTGTTACGTCTGTTTCACACCACTCCAGGTAACTTCCATGGCAAGGACTGTACAAGGCAGGAATGGCAGCGACAGGCTACACACCTCCCAAAGACCATAAGCATTTGTTTTAGAGGAGACCATTGGTGCAAACTCCTAGATCCAGGTAAAATGGTACTACGGCAGAAGCTGACAGCTTCCACATGTGTGTGTCAAAACTGACCTGGAACCAACTAATGAAAGGGATATAAAAATAAGTGGCCTTATTTTCAAAAGAAGCTATGCTCCGTGTGACCCATGGAAGTGATGAATTTTCTGTACATTTTAAAGTTAGGCCCCAAATGCTTAAGGAATAGACTAGCTCTAGCTTTCTGTGCTGGAATGCAAGACACAAGAGTGACCCTCTCCAACTTTCCCATGGGCAAACAGGAGCTGGAGAATTAGAAGGTGCAGGGCAGGGAAGGACAGAGACCATTACTAGTTGATTTTGGATTGACATTAATAGGTGTAAAAGGTCATAATGTGGAGGTCCTCAGGGTTGTGTTTGAATCACTATGGCCTGGTCTATACTACAGGACTAAGCTGGCAGGAGATACGCATTCTGTGGCAGGAAGATTGCATATCTCCACAGATTTAGTTACTCCTACTTACTGCGCCATCTTCACTCAGCTGCATTGACTTGAAACCACCTCTGGGTGACGCAAGCTTACTCCACTTGGAGGGGTGGAATTACTGAGTCTACTGGAGAGCACTTCCTGGATCGATTGAGCAGGTCTACGCTGCCCACTCAATCGATCCTGCTGTGTCGATCCATGAGGATCGAGGCAGTTTTTTCTGTGTAGATAAGGCCTAAGTATTCCACATGGTGGGAGTGATCAAGTAAGTTAAACAGACAAAACAGGAGGTACAAAAGTTGCCATTACCCAAGTCGTAGAGGAGCTCCTCTTCCTATCTCACTTGGCTCCAGGAGTGAAGAGGATTCCTCCAGCAGGTCTGGATCCGCCATCTGCTGATGATGCAATTCAGCCTGAATTCACAAATCAATTAATATCTAATGAAACTAGTTAGTGGCATGCAGAGAGGGAGGAACCAGGAGACAGTTTGTAGGAAGGGGTGGGAACAAAAACAAAACAAAAACACACCCCCAAAGGACTCCCCAAAAGGAAAAATGAAACAACAAAGAGCAAGGGTCACACAAGGGAGGAGAAAAACAGGAGGTAAGCAGAATGGCTCAGCAAAGCTTCTGGGGAAAAAGAAAAACAAGGTGCTTGTGGACTATACAATTCTGAAGATGGGTGGAAGTTAGATTTTACCTGAAGTTATGTTTCCAAGGAATGTTCTTAACTTTTTTAATATGGTGTAGAATCAGCCAATACTCTATCATCACTATTTTCTGCACTTAGGGGAAAGGGATGAAGAAATATATAGATAACTATTCTTTTATGTACCTTACAAGTGCTGTGTTTCTGTGCATTTTCTATATAGTTACCAGGGGCTCTGGGCGTTTCAAATATGTCTTGCCTTTTTAAAAGTAATAGCAGTTAGGATTCTTTCACTCTCTCAAATTCAGTTCACTCTGGACAAATTCTGAAGACTGGTGCTCAGGTAAGATTTCTGTAATAGATACAGTTGACTAAAAAAGGGAAATTTGCACCTCTACTGCACTCAAGAACCGCACCATGCTTTATATATCTTTGCGCCTTGCAATGTTCCACTGACATTAGCCTCATGAATCCCTTCAGCACACAACACTATGTTCAGATAGTGAGTCAGTGGCAAAGCCGGTAATAAAATTTGAGAGTCCTGCTGGCAAGTTCCTTTTCTGCTCATGACACTAACTCTCCCTCCATAAATGCACAATCCCTATAACCTGAAGAATGTATCTGAGACAGTGGGTGCCTTTTTTTCTTGCAAGATATCCCACATCTAGATAAATGTACATGGATCTAATACCACCAACTGACTTTTTCAGTGCTTTTCAAAATTTTTTCAAAAGCTTTTTCAGTGCTTTTCAAAAGCACGACTTGCTGGTCATCATGGAAAGCACCACCCAAATACAGGAGAATCTGGTTCAATAGAGGAAAAAAACCTCATGGTCAGAACATGCTCAGTTGTCACCTACCATTCCACAGTGGAACCTACACAGGGTATCAAACGATCATAACCCATACATGAGGGGGCCATATCATAAAAAATCCTTCCCAAACTACTCCTCCTAGGCTTCAAATAATTCCTCAGCTTCACCATACTCATCATCATCCGAAACAAGCTCTCCACATCCACTCAAAGTGGCACCAGATCCTGCCAGAACAACAGAAACAAAACATGCAGACATATCTCCACTGTTATGAAGACCCAATACCCCCTATAACACATCTTTCATGATCCATTGGCCCTACACATACCCATCAAAACAGGCGATGTATCTCATCGAGTGCATCTAATGCCCAATAACTGCTGTATGGGTGAAACTAGATAATTGGTGCGCTCTTGAATGAATTCAAAACAGAATAATTTCCAGAGGGGCAGCCATGTTAGTCTATTTCAGCAAAACAAACAAGGAGTTCTCTGGAACTTTTGAAGACTAACAAATTTATTTACCACATGAGCTTTCATCAGATGCCTGAAAGGGAAACTGTAGTTAGTTAGGTGTACATATACACACACATGATGCAGAGAAGGGTAAATCGCAAGGTCAGTTCAGTCTTTTTCAGCAAACCAAATAAGTTGTTTTGATTCAAACAGTGTGGAACAATAGATGATAGATGTTTTCCCCTCTTAACATTCTCACCTTCTCATCTCTTGTTCCACACAGTTTGAATCAAAACAACTTGTTTGGTTTGCTGAAAAAGACTGCACTGACCCTGTAACTTGCCCATCTCTGCATGTATATGGACACCTAATATACTAGTTTCCATTTCATGCATCTGATGAGTGGGCTTATACCCATGAAAGCTCATGCGATAAATAAATTGGATAGTCCTCAAAAGTGCCACAGGACTCCTTGTTTGTTACACAGAATAATGATAAAAGACAAGCACACCATATCACCTGCTGAGGAACACTCTTCACAAAGCAATTCCTCCCCATTTGATCCTTTAATACTTGTCCTTAAGGGAACCCTGCACCTCACCTTCAAAAGGCGAGCCTGGGAACTCAACTCTGCTAGACACCAAAACATGGGGGCTTGACAGGAACATTAGCTGATGGCTCATTATAACAATATGTAAACACACATTGCCAACTGCCCTTTATGGTCCTCTTCAAAACCTTTTATGCCTAACAATTGCTCACTTCATTTCAAGGGATCACGACTAACATTCATTGCCCCTTCTGCTTGACTCACCTTGGATTCAGCTCAGATCCTCTGCTTCTTTCCCTGGGAACTTTTGGTAACGTCTAGCAACAGAAGTTGGTCCAGTACAAGATATCACCTCACCTACCTTCTCTCTCTCTCATAACATAAAACTAAATTACTTTCTATTTACTGTGAATAATTTACAGGCTGAAATTCCTGGGAACATAACTTGTAAATATTAGACTCCTGTGGCACTTCTAAAGACTAACAGATTTATTGCCACAGGACTCTGTTGTTTTTCTGCAATAGACTAACACGGCTACCCCTTTGGAACTTGCAAATATTAGTGATTCAAGCTAGGAAGGATGTTTAATACCACATCTTTCAATGAGCATTAACACAATACATCATTAGGAATTCTGTCCCAATATTTCCCCCCCTCCAGTTTGAAATGGGGAAAATGAAATGGAGGAATTAAGAAATTGCTCTGTGCCAATAAGGACCAAATGCTATTTACCCTGAGATGTGCATGGGATTCCCCCACTGAATTTTGCCCTAAAGATGTAAATTATGTGTACACTACAGCTTTGTAAAAATGTTATCCAACTTTACCAGCACAGGCACAAAATCCACCTACCCATGCATTCTCCTAACAAGAAACCCCAGAGAGAGATTTTACTTGCCAATTACAAGAGGCCATTTGTTCTAGCAGAGAATTTTGCACGGCTGACATACCACACACAGTGGGGATCCAGGGCCCGGCCCCCAGCAGCCACCCGACCCAGCCATGGCCACGCCTGGGAACTTGGGGCCTGGCTGCCGCCAGATCCAGCCCCAACCAGGGCTGGGGACAGCCCGATCCTGGCTGGGGACTTGGGGCCCAGCCGCCGGCTGGCAGAAAGAGCCCAAGCCAGCCCCCAGCCAAGGCGCCACCAGGATCTGGCCCGGAGCTCTGGCCAAGGACCTTGGGGCCAGGCCACCATCTGGCGGTGGTGGGAGCCCAATCCAGCCCCAGGGCCGGATTGGGCCCTGGGCCTTCGGTCCAGGCCCTGAACCTTTTCTCTGGACAGCAATGCCCCTGGGTACAGTTTACAAAAAGTAAAAATAAATGACAAGATTACGGTAACCATTAGTGTACTTTCAAAGAGTGAGAGAGAAGTGCTTTCCCTTATAAGCAAATCCATTGCATCTCGGCAAACAACCCAAATAAGAGTAAACTGCATGGAAACCTTAAATTGTTTCACAAAGGAAAGTAACCAAAACAGACAGTGCCCCAAATCCTTCCTCCCCCCCCACACACACGACTTTAAAAGACTTTTTAAAATTAAAATGGCAGAATTTCCTGATCTAACAAAACTGTGGAAAACTGGAACAATTCTACCAAAGATACGTGTATTGTATTTGTCAGTAAGATATTTACTGTTGCTAGATTTTTTAAGTGATGTGTTGTACTAGATTAGGCACATTTCATTTTCGCCAACACATTTTATATTTCAAAATATTTGTCAAGGGAGAAGAATAGCTTCTTGCTTAAACCATGTCTGTGGAAACAGCTCTAGAACTTGGCTATTAGCCAACTTAGTCAGGGATGCAACCCCATGCTCTGGATGCCATAAGCCTCTGACTGCCTGATGCTGGGACATGAAGATTAGGACAGATCACTTGATAATTGATCTGTTCTGTTCATTCCCTTTGAAGCATTAGCATTGGTCACTGTTGGAAGACAGGATATGAGCTAAAGGAACTATTGTTCTGATCCATTATGGCCATTCTTATGATCTTATGTTCCTATCATTTTACCAGAGAAAGTGATTACCACAAAAATTATGATAGTGCCCCAAAGAGGATTAAGGCCCCTTTGTCTGGGACACAGATCAAACACAGAATACAGTGCTCTTCCACCAAAAGGCTTACAATCTGAAAGTAAAAAATTAAAATGAGGAAAAAAGTTAGCACGGCCTAAAACAAAAGTACCCTCTCAGTCCATAGAGAGATAAGTGTCACCCTGATCACAAAACCCTATGTTCTTTATAGAGTTTTCCTTATTTCTTCTGAACCCCTCTAATTTTGGTGGCATCCTGTACTTTAGGGAGGCCACATCTGAGCAATGTTACTATGAAATATAGCTGTAGCAGAACTATTCAGACTAACGGAAGTTTTTTTTGTTTGTTTGTTTTTTAGGAAAAGTGAGAGCTAGCCAGACACGATGTAGGCACATGGAGGACTGGCCAACACATAAGGCGCCTTCTGATCATAATTTTCACCAGCTTACAGTGGGGTATCATAGAGCACCAGAACTGGATTTTAGGAGGATTTTAACTTATTTTGAATAATTTCATCTGGTAAACACCCATCCCTACAACTTTCATATGACTATACAAGTTAGAAAGATGATGTGAATGACATCAAATGATTTTTTTAAAGCGATTTTTGAACATCACTCACATAGATTAGGAGAACTTAATTTCAAGGCCCTAATTTAGAGATTAGGTCATCTTCCTTCTCTCGATTGGAAAGAAAACCAAATCTTGAGTGAGAAACAGCAAAAAGCCAGTGGTTTTGCTCTGCAAAGATGCAAGTAGCACATATAGTGAAAGCCCCTTCACTACCTTCATTTTCACAAGAACTAAAGGGATTCATTTCCAGATCTAGTTTATTAACCCAGAGCCCAGAGCAGAATGACAGATGCAAAACAAACTAAAGAAAGCAGATGGCAAGAGGAGTTAGAGGAGAGGGAGACAGGGGACTGCATGCCATTAACCATTACTTTTCCAGTCTTCTTTACGCTCTCGTATTCTAGGATGCTTATGGTAAAAGACTCAGAGAAATCTCTCCAGCTCATACTGCACTTCATAAGCAAAGACAAGAAGACTGAGAAAAGGATCATTATCAACATCAGCAATATATATATATGTGCATTATGTTATGCAATTGACAAGAAATGGCTACACTGGAGACGTTTCTCTTTGTTCTTTTATGAAAAAGTCTTGTATTCTTTCTCCTTCTCCCTCTGCACACTTAAAATAGTAAATGTTGAATACAAAGTAATTTAAATTGTGAGCCATTTCTTGTATAACTAATTATTATGAGTAACTAATAAAGACTTAATTACAGATGAAAAATGTCTTCAAGTGTTAAAGGCACCTTGCATAGATGTTATTTCCAGTGAAGAAACAAACAATAATTAGCGATAATAGCTGAACTGCCAATTCTTAGATGTTTTCCCAAAGGCAGATATCAACCACTAGAGATACTCAATGTGTGCGTTACATCAAATTACGCAGATTGTAAATTGCAGTAGTTCACAGCCCTCAATGTAATATATTTAACAAAAGGTATCAGGATAAACCTTCCTTGTGTTACCATATTACAAATCTCAATGTTATTAATTTGCTGTAATCTGTATGCTGCTGTGTAATGTCTGCTACTCCAGTTACTCGATAGGAGAGAAATATATTCATTTTGTCTGGTTGAGAAGTTGAGCCTCATAGGAACACTTGTTACAAATGCCTGTAAAATGGATAGAAGGATCCATGCTTTCTGTTTTAACATTACATGGATTTTAATCTGATTAAATTAATATTGCACTCGAAGAAAGGCGTTAGCTAGATGTTATTTACTATATACTTTGTTACTAGAAGTGCCCTGAAAAGAGGTGAATTAGTAATGATTTTATACCACAGTGATTTAGTCTATATTTTTCTATGTTCAATTATAATAGGCAGGCAATAACTCTTATTACTTACTGCATTCAAGCAGTAGATTATCCAATTATCACTGTCTGCCAAACAGACTCTCACAATGGAATCAGCAACTTGCAAACTGACATTCAACACTTGAAGATGAATTAATCATACAGTACCCAGCCCTTTGGCTGATCATAGCCAGTAGCACCCATGTTATCAACTGTGAGGCATATGTGAATATAGGAGGAGAACAAACTTAATGGTAACTTTTTTGTACATATAAAAACCATGTCTCCACCAGGGAAGGATAGAGTGGCAGGAAGCCAACTCTACAGGATTATGCACTTCATGCCTTTACATCCAACAGGGCACAAAGCTCTTCAGAACTCCATGGCCAACCCTCTACACTGGCACAAAACATATCATATACTGTGCAAAATATTTCTCCCTCTCCCAGAAAGGTACATGGCCAATTTCCTTTCTTGAGAGAGAGCAAGACTGTAAGAGTCATATTAAAACATACAGGATTTAAAGGCATTTTGTAAAGATGAGGTCTCCTTTACTTGGGTTCTTTATTTCCATGTCTCAGTTTTGCCCTGCTGCTATACTCTGAATGACAGCAGGGCAGCATTTAATTGTTCTGGAGAAAGTACTTGTAATGCAGTGGTCTCACACTGGTCAAAATGACCATAAACCACAAGGGCCCAATTGTTAGGGATTTAAACAGAAGCTCTGCTCCTGAACCTGCCACTGAGCATTTTAGAGTATGAATAAAACCACACAAAATTTAAACAGAAGTCTTGCTACTAACTGCAATGGATTTTAGATTAGTCCTATGGTGACAAATTTGTGAATGGTTCTATACTGAAGTTTTATTCATCCTTCATAACTGAGGACTTATGGGGTTTACTTACTTACAACAGGCAGAAAAATACATATTGGAGGGGAAATAACCTAGTCTAGCAGTGAGACTGCAGGTTTTTCAGAAGCCAGGAAATTGTGACATTCAAAAAACAAAATCTGTCTTCATAATTAATTCTCTGTTCTTACTGGGAACACGGGCAGTAAATACAAATAATCAGAAAATGTAAAACCATGGTTGGCTGCATGCACATTGCATGAAAAATGGAAAATAATTTGAGAACGTTCCTTAAATTAAAGTATAAAAATGAGTTATCCAAAAATAGCAACTGAAAAATAACACTGTTGAGACCAAAATGGGTAATTTGTGACAATAAACCACCAGCTGTTTCAGTGCTAAATCCCCCTGATATTCTGACCTCATCAAAAAACTGCTGAGTTTTGCGCAGTATAAATTTTAATTCTGTCAGCTCTAGGAAGTTTCTCTTCAGAGCTTCCTGGTTCGTGTTGATCTCTTTAAGTTCATTTTCAATTTTCTCAAAGTTTGCCTGGGGAAGAAAAGGAAGGGAAAAATGTAAAGGGAATAGAAAAATAATGCTATTTATCCCTAATTAAACATACAGTTTAAAGTGCACTGTGCAAGATCTTTTCCTAACTGCATTCAAGTTATACATAATTACTTGATGCTCATGCCTGCATTCCGGGCATCCAGAGCTGCTCTGGATTTCTGCTGCTTTCTTCACAACGCATCGTAAAACATTAAGCATCTGATTATAATAATGTTACTCTCCATAAAGATTAATAATTAGGTTCTTTATAAATAGAGGAAACCTTCTATAAAGTCCTCAAACACAGTATAAACTGGCGCAACCTCAGCAATTTTAGAGGAATTGCACCATTTTACATGAGTTCTAAATTAGGTCCTTCATTCTTAAAATGTATTAATTGCATTTTATAGATATACACACTGAAGTTATAGCAAACATCACAATATTCATGGGCCAGAACCACTACTGGTATAAATCGGTGAAGTTACACTAAAGTCAATAGTGCCATGTTGAATAAAATCAGCTTGGGATCTGGCCTTGTATGTTCTTACTGCTAAATTTCAAAGAACCCAGTGATTGAAGCTAATTAGCTCAAGTTCTGCTATCTTGCCTCAGATACTAATTCAGCCTTAATGAAACACTGTTACCTCTAAATCAATCATGTCACGTGGGAAAGGCACCTCTGGATTCTCACCGGTGTCCAAGATTGGGATGTTCGCTTTTTTAATTTCCTTCTCAACAAACCCTGAAGACAGAAAATGCTTCATGATAAGAATCATCATGAGAAACAAAAGCAAGAAATTACATCGGTCTCTCTCCTTAACCTTTCCCATCACATAACCTGACCAGAAGCTGCCCCCACAACCGACCCATCTCATATGAGCAGAACTCCATCAGAATACAGCTCAAGTGGCTGGTTTAAAAGATCTGCAAGTTCTCTTCTCCACATGAAACAAATCCTTCCAAAAGCAGTCTAGCCCACTGGGAAACAATCACTGACTTTCTACCCATACAACACACAGCCAGAGCACATTAGTTCAAAAGCTTAGCCTGCTTTCCTCCCTAAAAGCTACAGAAGCTACTACAGAATTAGAGGTACGCATCAAAATAAAAGCAAGAACATACTTAGCTTCCGGTCCATCTCTTCACACCTCCTGACTTCATTAACAAATTTACGCTGGAACACATTCACATCAGGGTTCAACTGCAAACAGAAACACACATTGCCATAAGAATGTTTAAGTATGAAGGGTCACGATTACTAGTTTAGGAGGGTTGTGTGTTTAAGGGGGGGATGTTTTGTTTTTAAAGAAAGACATAAGGAAATGGTAGAGTAGAGCAGTTAGTTGTGCAGCATGATCTACTTTACTGATCATTAACTAGCTCAGCTGGAATCAATACATATGCCTGCTACACAAGTGGACACAGAGTAAGATTATCTAGGACACTTGACCATATAAAAAAAAAAAAAAAGCCAGGATTTTAATGATTTGACATGTTTTACAGACACAGGAAAGCAGCCACTTACATCACGAAATTGAACTTTCCCAAGCTCTCCTAACTCGCTGACACAACAGTATGCAGCTTCAGACTGGAGGAAAAGCTGGGCAAGGGTCATCTCCTCGCTTCTGAAAAGCTCCCCCATGATGAAAGGAGAGCGCTGGTCAAACTAGGAGTGGAATTTTAACCCTAAAATGAGAAGGAGGTAAGCCTGAGAATGTACAGCAGGGTCTGAATCTCACATTCTCCCCCATACAGGCACATCTGTGAAAGAACAATTTGCCTCACTTACCCCTCCAGCCAGAGGAAAAAAGGAGTGATACATGGGTATCGAATTCTAGTTCTCTGGATCAATTGTACACACCGCACGCAAATATTTTGATTTAAAATAATACAAGTGGAAGTGATGATTCTTTCATAAGATGCTTGAAAGATCAACTAGTTCTTTGTCACCTTCTGATGAAAGGCTATTTCATAACTGTCGAGAGAAACACCTTGGTGAATCATGCTAGATCCTACTCAATGATCTGCGGTGCAAAGGAGGAGAAACCTGCCACGTCACATAATCTGCAAAGCATCATAGCCAGATAACACACTAAAAACAATTCCTCCTCCTTCTGCAGCCTAGGAATGCTGCTCTTCTAGAGCTGTCTCCTTCTGTTCTAAGCTTTGCACTTACAGCACAGCTCTCAGAACAATCCAACTTACATGGTGTCTAAAAGCTGAAGGCTGCCCACTGCAGTGTCACCCTGAAAGCAGCCGACTCTCAGCTGACAGCACGCCTGAATTAGCAGGGAAGAGCTCTTGCATGAATAGATGAGCATTACCATCATACAACACTAGTGCACTTACAGAGAATCCAGCACTCTGCATATTGAATTGCAGAGCACCACTGTTAGGGGCAGAAGACACAATCTTTTGTTCTTATTCACCTGCTATATTTTATAGCAATTTCCACACCTGCCCCACCTTATATCTACAACCTATTGGGAGGTCTGTCAAATTATCCTCACAAGCAGGGGAGGGCTTCATTCAACATAGGTTTTAAACCAGAAGAAATGCCACACAAGAGAAGCCGGTGCTATCAGTGGTCCTGAATTTTTATTAGCTCAAATCAGCAAAAACCATCAGCCCCAAATCAAAATGAATAACACCTGATTTCAATTCTAACCACACTGATTTCTGCCTTCACATTGCTAAGTGGAACGAGCTGCTGGTCTCCCTTTTAATCTAGAGCATGTAGCAGACAAGCCACCCATCAACGCCATATCTTCCATTTTGAAATGGACAGAAGGACGAGGCTAGCAGATGCCTGGGTGACTGGTCTGCATCTGGCTTTATTCAAAGCAGGGTCTGAGGGGAAAGCCACAGCTCATACCACACCTACGGGAAGCATAAAGGTAAAATTGTGCTCAAAGCTACAGGAAACCCCCTCCCCCACTCACTGCCTGAGCATCCACCCAGCAACACCTACAAACCACCAACCTGCAGTGGAGCCCAAGTGGCTGGGGAGGCACCCGCGGCTGCAGCCTGAGCTGCCCCCAGCACAGCACCCAAGGGCATAGGGGGCGGGCCCTCGGGGACGCCTCCTGAGACAGCTGGGGAGCCCGAGCTGCCAGACGCCGGGGCTCATTAAAGCGCAGGCTAATTAACAGGTCCCCTCCCCCCAGTGGCGATCCAGGGGGAGTGGCCCGAGAGCTGAGCGACCCACGCCCACCAGATAGGGGGCGCCCCCCAGCCTCTCCCAGGGGACCCTGCCCTTATCCAACCCCGCTCCGCCTCAGCCACCTGCCGCACGGTGCCCCCCTTACCTGCCGCTCGCTCCAGCCCCTACGGCAGCTGCTGCCGCAGCATTTCCTAAGCCGCCCCGGCCCTGACGTCACCGCGCACAACAACGTGCCTCCCCGCCCGCCGCAGCGCCCGATAACCCGGATCACGCGAGGGCGTCTCCTAGCGACGGCTCGGCGGCCATTTTGTTTTCCTTTGGCCGGCTGGGCTCTTCCGACCAGAAGTGCCCGAAATGCGGTGTCTGTGGGGGGCAGGGTGTGGGGCAGGCTGAGAGTGTGACATGGCCCTCTGGTCACTCGTCTTGGGGTCACGTGGCCAGTGTCACACGGAACACCTGACGTCACAGCATAGTTTGATGACATCACTGCACAAGCCCCCTGATGTCGCTTTAGAACACAGGGATGGTCGAATGCACTGTGGTGACGTCATGATGACCCAGAACTTTGTGCGCTTCAGTGTATTGCACCCCAATGTCATTGCATCGGGGAGCACCGCCACATCTCATGGGAGCAGCCTCATATTGCGACAAGCCTTAGACTCAGAGCATTAGCATGTCGCACCACCATACAGTGTCACACAAACACGTCACACCATCATAACATCCCAGCACCCTCATGCCAAAAGCCAGTGTGTTATGTGGGAAATTACACAGTGTTGTGTCAGAAAAGCAAGTTACATGAGAATATTGCCCTCAGAATGTATTTTGTCATGTTGTCATCACGTTGCGTCAGAACGGCACTGTGTTGTTTGAAAAGTTAATATGGAGCGGTACTTGCAATTCTGCACAGAAATGGTACCAGTTGTACGTGGAGGAGAAGCAGCCATCCAGCTCGAAGCATGGGTTAATGGTAAAGCAACGTGAAGTGAAAAAAATCTGGGTTGTATGCTCTGGATGGACCATTTCACAATGTACAGGCAACATGTTCAAAGAATTTGATTTGCTGACCTGATGCAGTGAAATATAACCACATGGTTTATCTTTCACTCCCATACTGTTTTTTTTTTCAATGTAAGTTTTCTCCAGTCTGGCATCTGACAAAGTTGGACTTTGCCCACGAAAGCTCATGCAAAAAATAAATTTGTTAGTCTTTAAAGTGCCACAAGACCCCCCCCCCCTTTTGTTATGTTAAAAGAGGAAGTTTAGCAAATGGGCCAGCCTTTGTGAAAAATGAGTTTTGCTGTTAGGGTTTCTCCTAAAGAGAGAGTTATCAGAGCTTTAAGGGACAGAAACCTATGGGTCACGAACGCACAGAGAACACAGCTGCTGCTGGTGTCCCACTGCTGCCCAGCCTGTATACTGCTAGCCTGTTTATGGCAGTGGTGTCTGCTGAAGTCATTGCGCAGTGGCAATGGCATGATAAAGCGTCCTGCCACAGAGGAAGAAATAAGGCTGCTGTCCATAGAAACCTGCGAGAAAGGATTGAAAAGTACCTCTGGGAAAGTTTAATTGAAATCTCTCAGGAGGATGCACTAGATAGGCCTAGGTACCTAAACCAACTCTATTTATTGTACCGCTACCTAGTCTCCTATGAGTAAAATAATGAAACCTCAATACCTGTGTCCTGCTAACTGGGGGTTAGGCTGTGTGCCATCTTTACATTTAAACAAAGCAAGAAAAAAATTATGCACACGCTTACCTGAGGTTTCTTCTCCTGCATCAGGCTTGTCCACACTTGGCTGGCAGCGCTGCCTACACTGCAGTGGACTCTCGAACAGGTCCTATACGGTGGCATCGCTGGATCCACCCTTGCCACAAGGGTTTAAAATGCAGGGAAGGCTTCTGAACTCCATGGCCCTTGGGCCGTGGAGTTCACAATTGTGACCAGAGCAATCACCATCCATCAGGGATTGTGGGACAGCTGCTAGAGGCTTGTTAGGGTTGACATACATCACACATTATCTAGACTCACGACCTCAGCAGGCCTACTGCAGCTCAGTGCTTAGCGGAGGCTGGTGGTGGTACTGCGTCACCATAATGGAGTGCTCACAGCAGCCAGAGCCAATCTGGAGTGTAGACAGAGGCATATATAGGTTGCTGCAAGGCTACTTATTACAACCACCAAACTTTGTAGTGTAGACTAGGCCTAACAGTTTCCCCTGTTTAGTCCCCTCCTCCAGCTGCTTTTCACCATTAGCCAAGGAGGTCAGCACTCCTTTCAGTTTTATCCAGGGGTTCTCAAACTTTTTTTGCTGGGACACCTTTGAAAATATTTCAGGTCATGACAACACCCCAAAAGTAATGCTCCCTGCATCCTATGCCACCTTTATTGGCATGTGTGGGGGATAACAGCTCGTGATCTCTTCATAATAATCTCACAACCCCCTGTGGGGTTACAACTCCCCAGCCTGAGAACCCCTGAGCTAGAAGGAAATACTTCCACCTACGCTCTGGCTACAGCACTGCATAAGCAGCCAGGTATGCTGATGGATTCTGGGAGGCAATAGGCCACTTCCCTCCTCAGTGCTAGGTTCTGCAGCAGAGAACACTGGAGAGATGAAACAATGATCCAGGAATGGAAAAATCTAATCCTGGGAAAGTCTGTTTAATTACTTATGCTTTTCTTTTGTCCCTTAACCTTTCTGAAGGCTAATTGTTCCACTAAGACACACTAAGTAAGTAGAATGTCCTAGGCCCTTTGACTGACACCAGAATAAAACAGTGCTATCACACGAGTCATCCTCCTGAAATCAGTGGAGCCACAAGGGTGACAGTGAGAGGAAAATCAGGATCTTTGCTTTGAATCCAAGTGATGAAGGAAGGGTCCTTTAGTGCAGACCCAATTCCACCCAGCAACAAGGCAGATTAAGCTCCACACATAGCTTTGTATGATGTGCAAATATGAGGTACAAGAGATCTCCTTGCAAGTATGAGTTCATAATTTGCTCCGCGATTAGACTGTTAAATGGAAACACGATTTCCTAGGAAGGAAGCCAAGTCTCACAAGTGAAATGAACTTTGCTAAAATACTCTTAACTGCTAAGTACAGATTATGCTTATTGACAGTATCTTTTGGTAAACATTGGATCTTTATTCCAGTTAAAAAATGTAAAGAGGGGCTCTTGTGCTGTGCAAAATATGTCAGATCTAATCATGGATTTGTTGACTCTTTACCTGCTTTCAATTCGTGCTAACAGTCACAGAAAGTCCTTGATTCCTGTGGATGGATTTGGTGCACACTTCATCCTGAAGCAATTCACAATATGCACTGCATTATTTCCGTGCAGCCATCTCTGGGGAGGAAAACACTAGTTTCCACCCTCTGCAAAAGTAGAAAGGAGTACAGGCAGCTGTGGGGAAGCTGGAAAGAGGAGTGACACACAGACAGAAGGCATTCCTACTGCACACCAACACCAATCAATGCAGCACAGAAATAACATGGTACAGAATTAGTCGACATTGTGATGAAATACATCACCTCCTTGAAGCTGTTTCCGGACTCCAGAAAGAAATACAGGAGCAAAATCCAGCTTTCCTCATTAGAGTTCAGTGCCAAGATGCCAGATCCATCCTCCCCCACTTTCCTGTGCTTGCATTTGACTCTATGTGAGAGCCTTGAGTATATTGTAGCCCCTTGTTTTGCCTCAGTTTGCACCGATATGATTCAATCTCTCCACTTCTCATTTTTAAAAAATATCTAATTTTTTAAATCATCTGTCTGTGTTACGCACAGCAAAGAGAAGCTGTACATCTCCCTGCACAGCCTGTCAAGGGGTCCCTAACTCAGTGGAGCGGATACAGATTATTATTATTTATTATCTGTGCTACTGTAACCCATATGCCTGAAAAGGCTATCTCTGAGAGACCTGCTGAGGGTGGGTTACTGTTGTTGGGCAGATTAGTGACCCACAACTAGAAACTTCCAGAAGCAGGGAGTGGTAGCAATTTGA
>ML685768.1:22974583-23019568 GCA_007922175.1 Pelusios castaneus
TTCTGTGGGGCACTGGAGAGGGGCAATTAAGTGAATTTAGCCCACCCAAAGGTTACACTACTATAGTACCTGAGGGTGTGTCTACACTTACAAATGAAGTCGATTTAAACTTGCTTAAATCGACTTAATTTAATCTGCGTCTACACTACATTTTCCTTAATTCGACTTGAGCTGCTCCTTAAGTCAAATTAAGGAAAAGTTAGTTCGAATTAATAACACCTCGTTTTAATTCAAACTAGTGCTTAAGTCGACTTTATTAAGTCTACTTAAGCCAGTGTAGACACGCATTAGCCCTAAGTTGACTTTAAGTCAACTTAAAGGGCTTCAGGGCTCCCCCACTGCCCTCCCTGCCAGGGTGGCTGGCACAGCCAGAGCCTGGCATGCCCCCCCACAGGGCAGGACAGAGCCCTGCCCACCCTGCTCCTATGCCCTGCCAGTGTCCCTGTCCTGCTCAGCCCTCATTGTACCCAGGTACAATGGGGCAAATGATGAGCCCCCTGGCACTTGGTGAGGGGTGCCCCCCCTGCCACCATGGACCAGTCCCAGGTCCACCTAGCCCCTAGAAGTCGACTTAGGCGTCCAGTGTGGACGCTCTAAGTCGATTTGGCAGGGTCCCCTTTAAGTCGACTTAATTTTTGAGTGTAGACATCCTAAGTCGACTTAAATTAACAAGTGTAGACATAGCCTGAGAGCCCCAGTCACAGACCAGGACCACCATGGTGTTAGGAGCTGTACATACACAGAACAAAAACTGATTGCTATCCAAGGAGCTGACAGGCTAAGTGTGAAATGAAGGGCAACAGCAGGGTGCAGACAGCTAGGGGAGCAGAAGGAAACAGTGAGACAATCTTGGTCAGCATGAGAGGCAGTGGTCTTATCCACCTACTAAATACAGCATATGAGTGAGACTGGGGCTTTATTTTACAAAAAAGGCCAGAACATTCCAACTACAAGGTTTTTCCTTTATATTGAGGTACTGACAATCCCTCAAATTGCCTTGAGAAGATGGAGAAAGCTGGGAGGATCAAACATTTGTTTAAAAATGAGCTCAGTGCTTTTGAAATGCACCACACTGCTGGCACCCCAGAGACTGGACTTCATGGTTCCCTGGAACAGAGACAGCATGAGCAGCTGCAGAAAAAGTCCATGTGCCCTCCACCCCTCATTACTGCCTGCCAGCTTACCTCCCCTCTTGATCTGGAAGCTTTCCTAGGGAGGAAAGGGTAATTTATTCTCCACTGCCCATTCTGTCTTTGGCCTGTTTACTTGAACTAACAAAAAGAGGGCTCAACATGCCAATTGCAGTTGGTTTGTTAGTATGTGGACACTTGTCTACTAAGACTAAGAGGAGAAAGTTGACTCATTTCAAACAAGCCACTGAAGAGCCAGCAGCTGCTGTTTGTGAAATGAAGGAACTTCTTGCTAGCAGAGCACTTTTTTCACAGGAGCTTTCATGGACTGAAGTGGAAGTAAATGGCTCGTGTCACCTTCCTTTGCTGTTCCATACATGATCAATGGCAGTTTTTTTGAAGCTGAGACACGTTTTCTTCTATTTGCATCCAGATTCCTATCTCCATATAAAGAAACTGACATTGCTGCCATAAAAAGGTAGGCTACAGAGAGAATCAGTCAAAGCTCATGAGATGTGGAAACTTCAGAGCACAGATTCTGACTGTAACATAACAAGATCAGGGGCATCATTTAGTTAAAATGTCAAGTAACACTCAGGTCTAAAATGAGAGGACTCAAGCTGCCACCTACTGGGCCATCCTGGTTTGTCACTCAGAGAGGAAGCAGGGGCTGTGTTCCAGTGACTCTTTGCATAGACAGTTCCAAAGGGGGAGCTGTGTTAGTCTAGGTCAGCCAAACAAACAAGGAGTCCTGTGGCACTTTTAAAGCTCATGCAATAAATAAATTTGTTAGTCTTTAAAAGTGCCACAGGACTCCTTGTTTGTTTTGCATAGACAGCTATTCATCACATTTCAGCTCATATGGGCAGGCAGCTCCGTGCAGAATACGTTTAGGACATCCCACTTAGCCTGTTGTAGAAAATAGCCAGATCAAAAATATAGTGCTGTTCCTTTGTCTTCTCTAGATCCACCCATCCAGCTCTGCATGTTCAACCCCCTGTATTCCCACATTATAGACAGGAAAACAGAGGCACAGAAAGGAGAAGTCATGTGGCCCAAGTCACACAGTGAATTAGTAACAGAACTAGAAAGAGAACAAAGATCTGCCGGGTGTTTGCTACTGTGCCGTGCATCATAGAGAGCAGCCCTGAAACAGATCTCAGGTGAAGAACAGCTGCAGGCCACTGTGTGTTCTGGCTGAAATTAACTTTGGGTGTCTGTGCGTATGTATTACTGACTCATCAACTGCAAGCCCTGGAAATGGGGCCTTTAAATCCTCAAGGGAAAAAACCCAGTTCCCTGAGAAACACCAGTGTACACAAAACTAACCCATTTTTAGCCTGCAACATAAAAGTGTCTTGTGGGCTTCAGATGGGGCATGCACATCTAAATCAATATCATGGGGTGGGTCCAGCAGCGTTAACAAATAAGGCTGTGATAGGACAGGGAGCACGGGTCAGTGAAGTGCTGTCGGTTGCCATAGATGCCCTTGTGGATGGCATGTTCCCCAGCTTGGGTCTTATGACTCAACCAAGACTGTCTCAAGGTGGTTTACAAAAACGACCAAATGGAACATTGAGTCTGTTCTGTTTGCCACTCCATGGCCAAACACAAGCATGACATACCCACCCTGAGCAGAGCCAAGCTAAGAGTGCATCCCCTATAATCCAATGCTCGAGCGGAGATTTAAACTGTGACTCTCAAGGGCTACAGCAGGGCAGCACTTCTTCCAGCTGAGCCTAAAAGCAGCTCCTCCTGGCCAAGCACTAGAGTTGTGGCAACTGAGGGTTGCTTCCCTTTGAGCCAGTAGGTCTAAAGGAGCTGCTCTCGGACACTCCATGCACATCCTAATCTTCCTCCTTCATACTTGCCCATTCAGGTGCCTCCTGGCTTGTAACAGGCATTCTTCGGCAATCCTCCAACATTCCACCACTATGAGCTTTTAAGGCACTAAGCTGCAGATGATCCTCAAGGCCAGAAACAAATGCCAAGGCAATGAACAGGCTGTGAACTGCTTTTGATTAATATTTCAATTGAAAGCTCCTCAGGACAGGGACCGCTTCTCCTGTGTCTTCAGCACCACCCTGAGCATGGTACCAGTGTGATGTAATTCATCCTTACTGCTAACATGCAGCATTGTGCAATAAGCCACACCGTCTTTCCCCTGGGCATTGCTTTCCACACTTTGCCCACCAGCATGTGCAGAGAGCACACACTGCACTGTAACAGCTTATAGCTAGATTCTATTTATGGCCTGGACACTGCAGAGATGAGCTGGGTGGTCTCTGGTGGCAGTATAAGCCTCTCTTTAAAATATTACTAATCAGCCTGACACAGACCAGGAAAGACATACTAACTGGAGGCAAAGGGGTTTGCATTTTCCAGGCTGAGTTCCTGTACTTCTACATGCAGTTGTTTCAGCCGTCCTTTAATGTACACAGCTGTGCCCAGAAGGGGCTTATTTCTGTCTAGCAGCTTCCCGAGCAGTTTACAGAAAGACTTTGTTTTTTCCTCTTGAACAGATTCCTTGGAGTTTTGCACAGAATGCCTTTGAATGTATGGTAAAGAAGCGGCTGTTGGTGTTTTGGAGCTTCACATTCCTCAGCGATCCGTGCCTGTGCTCGCATGCAAAAGCCATCACCTCCCCCTGCTCCAACTATTTTAATCATTTCAGAAAGGGTGGGTCATCAGGCATTTGGCAGTGCTCCTTTTATATAGCTAAGGTGGAGTCAGCCAATGGCCTGCAAGCCTGGAAAATTTTGCTGGGCAGTTTCCCTGGACAGCCTTGCAGAGCTGTGCCATTTGAATTGAAACACACACACACACACACACCCCCACGCACTGTGCTCTCCGTTTCTGGCTTGCCTCCCAGAGCAGAGAGTTTAGTGAGAGCTCGGGTTCAGTTTTTTCTTCTCACTCTCCTCACAGCAGGGACAGCTTCTCCAGGCTCTGCTAGTCGGGACACCCAGGCAGTCATGGCAGACACCCCTTTGCAAATAATTGAACAGCCAGATCCCTCTGAGGCCCCTGAGGAGCAGGTGGCAGAGGACCCCATTAAATCAGACCAGATCGATGGCGTGACCGTGCTGACCCTGCTAGACAAGATCATTGGGGCGGTGGATCAGATCCAGTCGACCCAAACTCAGCTGGAGGAGAGGCAGCAAGAGATGGATAGCGCAGTGAGCAGCATCCAGGGTGAACTGACCAAACTCACCAAAGCCCACACCACCACCAGCAACACCGTGAACAAGATGCTGGAGAAAGTCCGCAAGGTGAGCGTCAACGTGAAAACCGTCCGGCAGAACCTGGAGAAGCAAGCTGGGCAGATCAAGAAGCTGGAGGTCAACGAGGCAGAGCTGTTAAAGCGAAGGAACTTCAAAGTCATGATCTACCAGGTAAGGAGATCTCCTGCAGCTTCCCTGGCAGCATCATTGTACATTTTCAGTCCTAACAGTACCGTCCCGATGGGCTAGAATGATGGCGAATTGCCCTCATATGGCTCCTCTGGAATCATCTACCAGCCATTGTTGAAGTGTGCCAGAAACAGGGCATTCAGAATTTAACATCATTGGTTTCGTCATGAGGCAGGAGGGTGAACATAAAAATGTCTTGCACTTAAAAGAAAATTAGCACAGGGAAATTTCATAAAGATGATGAGCCAGACTGGCCTCAAGCGCCCCGCTGCAAACACCCCACTGCACAAGACCAGCTGAATTTGGTTACCTAGCAGAGACTGCTGTTTAACTAGAGGAGGAACGAAAATGTACTGGGAACTGGACAGTGATATTTTAAAGGGGTCATTTCAGGCAGAGGATTTACTACTCAGAATGAAGTGAGTAGTGCGACAAGTAGCAATGATGCAGTCTGAGGTTTATAATATGCATCCTACAGCAGTAACATGGAACAATAACTCCAGAGTCATGTTTAACTTCCCTCTTACTGAGGACATAGTGGAGACCTTAAACAAAAAATAGGGTATAGTCCATTGATTTCATTAGCACCCCTTTTTCAAAGGTCCCGGATCTGCCTTTGCCATATTGCCTGGAAAATTAAATACAATCCAGTGTGTGTTACAGACCCTTCAGCCATGAGCTGCAGGTCTCCAGCGTGCCAGTAACTCAGTTTCTGTACTAGGCAGCTTTGCTCTGCGGGCGGCTCCGTGCCCCCTCTAAGAGCTGGACTTAAAATGCAGCCACAGGCTTCTGCCTCCTCTTCCTACGTCTGTCTGGGCTTAGCTTCACTATGCAGAGCAGAACCCCTATCTGGGAAAGCTGGAGAATAATCAAATGAGACAATGAGTCAGAAGTATCCAGATTAATAACAGAGTGGGTGAGGACTAAACAGAGAGACAGCCAGTGCAGCCCAAAGGGAAAAGAGGGACGAAAACCTCCACAAAATCCGAAGCATTTCTTACAACCCGAGTTTGCGAGGAGCCTAGTCATGCCAGGGTGAGGAATCTAGCAAGCAGCAGGACCGACATAGCTCTCTGAATCACAGCTTAAGCATTTAGAGTTCTATCACGGCTGAAATACTCAAATAAGCAACCTAAACAGATCTACAAATACGTTTAGCGGAAGCTCTGTCTGAGCCTGCACAGAGGGATAGACCCAGCTGTGGAAAAATGGAGACACCTAAACAAACAATGGAAGCCAAAGCTAGTAACAGAAGGGAGCGAAGGGTTGGCTCAGGGAGAACGTCCCCAACAAGTAATTAAATAGGTAGGGAACAGGCCAGTCTTCCACTGTGAAGCATTCTAGTTCCTGGCAGAGTGAATGTTAAAACCTGCTCTTCAATGTGTGCTATTGATCACAATCATCAGCTGTTCCTAATGCAAAATAAACAAAGAAGCACTCAGTCCCCCCCTTTCCTCTGCAACAAAGTTATTGTATGGGACCCAGTCCTGCTTCCCCTGACGTCAATGGCTAAACCCATCTCGATTTCAGTGGGTGCAGGCTCAGGCCCTGAGTTTGAATCAACTGAGAAAGGAGCTGAGGTAAATTTTGTAGAAAAAAGGGAGAATGATCCCCTGTGGATTTCAGCATGAGTCACTAGTGCATTAAAGCACTAGGGAGACACTCTCAAGGTGCTTCATGTAAATACAGCCAAGCATGAAAGCACACAACCTTTCGTCACATAGCAAAGCATTTAGAGGGTTCTACCCCATGCCCAGAGGAAGCCTCAAGAGTGAGTGAGTGATCCCACCCTCATCTTGGTGGAGGTCTTGGGGCAAGTGTGTCCCAACATCTCTGAGCCGAAGGAAGCTCCTTTCTGGTGGAGAAGCCATGCAAAGTTTCCTGATTTGGAGCATGAACTGGAGAGCAAAACCCATGGGAGTCCTGGATTTCTGGGGCCTGAGAGCTAGGATGGGATGGGCAGCAACAATAATTATGTATTAACATAAAGATTCCCTCTAGATTACTCCACTACTGTTTTAGCTAAGTCAAAGACAGTCCTATCACAATGAGCAATGTGACTGCTACAAACAGATCACAGGGAAACCCCTGGAAGAATTGGGTATATTTTTCCAGTTCACTTTCCCTTGCATACAATGGAAAAACAGATTTGCAGTCAACAGAGAAATGTTCACACTGTGTCAGCCCTTACTGTCTTTCTGGATGCTTCTGCTGTCCAGTGGTGCTAGATTTGAACCATTCTCCAGGCAATAACCATGATTTTTTTCTCGCAACAATTACTTATTAAGGAGTTCCGAAGGGGTAGCCGTGTTAGTCTATTGCAGAAAAACAACAGAGTCCTGTGGCAGTTTTAAAGACTAACAGATTTATTTATCGCATGAGCTTTCGTGGGAGAAAATCCCACTTCGTCAGACCATTATTCCACTTAGTGCAGGGCACACCACATATATCATCTGTCTTCCATGACTGGGCTGCATGACTCTGACATGAACATACGGGATCCCCTCTTGTTTGTGTAGCTGGAAAGCTTCCTCCACAAATGTGGGGAGAGAAGACTTTGAGCTGGTCTCTGGAGGGCAAGGCAGGGTTATGTTATATGAGATTGTTGTATGTGTGTAATTATCCAAGTACAGGGTTGACAATCTTCAGCTGTTACAGCCACAGGCTACTTGCATGAATGAGACTGTATATTGGTGAAAACATCAGGCTGCAGGGCCCAGGGCTGATTTACTTCTTCAAAGTCAATATCCAGAGGGGTAACCCTGTTAGTCTGTGTACAGCAAAAACGAGAGACCCGTGGCACCTTAAAGACTAACAAATGTCTTCGGCCATAAGCTTTTTGTGAACTCTAACCCACTTCGTCATGCAACTGATGATGTGGGTTGGAGCCCACGAAAGCTTACGCCCAAAGAAATTTGTTAGTCTTTATAGTGCCACAAGATTCTCATTCTTAAAGTCAGCAGTTCTATTCATCTGAGTAAAGGGAGTGGGATTTGGCCCAGGATGTGTGCTAAAAGTGCCAAGATTAACGCTTTTCATTAACAAACAAAAGGACAAAGGTAGAAGAAAGCCCATCCCCTTAAGATCTAGAGGCATTTATAACAAATCAGGGCTCAGATTCTGCAACTTGACTTGCACTGAGACATACTATCCCCACAGGATTACCCGTGGGCTAAGGCACTTCTTTGGCTATTTACAAACAATTATTATGTATTGTTTGCTAAGCACCAACAAGGGGTAAGACACAAACTCCATGATGATAATGCTTGTTCTGGAGAGTTTACAGCTGGAAACCAGTAATGAACAGGCCCTGAACAAGCCTAGATCTGCAGCTTGTCATCACTTTCCAAACTGAGCAGTCAATGAGGGTTATTCTAGATGCTGCCTTGGATAATTTTGACAACAGAGTCCTGTGGCACTTTTGAAGACTAACAGATTTATTTATCGCATGACCTTTCATGGGAGAAGATCCCACTTCGTCAGACGCTTTGAAGTGGGATCTTCTCCCACGAAAGCTCATGCGATAAATAAATCTGTTAGTCTTCAAAAGTGCCACAGGACTCTGTTGTCTTTCTACAATAGACTAACACGGCTACCCCTTTGGAATTTGGGTAATTTTGTTCACCTCAGGTTTATGAACAATTATCTACCATTCACTGTATTTGTTCTTTAGGAAACTGTGCAGCGCTTTCCTCGTCCATTGTGATTTCAGTCGTCATGGGTTAAGACTGCAAAGATTTCTGAATTTGTTTTATTGGAAAGAGGGGAGCAAATTTGCCTAATACCCCGGCAGATTAGAGAAGGGGAGAAAGGGCCTCTGTCCCATAGAGATTGTTGAGGAGAAGAGGGCTGTTCTCCAAGAGAAGAAAGCATGGAACGATTCTAGGACCTGTAGTAGATAAGTCAGTTTTCATAGCTGAAGGATGCCTGGTTGGGGCTTCCAGTGCTTCAAAGGGCATCTTGAGACGCTGTGCAAGGTTTGACACCAAGGGTACAAGCGAGATCCCTGGGACTGCTTGTGGTGGGAGGCCAGATTTAATGCAAGAGCTCTATATCGGTACCTCTGATAGCAAGAGGCAGAGCGCAGAGACTATGAAAGTGGGCTCCCCTGTTTCTTGACAGCTGGGTTTCGGTCTGGAGAGTTGAGCACAAAAGCCTGCCTGTCTTGTCTGCCTCAGAATCAGGGAAAGAATGTGCAGTACTAAAAAGCAACCACACCCAAGGAGGCCTGCCGAGAACAAGGGGTTTCTGAACACACACACGCATGCACACACAGGGCCCGATCCATCTCCCACTGAAATAAGGGTATTTACAGCAACTTCAATGGGTGGTGGATCAGGCCCCAAGAGTAATGTAAAAGGAAGCAAACAACCCCCCCATATTAACCAGGCTTTGGGTCTTGGAAGGGAAATCTGCCAAGGAGAAGCTGTAATCCTTGCCAGACTGGATAACCAAAGCTTTAATCTCTTGAGCATAAAGGGGAACTTTCAAGCCCCAAGAAGCTGGATGGCAATGGGCTGCATGTGCCCTAATTTCCTGCTCCTATCCCCAGAGTTCCTTTTAATGCACCCTCTGTGCTGCATCCATATCCTCTGGCAGCCTGGAAGGGCAGCTACCTTGTCAGATTTGGGCTGTTTGGTAACAAAGTTCAAAGGCTTGTAGCGTATTCCAAAATGCCTGAGTTTTGGGGGGTAGGAAATCTGAGACTGGATTCTTCAGGACCCCCTCTCTACAATAATGGAGGTCCTAAACCCCCAGTTATAAAAGCCACTGCCTGAGGAACTCATCTGGGACAGAACAGTGTGTCTTGTCATATACCTGATGTGTCATGGGTATCTACAATTCCACTAACGTGTTGTTCCTGCAAACCTTTTACAATCATCAGACACATTCCTTTAGACAGCGAGGATTGAATTTTCTTAGGGTCGGGTTCCCACCAACGTGCACGCAACCTGCTGCTGAACTCTTGTCAAATTCTGCCCACTTACTTCAGGGCTTAAATGGAAGCTGATTTCTTTGGACCCATTGGCCCATACTGCACAGCCTTAGGATGGATCAGGGGCAATGGGCACCCAACGCCAGTAGGTGCAGAGCCAGCCTCCCCCACACTCATGCTTTTAGAGGACTTTCTGGGCATTGTAGGGACTATTTCTCAAAGCTTTCAGAAGTCCCTAGGAGGCACCAATCCTGTTCGTTTGTGCCCAGTGTCCTGTCCTTTCTCTATGGGAGGGAAATTATTTAAGACGCCCCTGCAGAACTTCATTTGCCTTTGGGATTAATCAGAACAGCCGCGCAAAACCCACCATAGGGCTGCGCCACTCCAAAAAAGGCCAGGTGGCAACTGGGGACAGGCTGGAAAACAGATCCCAGCTTCATATTGTGTAGGGTAGGTGGGGCTGTGCAAGGAAGTATAAATAGCACAGCTTGGCTTTTGTGCCTTCCGTGGGCCTTATAGGGCTGGGAGCGGCAAAACGCCTGCACCAGAGGGGGGCGGACTCACTGCGAAGCCGCTTGTGAATGTGGCGGGTCTAGAAGCTAGACCCAAACTGGGACATTGTTGGGTTCAGGCTCTGCTAAGTACAGCGTGAAAAGGAGCATGAGTGTGTGGGTGTGGGGGGAGAGAATGCAAGAATCAAACTGGGGTAGGAAATGGCGCAGAGTGGGAGACAACACTGAAAGAGAGAAAACTAAATGCAGCCCAGATACCGCAAAAAGAGCACCCATTCCGTCCAGGTGAGCTACAGGGCGATCTCCACCTCTGCTGCAGAGCAGGGCTGCCTCTAAGCTAGGATTTTTTTAAAACAAATCTCTTGAAAGAAAGCCCCATTGGTTTAAATGACAAGAAAAGACTGGTGAAAGCCCACAAGATTTGCAAATGCCAAAATCACTTGCAAGGGTCATAGACTCAAGGTCCACACAATGTTTGCAATATAGAATCAAGCCACACCTTAAAAAGGGGCATCTCATTTGATAGCTGTTGGAATTCAGGAGGCCATGAACAGTTCCTTATCTGTCACATTACTTTTTGGATAAGCCAGGGCTTGTCCCTGATCCTGCTTTGCCCAACTTAGACCACTGGCTCTTACAAATGACTTGTCATACAAGAATTCGGAGAGAAGGGAAACTTGGGATTGATTTTGCCTAAAATTAGTCAGTTTAATTTTCCATACTACACCGCTGGGATGAGCGCCCCAGGGTGATCACTAAACTATGCAATGGTCTCAAGAGGTTAAATTTAGCTAAATGTTTTCTTTCCCTGGCTCATAGCTGCTGTTTGTATTTAAAAAAAAAACCCAGCCTGATGAGATCTCTGCTTCCTCTTTCACATGAGAAGAGCAATGGAGGATGGAAATCCATCTCAACTGCATACGGAAGGCTGGTGGATGAGATTGCTTTCGCTGCATGACTCTGATTTCTCTTGTCCCAGGCAGTGACCATGGCATATTTTGCATTAAACCACAGAAAAGTTACAATGATCATACCCCAGGGGTGCACAGGTGTGCATCCCGTGACACAGCCCAATAGCTCACATTAACATGGGGTGTGAATGGATAACGTGTCTCCCTATGTGGTCCTCTCACAGTGCCTGTGTCTCCTGTCAGAAATCCAGGGAGCAGACATGGAAGCAGATGCTCACCCCGTGGCCGTTGCAGGTCGAAATGCAAACAGTCAATTTGTTCTCACCAGAACGGAGACATGGGCAGTGAAACAAGCATGGAAATTAAACAGCTGCTGTGGGGATCCCACTTCAGAAGCAGGACAAAGCAAGGCCATGGCACCTCTACAGCTTGGCCACTGGCTGGTGACTCACAGCTGAGACCAGCTCGTTATGATGCAAGTCATCTGGAAGTCACCACTCTCCAGCCAAGTCGCTAAGAGCCACACTGATGAGGTCTGGGCTAGGAGTTACCTACGTCTAACCTCTACGCTCCTCCATTTGCCTCCCTTTTCAAAGCACTAGCAAAACTCTGAGGAGCCCAATTTGCTCTCTCAGGCTGCACAGCTAGACTGTGTGGCATTCCACTGCTTTCAGGCAGTAAGTTTGGCTGGCTCCCATTTCCCAGTTGTCCCCAGACTGTACCATTTCCAGTGTATCCATTGCCACACACAGACGCAGACCCTGCTCACTCCAGGGTTTTGCTGAGAATTACCGTGTGGGCCTCTCACAGATTCATGCAGCAACAATTAGGGTTTTTCACCCGGCAACATTGCATCAATGCCTGATCCAGTCACAAGTCTGATTTGTGACACAGAGGACCAGAGCAATCCCCAGGGCACTGGGTCAGGTCCCAAGAACCCTCAGGTCCAACATAACCTCAAAGGAAAGCCGCTGGCTCTGGGGTCTTACGCTATCGTTAAAAGAAATAAGGAGTATTCGATGGGAAATCCAGGTGAAAATGCCACAGAAGCAGAATGATGCAGACTGAAGGCCAGGAATCACAAAGCTTGCACTGCTCTTTTCAGCACCTCTGGCCTACTGCAGGAGCACCGGAGTCTGAGTCAGCAGGACAGCAGCAGAGCTGTGGTAATACGAGTGAGTTTCACTAGAATCAGCGATGGAAAAAGATGGAAAAGGCCCCATTAGGTCACATCTGGCCCATCCCCTGGAGAGCCAGGGTAGGCTTCTTCATTCCGGCTCTTTTCGATTTCGAATTCCACAGCAATGCACAGAGGACGTAGCTGCACATTCCCATCCACCGGGGTGGAAAGCCCTCTCTAGTTCCTCCACATCTGTTCATCTGCAGAGTCTCAAGATCTTCATTCACAGCAGAACCCGAGGTCCCAGAACAAAGCCCAAGGGCTATGTCTACACTCGAAAAGTTAAGTCGACTTAAAATCGACCTTATTAAGTCAACTTAACGAAGTGGCAACACTTTAAGTCGAGTTAGTCCACTTTGTTAAGTCGACCTAACTGCCCTTATGCGTCCACACTGGGCTTAGGTCAACCTAAGGAAGGGTTAGGTCGACCTAAGGAGGCTTAAGTCGACCTAATGAGTGGTAGTTATTAAGTTGGCTTAAGCTTTTATTGAGTCGATTTAAGGAATTTCTTAGATCGACTTAATGAAAGCGTTGTGGACATGGCTTAATTTAAGTCGACTTAAATTGCCCGTGTAGACATAGCCAAGCAGATTATTTGCAGGTCCTTGATGCAGATTGTCCATACTTCCACTCAAAGCCTCTTTTGGAGCCTCTGCTGCAGGCTGGGACTCCTGTTTATAAGCAGCCGGTGTGAGGGCAGTTTGTTTTGCTGAGGTCCCTGTGGATGATACTTACACACTGAGCTGGGCAGCATCAAACTACCCCAATGCGGAGAGGAAAACAAATGGCTCTGATAAAAAGACAATGAGATCAATGCTTTGCGGCTGGTGAAATTAAATCCAAAGAGTTTAATCTCATCCCCCAGGATCTCCTAGCAGCTCTCCTGTGCCCCTCCTGTGGGATCTAAGTAGCAAAAATGTCTGCCCTGTGCAATGCCAGTGAAGTCACAGCACTACATGGGTGTAACCGAGGGCAGAATTGAGCCCCCATGACTCATCAGGCCAGGCAGCCAGCCAGTTTGTTCTGTGCTTCTCTCTCAAATTCCAGGCCTGATTCCCTGGAACAGCCACTGAAACTAATGGGAGTTGGAAGTGGACTGCAAGGGGATTATAGAACAAGATCACGGGTCAACCCCCCTGCTGGCATATGCCAGCTTTCAGTTGGGTCCCACTGTCTTTATTTAATAAGGAACCAAACATCCTGCAAATGTAACTCAGTGGCTTAACCAGGAAGTGACCATCATAGGGCACCAGGAGCCCTGCACACACTCGGCATGCAGACGCCTGCTGGCACTGCCCAGCACACGGCTGCTATCTCCCTCCTCTACTGTAAATCCCACGGATTATAAAGGCTCAAAGAATCCCTCACCCACCATCCGGCTGCCTTCTGGGACGAAGACCAGAGCCGGAGTCAGAGAAAAGAGACATTGATTTTGCATACGGTGAAGCAGGGGAATCAAACTAAACATTTAGAATAAGATGCCCCAGAATGTTTAGTCTGCACCTTTCAGATGCTGCTGCTAATGTCAATTAATACCAGTCACTGATCTCCCTGTATAACATCTGCAGTGCCATCTCCATCTTTCAGAAACAGCCCTGGGGTATTAATCAGATCTGGCCGGGGAAGTGGGGAAAGGCAGTCCTGAGAGTCCAATTAGCTACACAAACAGACTGGCTCATGTGATTAAAACATTCCTTCTGTGGGGGGGGAATGGGATTTTTCCCTTGCAATCTGTTTACTTACCCGTTTCCTAGGGACCTGCCTTTCATCTGATTCATTGCTGGGCAAAAGCAGCCTTCCAAACAGGACCTCAGTGTTTATAGTCACCCTCACCCTCCAGCCCCACCCCTTGCTATGGCCCTACGCTATTCTTCATCAGGTCCAAATTAGCAGCAGGGCATTTCATAGACACACCAATTTCCTTCTTCACGTCAGCCTATTAAAGAGGGAAGCACCCTGTAAGGGCTCAGTTCACAGACTGTGGAGATGCTAGAAACTTTGAGGTGAATCCCAGAGTCACTGAAGTTGTGCATTAAGGGAAGTTATTTGAAGATGGAAGGAATTTGAAGATGGAAGGATGCTGTATGTGGAAAGGTCATTTGGGGTCCAGCAAGCATGGCCCGTTAAAGTTTGTCTGCATCCTCCACCCTGTTTTTCACTGGCATCTTCAAGACCCTTAGTTTCCATCTTAAGAAGATAGGAAAATGTTGTAGAAAGGATTACTGGTCTTTTCTCCCCAATGATCTGCTTCTTCTCTTACTCTCTTATTTTAGCTGATGACCTTGGAAGTGGAGGCATAAACACAACTTCCTGAAAATCTAGGCATAAAAACTGGTTTATATGGCACTCACAAAGCCAAACACTTTAGGGATTTGCTAGGTAGCCGAAGCCTGTCCGCAGGTGTGCTCAGCAAAAGAGAGGTCTGATTTTGCAAAGTTCCTATCTTGTGTTTCATTGGAAGATGGTGTTTGTAGCCTGCTGGGTCTCTTGGTTCTTTGGTAGATGTTATTGTCTGTATCTTCCTGGGCAGGTTGTATGGATGGAGGTCTGGAATCAGTCACAGCATTCCTGATCTATCTTCCTCAGGAGGTTGAATTTAGTTATTAACATGTGTCGCTATTATTTTTTATTTAACCACCTGCCCTGAAACTCCTAGACTCTTGGGGTGCATCTACACTTACAAATTAAGTCGATTTAAGCTTGCTTAAGTCGACTTAATTTAATCTGCGTCTACACTACACTTTCCTTAAGTCGACTTAAGCTGCTGCTTAAATCGACTTAAGGAAATTTAAAGTCGACTTTATAAAACCTCATTTAAAGTCGACTTTACTGGCTAAGTCGACTTTATAAAGTCGACTTAGCCAGTGTGGACGCAGATTAGCCCTAAATCGACTTAAAGTTGACTTAAAGGGCTCCAGGGCTCCCCCACTGCCCTCCCTGCCAGGGTGGCTGGCACAGCCAGAGCCTGGCGTGCCCCCCCACAGGGCAGGACACAGCCCTGCCCACTTCGCTCCTGTGCCCTGCCAGTGTCCCTGTCCTGCTCAGCCCCCATTGTACCCAGGTACAATGGGGCAAATGCTGAGCCCCCTGGCACTTGGCAAGGGGTGCCCCCCTGCCACCGTGGACCAGTCCCAGGTCCATCTAGCCCCTAGAAGTCGACTTAGGCGTCCAGTGTGGATGCTCTAAGTTGATTTGGCAAGGTCCCCTTTAAGTCGACTTAATTTTTGAGTGTGGACATGCTAAGTCAACTTAGCAAAGTCAACTTATTTGGCCAAGTGTAGACATAGCCTTGGAGAGTTGGATTCTGCTTTTAATTACACTGGTGTATATTGGGAACAACTCCACCGAGTGTGGGGGAGTCAGAGAGAGGAGAGCACTTACCTTCCGTTGCCTGTGGGGGCTTTCAAAGTGGCCCGTGGCTCCCTTCCTGCTGGCTGCAGAAGAGAGCCACTGCCTAAGGGCCCAGGGCTTCAGGACATGTGCCGTTCCCTGATGCAGGCAGAGAGAAAGGAGATCAGTGAGGAGGCTGGCTGCTTGGGGCGGGGGGACTGCTGGTGGAGGCTGGTGGCCCTTCAGGAGTGTAAAAATTATATCTGGCCCTCAAGTCAAAAGGGTTGGGAACCACTGCACTAAATCATTCTGAAGCATTTCCCCTCTGCCCATTATCGTGTTAACCTAGACTGTATTTGCTGGCTATGTCCTTGCTTAGAGCAGTTAAATGGGGGGTAGGAAAATTTTCCACTCTGATTCCTTTCTGCTGGCCACTGAAATCCATTTTCCTCATCTCAGCCTGAGAAGACCCAGACTGTGCCCTCTGACCCTGCGCCAGAGAAAGGGCCCTGCCCCCACGCAGCCCCGGAGGTGAAGGCAAGCAGCAGTGTTAGGGTCTCAGAAGCAGCGCCGCCTGAAGACTTTGTTGAGCCTCTTTTCCTGAAACTGTAGAAGCTGCCGATTTGAGTGTCTTACGTCAGTGCTGCCCACTGGTCCGGGGCTGTACTTCACACCCTGGCTAGCAAGGCAGATCTTCAGAGCTGGCATAAATGCTTCAGCTGATTGAATTATGTTTGTTGCACGATGAAAGCGCTGTTGTTTTGTGGCTATGTGAGCAACTGTGATCTCCTCTCAGGCCTGAAGGGAGATGCCTTGTCCTACCTCAGACATGGTTCTAAATGCGGGAGGGAATGATGGGCAGGGGGCGGAACCAGGCATACCTGGAGTCTCTTCCTAGAGATTCGTTGTGTGACCTTGGGCATGTCACTTGCCTTCTCCATGCTTCAGTTTCTCCACTGTAAAATGGGGGTGGTTGTGATGAGCTTCTAGTCATGCCTGTACAGGAAGTGTGTGAGTGCCCCCACCAGGGAAGGCCAAGGTTCAGATCGGACATATTAGGTGGAAGCAAAAATCCAAATGGCTTAGTGAGGAAAGATGGCTCAGTTTCAAGTTAGCAGGGTTTCATTTCTGCCTCTGCTGCAGGGATGGTGCCTCTGGCTTCAGTATCCACAGTGATTGCCCTGGCTGCTGAGTCTTTCCAGAGGACTGTCCCCCTTACAGAAGGCTGATTTGTCCTGCGTTCTCCCAAGTTTCACCCCACTTAGAAGCAACTGATTACAAAATCAGACATAATAACAGCAGTGTCCCAGGAAATTGCTGACTTTTTCATTGTTACCATAGAATTATCAAATCAACCCATTGGACCAGAAACATTGCACTTCCATTGCCGCACATCGCATATGGAGCTGTGCACGTAGGCCACTGATGCTAGGGCACTTTAGTTTGTATTGACACTGCTGCTGTCTTTCACATCACCTATGGCAGGCCTGTCAAACAATTCCAGGCCCCACAGCCAACCTAGAAAGGGAGGGCTGAGGTTACAAACATGGGTGGTGGCAGGTGAAACTTCCCCTCAAGGGAAGCTCCTCACCTGGCTTCTTCTGACTGTGGCCATGCCCAGACTCCTCCATCTCGCTCCAGGCCCCACCCCTGGTGTTCCCTAGGCCCAGCCCCCATTCGGTCCAATCGACATTATGTCCCTATGATGTCTCCCTCCCGAATCTGGTCCAGTGTGCTGCTGTGACCTCCCAATCTCCACTCCTCAACCCTGACTTACCCCCCTTCAGGTGTCCACTCACTCCTGAGTCAGTCCACACCAGCCTCCTGCATGTAATGGGTGGGTGTGCGCCCTCTGGCCACTCGAGGGACGGTCCCCAAGCGAGCACCCTCAGCCCCCCAGACACTACACTGGGAACTTGCATCCTACAGGGATTGGGACCCTTCCTCAATTACCGTACCCTCATAGACCCTTGTCCATCCATTTAACAATGAAATGGATATGCCCAGCCTCTCTCATTCACACCCTCTAAAGTCCTCACAGCTTTAGATAAAACAAATGCTAGTTTGTTGATTAGAATACGATTTTAAGTGAGTCTATAGCAAATCAATGCACAATCATTTTAATAAAGGAGTCAGGAGTTACCACAAGTAAATAAAAGATATAAAACGCATGCTAATCTAATAACACTATTCCAAATTTACCCTTTAGTCTATTTTCCTGGCTGTTGATGATGTTCAGCCAGTCTTGGCCCTCCTGGCCACGTGGATCGGCCCAGTCTCATGGAGTTGTTCTTAAGATGGTGTTTCTCTGGCAGAAAGCCAAAAGCCCTCTCCCTCCTTCAAAGTTTTTGCATTTCTTTTCAGTTCCCCCTTGGCCCCTCTGTCTCCTGGGCTGCGTTGATTTCCTTTCTTCCACCTGAGCTGGGGAGCTCAATTTGCATTGTCTTTGTCACGTACATCTCCAGCCTCTGTGCTAGAAATAGCCCTGATGGTCTAAGCTATGTAACATGCTTCACATCTGTACACCTGCTGCAGGAAACATGATACTATAACAGTACGACAGAGCGTTCAAAAGGGAACCTTGTACTGCATAAATGGCATCAAGTCATACTATTACAGTGCAAAGGTGAACAGAAAAATTACACAGATCATAGCCCATTGTGCATCACATGACAGTCCCTTCTCTCTCCCCACTCCAAACTCCCATCTCTGGAGGTAGTGAGCAGCAATGATGGAGGCAAGCAGGGCAGAGAGGCTGAATGGGCAGGAGGGACACAACAGCAGAGAAGCTGAGCAGGGAAGCGGAAGGAGGGACATGGCAAGCAGTGAGTGGGGGAGGAATCGTCAAGCCCCTGGGCAATTGACCACTTCTGGGGGCAGGCCTGGCCTATTGTAAAACTAGATAAATATCTAAGTGAACTGATGTCCCTGCCCCCAGAAGACCTCTGTGAGCTTCAGGGGCACATGTACCCTGTTTGAGAACCACTGCTACAGAGATGCTGGTGACACCGGCCACAAGCTGCTTCCTCTGTCTAGAAAGCAGCTAAATCCCAGCCTCTTGTTCGTCAGAGGAATTTCTCTGCCCTTCCAGCATTGCCCAAACGCACTAAGAGTGTCCCCAGGCAGCAGGCCCAGCTTTTGCCTCACACAGCTTTGTACTAGGGTGAGAGCAGAGCCAGGCCTGGGATTTCCATCATGGAATCTGCCTCCTTGACAGCTGCAGCCAGGGACCTCTCCAGCACAGAGCAGGTGCAGGTCCTGCTAACATTTGTGTAACACGGGAACAGGCGTTGGGGGGACCTGTGTCCCTGAGCCTCCATCCATTAGTGCTGAGTCCCAGCCACCTCCTGCAGAGCAGGGCACCTGTCCCCTCCACAGGTGCAGCAGGGGTCAGAACAAGGGGTCAGGCAGGTCCTTAGTTTCTTCAGCATGGTTCCCCCAGACCTAGAGCAGAGCCTGTGCGGCTGCAAGCCCCGAGCTGCACCAAGGCTGGGAGCATATACTGAGCCTGCAGTAACCACTAGGAGCCAGCACACATCAGGGTGGCTCAGCTGAGGAGAAATCACGGCATCTAAAATGCACAGAGTCAGCACGCCTCACATACAGTAGGTACACAGCACCCCTGAGACGCAGGCACAGGGAGGTGGGGTGGGAGGAGCTGGCAACTGGCAATCTGGGTGGGAACTTTTACCAAGGACGTGAAGGCGGCAAACCCTGATTCTTATAAAGTTCCCACTGAAACTTTACCAGACTTCCCAGGCCTGGGCTTGAAGGTTTGGTCAGAAGACACCCCATCCTGCAAATAATGTGGGACTGGCTGAGTGTCCCTAGCCATCTGAAGGGGAGCTTTTGGCCCTGCCCAGATGGGGAGAGACATCCTGGCTCTTGCATTGAGATTGTGGTGAAACATGCTCCTGTCTCTACTTTCAGGGTATGGGCTCACTGGCATGGCTCCTTGTTACAGGCAGTGGCCCAGCCAAACTAAAATATGTGGCACCACATTGTACCATTCTGCCACCATCTCTGGGGCTGGTCACATAGTCTTTGGCTGCTAAGAAAACCAGACCCCTCAGCTGGAGAAGAGCACAACCCTAGTTTTGTCTCAGCAGATCACCTTAAATCCTGGAGTTTTTTTCATTCTGAGAGTGCTTGTCAGGTTTTCTGTTCTTACTCTGAAATAACAAAATCTTTCTCGCCCTGTGGGCTTAAGGTCACCACAGGCATGAACACCTCCTCTGGGAAGGGGTGTTTCTGGGCCCTGGTGAAGGAAAGCAGTTATTGCTGTAATTGTGCAAGCCAGAGCTGGGAGTCTACTTTCCTGGCTAGGCACGGCAGGATTCAGAAATAATCCCTACTGCTTCTAATCCCTGCCTCAGCCTTTCCCCGAGGCTGATACTTATCTGAACTGCACCTGATGGGCAGAGAAGAGACTGGAAAGAAAGTAGGTGGGTGGCTGCAGGAGGTACTAAAAGCTCAACCCGCCTCAGGGGGTGCACTGCATGAGCCAGGATTGGGCCCTTTTTGGCAGGTGATCATGATCTGCATCTTACCATTGCATCTGAAACACGCCCTTGCTTTCTCCCCCAGGCACAGATTGGTGGGGCTGTAGCTAAGTAACAGCAGCTGCAGCCAATGGACTGCAGATGTGGCTCAGTTTTCCAATGGGTGATGAGAATTGCTGGAAGTTTTACACAAACTGAAAATAAAATACAGAATCTCCCTCCGCAGCAACAATCCAGGAGATTTTCTAAGCCCCAGGGCAGTTTGCTCCTAGAATGTGAGGAAGATTCCCTGGGTTTGTCAGTGGTTCTAGGAACATGCCTTGCTCCAGACCCAGCCAAGTCAGGAATGCAGCTTAGCTGTGCCTTGCACTGGCCTTTATACAATCAGGGAAGTGTTTACATGTGTTGTAGCAACAGGCAGCATGTGTATGACCATAAAGGGCACTGATCCAGTGACTCACTGCATGGGAACTTGGGCTTAGAGATAGAATCAGATAAAAGTACACAGTGCAGGAAAGCAGGGCACAGTTTGGTCCAAGGGACCTAGCTGTACTGGGTCATTTGAAACAGAAAAAGCAGTGGTGTCAGATGGCCCCCAATCCAACTGACAGCTCAAGTTTTGGCCTCCTTGTGGGTTCCCCAAAATCTGCTGTTCCCTGGGAGTGGAGGGACCCTCTGTTCAACTTCCTCCTTCTGTGGGGTTGAGTGCAGCAGGGAGTAAGATGGATCTGCAGGAAAAGGGCTGTGAAACTCTATCCAGTGAGAAAGTCACCCCTCTTCCATGTCTGGCTCAGGGACAGGAAAACCAGCTCATTCAAACTTTCACCCACATCCTCTGTGACGTTCAGGAGAGTTAAGGGAACTTGCACCCGACCCTCCCACACTTTTCATGGTACTTCTGTGCATCCTGCTCATGGCAGGGACTGGAACAGAAATCCCCTGGGAATGCCTGTTCTCCTGCACTCTCTGAGCCACTGGACTGAGGCAGTGCTGGATACAAAGTGGGCTTCAGTCACAAGCTGGGAATCATGGTTTGAAGACCAACCTTGAAGTTCAGGGATGAGAGAGACATGGGATTTTGGTTCAGGACCATGGGGGCATCAGACCTCACCCATTACCAGACTTGGTGCATTTCCCTGTAAAAAATAGTGTGCTTGAAACTCCAGGTGCTAAAAAACAGGATCCTCTGAACCAGCTGAGTGAGCTATGCTCGCCCTGGGAATCATGCTGAGTGTGTGAATGGACAGGGATTTGTGTAACCACCAACCAGCCTGCTCCCAATTGTTCCAGCAGATGCCCATTGCAAACCATGGCTGTATTTGCAGCCATATTGCCTACATAAAGAGCAACAGGGCAGGCTGTCCTTAAGTATGTTGTCCCCTCCTTCTGCTGGGCAGCTCCTCCCATCTCCCAGCCCAGAGCCTCAGCAGCTCTTGCTTAACAAACAGGGAGTAGAGCTTGGCTGTCACACAGGCAAGGCAGCGCATGGGTGTGGAGAGCAGCCAGGCAGATGAGGAACCTGCGCTGCTCAGGCACCACCCTCCTGACCCCATGTGGAGACAGTGCAGTTTTGTTCTCCTGTTGACCTTTCAGGGCCTGCTCTAGCACCCATCAGAGCTGGGGGAGGCTCCCTCAGCAGCCCCAGAAGGCTGAACTGCTGTACTCCAGTCTCTGGCAGGCCCTTCCCCAGGTGCAAAATGGCTTCAGCTCCCAGAGGCTCATCCCTCAGCCTCTCTCGGGGTGCACCTACACTGGCAACTTAGGTCGACTAAAGGAGGCTTAAGTCGACCTAAACAAAGCCACGTCTGCACTGGGTTTTTATTAAGGTGACTTAAGCATTTCCTTAAGTCGATTCCTAAAGTCGACGTAAAGCCAGTGTGGACAGGGATTAGTGCCTAAGTCGACCTTATTAAGTTGACTTAACAAAATCGACTTAACTTTTCTAGTGTAGACATAGCCTCAGTGCTAAGCTGAGGGTGCCTCTGCTGCTCCCTACCTCAGGGCCCACTGCAGCAGTGAGTGGAGCCAGTGAGCATCTGTCCTCCTGTCCCAGCTGGCTGATACCATCTGACAGGGTGGCTGCCGCAGACCATCTGGTTCACTCCCCTGGCCCATGATTGCTATCTCCACACTCAGACTGCACAGCAGGCTACACCCAGGCGCTGCAGTGAGACAGGAGATGGTGGTTCCATGTTACCAGGACCCTAGGGCTGGCCAGATGCAGGGCGCCCACTCTGGAATAGGTTGTGCCAGGCTGCAGGGTCACACAAGTGATCACTGAGGATTTGCTGTTCAAATGAGTAACAGGCTGGCCAGAGGCAGCTCCTGGAGTTCAGCAACACCCCAGCCTGCAGTCCTGCACACCTTTATCAGAGAGATGGGTCCCTGGCCTGGCCTGCCATGCTCTCTCTGACCCACACAGCCACATCCCCACAATGCAGATGAGGGTGGTTGGAATTGGCTGCATTTTAGGCCAGATGGGTGCAAAAGAGAGAGAGAATCCAGGGGAGCCACAACCCCTGCAGTCCCATCAAGGGGACAGGGGATGGCTCCCAGGCCTGAGATGGAGGCTTTGTACAGCCCCTGCTCTGTGCACTAATGTTCTGGAGTCAACAAGAGCTGATAAGTATCTGAGTGCTCAGGATATGGCCCCTTTCCAGCCCAGCCATGCCAGGCGGAGGTGGGGGAATGCCTTTGTTCTTGCTAATTGTGTTGACTCAGAGGGAAGGAAGTAGCTGGAGTTCCTGATGTTCCTGCCTCAGCTGAGGCCAGGGCTCTGGGAGATGAGGGATTGCTCCAGCAGGTGTTGTTGTGGAGAAAATGAGCTCTGTCTTCATGGGGGTTGTGGACTTGTTCTGGGGTAGCCTGATCTCCCCAGGACTGGTTTTGTTCTGTAGCTGCTAAATATAGAATCAAAGCAGATGTTGGCATCTCCACCTTCATCTTCAGAAAGCAGCACAGCCAGGATTCCTCAGCCCCAGCTGCCTGTTCCAAAGAGGCCTCAAGAACCAACCCTTGAACCCCAGCCCCGCCTGCAGGTTGGCTTTCGCAGCCAGGCTTTTCCAGATTTCTGAGCCGGCTGCTCTGTGGAAAGGATTTTTGCACTGCTACTAGCTGTGGAGATGGGAGTGGATCTGGGGGAGAGGCCATCATTTCCCTCAAGACAGAGAGTTCTTGCACGGGAAAAGTGGGACGTGATGGAAATGTCCTGCATTTGCCCCGTGTTACACTTTACTGAACTGGCAGAACAGCAGCTGAATTCGATCAATGTCAACTCCCCTTCTTGTGTATGTAGGGAGAAATGGAAGGGAAGCCAGGCCAGCGGCGGGCTCGGCAGCTCTGCAGCTGCATGAGGATGCATCCTGTCCTTCATCCGTGTGTGGCCGTGCTTGGGGGAGGGCCGTGCACAGGGAAGCCATGGTGGAACTCAATCACTATTGCCTGGAACAGCTGGTGCGTTTGTGATGCCAGCTGTAACGTGCGCCAGTGCCTGTTGGGTACACTCCCTCCCCATTGCACGAGAGGGACTGGAATTTTCTATGCCCAGAGGCATTTTTGTCATGCCTGCTCCTCCTATTGGCTGCTCAGGAGACCTGGGCTATTTTGGAGCTGATAGCTCTTGCTTCAGGTGCTAGATTTAAGTGTCAAGCCTCTTGACTGGCAAAAGGGCAGTGGTCCTTGCCACCTGCATGGCTTGGGGCAGGGCTGGCTCCATAGCCATGGACAAATCTGCAGGGTGACATGTGGCGCACAAATGTTGGGTAAACATCACAAGTGAGGTGCAGACCACCTAGACACGTGGCCTTCCGCTTCTCAGAACACTGGGCTCATTGCTAGGGTAAACCAAGTCCCTGGGACCTCCTGGAATCCGAGTGAGAGTGAGGGAAATTGGCTGCAGGGCCGGCCCAAGGTTTTTTTTGTATCCTAGGTGACCTATGACTTTGGGTCCCCGTCCCCCCCGCCGCCCCCATATGACTGGCTAACACTGGGTTACTGAGAATGACTAAACTACCAGACCCTGCCCCCATGCAGCAAAACCCACAGTACTCTTTTAAAGCTATGCTGTGACACATTTTAACTATTTACATACACAGCTGTGCTCCACAACAGGCATTGCTACACACAGAAAAAAATTCAGGGCACAAACCCACCCTCCTCACACCCTAGCGCCTACAACTCCAAGCCCACAGGCAGCAGAGTGTAGCTCCACCATACGCACACTCCCTCCGTGCAGGGCACGCAGCACAACACCACAGGGTCAGGCAGACCCCCCCACTCCTTCTGACTCAAGAAGGCCAGGTTCATTGGCTTCTCACGGGGGCCAGGTAGCTCCCCCCCAATGCTCAGCCAGTGGAGCCAGCAGCAGCAGGGCTGGGCAGCCCTCATACAGAGCCCAGTGGGGCTGCCCACATCTGGACCAAGCAGCCTGGCCCAGCTCCCTCCCAGCTCCGTGATGGAGACAGCAGTGGGTCCAGGTAGCAGGCACAGCTCTCCCGAGGCTAAGCCTAGCATAGATCCAGCAGGGGGCTGGGAAGCCCCTCTCCCCATGCTGTGCCATGTAGCTACCATCTCCATTTAATGGGCAGGGAAACTGAGGTGCATATCACAGAAAGTACTTGAATTCCTTCCCCATAAGATTATACTCTGCATCCATGGTAGAGCAGAGAATAAAGCCCAGAAGTCCTGACACCTAGCCCCCTTGCTCTAACCACTAGACCCCACTCCACACCCAGAGCAGTAAACACACTCCAGGAGTCCTGATTAAACCCAGCCCCATACTCTGTCCTTGGTCTACTCTTTGGTCCCTTTCTTCTCTTTCTCCTCTCTTCACCTCAAGAACCAAGCTAGGGTCTGTGTCATCTGAAAGAGCGTCTGATGTTTGAGGACTCTGGTGGCATGTGGTGGTGGTGGAGGAGTAGAGGGATCCCAATCGGGAGCTCTGTGACATGGCCATGAGGAGGTTAGAATGGGGTGTGGGAGGATAAAAGTGATGAGGGACCAGAACAGGATGAAATCAATCACACATATCCCAGGTCCCAGTCATGTCTAGTGGCATTTGCATTACGTTCCCAGGTCAAAGCTGCTTTCAAATCCAAAGTGAGTTCAGAGTGTGACTCAACCACCCTGGAAATGCCCCACTGGGCTTGGTCTGTTTTCACAGCCCCGACACTAGTGGAGTCACTCCTGCTTTACACCAGGCAGAAGCAAGATCAGAATTATTGTTCTGGATTAATCCCTGCCTTGTATCCAAGGCCATCGTTACCTCCATTACTTTACCTCCGGAAGGTGTGTGTTTTGGGGTCCTCCCCTCCTGCACCCTGGCAGGGGTGTGTAAATGCCAAAATAAGGCCAAAGGCAGCAGAGAAGCAGTCCTCACAAACCCAGGCTGTGGGTCAGGACTCCTGGGTTCTGGTCCTGGGCCGAACAAGGAGTGGGGCCTAATGGGCTAGAGCAGGGGAGGAGGATTCCTGCCACCCCCCATGGCTTCCCCAGCCAGAGGTGGCTGAAACCAGGACTTATGCCCCTCCACATGATGCTTTGGCTCTGCTGGGGCCAGGGAGTCAGCACCCTCCCGCCCCTCCCTTCACATGGTTTCCCAAACAGTGATGGGGGACTTATGCCTCCTCTCTCAGCTGCTGCTACAGCCAGGGCAGGAGTCAGTCATCTGGCAGCATTCCCCCCACATGATTTCCCCAACGAGCAGGCAGCAGTGGCAGGACGTTTTGTCCCCTCTATGCCTAGCTTCTGCTGGGCCAGGTTGGATGGGTGGTCTAGTTAGGTTGGGCACAGGCATCATCCCCACCCGCACCCCTTTCCCCACTCAGTTAGGACTTTTGGCTCCTAACAATCACATGGCCGGAGGCTCCCCGCCCCACCCAGCATTTCTGCCTGGCCAGCCAGGGTCACCACCATTACTGCACATCCCACCCCCCCCAGCTTTGTAACTGGCCCACGGGAGTTGGAAGGAATTTACGCACCCAGTGGGCTCCAACAGGGTGGCCACGGCAATCTGGTGAATTGATAGCCTGTGCTATGGTGAGGGCCTGGGAGCAGGGACAGGGGGAAGGTTTCTTTTTGCTCTTTTTGTTAACAAGGCAAGCAGTGTGGCCTGCTCTTCTTATTAGCTTCTGAAAGCCACTGCCCCGGAAAAGCGCAGTCCCAGGGCATTTTGTTAAATGGCTTAATCAGCAAGGGAAAGCTGAGTGATCAGCAGACCTGGCTCTGGGCCTTGTGCAACCTGCTCCACAATGTGAAAGAAAGAAAAAAAGAATTAATTTTTTCCTTTCTAATTTGGTGCCTCTTAAAGCCTGGTGCCCTAGGTGACCACTTAGTTCGCCTATATGTTCGGACCAGCCCTGATCGGCCATCAGAGAAGCAGGCAGCATTCACTATTCAGGTCACACTTTTTCAAAGTGAACATGAGCCTGGACTGGCAGCCTCAGAACAGACATCCTCAGGCCCCACTCACGCCGAAGGCTGGGATAGAACCCAGGAGTCCTGACTCCCAGTCCCTTCTCTGCTATACCCCAGTAGAAAAACTGCTTTCAGAATGAACGTGTGACACTCTGAGGCTTGTCCAGGCCTCTCTGCTGTCCGGTTTGGGTTCATAAAGACAAGAGCTTGGCCGTCTCCCCTGCCAGTGCCCATTGCCTGGGCACTTGGAGAACTTCCACTTCCTGCTTTCTGGAGTTTCACGGGCTTTTGATGGGAGGCCAAATGGGCAGATCTTTGGCCAGGCACCTCATTTACAAAGGCCAAATACATTTGGGCTGTCAGTTCTCCCCTGGTGTCTCCCAGCCAGCCAGCACAGCACAGCATAGGGCCAGCTGTTCTTACCACTCACATTCAGGAGTTTCCCACTACCCTCCGATGCCAGGCTCTGCAGCAAACACCCGCACACCATGCCACCAGACAGCAAGGGCCGGCAGGGCTGTCGTCTGCCTCCTCCTTGTGGCACGGCAGAGTGACTCAGATGAGCCTGTTTTCTCGCTGGCGCTGCTGAGAGGTCGGGAGTGGCTCTGCTGGAGTCCCACTGCAGGAGTGAGGGGAGACTCTGCTGCAAGGGGAGCCTGGGCCATTGTCACTGAGTGCTGCAAGACCAGGCCCAAGTGAGCGCCTTTTCTCAGCAAGAGCCATGCAGGGCTGGTGCCTTTATTTTCCTGGGCGCAGTGGCTGTTGGGCTGGTGCAAAGCCTGGGCCATAGTGCTGCGGGGTGGAGCAGATCTAGGGGCAAGCAGCCCTCCCTATGCAAACCAGGGGCCGGCTGTGGCCTTGGCCAGAGACCTGAGGGCCAGACCTCACTCTAGTATCAAACCCATTTACAAGCTCCCTTTGGTCACTTGCTGGTTTCGTGACTGTCAGCAGCTCTGCGCCTCCCCCGTCAGCTCCACTCGAGCAATAAATCCCTGCAGCTGTGACGCTTCGTACAGGGAGGGCTATTTCCAGCCTGTCCCCAGAACACGGCGGGATTCATTGCAGCAGGGCCGCACGCTATGTGCCGCTTAGATGAAAACCAATCTCATCCCCGCCCCATTCTGCCTCCTGCCCACGTGACTCCCTCTGCCTGGGGACCCGGGCTGGGCTGGCCCCAGGTCTCTCGTTGGGTGCACCGAGCACATGGGAGCCAGGACTCTGGGATTCTGTGTCTGGCTCTGAATCCAGATGTGGGGAAAGGGGGGGTCCAGGCACCGGGAAACTCCAGGGACAGAGGGGAAAAGTCACCTGGGTAAAACACCCCCAAAGGGAAAACAGCTAAAATGCCGGGAGGGGGGTCACACTGAGTTAGATGTGAAAGTGCCCAGACCAATGCAGCAACTGAATGGACCTGATATCTGCGCTGCAGGGCCTGAGCTGCAGGGGCCTAAATCCAGAGTGGAAAGGAGCAAAGGCCCCTTCAGCTCAGAAAGACCCTGCTCCTGCCGGGAAGTGCGGATCCCTCCCTGGGAGGATGGGATTTCTCACCTTGTCCTGTGCTGCATCCACTGACACTAGCATTTCCTCAGCAGGAGCAGGGCTGGCTGGCAGCAGCAGGTTGGCCAGCAGGCACTCGGTTTCAGGCTGAACTGCTCTAGCCCCATGAGTGAAGCTGAGCATAGGAGTGGGACTAGGCAACTGCAAACACTGCAGCTCTGGGCCCCCTGTTCGAAGCCAGCAGCGCATGGCCCAGCCCTGACAGCTGCAAAGCATAGGGGAGGAGAGTTAGCTCAGAGAGAGACCAGGAGCAAGGCAGGGGGTGAGGTGGGGAGTGGCAGAGGCTCCAATCTAGTTCTGCAGCATCAATAGCTCGTCAGGACACCCTGCCCCTCACCCCAGTGCTGAGCCCCCCTTCTTCCCCCATTCTCTCCCAAGGTGGGGTCAAGTCTGAAAAGTGTCTTGGTTCTCAGTGGAGAGAAGGAGCTTTGGAAATGCCCCTATTTGTCACTGTGAACCCAGGAATCTTCCCATGGCATTATCACTCTGAAACCCGCCCCCCGCCCATTGCAAGCAGTGCAGACAGACCCAGCACAGGGACCTAGCTGGCTTCTCCTCTCCCGGGTGTAAATAACCCAGGAGTCGACAGGCCATGCTCCACAGCTGGGCTAAGCAAGGGAGCCTCTAGGCCCTGCTCTTCCCTTTCGTGATTTTCCTGCAAAGGAGCCAAGCGTGTCACTTTTCCTGGCTAATCACTGCCATGGGAAGCCAGGCTCATTGCTGCTGAGGACTTAGAGACCAATTTCTTATTCGGAAACACTGCGTGAATGTGAATAACTGCCCGTGGCCCTAGGGTGTGGAGCAGCGTTCTCCTCCCTTCACAGCACAGCCAGCCACACGCTGTAAAATATCACTACTTACCTCCTCCACCACCCCAGACTGGTGTAAATCTCATAAAATTATAGATCTATAAAATGAGCTATCTGGCTTCTGAGCCTCTACGCTTGTGTTTCCCAACTCCCCAGACTGGCCAGGAGGGTTAAAAACTTCCATTGTCTTTTAACTGAAAGCTCAGAGACCAAAGCACGCCCCCTCCCCTCTGTTTGTTACACCTCTGAATACTTATTTGTATTGCTTCTGTGGCCTATTCAATTACTTCGCTGCACTGTTTGCATGCCTGGAATCCCTGAAACATTTTACTTCAAATCCCCTATTTCCCCCTTGTGTCGCTACTAACTAAAACAGTCCATGACCACCCCACTTCCACCCAGCCCAGTACCCCAGGGGTCGCCAGCCCCTAAGGCCGGCCCTGGCTGAGAGCCTCAGAATGACCCTGAATCCAGAAGCTTGAACCATCAAATGTCACAAGACTCATGACAAGACGTGAGAGATAGTAGCACGGAGATAGGGGAGCAGCACCCCTGAGATCCCCAGAGACTGAGAATTCTCATGTGAGAGTGTTTCCCACCTCCTTTACACTGGCACCAGATTGGGCTGAGTCAGGCCCGGGGAGAGGGGAAAGGCCTCGCCAAATGCCCCTGGCCCAGAGGATGCCTTCTGACACCAGCAGCCCTGGCCCCACCCTTGCAATCGCACCAGTGGCTTGCTGTACAGAGCTGTTCTAGCAGGGAAAGATGTGCAACCAGAGCCCCCAGCAATTGTGCTTGGCCATGAGAACAACAATAGGAAAATTCTGATTGTTTAAAAAGATGTTGATAGAGCCTGTGGCTGGAGTGGGAACCAGTGAGGTCAGTCCAGCCAATGGGCTCCCCTGGCGGCTTTGGCAAACAAAGGCAGGCTGGCAACACTCCAGGGTACATGGAGAAAATTAAGTAATGCCCGTGGCCGGCCCAAAAGGCAAAAGCTAGGGAAATGGTCCTTGGGGCCCAGCCAGGCATGCGGCCCAGCCCCATGAGGCCTCCAGCAAAAGGAGGGGAACCTGCCAGGTAAGCAGAACGGGCTGGGGGAGTGTTTGAGGCCTGTTAGGCCATCAGGCTCTGGGTAAATGAGGGGAGATGATCAGAAGGTGCCGCCTGCCCCTTCTCTGGCCCCATGCCCTGCCACACATGTGGTGCCAGATGAGAAGGTGCCATCAGCAGGGTTAGAACCTACCTTCCTAACACTGGCCACCTGGTGCCCACAGGCAGTGTTGTACAAGCTCATGCAGAGAGCAGCAGTGTTCAGAGCTGCCTGGGGAGGGACAGCCATCCCATCCTCACTCTGGCGTTGGCCCCTGAAGAACCTGCAATGGTCCAGCTCCTCCATCTGCCCCTCTGGTTCCCCCAGTGCTGAGCATCGCTGTGCGAGGTCCCACCTCCCTCTGGGAGTCGCTGGGGATTGGTAACTTGGCTCAGGATGGAGTTAATCGACAGAAAAATGTGTGCAAAACCATCCTGCCATTAGCCGAATTCCTGCTTCAGAACAGGATGCATGGGGGTTATTTCTGTCAAGGATTTTGGGTGTACTGAGGCTGTGAACAGACCCAGCGCAGGCTATTTCTACAGCCCAAAAGAGAAAAGGGCAGAGTGCTGGGGGAGAGGGAGAGCAGTGTTTGCTGGTTAGAACTGGAAACTGGACCGCCTGGTGCTGCCATTCACTCGCTGAGCGATTTTGGGTAAGTCACGCTGTGATTCCATGCCTCAGTTTCCCCAGTGGGAGACAGAAGCTGAGCCACCCCACAGTTGCATTCATTCATCAGTGTGCAGCTCGCACTTTCCCAGGGGACAGGAAAGATTGTAGAGCTATTGTGTCCTTCATCACGTTTCAGGGCAATTTTTATCCCGAGGGTTACAAATTGGTTGCAGCCTCCCCCCGCCAGTCTGCTCGCTGCTGGGTGTAACTAACCATGCTCAGGGGAATCCTGTCCAGAGATACATCACAGAGGAGTCTTCATGGGCTTGGCCTTTCAGGAGAAAGGGGATTAGTTAGGGATGGAAGGGCTTCTCGGTGGGTTCAGCGAAGTCAGCCGCCTTGTCCTTTTTGGCCCAAACACCAGCTAAGCCAAGCACCACTTCACAGTTGAAGAAACAGGCACAGAGAGAGGAAGTGACTGGGCCACAGTCCCACAGGAAGCCAAATAGAACCCAGAAGTCCTGGCTCCCAGTCACCCCTGCTTTAGACACAAGTCCCATTCCCCTCCCAGAGCTGGGAACAGAACCCAGGAGTCCTAGCCTTCATCCCCTTACTAACTCCTACAGAGTTAGGATAACATGCGATGGTAGGGCTGTGCTGGTACAGATGTGGTTTTTACAGCTGGGTGCAGCAAGCTCAGCCAACCACCCTCTACTGGGGCATCGGCTGCCAAGGAGGAAGAAACATGCTAAGGCCTGGTGCAAAGGGGCACCCTCCCTGTGCCCCACTGGTGGCTCCATGCTGCTGGGATGCCTCTTGCCATGCACCAGGCGGCGTGGAAACTCTGTCTCTGGAGCTTGAAGCCAGCAGCAAAGGCAGCTAGCTCTGGCCATTTCTTTCTGTCCTAGGAGCTCTTTCGAGCCTTGTACATGTGCGTGGGAGGGGAATTTCCCTGGCTCCCCCAGCCCCATAAGTCCTGGTGCCGATGCCCAGGTGCAAGGGCAGGTGTCCGTGTTGTGAGAATGAAGCAGAACAAAAGCCTTGGGGGACCGGAGCCTATCTACTCCCAGCTGTGCTACCCTAGGCAGGAGGCCTTGCACAGCACTTTCCCATGCTTGGAGTTGAGGCCTCTCCTCAGGGGAAAGTCCAGCAGGTGCCCTCTGACAGATCACTGATGATTTCTACGGGGACCTGAATTCTGGTGCTCCCCAGGGAGTTGATCTTGGCAGCCAGCCAGTGAGCTGCAGCTGTGTGAGTGATGGGAAATCAGAGATAACTCCCACTGAATGAGCGAGGTCTCTGCCCCTTCCCAGGGAGGGGGCCAGTGTTGGTGTAGCTCTGTAGAACACACAGGCACCTTCCCAACCATTGTGAGGCAGGGGGTCTTACTTTGCCAGCAGCCTTGGGAGGGATCTGCCTGGAAATGAGTTTCCCCAGCAGCACAAGGGAACAGACACCATCAAGCATGGGCTGGGTGGGTTTGCATCCTGCCACAGGACTGCTATGGGATTGGGGCATGAGGGGGTGGGATACAAATGAATAAGCGAAAGCACCCTGTCCTCTGGGGCAGCTCCCCCATACAAACTTAATAAGGCCATGGGACTAACCCGCTGTACTTGGTGTTTTGCCTGGTTTCTTCTGTATCCGGAGTTCGGCTGCAGAGGATCCCAGTCGCTCCAGCTCTGCAGAAGGAGCCAGAAACACAAGTGTCTCCAGCAGAGGGACTCCAGCTCTGGTCCTCTGCTTCACAGTACCAGGCAGCATTTTCAGTGTGATCTACTCTCTACTGGCCTCTCAGTCTGTGCTGTGGAGAATAGATACCAGCCTGGCAACCAGAGCCGAACAGCTTTGTGCTGTATCTTTTACTCTTTGCACAAGAAACCGCACGTCCGTGGCTGAGTGCAAATAATTATGTTCAGACCTGTCATTGCTGCCTTGCCTGGGATGTCAAACATACAACATGGTGAGCGCCAAGGGGGCTCACAAACTATTTAAAGGGATATGACCCAATTCCTATACACTGCTGTTTGGACGGGCTGGACTCGCTTAGGCCCTTGCATCTGCCTGTGATACTGGTGTGAATCAGGCATGGCTGTCTATGGGGAGGAGTTGTGCTTTGAGTTGTGCGATTGTAATGAATCCCACATGCTGCAAGAAACTGGGCTTACTGCAGATGACAGCAGTGCACAGAATGCCCCAGAGGCACCTGCGGGAGCCAAAGGGGAACCTGCACTGTTACCTGGACACTGCTGGGAAGGCTCTGGGGGTTTATATAGGGCAGGGAGCCAATCAGGAGCCATGGGGCTGCTGCCTGACAAATCCTTGTGGCAGAGGTCCCATAGTTTATGTCCACAGCAGGCCATGGGACGTGGAGCACAAGTTGCTTACGGAAGCTGCTGGGTGGAGCCTGGAGATGTTAACTCCTGATAGCTTTATGGGCCGTGGGCCTTACCCTGCCTGTGTCTTACCAATTCCACCTTTCCTTCTATAGGACGAAGTGAAGCTTCCGTCCAAGCTGAGCATCAGCAAGTCTTTGAAGGAGACCGAGAAGCAAGAGAAGGAAGAGGAAGGTCAGGAGGTGCCCGTGGATGAGGAGCATGCTGACGAGGACCGCATCCAACTCTCCTCAGACGAGGAGGTGGAGATTGAGGAGATCATCGAGGAGTCCCGGGCAGAGCGCATCAAGAGGAGTGGCATGAAGAAGGTGGATGACTTCAAGAAGGCTTTCTCCAAGGAGAAGATGGAGAAGACCAAGTTAAAGACCAAGGAGAATCTGGAGAAGACCAAACACAACTTGGAGAAGACCCGGCACAACCTGGAGAAGAGGATGAACAAGCTGGGCACCAAGATTGTGACCACAGAGAGGAGGGAGAAGATGAAATCCTCTCGGGATAAGCTGAAGAAGTCCTTCACTCCCGACCACCCCATCTATGCCAGGTCCAAGACAGCAGTCTACAAGGTGCCGCCCTTCACCTTCTACGTCAAGAAAATCAGAGAGGGTGAGGTGGAGGTGAAAGCCACAGAGATGGTGGAGGTGGGAGGAGAGGAAGCGGAGAACACAGAGTTGCTGAGAGAGGAGAGCCCTGATATGCACACGCTGCTGGAGATCACAGAGGAGTCGGATGCAGTGCTTGTGGACAAGAGTGACAGTGAGTAGGATGGATGGTGGCACAGGCCGGCCGGCCAAACACATAATCTTTCACACTACAAGATCTCCCTTTGCCCCAGGAAACATGTATACAATGTAACATTATTACCGTGGAAGTCCAAGCCAATCCCCTGCTGTCCTGGATGAGGTGTATTGCGTATTTTAGTTTTAGCACACCAAGGAGTTAGCAACACTGGACTGTCTTTCTGACACTGTTCAAACGCTCTTGGAGACCATTCCGACTGGCAGTGACGTGCGAGCTTGCTTGTCTCCAGGGTCCCTGCTGAGTGGGAGTGTGCTAAAACCAAGGTAACTGCCATACACCTGGGAATGTCCCTCCGTCTCAGCTAACCAAGATCTGATGTCAAGAATGCTTCCTGCCTGGCAAACTGACCAGTGCTGGAGATCATACAGTCCATTTGTCAGACCAAGCAGCCACAACCATGGACAGATGGAGGAGAGAACACAGGAGCCGAGCTGACTAGCAGAAGCAGTGAGACATTTCTCACCCCTGCCCAGAAGCCAGTGCCCCAGGGCAGTTGGGTTGGAAGACCAACGGTGGAAGGTGGATCTCAGACATGTCTTAGCATGTGAGGGTTAAGAGTTAAGCAGATGGCTCTGGTGGGCAGAGCACATGTAAAGATGTGCAATGCCATACAGTGCATGAAGGGGCTCCCTGGTGCTGCCGCACCCCAGAGGGCTCCCAGAGTTAACAGTCCAGTTCTGGAGAACCCGTTGTTGTGCAACACTCAGCTATAGCTGGCACCACCTGGTGCGAGCCACAGTAACGTGGACATTCTACCGCCCCCCACCCCCCAGGGTCCCATGGCCACCGCCTGCTACACTGTGGATGCTCCAGGTCTTACTGAGCTGCAGTGGGCTCACTGTTGTGCATGGAGTTGGCCATCTAGTCCCACCCAGTCTCCAGAGACCGAGCCCTGTACCACGTAGCTGCTGTGGCCTCAGCAAGCCATGAGGGTCACACTTCCTGGCCAGGAAGGATGCATGCAAGGGGTGCTGGACGCATCAGAGCACAGCGGCAGCTCATTTCCAGGAGTATAGAGGCGTAGTGATGCCAGGGGAAGGAGCCAGAGCAAAGAGGGCTCTTGGTCAGCCAGAAAACAGTCTTGACACCAGTCTTAGAGCCTGATCCTGAGCATCTGAGTTTCCCCAGGGAGATCCAGCAGGGCTCAGGCTCAGGGCCCAGCGTACCCCCTACCCCAGCCTTTCGGCTTTCTGCCATTCTTGCTTTCCTTCCAATGTAAGACGCCCACGGCAGTTCTAGGTTGGGTGCTGCTGCTTGAGCACAGGGCACCTGCTCCAGCTTCATATACACATGCACCGCAGCGGCCAGGCAGAGGGGAGAGCGGGGCCACGGGCTGGGACACAGTGCGTCTCCTGGCTGGCTGGGGAGCTGTAGGTTATGTGTGAAGGTTGGCTTTGGGGCTGGCAATTCCTCACCAGCCTTACAGCCCCTGGCAGCTCCCGGGCAGCAGGAGACACAGAGAGGTTTGGCTTGTGTCTGCGTCCACCTTTCCCTTCAGTTCAGATCAGCTGGGCATGTGCGGCTTCCATCCTGACTATCATGTGCCACACAGCAGAGCAGAGGTTTCTTGTTAACGTAGCCACAATATATACACTTGCTTCTTTGTTAAGAGCATTTTCTTTCTTATTGCCCAACTCACCCCATCTCTGGGTCCTTCCCTTGCTGGGGAGCTGACGGACGCCCTGGCAATGCCAGGCCAAACAGGTCATGGCCCAAGCTGCTGTGCTCTGTCCCAGGCTCCTTCATTTCCTGTGGTTCTCTCTGAGCAGCGAAAAGGCATCTCTGGTCTCCGGCGCTGCTCCAGGGAGGGGAAGGAAGAGGTGAGGCTGGACAGGCCCTTGCCATGCTCTGGGTCAGGGCCTGGATGGAAATGGCTGCTCTGCCTTTCCCTGCCAACCCCCTGAAGGCACAGAGGCTCCCAGGGCAGCATTGTTGCTGTGGGCAGATGCCAAACCCCAGAGCTGCCGTCAGTATTCATTTGACCAGAGGCCCCTGGCGCCTGCTCCCCATGCAGTAGGGAGAAGCCAGAGGCTCTGCAGCCTCCCAGCCCAAGACCCAGAGTCTTCGCCCCTCTGCCTGGGCCATTCCTTCAGCACGTGCATGGGCACCTACTGGCTGGCTGCGCCCCACACTCCTGCTCTGCCCAGCCTGCGGAGGTCCTGACAGGGGCCGGTGGCTGCTCTACTCGGTCTCCGTTTCCAGGGGCCCATCTCTTGTTTTTTACAGATATATTTTTCTTACCCAGAAGCAGTAGCTCAGAATAACCAATGCCAAGGGCACAGGCGGGCGCTTGGCTCGAGCGGCCCGAGGAACCAGGCTTTGGTAACCCACTTAGCATCTCTGAGGCCTCACAGAGAGGGAGCAGAGTGTGCCCACAGAGCAGAGAGTGGGTCCGAGGGCCCTTCTGTGCCCCGGCACATCTAACGTCCCAGACAACGCAGAGCTGGGAGCGATGGGCGCTAGGCGGAGCTTCCTCCATTTTCTATGACTGCATCCTGGAGAGCAGCGCGACTAATAAAGTTTCTTTTCTACAAGGCCGTATGGTAAGCGTGTTTCTCAGTGGCGCGGGGCGAAGGGCACTGATACAGCAGGGGTGGCTGTTTCTGCGAACACTTCTCAGAAGCTCTGCCCCACCAGTGAGGCTGCAGGAAAGCCAGCTGCTCAGCCCCCATGTGGTCCCAGGAAATGAGGCCAGGCCAGGCACTGACTCACCAGCCGTGAGGGAGTGTCTGTGATCTCCACAACGGGATTAGGAGTCTGCCACTGTCCAAATCACAGCCTCCCCACTCCCCTGCCCCAATGAGCCCCCTACCCCCGCATCCTGGCTCCTCCCTGCTCCTCTGGACACTCCCACCGCCCATTCTGCAGTGCTGTGCCGCCCCCAGCTGCAGGGATTGCAGCCTAGGAGGCCCCCAGCCAGACTCCTGTGCCTAGGTCTCTAGCTGGCTGTGGTTCTTGCGAGACGGGTGCAGGGCAGCAGCCAGGCTAGGAGGTGGGTGCTCAGCACGGTCCCCCCCACCTCCTCACTTCACTCGGGCTTTGGTTTTAAAAGGCTGAACCAAGGTTGGCAGTGTCAGGGTCTCCTTGGCCAGGCAACCAAGTGCAGCTGCTCATTGCGATGTCACTCACAATATTGTAGGTCGTACATAAAATCAGGGAGCATTTTCATAGAATCATAGAAACTGGGAGAGACCATGAGAGATCATTGAGTCCAGTCCCCTGCGCTCATGGCAGGACCAAGTACCCTCTTAAATCATCTCTGACAGGTGCTAGTCTAACCTGCTCTTAAAAACTTCCAATGATGGAGATTCCACAACCTGCCTATGCAACTTATTCCAGTGATTAATCACGCGGGTGCGTCTACACTGGCAAGTTAGGTTGACTTAAGGAGGCTTAAATCGACCTAAACAAAGCCGCGTCCACACTGGGCTTTTATTAAGTCGACTTAAGCATAAAGTCAACTTAAAGCCAGCGTGGACGGGGATTAGCGCCTAAATCAACCGTATTAAGTCAATTTAACAAAGTCAACTTAACATTTCTAGTGTAGACATAGCCCCTGATAGGATTTGTTTCCAAACGTCTAACCTAAACCTCCCTTGCCGTAATTTAAGCGCATTGTTTCTTGTCCTATCATCGGCGGTTTGGAGAACAATTTTTCTCCCCCCTTCTCGTAACAACCTCTTAGGTACTTGAAAACTGTTATCATGTCCCCACTCAGTCTCCTCTTTTCCAGACTAAACAATCCCAGCTCTTTCAATCTTCCCTCATCATGTCATTTTGTTTTGCTTTCTCAGGAAAAGGGTGGGATATTTAGAATCCAGACAGCCCCAGAACCACTGGGGAACCCAACACCCTTTGTCAGTCTCTAAACCAGCGGTGCTCAACCACTGTGTCAGGACACAAAGGATGTCACGAAGAGCCAGGCGGTGTGTTGCAGAAAATTGGCAGTTTGGTTTGGAGCCAGCTTAGGACTCCTGCCGCCTGCTGCCCTCAGCAGTCTACTCCTGCCACACAACACAGGCAGCAGCCAGGGCCAGATGAGTGAAGGGACTTAGGGGCTGCAGCCCGTAGCCCTGGGCTAAGAGGAGGCCACTGTCCACCCATCTGCCCACCCCTCTAAAACCACCCCCCCAGTCCTGCCAAGCCAGAGTCTGGGGTGCCAGCCTGCACTGCCCCAACACTACTCCCAAACTGCCGCAGCCTCCAGAACACTGCAGCCACAAGCACAGCTGTCTCCACCACTGGGTCCCCTCGCCCTGCTCCCAGGCTGACCAGTCTCCAGAGCACCGCAGCCTCCAGAGCACTCCCAGCCCAAGCGCACCACTGCTGCAGCTGGCCTCACCCTGCTCTCAGGATGGCCGGTCCAGAGACTGGCCAGCCTGGGAGCAGGGTGAGGCGATCTGGCAGTGCTTGAGCTGGGAGCACTCTGGAGGCTGCAGCACTCCAGGGATCAGACAGCTGCAGCATCAGGAGCACTCCCAGCCTGAGCACCACCTCTGCCAGATTGTGTCACTCAGGGGAACGTTATCCGTCAGGTGTGTCATGATGGAAAAAAGGTTGAGAACCACTGCTCTAAATAAAGCTAGTTCTTTCAATCTTCCCTCATAAGTCATTTTGTTCTGCTTTCTCAGGAAGAGGGTGGAATATTTAGAAACCAGACAACCGCAAAATCCCTAGGGAACCCAGACACACTTTGTCAGTCTCCTCAGCCTGTCCCCCTATGTCTGTGTACACAGCTCCCCCATCCCAGCACCCAGAATCACCTGTGACCATCTCCAGCCTGGCTGGACACCTTTCTCCATGCACCCACCTCACAGGCCCTGAGACTTACACACGTGGATTTACCCATCCCCACTGAATCATGATATCATCCCCATGTTACAGGGGAAACTGGGGCACATGGCGACCACATGCCCCTCCCCAGCCTGGCCCCCAAAGAATCACAGATGCCAGTGCTGTGAGTGCCCCAGGCACACTCTCCCAGGAGTGAGGATTCAGAGCTGGGCATGTTCCACACCTGCTGGACGGGACACTGGAATTACAGCTCAGCATCCCCTCCCTGCTGTCCCACTGTTTATCCAGTGCATCCATCATCCAGAACAGAGGCCTGTGGGTTCAGCATGGACTAGCCTGGTCCAGCTCCTCTTCCCCTCCAACTGCCCCAGACAGGCAACCATCCTATGGCCCATGGAAGGAAGAGAAGGCACCCAGCACTAGCCCAGAACCAGGGCTCTCACTGCCATGCCGAGATACAGGTGGGGCGTGACTGGCTCCTGGCTCCAGGTATTTCCTGTGGGACCACTGGGTGGATATACCCCCAGAGTGGGGAGGCATTGGCCACTAGCAGGAGGGAACACCCCTACCTCAGCCAAGTCCCTCTTCCTTGTGCGCACCGCATGTGAGGGCCCTCTGCCGCTCTCAGCCTACATGCTCACAGCTGACACACCCTGGGTGCACAGACTGGGCTGCAGGGAGGGGCCCAGGGGAACCCCCGATGCTCCCCAGCATGGGTGAAGCTCCGCTTCAGCACTGTAGGCTGTGCTGGCAGGGGGTTTCCCCTAGGAGGGCTGTGCAGGCAGCCAGGTCTAGGGAGGGGGGTGGACGGGGGCTCTGCTCTGCCTTGAGGTTTCCTTCCAGAGCAGCTGTTGGTGGCATCAGCTCTGCCCACGTGCATGAATGGGGGGGCGAGAGACCAAGTGGCTGCAGTCCCAGTGTGGGTGAGGGTGACGGGTGCAGGGAAAAGGTCCCCAGCCGGGGGTGCTGCCAGAGAAGCAGGGCAGGTGGAGCCTCACAGGAGCAGAGAGGAGCTGCCAGGCAGATGGGTGGGGAGAGGGGCCCCAGATTGTCTGCTGCAGGGTCACTGGAAACCATACCAAAATGATTCCAGCTGCTTCTGTTCCAGGAAGCTCCTCCCCGTCTGTTAGTGACTGGCTCTGTGTCCCCTCTACTCGGGCTTGTGTGGCCCCATCACCCTATGGCGGCACCCTTCCTTCCCAAAGGCTGGGCTCTGCAGTGCTTGATGAGACATCCCCGCTCAGTTCCCTAGCCCTCATCTCACACAGACTCCAGCCCAGCCCTGTCTCCTGACTCTGTCAAGCTGTCTCCCAGCAGGGGGCAGGACCCGACAGCCTCTGCCTGGTCTTGTTCAACTAGAGAAAGTGTACAAAAGGGCAGGGGCAGCCCAGGGCCTCACTCATGGCAAACCCTGGCTTGGTGGGTTTCCCTGTGACGTCACCAATCACCACGCTGCAGCCCACAGGGTTCTCATCATAGTGCTAGGAAAGCCCAGGGAGTGAAGGGTGCCCAGTTGCCTCCCCTCCAAGGCCTAATTTATAAACTGGGAAAATCCACTCCCTCCCATGCAGAGCCCTTCCAAGCTGTGGGGGGGGGCCCTGCTCCCCCCCACACAGGGCACAATATGAGCCAGACAAATAATCCCAGCTTCAGCAACTCTGGATGCAGTGTTCAGATGGTGGGCCCATGGAAGCAGGGCATAAGTGTGTGCTGTCTGGTCTTTGAGGTTCACAGCCACATATGTCTAAAAGGCAGGGTCAGTGGGGTCCTGCTCCTAGGGATTGAGGGGCATCGGCACAGTGGGGGCAGGGTGCCCAGGGCTGGGATAGTGGGTGTTGGCTGCAGGCCATGGGTCTGCCTCCTTGTGCCCTCAGGACACAGACATAGCATCTGTAGGGCCGTTCCTCCATCTGCTCAGGAGAAAATCCATCTCTGGCTCCCCTGTGTGTCCGGCTGAATTCCTATGCCAGCAGAGCAGCAGGTGGGGGATGCCACTCATCCCGGCAGGAGGGTGCCAAACTGCAGCTTGTTCGAGCCACTCATATGGCTAGTCAGAGTCTCATGCTGGGATTTGGTGATGGGGGTGGTAGTGGGGGAACGGTTTTGCACAGGCTCACACTGGGTGCAATGCAATCAGTCCAGTGGTAGGGCAAGGGGGGGCGTCTGATCCATCGCCGGCTGTGCCAAATCCTGGGGTACAGGCATTTGGAAGCAGTGCTGGGGCTGCTTTTGTGAAATAAACCAGCCGTATTCTTTTTAGCTCTGCTGAAAAACACCAGAGGAACCCAAGCAGTCACCAGTTTTCTCCAACAGACCGAATGGGGGCGGGAGGGGGAAAGGGGATGTTTCCAGGATTGCAAAATCAAGAGACAAGCCAGTGAATTATTAAAAAACCCAGCCACCACCAGGAAGGGGACAGAGTGACCTGTTCCTCTGAGCCCCTGGATGATGCAACACTGTCTGTGTGTCCTAGGAAGGCTAGACAGGTGTCTGGCTGCTTCCAGGCATACAGGAGGTGGGACCCATGATGGTCACTTCCCTTCAGAGACCACTGGCTTGTTTCCAGCAACCTTGTCTGAAGGGGCACTATGCCACAATACTGTGATCATGCATATCCCGTGCTGGCTCTGCAGCAGCAGATGAATGCTATACATCTTGATGCACAGCTGAGTTTGCAGGATGAAGTTACAGCAAAGTCTTGTGGGAACTAAGAGCCAGGCATTCAGGGTCTGCATGTTAACCCTGCGGCTGACTCCCAGAGCTGTTAACAGGGATAATGGCATGTCCTGGTTATGGGAATATAGCAGTTAGCATTCATGCATGGCCCTGAGGTGCCCCGTGAGCTAGCTCACCCAAATGGCAGCCAAGCAAAGGAGCTACTCATTCCCTAGCTGGGTTCTCAGCTCTTTCCAAGGGTCCTGGGTTGTGTTGGTTGTATCCCTCAGGCTGGTGGAGAAAGTTACCTAGCCAAGATCAATGAGTGCCCAGTTGCACTTCCAGGGTGGGCCAGCCTAGCTGAGGAGGAGCTGGGTGGCTGAATTAAGGAGGAATCCCCCCAACTGGGACAGAGGCACAGGATGACTAATGCGGGAAGGACATCAGGGCTGTGGCAGGGAGTGTAGGGCTGAGGTTTCTGTCCTGGGAGGGGAGTTCAAGCAAAGGGCTAGGGGAGATGCTATGAAGCCCAAAGGCTGGACCAACTCCTGTGATAAGTCTGGACAAATGGACATATCCCAAGGAGACAGCTGTAGGAAAGAGACACTCCTATGGACACAGACAGCCTGGGAGAGACTGGCAGGCATGGAGCCTCCGGAGAGAGGGGTCACTGGGTATAATGGCAGCCAAGAGATCTGCACAGCCCAGGAAGGGGTAAAGAGTTTGCAGAGGAGGAGACCTGGGAAATGACTTAGAAACAGACTGAAGGAGGAAGTAGTACGGGAAGGCTGCAACAGTCCAAGGGAGCAGAGCTTCGCTGCTTGCTGCAGGGTCACTGACCTGAGGCCCAGAGCAGAGGGAAGCCTGGCTTTCCTGGCTTACTGAGGTGCGAGCCCCTTATGTAAAGACCATGGAGCCTAGAGTTCATCTGTTCCCTGAAAGGGGCAGGACTGAAGGTGACCTGACTGGAGGCCACTGGCCCAACTCTGGTACAGAGCAGTGGGGCTGAGATGTGATCATCAGGACAGACTAGTAAGATGTTGCGTCTCCCCCCTCTCCACTAGCATCCTGAGGGTAGAAGGAGCCACAGGCATGGTACAGATGTGCCACACCCAGCAGCCCTTCCCCCCCCCCCCAAATATCCATGGAGCAGAAATAAATGGTAGGGATTATGTGGCTAATTTCTGCCTCCCTACAGTTCTCAGTCCCTTTGTGTGCAACATGGCTGTTCTGCTAACAGCTCCACTGAGGGACACCAGCTCTGGCATTCAGAAATAAGGTGGTTTTCTTAGCCCCCCCGCCCCACCCTCTTGTTATTAACACCACTAAGCAGAACAAACAAGGAGTCCTGTGGTACTTTTAGACTAACAAATTTATTTACCACTAAGTAGGACTAGGCCCCTGTCACCAGAGGTATTTCTTGCTGTTTTTTTGCAGCACTCAGCAACTCCCAATCTTGTTATACTGAGATGAAGAAACAAGGGACTGTTGGCAACCCTACGAGCTCCAGAGGCAGCTGCATCTCAGCCCTGGAAGCACAGGGAGACACCCAGCACAGGCCTTCCTACCTTATAGTGGGGATAGTGAGGGGGGAAAAAGCAGCTGGGGGTAACATTCAGATTTCCAGGAGCCACAGGTTAAATCCCACCTGGGGCTGGGTGGCCTCAACCTTCCCAGGGGAAAACTGAGTCCTGCTCAGCCCCTGTACCCCATCCCAAACCTCCTGCCCCACAGGTTCAGCCCCTCCCCGCCAAGGCCCAGTCCCCATGTATTCCCTTCAGGCTGAGCCCCCAGGTCCCATGTGCCCCAGCCCCACAGGATAAGCCCCTATATCTCATCCCAATGTGCCCCCTCCAGGCTGAGCCCCAGTCCCATGTTCCCCATTACTACAGGCTCAGCCCCTCTGTATCCCGTCCCCATAGGCCCAGGCCTCATGTGCCCCCCAGCATAGTCACCCCCTGATCAGACCCCCGCATACTCGCAGGACTCCCCCACCCAAGCTGCCCCTGGCCCTTTAAGGGGAGGTGACAGCTGCTGCCCCGCCGTGCTGACGTCAGGCGGTGCCCGGAACTCAGCTGAGTTTCCAGCATGCACATTCCCGGAACTTGCCGCTTCCCCCGCCGGGGCTTCTGGGCTCCTAGTCTGCTCTGCCCGGCCTGGCCCTGCGGGGGGAGGGAAGGCTTCGCAACGGAACAGCCAGAAGGCCGATAACTCCCCCGATCCCTCTGCATCCTCGGGGAAGAGGGGTGCTGATTGGCCGAGAGGCCGTCTTCTCGTGAATAATGAGCAAATGCGGAACGCTGTTGGCCAGTGGCGCCGTGACGTGTATTTTGTGGGGGCAGGGCAGGAGGGGCACCAGGTTTCTGGTGCGCCGCCGAAGAGGAGCAGGGCAAGAGTTCGGAGCGGAGCGCCCCAAGCAGCCGGAACCACCCCCTCCCCCTCGCCCAGCTCGGGATCCCCGTCCCGTCTCCGCAGGTGAGCTGGAGGCCGGGGTCCAGGGGCTGCTTTTCTGGGGGTCCCCCGGCGGCCCCCCACGGGTGCTGGGTGAGGAAGTCCTGGCGGCCCCCCATGAGTGCTGGGTGGGGGGGTACCCCCATGGTTTCTGGAGTCCCGTGGGTCCTGCAGTAGCCAGGGCGACTTCTGTGCCTCAGCAGCGACTGTGGCCCTGGCTAGCGAGCTCTGCGGAATGAAGTGTAGATAGATGCACAAGTCAGGGAACCGAAAGTGGTGATGCCCTGGGCAGCTGGAACCCGGCCCCCTTTGCATATCCGTCTCCTCTTGCATCAGCCTGGCTTGGATGCTGGCCCTGCTGCAAGCCTGCATGTTGTTTAGTGGTAGTGGCTCTGAGATGCTGGGGTGTCTGCTGAATGTTTCCTTTGGGAGCTGCTGGTGTCGTGTGTCCCCCGTCCTCCCCCCACCGTGTAACAGTGATGGAGACCGATTTGTCGTTTGTGAGCGGAGAGTGGCTCAGACCAGCACTGCTGTCACTGTTGCTTAGTGTGAAGCTGTAGACCAGCTCTAGACGCTTGGCCTCACTGTGAAGGGTGTTTGATGTGACCTCTTCTGTGTCTCCAAGGACTACTGACAGGGTCCAATACCGAATTTGGACCTGGCTTGTTGGCATTTTTGTGTGCTGGGCCTGAGGAGCAGCCAGCAATGGAGGTGGAGGGAAGTGAGTTTGTCTGCACAGCACTGTCAGTAGGAAAAGGGGTCTTTTGTCTGAGAAACATCCTTGTAAATTTGTAAGCTCTGGGCACCTCTTGCTACTGAGCAGCAGAGGCCCATGAAGTTGAAGCATATTTAAAGGGGACTAATATCTGATAGCTGTTTTTAATAGCTGGGGTTGTTGGACTCTCATTTCTTCAGGCTCCAAGCCTAAAGATTCCTCAATTTTGCTTTCATTCTCAGGCATTTCCCACTTTCTGTCTGTCCAGGGGCATTTGCCCTACAGACACTGTGAAGGAATGGGAGGCTGTTTCTCTAGCCCCCAGAAATGAGCTAGGCTCCTTAGAGAAATAGATAAGAGCTTTGTACTTGAAAGGCTTGGAATCAGAATTACTAAGGGTGTGTGTGTGAATGCCATCACCTGGCGCTGGTACAAGGAGGAGTTGTGTCCCTCCCAGAAATCCCAGTCGGCTTATACAAGGTAGGAATTGGTCAGTTTGACCAAACTGTAAAACATCCAGACTGTGGTAGTGTGTCTTCCTCTCTCATGCCAGCTTCTGCAGTTAGCAGTGTGGAAACCTTGGGTGATCTCAGAGCCTTTGTTATGAAAGTACATTGCAAACACAGTATCAGACACTCAAAGAGGAGTGTAGAGATGGCCTTTTTATTTTGTGAATGTGCTTATTGAGTTTAATTTCTTTTGTTTAAAATAACATTTCAGAAAGCTTGGACTATAAACTATCATTTTGGAGTGGGGAAATCTGTGGACAGACAGTATGAC
>ML685768.1:23024568-23099453 GCA_007922175.1 Pelusios castaneus
GCTGGTGATGGTTTTACTGCCAGTCTCTGCCTTTCCTTAGGCAGGGCGCAGTCCTTGGTTGTAGATGGAGATGTTTCAAGATGGAGTTTCTCTGGCAAAAAGCCTCCAACAGTCCCAAGTGAGACTAATTCTCCTCCTTCTTGAGGCCAGGTGATTCCCTTTGTTCAGACGTGGGATATCTTCCTCCCCTCTCTCCCTCCTGCCTCCACCCCCAGGTGCTGCAGACATTTAGATAGTCCATTGTCCTTGGTATTTTCTCTGAATGTGTGCTTGCAGCCTTGACTGTTTACATGCTACTAGGAGACAGCTCTGATTGTCTCTCCCCTCCCCAAGCCATCTGAAACCCATGGTGACATGTTCCAAAGGGATAGCCATGTTAGTCTAGGAGTCCTGTGGCACTTCTAAAGACTAACAAATTTATTGTTTCACATCTGTATACATACATGATGCTGCAGGAAACATGCTACCACAACAGTAATATAGAGTAGGTCATGCGCATTCCAAAGGAAACCGCTTGTATGGCATATTTAGCATCAAACTATACAACTGCATTACAAAGGTGAACAAAAAAGGTACACAGATCATACCCCAGGGGGAGGATGGGGGCAGGAAGGAGGGCAGACAGACTTCTCAGAAACCAGAGAAGCCAAATTATGGAAATCCACTAATCTAGTTTTTACTGTGTTTTGATCTAGAGCGCCAAACAGATTTTGCTCTGTTTTTTGGATCACAAAAGGATCCTTATGCCAGGAATGTCAGAATGCTTAAGAGGAAGGATTCGCCTTTCATTAGCGGAGTTGTCTTAATACCAGGTCAAAGCAGCTGAGTTACTGAGATTACTTGTAATCAAGACTGAAAACCAGAATGTTTGAGATTCTTTATTTGGTCAAACCAAGACTTAGTGAATTGATTCATGTTTCTGACAGATGTGAACTCTGAGTTGTTTTATTGTCCTTTGCTTGTTATGGCTGCTCTCAAAAAAACTCACAGTGCAGAAAGTGGTTTTTGTGTTGCTGAGAGCTGTCAGCTGGACTAGACTTCTGTTTTTAATGGTAGTTTTACAAAGAAAACTGGATGAAATGCTGAATCTGGGATTAATTGGTGGTAAATAATTTTGCAGCATCTGTGTTAGAGAATCTCTTTGGTGCTTATCTGGCCCCTATGATGGTAGTATCTGAGTGCCTCTCAATTCTCCTGTGGTATATTCTCTCCATTTTACAGATGAGTGGCAGAGAGACTGGGGCTATGTCTACATTGCTGCCTATGTCGGAAAAACTTGTCACTTGGGGTAGATATTCTGGTGTAACATAAGGTGCACTAGCATACACAGCGCTGTGTCAACGGGAGAGCTTCTTTATTAGCTGTGCTGCTGCGCTCTGCTCATGGTTTCTGTAGGGGAGCATAGATGGACTATTGCCCAGGTCCTAGACTAGCGCCTGAATAACTGCACCATCCTTCATCCTTGCCTAAATCTCTGCATCAATGACTTGACTTTCTCCACCTCCAGGCTTGCTTTCCTTGGCCATCTGAACCCTGAAAGCTGCATTCACTCCTTAAACCAGATGTGCAAACCCAATTTGCCCATTTGCTTGGAGCAACGGACTTCCTCTTTGATGGGACAATAAGTCTAGTATTTTTTTCATGAGCCAGACAGGTAGAACTTCACCTGAGCTGCTGTAGTCCCATTAATTTCTGGCAGCCTTACAAAATTGTCTTGGGCAGACAATGAGGAGAAGCACATTTGGAAGCTTTGGAGGGTGCTATAAGATACTGGGAATGACCCGCTACACATCATCCGGGCATTCATTGAGAGCTGATCAGGAGTTGTTTCATGAAATGTTTCTTCAGTGGAAAATGCCAATTTATTAAAACCAAAACTTCTTGAGGAAGTTTGTTGAGGATGGGAGGGAGACAGACCCACCCTGTCCTAGCCTGCTGGTGAAGGCACCTGGGAGAGCCAGGTTCCTATTTCTTCTCTCCTTGATTTGGAGCAGACTCAAAGTTGGGACTCCTGCACCCCAGGTGGGTGCCATAACCACCAGGTGGCTGGTTCTTCTGGTGTGGATGGGTGTTGCTTTTGAATGAACATAAGATGAAATCTCCAGGATTTTTCATGAAATGGAATTCCTATTTTTCAGCTAGCCTTATTGACAGTGATGGTAAAGCAAGCTGCCCAGCATTTTCTCCTGACTTTGCACTATGGAGGAGGGAGGCTAACCATGGAGTATTTTGAGAAAACGGGGGAGGGACAGAACAACGACTCTTTGGAAGGGCCAGGCTTTCCCCACCACTTGCCTTGCAGATCCCCACTGTGCATGCTGGCCTCAGTATTCCCTGCTGTGTTTTGAGGTCATTACAGCCCTCCTCCCCAGGAAATCTGCAGCACAGATTTCACTGTGCTGTTCCTCAGCTGCACCTCAGAAGTCAATTCCCAGAGCAAAGGTTGTTTGCAGGGAAGCGATTGGTGGCTTTTCTCAATTAAACGGTGCCTCTGCAGCGTGACTCATGTGAGTGCCTGCCAAGGTAGGCTGGCTGGTAAGCAAGCATTCAAAGTGCAAAGACTGAGGGAACTTATTGAGTAAAAGCCATTTTAAAAATATTCACTACCCACCCCCGCCCTCCACCCCTGCAAGACATGTAGGGTTTAATGATCCTCCTGGCTTTCCACACCCTCTTCAGCTGCTAGATCGGGTTAGAGAACTGTGCTCAAGAGAAGTGCGTATGCTGGAACAAGGCTCATTTCATGCAACAGCTTAAAATGGTCTCACATAATTGCAGGCATGGCACAGAAACTACTCAGGAAGTTGGGTCCCAAATGAAGCATGCTAGGAAAATAACTGAGTCTGCAAGCTGTTTGGGAGGAAGCCAGGCCTTGTGTAAGGCTGAAGTAATGTTCAAGTGTCTGTTTTTTGTGCCTCTTGATGTGAAAACTTCGCACTATAGGCTTCTCCCCCATTAGCAGTGGTTGGAGTTACCAGGGTACCTGATCCCTGTGCACACCCCTCCAATGCAGCTAGCATGTGACCAAGGAATCTTGAGGTGAAGTTGTAGCATCTCTTTTGTTCCTCTGCAGAGTTTCTAATTCTTTCACCTAGGTCCTGTGAGATTCTGGTGTAATGGTTATGTTCTGGCACTGCTCCAGAGATGAAAGGAAAGGCTAACCACAGACAGACATGAGCCAAGCAGAATCAGAATGGTTCAGCCCTCAGATCTTTAAACTTAGGCTGGGGAGAAGGAGCGGTAGCAAATCTGGGGTAGGTGGGTGAAGGACCCCAATCAGGATCAGCCAAATTAAAGATTTAATAATGCAAGTGACCTGAATGCTGGTGAGAGACAGTTTACCTCTTTCCCCCTTTCCCTTAGGGCTTGTCTGTGCTGGGGCTTGAAGATAGATGGCCACGCTGGCCAGCAGCGCATACCATTGGAAGTGATAATGTTGCAGAAGGAGAAGTGTTCCATAAATATGTGTTCTGTATGTGGAGAAAAACACTAGATGATGTCGTCAGATCATGTGATGAAACACTTTCAATTCCAGTAGTAATTCAGGAGGATGTTAAACAGAAACTACTAAAATTAGCCATTTTAAAATCAACAGGTCTAGCTAATTTGAATCCAAGGGTTTTACAAGAACTGGCTGAGGAATTGAGAGGGGTACTAATGTTGATTCCCCTCCCCCCCCACCCAATAACACTTGGAGAAAGGGGGGAAGTTTCATAGGACTGGAAGACTGGTAATGTGCCAATATCTGAATGGGTAAACACCTAATTATAAGTCTTTCAGCCTGACTTTGATCCTAGGCAAAGTAATGGGAGTGGCTGATGCAGGATTAGATTAATATAAAATTATGGGAGGGTAATGTAATTAATACCAATCAATATGGGTTTATGGAAAAGAGATCCTGTCAAACTAATCTGTAATCTCATTTAAAAAAAAAAAGGCAAGTTTGGATGATAAAGGCAATAGCATTGGTAGTGTAGATTTCTGCAAGACTTTGAACTACATGACATTTTGATTTTAAAATCTAGACCAATATAAAATCAAGGTAACCCGTATTAAAATGTGATTAAAAACTGACTGATAGATCTCAATGTAACCGTAAATAGCGAATCAGCATCCAGTGGGTTTGTTTCTTGTAGGGGCTGCAGGGGTCAGTTCTTGGCCCTGCGCTTTTTAACACTTGTACCAATGACCCTACCTAGAAGAACACATATGAAATCACTGATAAAGTTTGTAGCTTGCACAATGATTGGGGGATTGGTAAACATTGAAGAGAACAGGTCACTGATACAGAGCTGTGTGGATCATTTGGAGAGTTGGGTGCAAGCAAACAATATACACTTAATGTGGCTAGAGATAAATCCGTACATTGAGGAACGAAGAAGTGTCGCCCACACCCATAAGATCGGGGGGCTCTGTCCTGGGAGGCAGCGATTCTGCGGTCAGTCTTGGGCTCACAGTGGATAATCTACTTCCAGTGCAACACTGGCCAGAACATCCAATGTGACCCTTGGGTGTGTAAAGAGGGGAATCTCGAGTGCAACAGAGGATTTCTGTTGCCTCTGTATGGGAGTGATGTGAGCGGATGCTGTGTCCAGTTATTCAAGAAGGATGTTGATAAGTTACTGTGCTGAGGCGAGCTGTGAGAATGAGACAGGATTGGAAAACAGGCTTTTAGAGACTGATTCAGGGAGCTCAAACTATTTAGCATAATAAAGAGAAGGGGGAAAGGTGACTTGATTAATGTATTAGCACCTTGGTGGGGAACAGAATTTTGACAAGAGGGCTCTTCAGTCTAGCAGACAAGGAGGTAACAAAATCCCATGGCTGGAAGTTGACGCTAGACCAGGGGTCTGCAACCCAAAAGATAAGAAGAGCCATTTTTGAAAATTCCTTCAATAACAAAGTGTTTTGAGAGCCACAATGGGGGTAGCCTCCTGGTGGGAAGTGCAGGGAGGTGAGCCAGGATTTCTGCTGCAGGGTCCCCTTATGCAGGGGGGGGAAGCCTGGAGCTTGGCATGGGCTACCCGTGGGGTCCCTGGTGGCTGGGGGAAGCCCAGAGCCAGGCATGGGCCTCCTGCAGGGTAACCCCGGTGGTTGGGGGAGCCCAGAGCCGCAAGGGGGCAGCCAAAGAGCCGCATGTGGCTCCAGAGCCACAGGTTGCAGACCCCTGTGCTAGACAAACTCAGACTGGAAATGAGATTGACGTTGGAACAAGTTACCAAGTGCTATGGGGATTCCATCTCCGGCAATTCTTAAATCAAGGGAGGGAGGTGTTTTTCTAAAAAGAGATACTCTAAGAGTTCAAAGGGGTACTTGTGTTAGTCTACTGCAGAAAAAAAAAAACCAGAGTCCACTTTTAAAAGTACCACGGGACTCTGTTTATTTTTCTAGCTAAAAGAGGAATTATTTCAGGGCAGGTCTCTGGCCTGTGATGTGGGAGGTCAGATTAGATGATCACAGTGGTTCCTTCTGCCTTTATAATCCAGGACACTATGGTAGGTATCCGCATAGGTGTGAGTGGCTGCCCCTGCCGCCCCCCAGAGAGGAGCTCCTAGCATTCACGTCTCCATGCTACCTCTAGGTGGTAGGACAGGAAAGAGGAGATGGCAAAGTTGCCCCCAGCCAGGTTAAAGCTTTCAGCAGTTCTGCTTTTGCTTTTCCATCTGTTCCTAGCTTGGTGATGGAGCAGTCAGTCTGGGACGTCCTAAATGTCCCCCTGCCTGGTTAATCTGTGGATGGCTGCAGGAGCCCAGTGTGGGTAAAGAGTGTCATCTCTGCAAATTAGCTTTGAGAGGCTTTTGTGAATGGCCATTTCGAGAAGGGCCCCCTTGCACTGCATGTTCCACCCACCTAGGAATGGACAGTTTCTGCCCTCAGGAGATGGCAGGAGGCAGCTGGGACGGATGGTGGGGGGTAAGAAGAGGGGGCTCCGTTGAAGCCTGTGGTCCCTGATTTACAAGAGAGCTTGCGGGGGGCCTTGTGGAAGCAGTGTTCTCAGCAGCCTGGACCTGCACAGAGCTTGCTATGGGAACTCGGCCTCTTCACTCAGTGGAACGGGAGCCTAGGTTTGCTTGGCAGACAGTCCAGGAACTATTCACGGAAGTGAGCAGTGGGTGACAGTGGCAATCTGGCCATGTCACGCTGCAGCCCAGGGACTCCCGCTTTTGGCTGCCAGTGCTCCCAGGAGCCATGAACACACGTGCTCTCTGGAAGTCACCAGAATCGTTTCAAATAATCGTTGCGGAAGATGCGGTGGGGCTAGAGCTCAGCTGTGCTGGAGACTGCTTAGTGGGGAAGTACCCGCTGGGTCAGGGTGCATGTTCATGGGCCCCTCTGCTTGGCTAGTTTGCGAAGTAGGTATCCAGCTGTCCTGTCTTTGAGACTAATGCGGCTGTCCGAGGGCTGGAGAGGATATGTCCTGTACGCATGTTCTCAGTGCAGACACGGGTTTGCTTCGCTAGGCGGCTGAGTAATGGGGCTGTGCAGGGCAGTAATGGAGTTGGCTGATTTCTTGGTCTGACCCTCCTGGCTGTATTGAGGCATCCCACAAGTACATGCTGAATGAAATAGCAACCTGTGCTGTGGTCAGGATCTGAACTCCGTGATCTCAGAAGACTTGTTAGTTAGAATCAAAACAATCTTTTAGCCCACACTGCAATTTCTAGAGTAGATAAGGGGGATCCTGGGTTACCCAACGCAGGCCTGGGGCCAGTCACACTGGTGCAAGGAGGAGTTTTTTCAGTCATATTATAAAGATGCTACTGAGGCTATGTACACATGATCACTTTATTGCGCGGTAAGGCTCCTTACCATGCAATAAAGCCAATAGCGTACACACGATCAATTTCTCTGTTGCGCGGCAACACCCTCTTGCCACGCAACAGTTAAACCACTCAAAACGAGAGTGGTAGCATTATCGCGGAACAGCTGTTCCACGGTAATGCTCGTGTGTACTCATTTTGCGCAATAGACAGCCTCCAGAAATGTCCCAGAGTGCCAATCGAGGCCACTCTGGGACATTGGAACTGTCAAATATGTCAATTTCACTGCTCTAGTATTTTTGGGAGCTGCCCGGTTTGGCAGCTCCCCTGGACTGAGTAGGGGGCTGGCCCGAACCAGCTGTCCACGCTGGTTCGAGACAGCCCCCCAGCTCAGCTCCGGGGCTTCGGATGACAGCGGGGGCTGGCAACGCAGTCCCCACTGCCACTGGAAGCCCTGCAGCTGGGCTAGGGGACTGGCTGTGGGCAGTGTGTGGTGGGACAGGTGCCCACCATGCACTGCTCTTCTTTCGCAAAGGAGCATTGAATGCTCCTTTGCGAAAGAAACAGCACTGTGTACATGAGAAAGTGCTATATTTATAGCGCTTTCCTTGTCCCGCAATAACTTATTGCAGGACAAGTGTTCTTGTGTGTACATAGCCTGAGAAGCCAAGTCACTTAAATTTCCATTTGGGTGGCCCAGGCTGTAGTCCATGGACCAGTAACGTCTGCAGGGGGCTGGCTGGCTCCATGGCACTGGCTGCCCTTTATTGCTGGAGTGGTACTTTCCCATGCCATTCGGTGACAGCAAGAGCCCCAGCGATGTTCTGCAGGAGTTGAATAAAAGGGGAGATCTGGCAAACATGTCTCCTAGCTGGCAGCACCTGACAGGTGATGTTGGTGGGTGGAGTTGCAAACCCAGGAGAACCCGAATCTGTCCAGGTCTGGCTGTGGCTGTGGAAGCCGCACATAAATCGGGGAATCTCCCACCCACACTCGGTTGCATTTCAGGTTTATCTGATGCTGATAAAAATGTTGAATACCACTGCAGTCTGGCCTATCCCAGGGCTCCCACAGCAGGATTTTCTGGCTGTATCTACCCTCAGGGATCCTACTGGAGGGCTCACAACGTTAGGGTGTTCAAAGCCACACAGGCGACTGACAGCGATTACCTGGTATCTCAGCCTAGTCTTGCCAGTCTATGTGGGGGCTTTTGTGCAGCTTGTACATCCAGCAGCTTTTGGCACACGTTAGCTGCACACGAGGGCACCCCACCTTTGCCTAAGTCTGTAGGGCTCCAGGCATAATCTGGTTAAGGCATTCCACCCTTTTCCAGTCCCTAGGGCTACAGGGAAAAGGCACCTGCCCGTACCCAAGTCACACTCTAGGGCTCAGGGTCTCCCATTCGCAGACCATGGGGCTCTGGGTGCAACCTGATTAATTGAAGTACTCACCCTTTCCCAATAGGTAGAGCTCTGGGTGTAATTGTCTGTGGGTTTGTAGGATTTTTACCAGTGAAGAAGCCTTACACAGTAATATTCTTATTCCCTATTTATTACCAATTACCAAAACAGAAAACAGACACTAAAACATACAATGCTCACCACTCCCAATAAGTCAAATTCCAAAGGGGTAGCCATGTTAGTCTATTGTAGAAAGACAACAGAGTCTTGTGGCACTTTTAAAGACTAACAGATTTATTAATCGCATGAGCTTTCGATTAATAAATCTGTTAGTCTTTAAAAGTGCCACAAGAATCATAGAATCATAGAATAATAGGGTTGGAAGGGACCTCACGAGGTCATCTAGTCCAACCCCCTGCTAAAAAGCAGGACCACTCCCCCTAAATTATCCCAGCCAGAGTTTTGTCTAACCGAGCCTTAAAAATCTCCAAAGATGGAGATTCTACCACCTCCCTAGATAGCCCATTCCAATGCTTCACCACCCTCCTAGTGAGAGAGTTTTTCCTAATATCCAACCTTGACCTCCCCAGCTGTAATTTGAAACCATTGCTCCTTGTTCTGTCCTCTGTTACCCTCGAGAACAGTCTAGCTCCCTCCTCTTTGGAAGAACCCTTCAAGTAGTTGAAGGTTGCTATCAAATCTCCCCTCAGTCTTCTCTTCTGTAGACTAAATAAGCCTAGTTCCTTCAGTCTCTCCTCATAAGTCATGTGCCCCAGCCCCCTAGTCATTTTTGTTGCCCTCCGCTGGACTCTTTCTAATTTGTCCACATCCTTTCTGTAGTGGGGAGCCCAAAACTGGACACAGTACTCCAGATGCAGCCTGACCAGTGTCGAATAGAGGGGAATTATCACATCCCTCGATCTGCTGGCAATACTCCTACTGATGCAGCCTAATATGCCATTGGCCTTTTTGGCAACAAGGGCACACTGTTGGCTCATATTCATCTTCCCGTCCACCATAACTCCCAGGTCCTTTTCTACAGCGCTGCTACTTAGCTGATCGGTCCCCAGCCTGTAGCAGTGCATGGGATTTTTCCGTCCTAAGTGCAGGACTTTGCACTTGTCTTTGTTGAACCTCATGAGGTTTCTTTCGGCCCAGTGTTCCAATTTGTCCAAGTCTCTCTGGATCCTGTCCCTGCCCTCCAGAGTATCTACCAGACTCTGTTGTCTTTCTACAATAGACTAACACGGCTACCCCTTTGGAATTTGACTACATGGAGGGCACTGAATACAGCCGTTTGAAGTGGAGAAAGCTCATGCGATTAATAAATCTGTTAGTCTTTAAAAGTGCCACAAGACTCTGTTGTCACTCCCAATAAGACACACAAACTTCTCCTGGTGGCCAATCAGGATTAGATCATCTGGGGACTCCCAGAGGTCTGGCAGCTCTGATCTTGGGCTGTGTCCTGGAGTTAGGATCTAAAGAACTTCCTTTTGGACCCCAGTTTTTATAGTTAAAATGTGGGCCCTGCTTAGCTGTACCGTAACCAATCATTTTAGACTAAAGTATTACAAAACGCCAATCTTAGCACTACGAAACAGTCCTTAGTTTAACCAATCATATCCTATCACCATAATTGATTTAAATAAGGCACTTAGTTATGCAGCAGACAGAAACAATCAAAGAACCAGACAGAAACCATTCAGATACACAATAGGAAAGTGGGGCCATAAAGACAAAACAGTAAGTGTAGACTTTATAAGCACAGCTGTTGATAAGCTGTGCTTTCCAGACAGAAAGCTTTCAAGCAAAAAAAATTTTAAGCATCTAAAGATTTGTTTCTTTATTTGGTGGTGGTAAGAACCATTAGGAGAGCATCACCTTCTTAGCAGCCTGATACTACATTGTTTTGAAGTAGTTTCAGGAATGTGAGGATGTGACTACATGCTAGGTACCTCATGGCTACTGTTTCTTCTGATATGGAAGCTACTGCTTAGCCTAAGAACAAGGCCTAAGGCCTTGGTTTAAAAAAAAAAAAAAAAAAGCAAAAGCCAGGACCTCAGACCTTACACATGTGGCGGGGTGTGGGGGAGAGCCTGAGATCCCCTGTACAGGGGGCATTGGCATTGCCCAAGAGGAAGCATGGGCGGTAATGGGAAAACCAGCTTAGGGCAGGACCCAGGCACTGGGTGGATGGTGGAGGAAGAAGACAGCAGGGCGGAGCTATGTTTGAGGACCACCTCTTGCCTGCCCCAGACGCTTTAGCTAAAGGAAGCCCAGATCAAGCTGCAGGTTGCATTGGCGGAGATGAGCTGGCTGTTGGCATGAGTGCTGCAGGAGGAAGGCTTGGGATGTAGCTGGGCCCTGTGGAAGTTGCTGTGGTGGTGTGCCAAGGGAAATCTTTGTCTGTTTATGCAATAGCAAAAGCTTCAAGTCCTGGAGCACCAGAAGACCCGCAGCAGAGGGAGAGGTTAAAATCTGTGCTAAGACTCTTGAGGGGCAGCTGCCAGCTGGTTGACTTGGGTCATGGTCCTCAGATGTAGAAAGGCCAGAGCCGAGTCCTTCCATGGACTCCAGCCAGCAGAGGATCAGTCCCATACAGCCCTGCTGATCTCTTCAGAATAAGATGGCGCGGGCAGAGGACAAAGTGAGAGCACATCATATTTTGTCTTCAATATGCTCTGTGAGGTTAGGGTGAGCTCTCCCTCTCTCCAGGGGTCTCCTCAGCTGTAACTTGAGCTCCTGGGTGGGGAGCACGTTGAAATGTGGGGGTGAAACTACCAAGAGCATGAAGCCGTTAGAAAGCTGATTCCATCCACTGGGAGCCGAGAAAAACCGCAGCTCCACCTGGCTTTGAGCAGTTTTCGTTAAATTGGAAGCCTCTCAGGGCAAAAAAGAAAGGGAGGATCTCTGGGCTGTCTGAAACTGGTGAGGCTGGCTCTAGGCTGCTCCCTCGCCGCCCAATATGAGCCCAGCCCCGCCTGGAGAATGATTATTAGCAAAGCCCCGTTATTCCTTTCCCCAGCTTGGAGTGCAATCTCTCAATGCTGTGTGAGAGTGAAAGAGCAGTGCCTGTGTGGTGCTGGGGACTCCTCTTTTGTGTAAAGGCTCAGTTTGTGTTGTTATGATGTACAACATTTTATCAATTTAAGGATCTAAACTCAGGGCAAGATGACCAGATGTCCCAATTTTCAAGGGACAGTCTTGATGTTCAGGGTTTTGTCTGGTATAGACACCTATTATCCCCCACCCCTGTCCCAATTTTTCACACTTGCTATCTGGTCACCTTATCTCTGGCTTGGCCAAAGACATGAGCAGATCTCTTAGGTTAAATTTTCCCCACAGAGCACGAGTCACTCAAGTGCAAGCATCCAAAAGAAGTTTGACCTACGCTTGGCTCTGACTCTCCAAAGTGCTAACTAAGCATTGGCATCTGGCATTACAAATGTTCAGCAGTTCTGCTAATCTGTACACGAGTGGGGGCAGGATCCAGGACCCCAGTATGCAAAGGAGGGAAATCATCTTGATTTCCTTCCTCTGATAAGTTTCTCTTGCTTCATGCTGAGGGTTTTGGCTGCTTTTAAAAGAGAAGCCAAAAAGCAGCAGTCGTGTGTGTGATTTGGGCTTCCTCATGTGCGAGCACCAACACTCAAGCACTCTTTGCGCTGCTGCTTTGCCTGTGGGTTTCTGGGCTTGGGACAGGCTTTGGGGCCTCCAGAAATCAGCCCTGACCTGCCAGGGAGCTTGGGGGATTTCCTCATCTCTAACCCCAGGCTTCATGAGGGATTCACGAGTGCAAAGTTTTCTTCCATGCATTTGCTGGGATCTCAGATGCTTCCTGTAACCTCTCTCAAACCACTGCCACCGCCATCCGGCTTCCCTGCCTTTCAGCTTGTCCTTTAAATGGCTGCTTTGATGTCTCTTGTGTTGGGGTTTACCTTGCCTGGGCTTTCCCGCTGTTCTTTACTGTAACAGAAGCCACAAGGCTTGACTGCCCTTGGGCATGGATTCAGGGTGATCCCTTTGAAGTCAGTAGGGTTACATGTAACCACATAAAACCAGAGAGAGAGGAGAATGATTTCCCATTTCTCCAGCCTTTGTCCTCTGAGTTGCTTTCTCTGTCCCAAAAGCAAAAAGGGGCCCATAACCACTCTTAGCTCCTCTCTGCCCCCAAGTGTTGCCATGCCAACCCATGGTGTCTCTGCTCTGTTTCTGGCCTGAAATATTGAACTGACCCCATCACCCAAGTTTTCTGATCCGAGCTGATGCTTCACATGCGGAAATATATTTTTAAAAGCCCAGTTATGTTAGATGAGGTTGTGCTCAGCTGACCTTCAGTGGGGGGAGTGGGGTCATGTTGTGCTCAGCTGACCTTCAGTGGGGGGACTGGGGTCATGTCTCGCCAGAGGTGCAGATTGTCCTGTGATCAAAGCTACTGTTTCCTCTGCTAGTTTTAGTTTGATTCCCAGTGACACCCATGGAATAAACCCAAGAGTGATTTCTTCCTGCTTTCTGCTGTTTCCTGGCAGTCCCCGCCTCCAGCACTTACTGTAAGTCAAGTCTAGCTCATTCCCTGCCTAGGCTCTGGTGGGAAATCAGAGACAAGCCTCTGTGTGCCAACATGCCCAGCTAAGTCCTGGAGCTGGCAGCACTGAGGGTGGTTAGGAGCCATGCCAGGCGGAGGCAGAGCCGCTGCTCTGCGAAGGGTTGGATTCCATCACGGGTCCAGGGCATTGCCTGCCTGTTAGCATCTTCTCAGCGTCTCCATTCTCACCCTTCCTTTTGAGGCTGTAACAGGAAAAGCTAACCTAAGCAGACTCTGTCTCCCCCAGATGGAGGGGGAGCTCAGCCTCTTTCCAGGCAGAAGGATGGGGAGGGTTAGAGCCTGTAACTAGTTTAGCATTGGTGAAGGACCGGCTCTGGAGCTGCCGGGCTCTCATGGGAGCCGGATAACTGATGCGCTGAGCTGTGCTGGCCACTGGGGTTTCTTTGTTCCTCCTCTGTCTACTTACTTCATGGCCACCAAAGGTGGCAGGATGAGTGGGCGGCATTTGAGTTGCCTCGGGGTTCACCAAAAGTGAAAAGTTGATGTAGCCATGGGAGGGGCACAGGTGGGTTTGGATGTGGGTGGGGCAAAGATCCTCTAAAGGAAAATGGGCCCACTGCCCTCTGCCTCTGGGCAATCCCCCATAATGTGATTTGGGTCTCTGGTTAAAGCTCTTTGCACAGAGTGTGTTTGGACCCCAAGTTGCCAAGCCCAATCTGATGGTGGCCATGGAAAGGGCTATTGTCTAGCATGGAGGAGCTGCAGGGGGTACAGATCAGTGCAGTCTTAGGTCACTGCACTGCAGTCATCCTGAGCGTCCATAGCAGGTGGATTTTGCCAGGCTTCCTCGGAGCAGCTTTGCTGAATGGGGCCAGAGGAGTCCCTAAGGGAAGCAGTTTGCTCAGACCTGTGAGCCATCCTGTCTTGGCTCAGCAAAGCTTATCCTGTGCCTAACCACGGCTTTGCAAAAGGCTGAGCACGGGCATGAGGGCTTTCCTCAACTGGGAGCAGGAAGGGAGGCACCTCAGTAAGTGGCCAGATGAATTTTCAGAAGTGCTGCATGTAGAGCCCTGTGCGGATACAAATATGTGGATCCGTATCCGATCTGTATCTGCAAGAAATGGTCTGCGGATATCCGTGTTGTATCCACGGATGTGGATATAATGCAGATATCCGCGGATGTGGATATAATGCGGATATCTGTGTATTTGCAGGGTTCTATCCCTGTACAGATAAAAATATGTGGATCTGTATCCGATCTGCATCTGCAAGAAATGATCTGTGGATATCTGTGGATGTGGATATCTGTGTATTTGCAGGGCTCTAGCTGCATGCCCCTGGAAGTCAATGGGCCCCTGTGACCAACCAGACCTATTTTTTTCTGGCTGCTGAGTCTGAAAGCTACAGCTGTTCTCTTCCACATGCTCTGTGCCCTGGGAAACGGGAACTCACTTGTCTGCCTGTGACCTTCTCCTTGAGTCTCTCTTTCCTAGATCCATGTTGTGGCAGGGTTGGTCTGGGCAGATCCTGGGTCTGTGAGGACCTAAGCTGAGGTAATGGGACATGAGGGTCTCCTCTGTGGGCCTCTTACTGTCTGGGAGAAGCTAGCCTTGGATCTGGAATGGAGCAGACAAACTCTTCTGTTGTGCTCATTAGTACTGATAACTGGCTACAGTTCAGCTCTGGCAGTGGTTTTGCTGCTTCCTGCGGCTTGTTCGTGCCGTAATAAACAGACATCTACCCAGGCCATGCCTAGCTGCCCGCTGGAGAAAAGAGCACCCCTTCCCCCAAAGAAGTATGAAATATAAACTAGTCGCCAGCCTTTCGAATTGTAAGGGAAGAGTGAATTTTACCCCAGCTGCCTGCCAGTGGAATAGGAATGCCCCTGCAATCTGGGGCAGTGTGAGAGATGGGATAAGACTCTGTCTCATTTCAAAAACAAAATTACATTTCAAAAGGTGCTTGGCTCCGAACCAAGTCGGAACAATTTGTTTGACGTCTGTAGGAAATGGCTCACCCAGGAGAATCTTACTTTTACTTTCTGGGTTGATGAACTTGAATGGGCTCAGGCTGCGTCCAGCCCAGCATGCTCGAGTGCTGTGCAGGAGTGAAATCGCTCCTGTGGCCCAGAGAAATGAGAGAAGAGGCAGAAGGGGTAGGTGGGAGAGCTGAGATGGCCAGACGCTCTTGTCCTGACCCAAAGGATGGGTGCAAAGGGGATGAGGTGTGCATTTCAGGGCTTCACTGGACAACTGAGTTTGTGCTGGTTTTTGTCTTAGCTCTGTGGTCTCAAACTTACCCTGTGCAAACGCCTGGGAACCTTGCTTGCTCTTGCTGTGGCTAGCCACCACTCTCCACGCACTACTGCTAGTGAAAGGGCAGATGAGAGCATTCGTATCCTGGCAGCAGAAAGGAGGAGGTGGCGGAAGCACCATGGCAGGATGCTCCAGACTCTGGTTTGATGTTCTCATCCCTTGGGTCAGCACTATAACCTCTGCACTGGCCAGAGATGAGCTCTCCAGGACTCTCTCTCACTGTTCCTAGGCAGCGCTAGGCTGTGCGTGTCTGCCACCGGTGTGAGAAAGAAACCTGTGGCTTGTGCTCTAGCAAGTCGCTACTGAAAACCAGTGTGTGGCAGGCCTCTTGTCTTAAGGTGAGTTTTGCTCCTGCACAACAGGCCGGCATAGGCCTGTGTAGAAGGGGCAAGTAGGTGTGTGGGCAGACTGTGCACCCAGGTAAATTTTAATCTTCAAGATGCAGCTGTCCTGTTTCTCCCCGTGGCAGAAGACCTGGTCACTCGATGGGGGACTCAAGACCAAGTTTCTTTCCATTTGTGAACATACGTGAGGGCAGGTGGATCACAAGATAGGCCTGATGTTTTGGTTGCCAGGTTTGCATTTTGTTCGTGAGGCCTCTCTAAATTCCCGTTGATCCAAACTCTCTTTAAGGTTCCCTGGCCAACTTCTGTTCATCTGTCTACAATCGGTGCTGCCAAATGTTGCATGGAGCCTTTCCATGAGTGTCCCAGGAAACCAATGAGTGGGCTATTCCTGCAAGTTGTTATTTAACCCATATTGGTCAGTCCTGATGTCCCGGATCCACACATTTGGAGCTACGCCCTAGCTTTCAAAATCTCTTGAAGGGGCACTTTCAGTGTGGCAGACCCCATGGGGGCCCGCTGTACCTTGTGGGCAGTCTCACCATCTCCTTGACTGAGCTGCGGGGCTGCAGCACCCGTCCCCCGTCCCGTGAGCTCTGCTCAGCAAGTCCCTCTGAGACAGACTCCCAGGGGTCACGCCCACTCTGTACCTCAGCCGTATTCGCAGTGACTCCCCAAAGAGTGTTTTCCCAACAGAGCAGAAACAGTTCTCAGGACTTCCTGGGCTGTGTCTGGTGGCCTTAGGTTAGCTGAGAGAAATCAGTGTTAAAGCAGAGTCCATTCTGGTCAGTCCAGAGCAGTTCGCCAGCCAAGCTGCAGTGAACACCATTTTCAGGCGCTCTGTTCTCCCCAGGTGACAGGACTCCTGTTTCTTTCAGAGCTTGTGCTTAGCTCCCACTGTCCCTACCTCACCCCTCTCAGTGCGGTCTCTGCCCAGCTGGAGCTGGACTCCTGGTCCATCTGGGCCGGTTTCAGCCTGTTCCTTGATGACTCATTTCTCCCCTGACCCACCCCCAGCTCCACAGGACATGACACTGACCCCAGTCTCTTAGTCTGCCCCATGAGCAGACGCCATCCTTTTCATCCAATGGACCACAGCACAAAGCGTAGGGGGAAACTGAGGCACAGACTTCATACAAATACTTCTGACAACTCCTACTTGGCCCTGGGGTGTCCCTTCCTCTGAGCTGCTGGGCAGAGGTTAAGAAGGGAGTTATTTTTGTCTCCTGTGGGTGGAGGTGCAATAACAAAGACAGGAACTCTTGTCAAAATCAGGAAGATCGGGCACTTTTTTTTTTTTCTGCTGAATTAGAAAATGGTGGTGGGGATTTCAGCAGATAAATAAACTTGAGCATTGATCCAGCCCCCCAAGGCGCAACTGTGCTGAACAGCTCGCTTGTGGGGCTAGGGGCCTGGCCAAATGGGCGGAGCGATGCTGAAATCTGGCTTGGCCCCTTGGCTGCGTGCTTGCTGCGACAGTCGCTGAGTTGCTCCAGCAGAGTGTCTGTCCCCGCATGGACGTGACCGCGCTGTGTATGCCCTGTGGAGCTCAGAAGCACCCTGGAACGCATGGGCAATGCCCACTTGGCGGCTGCCCCTGCGGCTCTGACGCGGTTCTGTGCCTGTTGCCAGGTGTCTGGAGTCCAGCGAGATGGCGCAGTGGAACCAGCTGCAGCAGCTTGACACGCGGTACTTGGAGCAGCTGCATCAGCTGTACAGTGACAGCTTCCCCATGGAGCTCCGGCAGTTCCTGGCCCCCTGGATTGAAAGCCAGGACTGGTGAGTCCTCACGGGGTGTCAGCACGCAGGCGGGGCGGGGCAGCAGTCCCTCTGCTTCAGGGCATGGGCCAGCCTCCACCACATGGGAGTCAGACATGGGCTTCCTGGGCATGGACAAGCTGGGACTGGCCAGACTGGGGAATGGGAGACTGCATAAGGTGGGCAACTGACCTGGCCATTCCTCTGCTCCTGCCACACGTGGGCTGTCGTGAACAAATGGCCGGTGTCATTGGGAGTGTCTGAACCCTGACCTGCCAGGGGCCATCTGGACGATGTACTTTGTGAACAGGGCAGAGACCAGGGCTCGGTGCCACTCATGTCCTGAAGAATTCAAGCCCTCTGGGTTTGGTGCTGCCCAGCCCTTGTTCTTAGCCCCCAGCCCAGGGGAGTCTTGGCCCTGCTGAGCTGCTCTCCTAGGTCTGGTGCCTGTGGAGAGATTTGTAAGCGCAGGAACTTCCCCTCCCATTGGCCTGTCTCACCCGTCACTGCCTGACCAGATGCTGCCTGCCAAGGGGATGAAAGCTTGTGTGTGACATGCCCCCAGGCAGGCAGGGCAGCCCAGGTGCATGGTGCTAGGTTGGAGGAAGGAGGTGCTCAAATAGATGTGCCCATTGACATAATACAAACTGCAAGCGGGTCTGGGGTTGGGCACTGGTTCTTGGAGACTCTCCGCCAGATGGGATGTGAAGTGTGTCTGTGCAAGGTGTGTACTGCATTCGCAAAGACTGTCTCCAGGCCCACCTTTCTGTGGCTGCCTAAAGATGTCACTGTAAAATCTGCATGCCCAGTGGCCTGTGTGGGGAGTCAGGCCCGTGCACACCTGGATGAGCCAGTGTCTGCAGCCCCATGACTTGAGCATTCGCACTCACGGGCCTTCTTAGGGGAACTCCAGGAAACTAGGTGCCCCAGGCTGGCCTCCCAGCAGGGAGCCCTTGCAGTGTGCTTTGGGGATCCCTCCCCTCTTGGGGCCTGTCTGGTGGCCCTGAGAATGTACGAAGGATGTCAGTTTGTTTCAGTCTTGCATCTCTCTGGTCCCCCCCCTCCGGCAGGGCGTATGCAGCCAGCAAGGAGTCTCACGCCACGCTGGTATTCCACAACCTGCTGGGCGAAATCGATCAACAGTACAGTCGGTTCCTGCAGGAGTCCAACGTCCTGTACCAGCACAACCTGCGCAGGATCAAGCAGTTCCTGCAGGTGGGTAGCATGGAATGAGGGGACGGGAGGCTGCAGAGCTGGGGGCAAGTGGGGAGATCCCATGAAGAACCTCTGGGTGGAGGGCTGGGTGCACGGGAGAAACACAAGACTGCAGAACCTGGCACTGCACGCCTACGCGCGGCTCCTCCTGTGAGACTAACCCACTCTGTGTTTTTGGCAGTTTGGGGCCTGGAGGGGCTGTGTGGGAGAACCTCCGCCTCAGAGCTTCATTCCCAGTTCCTGTTATGATCTGCAGCAGTTCCCTTGAGCAGCTCCAAAACTCTCGGTCTTTGACGCAGGACTGGAAATCGCTGCCATTATCGCCACCTGTTCAATTTGGGTTGGATTTTTTTTCTTTCCCCTTTCCTCTCTCCAAAAACGCGTATAGAGCAGATACCTGGAAAAGCCAATGGAAATCGCACGGATCGTGGCCCGGTGTCTCTGGGAGGAAACTCGTCTCCTCCAGACAGCTGCAACCGCGGCTCAGGTGAGAGCAGGGGGCTGCTTTTGAAGGCAAAGGCCAGACCTTCCCTGGGACTGTTCCCTGCCAGATAGGCGCCCACGCTTGCCCTGACGCAGAACAAGGCCTAAGCGCCCTTTGGGCTGAGGTGGGGCAGAGATGTCCCCACGGCCTTGTGGGATCTGAGTGGCCTTCACATGCCCAGTGGAGATGGTGGCCATTAGCTGTCTTTGGCTTCTGTTTGCTGGGTAATGCCCGTGCTAGGTGAGCACAGCACGGCGTACAGGCTAGCCCCACGGCGTGGCTTCCCTGTCTCTGCATTCATCTGTCTTCTGTGCAGGGGCGGGGGAAGGGTGGCATCCAGGGACCCTGATCCAAATAATTCCAAGGCAGCTGGTTTTATTAGTGATGGGGAGGGAATCCTCTCGTAAAGCTTCCCTGAGCCAAGTGCCCAGCGTGCCCGAGGTGGTGGAAGGTATTGCTGCAGTGGCTGGACACAAATGCCCTTCTTGTTCCCCCTGTAGCAAGGGGGGCAGGCATCACACCCCACGGCTGCTGTGGTGACGGAGAAGCAGCAGATGCTGGAGCAGCATCTACAGGATGTGAGGAAGCGGGTGCAGGTAGGTCAGCCCGTCTGCCCGGGGAACGGCCCTGGCCAGCCCCACCCTGCTGCCGGGCTGGTGTGAAGTCCTTGGGGCACCTCTGACCCTGAAATGACCCCTGGCCCCTGCCTTCCAGGACCTGGAGCAGAAGATGAAAGTGGTGGAGAATCTCCAAGATGACTTTGACTTCAACTATAAGACGCTGAAAAGCCAGGGAGGTAAACAGAGAGGAGGCATCCTGACTGCAGGGGGATACGCTGGGAGGTGGGAGCTGGTGATCAACTTCCTCCCACTGCCCCCTCTAGCTAAAGGCCTGGCCCAGTGCAGCAATTAGCGCAGTTGCCTGGGGACCCTGTGGTTGCTGGTTCAAATCCCACCCGGGACCCTGCAGAGGCAGCCAACCGCTAAGGCTAGCCTGCCTTTACTGACCTGCGTGAGCCTTTGCTGCCTAGCTGTGGGTGAGGATAGAACACCAGCCTGCGATTCAGGAGACCCCAGTTCTCTTCCTCACTCTGCACAGACTCAGTGTGACGTGGGCAGTTGCGTAGTCTCAGGCCACACTGTGCAATGGAGATAATGGCTCTGCTGGCCTGCTTGGGGGCTGTGAAAGGTGGTGGGGTGCTCACCGCTCCAGCATGGGGGCCAGGCAGATAGAGAGTTCTGCTGCAGACAGCCAAAGGCCTGCCGCTTCTGCTCGGCAGGTGAATGGTTGAGCGGGAAGCTGGGGTACATCGGGGCCTGTACTGGGTGAGGGCTGGGGTGTGTGAGTTTGGTGAGTAACTAGCTCTTCTTCCCACCAAGACATGCAGGATCTGAATGGAAACAATCAGTCGGTGACCCGGCAGAAGATGCAGCAACTGGAGCAGATGCTGACAGCGCTGGACCAAATGCGAAGAGTACCGTGTTCTTCTCCATTCTCCCCTCCACGCCTCCTCCTTCCCTGCGTGCCCTCTCAGTCACTCCGCCCAGGCGCTTCCCAAACTGGGTTTTCCTATTTTTAGACACGAGTCCGAAAGACAAACGAAAAGAGGCGGGGCATCTCCTTCCTCTGTCGGCAAGTGGCCTCTGGCCAAAAAGCAGCTGACCTGCATGGCGGGACACTGCCATCTCATCTAGTTGCAAATTGATGCTCGGCTCATTAATGAGGTTGTTTTTAAATGATAGCACAGCCCCAGAGTGGAGGCTTTCAGATCTGTGGAAACCTGACTCCTGGTCCTTCTGGTGTTTCAGTTCAAGGGGCACATCCAGTACATGGAGAACAGCCCTTGGGCCAAAACTTCCTGAAGGTCTCAGCTCTCGTTTAGGCACCATAACAAAGAGCCAGATTTGTCCATAGAAGCTTGGCAGGCTGGCAACTGAGCTTGGAAAGCTGACCTTACCACTAGGTACTGAGCACTTGACCATCTGTCCCTAGGGTCAATGTCATACCATGGTGATGGGCTCGATGGAAGCACCTGGCTAGAACAGAACAGGTACACAAAGCCACAGTAAAAACCATTGATGCTGGCAGAGGTATAGGTGCCTTTCAGGAGCCTCCCATCTAATGTATGTAGAGCTTGGAGGGGCCGGGCGATACCTGAACGTCCTGTTTCCTTGACAGGGGATCGTGAGTGAACTGGCTGGGCTGCTGTCGGCCATGGAGTATGTGCAGAAGACTCTGGCAGACGAAGAGCTGGCTGACTGGAAGAGAAGGCAGCAGATTGCGTGTATTGGGGGCCCCCCCAATATCTGCCTGGATCGCCTGGAAAATTGGTGAGCACTCATGAGCTTCCCCACGACACTCTTCCCATTAGTTCTCCCCAGCTGGGCACTGCTTGGATTCCAGGCAAAGCTTTCATTCAAACTATCAAGAAGGGATCTATCTCAGCCCCCCCCACCAGCCTTGCCAAATAGTCACCAGCGTCCCACCTGACTGCTGCAAGAACGTGCAGTGTTCCATTTGCCTGTCAACATTATCGTTTGCCTCCTCCTTCTGCCACTGGAGTGATCTTGCAAGGAGGCTGTGAAGAATCGGGGCTCCTGCCCAGGCTGCTACTCAGCCATTTACACAGTTCTCCTTTCCTCAACTTGCAACTTGAGCACTTCCTCTCTCCTGCTGACATCTGCCCTGGAGCCTGGGGGGGAAAGGAACAGAGCTGGGAGCCAGGAGTTCCTCCCCTCTGCTGGCTGCAGACTGCTGGTGCTCGGCTGCCATGGCGTTGGCCTGAAATAGCAAGAGGTGCTCTCCTCTGGCGAACCAGGCACTAATGCGTCCTCTCCTGTTCTCTAGGATAACGTCTCTCGCAGAGTCCCAGCTTCAGACACGGCAGCAGATCAAGAAGCTAGAGGAGCTGCAGCAGAAAGTGTCCTACAAAGGTGACCCCATCGTCCAGCACCGGCCCATGCTGGAGGAGAGGATCGTGGAGCTGTTCAGGAATCTAATGAAAAGGTACCAGGGCACCTCACGAGGATCCCAGCTGCCCCATGTGCACCTGGGAGCAATTGGTGTGGGGTGAAGGTAGGAGAGGGGTGGGGTGTGGGGCTGAGGCTCCATCTGACCCTATGTCTCCCTCTGCTCTCCTCCTGCAGTGCCTTCGTGGTGGAGAGGCAGCCCTGTATGCCCATGCACCCCGATCGCCCCTTGGTTATCAAAACCGGTGTACAGTTCACCACCAAAGTCAGGTTAGTCTGCGTCTGTACAGGGGAGGGTGGGGGGCTGAACATGGGGTCGCTGTCAGCAGTGAAATGAAGGTTGGCTGGAAGATGTTCATGCGGCAAGGGTGGTGAATCCAACCTGGCTGGGAGGATGGCAGGTCGGCTGCTCTGTTCCTGGGGCTAGGGGGTTCTTGTTCCCCTCACCCCGTGGCCAGGGTTGGCGGGAGGGCATGTCACACGATCCTGCATCCGGTGTTGGGTTTCCTGTCTGCCTTGACCCATCTCCCAGGGCGGGGAGCCTCCACTGGCCGACGTGCCAGCTCTGGGGTGCCTGGTTTCTGTCACTGTCAGCGTGTTCCCATTGCAGCCTGTCTTCTCCAGCTCAGCCTCACCCACACCCTCCCCACACCCGGCAGCTTGTCACTTGGGGACGCTTGTCAGCAGCAAGCAGAATGACCCGGGTGCCTGGCTTTGGAGGCCAGGGCTGTCGGTGCTAGAGGGGAGGCATGGGTGTGGGATCAAGAGCCGGGGCTCCCAAGTACTAATCCCAGCTCTGCCATATAGCCGCTGCATGGCCTGGGACAAGCCCCTTCCCTCTCTGGTCCCCAGCAGCAGGATGGGCCTGGGGCAGTGTTCCTTCTAAGCTGTGCGGGTGCCCGGCCGCGCAGCGGCTGTCGCAACCCCCGCGCAGCACTGAGGGACCCCCGTGCAGGCCAGCAACCCCCATCGCCCCCTCCAGACCCCTGGGGCTGCGGCTTTGCCGAGGTAGGCCCGGCCTCTGGGCTGGCCCTCCCCGCCCCCAGGGCAGATTAGGCAAGCTCAGGGCCAGGGCATGTGCGTGCGCCTGCCTGCCTGCCCCATGCAGCCGGGGCAGCGGGGTGGCCGCGGCCAGGGCAGGCTTCCGGGCTCCCACCTGCCGGCCGCCTCGACTTCCCGGCCCGAGGTCGGCTCCGCTCCGCCGACAGCCTCGGCCTCCCGGCACGGGGCCAGGATTGGCCTCCGGTGCCGGGGTCTGCTCTACCCTACCGGCGGCCTCCCGGGACCGCGTTCGGGTCCCCGCTGCCAGCGGCCTTGGCTTCTTTCTTTCTTTTTTTTTCTTCTTTGCCTTCCTTTTTCTTTCCTTCCTTCTCTTTTGCCTTCTCTTCTTTGCCTTCCTTTCTCTTTGCCTTTCTTCTCTTTTCTTCCTTTCTCTTCCCTTCTTTCTCTTGTTGGCCTTCCTTTTTCTTTCCTTCTTTCTCTTCCTCCTTTTTTCTTTCTCTTTGTCTTCCTCTTCCTTCCTTCCTTTCTTCTTTCTCTTTGTCTGCCTTCCTTCCTTTCTTCTTTCTCTTTGTCTGCCTCTGCCTTCCTTCCTTTCTTCCTTTCTTCTTTCTCTTTGTCTGCCTCTGCCTTCCTTCCTTTCTTCCTTTCTTCTTTCCTTCCTTCCTTTTTAAAAAGCTTTTTAAAACTTAATTTTAAATAAAAACCTTTCTAAAAATTAAATTTCAATTCAAAATTCATTCAAATTCAATTAAACACAATTAATTCTGTTTACAATCACTTTAATTTCAATTAATGCCTATAATTTCTGTCGTGTGAGTTTGCACAAAAATTTTATTCAGAAAAATTTTTGCACATGGCTTGAAAATTTTGCACACAAGCCGCCAAACCTTAGAGGGAACATTGGCCTGGGGTCCTGCATGTATTCAGGAGGAGGGGGCAGTGGGCACTGGGGTCCTGACTCAGACATTGCACACTGGCAGCTACCAGGGAGGGAGCCATGTGAACGGGGCTCCAGTCTCCCGGGAGAGGAGAGACCCATGGAGTTCAGCAAGGCACTGTCGCAGCCGTGCTTCCAGGGAACTGTGCGTGGCCCTGCTTCTTTCAGCCAGGTCCAAGTCTCCTGGAATGCTTTGCTCGTTCGTGCAAACTGCGTCTGGCGTCCACGCGGCTCACGCTGAAACATCTGTTCCCTTCCAACAGGTTACTCGTCAAGTTTCCCGAGCTGAACTATCAGCTGAAAATTAAAGTCTGCATTGACAAGTGAGTGTTGCCTGTGGGGCTGGACTACGTTACTGGGTGAAGCCAAAGCCCTGGGCTTTCCCCTGCGCACCTCTCCTGGGGGAATCTGCTCCTACACGGAGACCTGGCATAGGCAGCAGGTTATGGATGGTGACGTGGTACCCAGGCCCGGGGCCCATGGGAGGCGTTCCTGCTTACTGCACATGGCCTTTGTTTGGGTGCCGGTGTCCTTGTGTAAATGAGCCATCTGGGGTTCTTTTCTTCCCCTTCCCTTGGGAGCTGCGGTGCCCATCTGGTGTGTGTAAATGGGACGCACCCTCCACTCTAGAGTGAACTGATACCAGGCCTTTCTTTCCTCTCCAGGGACTCTGGTGACGTTGCCGCACTCCGGGGGTAAGTGGAACCAATGTGTCTCGACTTTCTCCATCCCCCAGATGCACGACTTTCTCCTTTCCCTCTCCCCAGTGCTGCTGCATTGCTGGGTTCTGGGGGTCCTAACAGTCCTTCCCTTCACATCAGATCCCGGAAGTTTAATATCTTGGGAACAAACACCAAGGTCATGAACATGGAGGAGTCGAACAACGGCAGCCTGTCGGCAGAGTTCAAGCACCTGGTGGGTACCGAGGCCGTGCGTGATAATGGCTCTGAACGTGCTCAGCACTGCCATGGCGTTAGCTTGTCCCTTCTCTTTGCAGACGCTGCGGGAGCAGAGATGTGGCAACGGGGGCAGAGCCAACTGTGATGTGAGTGTCCGAGCCCACGTGTGTTGAGAGCAGGGGGTCCTGAAGGAGTCTCCTTGTCTATCTCTCTGGGCAGGGGGAGAATGTCAGGCCTTCCCCCTTGTTGGCCAGCCTTCTCCAGAGGTCATTGTGACGTTTCCTCCTCCTAAGACAGACTGGAGCAAAGCTTGTGTGCTCTACGTTCTGCCAGGGGGAATAGCCACACCCTTGGGCCCCCCAAAAACGGTCAAGCCTGAGTGTATCCACAGGGCATCTGCGGTGAACAGGCCTCGTCCTTCCCTGGTGCCAGCCCCTCAGCACCTCACCTGCTGGCTGCCCAGCCCCTGGGGAGTAGAGGAGTTACTCGCCTCCCCTCAACGCCCCCCTGTCATCCTCCTAGGCCTCCCTGATTGTCACGGAGGAGCTGCACCTCATCACCTTTGAGACCGAGGTCTACCACCAGGGCCTGAAGATTGACCTGGAGGTGAGTCCTGTGGGAACTGCTCAGCTGGCAGAACTGAGCCCTGCAGGGTGTGCCGGCTCTGAAGGGTGCCTCTGGCTTTTCCCTCCAATAACGGCATGGCTGGTCGAGGCCCAAACAAGCTGTGGGCCTGGCCTGTTGGAGCAAAAGCCCTGCCTGTGGTTCCACCGAGGAATAGGTAGAGCTTCTTGCTCCTCTCTTGCTGGCCTTTGCAGGATTCCCTGTGAGGGATGGCTGTAGTCGGGAAGCTGCTCATGCCAGAGAGCAGCAGGGCAGAAGGCAAAGCTGGGGACAGTGGGGGGCTCGGCTTGGGACAGGTGAGGGTGTTAGATGAGGTTCTCTGCTTACATCGGGGAGGGTTGCCCCAGGAACCACGGCAAGAACCAGCCAGCTGGTGCTGCTTGCAGAACGCTGGAAGGCCGGGGCCGGGTGTGTGTGTAGGTGTGTGTCTGGAGCAGTCTGAGGAAACGATGGCATCTCGTCTCTAGACCCACTCACTGCCTGTCGTCGTCATCTCCAACATCTGCCAGATGCCCAACGCCTGGGCCTCCATCCTGTGGTACAACATGCTGACTAACAACCCCAAGGTATGTGTGCGACCAGCACAACCGTGCTGTGACCCTCGCTCAGCCGGGCCTCCTAGGGGTCATGGGACTGAGAGCGTCCGTCTCTCCCGACCAGAAACTGAACCTGAATGGCCCAGGCCCGATTCCCCCACCCCCCCAAGGCCAGAATCATGTGAAACCTCCTCCAAAACCAGCCTGTGTCCTGCTTTTCGGCAGCACGTGGAGCAGGAGGGGAGCAGGCTGGGAGGGGCTTGGGTGGAGGGGGGCCAGTCTGCCTGGGCCCAGTCACTCGAGGGAGGGCTGAGTCTACACTAATCAGTCCTCAGATGGATGGAGGCAGCAGCTGTTGGATGGGGCCACAAAGACTCCTCTTTCTTGTCTTATGCTACTGTCTAGAGCAGTGGTTCTCAACTTTGTACGGATCACGACCCTACAGGACACACCAACCCACCCCTGGCCGAATTCAGCCATTTCCCTGGCTCTCCACGACAAACTTACCACTGTGTGTGACACAGTAATATGTCCCGACACAGTGGTTGAGAACCGCTGGTCTAGATGCCCATCTGAGATCAGGCGCTGTTGTGCTGGGTGCTGCATGGAGACACGGTGAGGCCATCCCTGCCTCAGAGCTCCCCTTCACCCAGCCGAAACCGAGAGGAGAAGAAGGGAAACTGAGGCGTGACAGGAGGGCATTATGTGCCCAAGGTCCCACGCGGTGGTGCTAAAAGCTCCCAGGAGCGCATCCTTCTCATGCAGCATCCTGTTTGGGGGGCTGTGGCCTGACCAGCCAGGCAAGATCTGACCCCCAGGGGCTTGGCCCGCTGCCAGCCAGGGTGTTTGATCAGGTGCTGTAGGCGTCCCCCACAGGAAGATTTTTGTCTCCTCCCACAGAACGTGAACTTCTTCACCAAGCCCCCCATTGGCACGTGGGACCAAGTGGCTGAGGTTCTGAGCTGGCAGTTCTCCTCCACCACCAAGCGGGGCCTCAGCATTGAACAGCTGACAACGCTGGCCGAGAAACTCCTCGGTAATCTGTCAAACCCCACCCTGCCTGCTGAGGGCTGGGCTGTGTCTGTGCCAATGGATTTGAACCCCTTAGGCAGGCGCATTCTGCAAAGGACAATCTGAAAATATGGGCCATCTTACAGCAGTGTGGGGGCTTTGTCCCTGGGCAAGAGGGGGAGAGAATGCTAGTGCGAGAATGGCTGGTGCCCTTCCTTCTTGGGGAGGGCTGGAGGCTGGTGTCTGGGGGTGAAGCTCCCCTGCCCTCCTCAGGCATCTTTTGAACAGAAGGGCAGGTTCAGTGGGAAGGATGCAGGCCGCAGGCATTGGTGCGCAGGCCTCTGCAGACAAACTCGACTCCCGCATCCTTGGGAAATGCCTCTCTTGAGACCTCTCCAGTGCTAATGCTCCCGTTCTGCCCCGCTACAGGGCCAGGCGTCAACTACTCTGGCTGCCAGATCACATGGGCCAAGTTCTGCAAGGTGAGACCTCCCCTGAGTCACACCCCCTGCTCCATATTCCATGTCCACGAGCCTGCTCTGATAGGGCGTCTCTGCTTCTCTGCAGGAGAACATGGCTGGCAAAGGGTTCTCCTTCTGGGTCTGGCTGGACAACATCATTGACCTTGTGAAGAAATACATCCTGGCGCTGTGGAATGAAGGGTGAGCGCCAGCCCCACCCTGGGACTCTACAGCTGGGGAGACCTGGGCTTTGGTCAGCTTGGCACTGGGGAGGTGATAGGCTGAGACAGGAGCTGGGAGGTGCGCGTGCCACGGCTCTTGGATCTCGGAAATTTCCCACATTTTGTCTATGTGAAAAAACATCAGTTTCCCTAAAGCCAGCCCCTGGTCTGAGCACCAGGCTGGGCAGCTGGGTGTTTGGTTGGCTTTCTTGGGTGGTGATGTGGATGAGAAATGGAGAGTGACACCAGCCCTGGGAAGAGGGTGCCCTGGCCGTGGTGCAGGCTTTGCCTCAAGACTGGACTCTCTTCCTGAAATGTGCCCCAAGCTGTGGGCTGAACGGCAGTGGCTGGGTCTCCGACCTGTGCTGGATGCTCAGGAGGTGCTTTCTGGGGTGAGTGATAGGAAGATCTGCCGCCAACATCAGGCCCTTGGGATACCTGTGCTGGCCGTGAGCCCAGGAGTGCGGACTGAGAGCTCATGGGGCCAGACAGCAGCTCCCTCCAGCAGCGGCGACTGGTTCCATGGTCTGTGGATCAGACTCAGCTGGCAGCTCAGCCCTGAGAGCAGGTTCCTTTGGTCTAGCTGCTTCAAATTGCCTGCATGCACTAGCCCTTGTGCCCCACAAGACTGCGTCTAGCCCTCTATGCAGCTGTGGGGCTGAAGGATCCCTTCTGCCAACAGCACACAGCTCCTGCTGGCTGATGGGGTTGATCCGATCCCATAGCCGCTCTGCCAGCAGAACTGTCCTCTCAGCGCCTAGCAGGCCAGCCTGTGGAAGCAGGTTCTGGAGGGCAGGTGGTGGGGCGGGGCAGTGGCCTTGGAATTACTGTGTTGCTCAGCACCCTCTCATGGCTCAGGTACATCATGGGCTTCATCAGCAAGGAGCGGGAACGAGCCATCCTGAGCACCAAGCCACCAGGCACCTTCCTGCTGCGTTTCAGCGAGAGCAGCAAGGAGGGTGGCATCACCTTCACCTGGGTGGAGAAGGACATCAGTGGTATGTGCTTTCTGCCCTCCCTGCCCATGGTCACCAAGCTGGGGGTTATAGGGTCCCATCACTGGAGAAGGAGGATCTTGCCCTCGTCAGCATGTCCTGCTGCGTGGGATGGGGCAATCCCCTCGGCTGCCCAGTGAAGCCAGCTTGTGTGACACAGGCCTGAATCCCGCTGCCCCTGTGGCACCGATTTGTGACCTGAGCTGGCTGTCTTTGAGTCAAACACTAGTAATGGCCCCTAGGATGCTGAGCGCCTGGTGTGGCCAGAAACGGGGGATGCAGAGGCTGGGTCCTAGGGCTCTGTGCTCCCTGGCCCAGAATCCATCTCTGTTCTGGCTGAGCTGGTTCGTGGGGCTGAGGCCAGCTGGTCTGTGATGGTTCCTGTTCTCTCCCTGGGGCTTTTCCCATGGGATCCCTTCTGCCAGGGACATGAGCAGGGTGGGCCCGCTTTAATGCCACTGCTGCCGCCTCCTCCTCAGGGAAAACACAGATCCAGTCTGTAGAGCCGTACACCAAACAGCAACTCAACAGCATGTCCTTCGCGGAAATAATCATGGGCTACAAAATCATGGACGCCACCAACATCCTGGTCTCACCCTTGGTCTACCTGTACCCTGACATTCCCAAGGAGGACGCCTTCGGCAAATACTGTCGCCCAGAGAGCCAGGAGCACCCCGAAGCCACGGACTCAGGTAGTCGTTGATTTTCCGCAACTGCGGGAGCCCTGACGTCGGCGAAGAGGGAACATCAATAGCTGCCCACTGTCAGCGTCACAAGCATGGGGAGCTCCTTGCCTGCCTGACTCAATGTTGCTTGACCCAGACCCTTTGCTCCTCAGGGTCGGGGGGAAGCCATCCTGCCTGTGGCTGGCTGGGTATCCCGACCTGTGGATGGGTGCTTCCCAGAGGCTCTGCGGTTGGGACAGACTGCAGTTAACAACCATGCTCTTCTCCCCACAGGCACTGCACCATACCTGAAGACCAAGTTTATCTGTGTCACCCCGTAAGTGTTCTCCGAGGCAGCTGCTGCGGGCTGCAGCCTTGCCAGGGGGAGGAGATGGGGCAGCAGCGGGGATGTGTCTGAGCACAGGGTTGCCCTGCTCCATCAGACGACCTGCCCCAACTGCCCAGAACAGAGTCTCGCTTTGTGTCACGGCCGCCCCAAGGTGCAGCCCCGTTGGGCTGGGCGCTGCACAGATGCCCTGGCTCGGAGTAGCTTGGGGACTAGCTGGCTGAGATGTGCGGAGTGGGGGGCAGGCAGTGGGTTATCTGTTCTGCAGAGGAAGAAGTGGGGCCCAAAGAGATGCTGAGACTGGCCCCAAGTCACCCAGGAAGTGGGTGCAGAGCAGGTGCCTCCCCCCATGTCTGAGGTCCTGTCCCCACCGGCCCAGCTTCACCAGATGCTAGGCAGCCCCATTGCAGTGGGGAGGGACTCGGCTCGGGGCACAGCAGAGCAGCTAGGGCTGGCCTCTCATGGCTTCTGTTGTGCTGTCCCCCCAACACAGAACCACCTGCAGCAACACCATTGACCTGCCCATGTCCCCTCGCACCCTGGACTCGCTCATGCAGTTTGGCAATAACAGCGAGGGAGCGGAGGCCAACGCGGGAGGCCAGTTTGGTAAGTAGGCAATACCCGGTCCCCAGTGCATTGCTTAACTGAGCCAGTGGACCCTTGGCTCTGGCCCCTCACAAGCGGGTGTCCCTCGGGCGTGTTGGCAGCCAGTACTGTGGGCTCTCCCCTATCTGACTGTGGCCCCCGTCCCTGTGTGTTTCCTGGCAGAGTCTCTGACGTTCGACATGGAGCTGACTCCGGACTGTGCTTCCTCGCCCATGTGAGGGACGTGCGCCCGGCTCCACCCTTCTGCAGCTTCTCTCGGGGGAGCATCTCAACAACTCTAGCTTCCTGGCGCCAAGTCATTCCTTCGCCCTCGTCCCGCTCGGTCACGTGTTCGCTTCGTGCCCCAGAGCGTCCCTGGGGAGAGACGAAGCACTGGGACCTTGACCAGTTTGTGGCCGTCTAACTGGAGCAGCCAGCTGGTGGTGTCAATGGTTTGGGGGGAGGGAACCTTTTTTTCTATTTCCTGCCCTAACAAACGTTTTTTTCCCAGGCCTCCTCTGTCACTGTGCGTGGCCAGAAGCCACTTTCCCAACTCCTGCTCTTTGCCAACCTCCAAACACCCAGGAGGACTCTTAACTAACCACCCATTTTTCTTTGAGCCAGCCGGGAGAGGAGACATGGCCCCTGTGGTCCTAGGCCAGAGTGCATTAGTCAGCATGGGGTGAATAATGGTGGGGGAACGCTCTGTGCTGGTCTGCCATGGTCACCTGCATCAGGGCACAAGATGGCATCGAATTAAGAGGGCCGGAAAGCGCCTTCCCCTCGGGCAGGTTATTCTGTAACGGTCATGGCTCCCAAGAGGTTCTTGGGTCTTGCCTCCATCTGGCCCAGCTCCCTGCCAGTCGTGGACCATTAGCTGTGGTTCTCGATGGTCCTAGCGATCCATCCCCACAAATGGAAAGGGGGCTCTCAGCCCCTGAGCCAAATTCAGTGTTGAGTGGCGCAGTTCAACCCCCTGCCCAGCTGTTCAGGGTTGGCAGCCCGTGCCAAGGTCACTGCTACTCCAGAAATGCTCCTGAAGGGAGCCCTGCTGTGTTGGGCCATGGGAGGAAAGAATCTCCAGCACCAGGCAGTGTTTCTCCGATATGACGCAGCTGGTCCTTGCTCTGGGTGGTTACCATATTGAGAGCGGAGCACCCTCTGGTACCTGCCCGTAGGTGACATAACCAGGCTGGCCTGCTTCCTTGCCCAGGCTGCCAGGCTCTGCAGTCAGGTCACTGAAACAAACGCAGGGCGGATTTCCCTTGGCTCTCTTTGAGTTGAAACTCAACGGCTCTCCAGAGCTGCTGATGACAGTTTTCGCTGCTCTGCAGTCTCAGTCCTGGCTCTGTTGGACTGGGAGCGGAAATCTGGGGGCCAGGGTGTCTGCACTTGGTTTCAGTCTGATGCTGGTTTTTCAGTGATAAGCTACCCTGCAGCAGCCACCTCCCAGCCAGCTGTATGAGTGGGTGTGGGGGGTGGGTGAACTACTTTCCTAGCCTGTACTGGAAAGGTGCCAAACGGCCAGCAAAGTGTTATTGGTCAGAAATGGTGGATTGGCTCCGTGGAGCCTGGGTTGCCCTGCAGATAGCATCAGGGCGAGTGTATGAAGCCACTAACAGACAATTCTGCGCTGTACTTAACCAAATAGAGAGCTCGCTGTAACCAAATGCCAGGCTTTGAATGTCTCAGGCTTGCTGACTTCACAGTATTGGGTGAGCGAGGCAGGCAGTTGGCACTGGGGAAGGGGTGGGCAGGCGGTGCAAAGCGACAACTGTCTGCATTTCGTGGTGTGGGTCTAAACACGCTTGCCAACATCTGGGGGTGTTTCCTTTTCTTAACCCAGCAGCTCTGTGGCTGTGTCCAGAGCAGCCTGGGGCAAGGGCCTGTTCTGCACTGCTGATCCAGTCCCTGTCTTTCAGGCAGGGTTACAAGGCACCCTTGGCCAGCGGGCTGGGAGCCTGTCCAGCAAGCATTCTGCACTAGTGTCCTGTGTGGCCCAGGCTCACTGAGCTGCCCTGTGGGCAAATCTGAGTGCGTGGGGAAGTGAACATTGTTTGCTGCTTAATTGAATAGCACCTCCACCCCGTGCATCTCTCCACTTCTCGAGCCACCTGTTGTGTGTGTGTTACACAGCCCCAGCGGAAGCTCAATACTGTAAAGATTTTATTTTTTGTATATTTTATTGCTGTATTTACAGGCTTTCACTTTCTCCTAAATAAAGGTGCTAAAGCAACTGCTCCTGCCCCATCTGGATTAATCTCCATGCTGTACCTAACAGCCTCCATTGGTTTAAATGCAAAAACCAGGGCCACTAGGAGTTGTCAGACTGGATCTGACACTGCTCTGTCTAGCCTGGGGTCCTGCCTTCCACCAGGGGCTAGTGCCAGGTGCATCAGAGGGGAAGACCAGAGCAAAGCAGTTATCCAGTGATCTATCCTGTCCCATCCCAGTTTCTGGCTGTTGGAGATTTAGGGACACCTAGAACGTGGGCTCGTGTCCCTGACCTTCTTAGTCAATAGCCATCAACAGGCCAATCCTCCAGGAAAGATCTCATTTTTTTATGGAACCCAGTTATGCCTCTGGCTTTCCCAGCATCCTCTGACAGCGCATTCTCCATGTTGATTGTGTCGTGTGAAGTACTTCCTTTTGTCTGGTTTAAACCTGCTGCCTCATAATGCAATAGTTTGTGTGTTACACAAAGGGGTAAATAACTCTTCCCTCTTCACTTTCTCCTCACTGGTCTCTATTTTAGAAACCTCTGTCCGACCTCCTTCCACCCCGTTACCTCTTTTCCAAGCTAAACAGTCCCTGTCTTCTCAGTCCTTCGTATGGAATCTGTTCCAGACCATCCTTCCTTCTCTGTACCTTTTCCAATTCCAATATTGGGGGGGGGGGGGGCCAGGGTTCCCGGCTGGCTTCCAGGGGGCCGGGGGGGGAGTGGGGTGGCTCTTGGATTTATATAGTATCATTATTTTTACTGTCTTCTCCATCCCATCTGTTAACTTTTCCCACTGCTACTATTTACCCTTCCTGAGAGGGAGAAAAGGGAGGGGAGGGCTATGCCTGGAACTGTACAGACTGGGGCTTTGGCTCCTGGTCCAGAGGCAGAACAGCCCAGGGCCAGAGACTAATTGGCTTCTTGGTGACTGCCCAGCTCCTGCACCCTTCCATGACTGCTCGTTCCTTGTCCAGCATCCATAGCAGAACTGCTTTCCTAGGCCTCTAAACCAGCACTGGCCGCCCCACCCCCTGCCCTGGTGGCCCATGGAGGTTTACAGCCTCACCTCACTCATTCCAGGGGCCGTTCCCTGAACCAGGACGGCTGGGCTCTCAGATAGATGCCCCACATTGACCTGGGAACCTCTTGGAGTCACTAGCTGCAGGATGAAGGCCCCTCTTCCTGTTTCCCCATGTATAAAAAGCAGGGGGGCTTCCTTTTTCCCTCAGCTGATGGGGGGGTGCAGAAGAGCAGTGGGGGAGCAGAACTGAAGCAGCTGTTATTGCAGGGGTGGGAGTGTGGGCCACTGGCTCTGCGGCACAGGAGGGGTGGCAGGGCTGAGCTGTGCTGGGCCATGAGTGTGTCAGAGGGTCTCTGTGTCCCCTGAGGCTGCTGTCTGGGTGCAGCCCTCACTCCCCACTGGCCCTGCAGTGAAAGCTGCACTCCAATGGCAGCAGGGGGGTGAAAGAAGCCCAGGTGTATTGTTTTGGGCTGGGTGAGCAAATAAATGCCAGCAGGTGGCTCCTGGTGCAGGCTGAATGGTGGGGAGAGAGAACAGCACCAGCTCAGTGATAGCGGGAGCTGGGCCCAGCCTGGCCCTAACCTCACAGGGGCCCGGGTGCTGCTGGAGAGGAGAGTTGGGGTCCTGGTAGCAGCCCCTGCCCCATAGCAGAGGTTGAGGCCAGCATGTGGGGCTTGCCAGAGGGGCTGGAGTGCTGTGTGGTGCTGCTCCCTGGGGCTGAACGGGCATGCTGCAGCCCAGCACTAGCTCACAGAGGGGCTGGGACAGCTGCAGACAGAGCAGGGCCTGTCTTAGATTTGAGGGCTGGGCAGCTGCCTCTTCTCCAGTCCCTGCAGCTCTCAGTCCCACATACCCCTATTTCCCTGGGCAGGGCAGAGCGGCCGGGCCTGGCCCTGGGTGACTGCAGCCCCTGGGGCAAGGAAGGCTGCTGTCAAGGGCCAGCCTGAGCATCAGGCCCAGTCCCAGTCTCCCCCAGGGGGCTGGGGACCAGTTCGCAGCTGTGCAAGGGGGCAGGAAGTGGCCAGGCACCACAGCTTCCCTTCCACTGGGGCCGCATGGAAGCCGGCCTGGAGAATCCCCCAGGTACAAGCTGCTGGCACAGGGGAGGGAGCTGTGAGCCGGCTGCACTCTTGAAGCTGGCTACCAGCAGCGTGGGCTTCACAGCGGGGCTAGGGCCAGCCCCCTGCAGACAGACAGACGCTCCTGCCTGGAGCAGCCATGGCTGGATCCAGAGCCTGACTTCACCTGGTGGCTTTAAAAACCCATCAGCTTTATCGGCTGCTCTGTCCTACAAGCCAAAAACAGCATGTGGGGCAGGAGGGTAATCACCACTTTGCTGCTTTGGAGAGGGGAGGCTCCAAAGGCCAGTACCCTGTACACTGAACAGGGGAAGGGACCAAACCATGGGGGTGGGAGAGCCCTGCTTGTCCCTGTGCAGCCCGGTGCCCAGCGCTCCCCTCAGTGCCTGTGTCTGGGGGCAGGGATCACGCACCGCCGTGGGAAATAAAGCACGGGGGGGGGGGGGCAAGGGATGCTGCGGATAAAGAACAGGCACATCGTTGCTAAAGGGTGAGGCTGGACCTGACTGCGTCACCCACCCCAAGAGGGAGACGCCCGTATCTGTAGAGCTGGGGACAGCTCCCCCCACCCTCACTGGCACTAGCTAGACAAGGCCCCTGCCTCTGCCGTTCCCGTAGCAGCACCCAGGAGAAGAGCGGCCCTTGCTGGATCAGGCACGGCCCCATCTGGGCTGGGAGGAGGCACTGGCTGCCCCAGGGAAGGAGAGAGGGGTGAGTGCTGAGCAGGAGGGAGGGGAGTGGCTGGAGCCCCCTCCATGCAGCAACCATTAACACAAGCAACGCCAGCACCGAAGCTACAGCTGGCGCAGAGCAAAACCGCAGACAAGCATCAGCCTCTCCTACCCCGACACACAGACACTAACGCAGGGTTGATCTCAGTGGGGCATCTCCATGTCACAGCTGCCAGGTCAGGACCGCACCATGGCACAAGGTCACGACTGGGTGTGGGGGACCCACTGAGTGTCCATCGGCCGCCGGAGAAGTTCCTCGACATGTCGCGCGACGTCCATCGTATCGTCCAGGTCAAAATCGCCGTCGGGATCCAGCACAGAGTCGGGGCTGAGAGAGAGAGACAGAGAGAGCCTGGGGGAGGCAGCCCAGCCATGCCAGGGGGCCAAAAGCTGTGTGCTCCAGCTAAATGGTACCCACCCACTCACACACACTCCGGACATGGGGGAGCCCCCTTGGCCTAGGACTGCTGGCTAGGGGCTGGGGAAGGCGCAGCACTTACTTCTGTGTGTAGACGTTGTACTGAGGCTGGGAGCAGACGGCGGGCGACGGTGCCTGATCCATGTAGGTGACTCCTACAGCAGAGGGTTCCCCGGATGCGCTGGCAAACCTGGAACAGACAACGGGCTGGTGCAGCAGCTGGGCTTGGAGTGCTGGGGCCAGGGGAAGGGAGCAGCACCCCAGTTGTGGGAAATACGCAACACAGAACTGCTTGAAGTAGTAAGGGGCCTGACCCGTAATTCAAGCAGTGGGGCAGAGACATGGGGTACTTGTTATGCTGCAGGGCCAGCTCCAACGCACCCCTAGCTCTCACCCTCAGAATAACAGCCCCCACCCTGTTTCCATCGCCCTTTCGCTACTGGAGTGCTGGGGCCAGGGGCAGGCTCCCTCTGGGCTGGGTGGGGGAAGGAGCGCTCTCACGGGGGCCAGTTGGTGAGTCAAGGGAGGAGCGAAGCTCCATGCATAGCTGTGCCCCCGGAGCTCAGCATTGCCCAAATTCCCGTGGGGCATGTGTCTGGCCGAGGGGCAGCAGATCTGTTCAGCACCTCCCTTGAGCCAAGTCGCAGCGGGTATCGATCACTCAGTCATTGGCAGGGAGCCAGGGATGGACTTTAAACCCTGGGGAGCAGGCTGGAAAAGCAGTGAGCCTCCCGCGGAGGCATGTCCTGCTGGGAGCTACTTGCTGGCAATTCACCCCACCAGAAGCTCCCTGGAGCCGAGGACGAAAAGGAAGCCCAGGCTGAGCCACATCCATCGGCAGGGATGTACTTACTCGGGCACGACCTGTTTGATCTGCGGTTTGACGTAGCCATCCACAGCTTTGCCTGGAGGAGGAGGAAAGTCTGAGCTGCCCAAACTGTTGGTGAGAGCCCTGCCTGGCACCCGTTGCTCGCTAGCAGAGACTGCTGCCCTGGACCTGGCATAGTGCATCCTCCATGGACTCCTGCTGCAGACTGCCCGCATGTGCCTGATCCGCCAGCTCCGCCAAACTCCAGGAACTCATGGCAGCCCCAGCAGTGTTTGAGGGAGCAGCCAAGCCCAGGTCCCTGGCACAGCTGTGGGGCTCCCCACAGAAGGGCCCACTGTGCCTAGAGAGCTACTCACAGAGAACTGGCGAGTAGTACTTGGAGAAGACCTCGTCTTTGGGCCGGTCAGGGAAGACGTAGTTGAGGTAACTGAGGTCTCCCAGGCGGTCAGCCAGCGAGCGGATGGAGAAGTCTCTGGTGGTGAAAGGCTTCAGATTCCACAGGTTGCGGTCAGCTGGGTGAGAAAGGCAGCAGCCTGAGCTGGGCCGTGAAGGGCCAAGCGATGGGGCTAGCGTGGCAGGAAAAGGGAGCCAACTGCGAGCCGACACCCGGCAGCCTGGGCAGAGAACTGGTACATCCTTCCACACCAGCAGCCAGGAGAGACACGGACAGACCCCATCCACACTGGCCAAACCTCCCATGTCCCTAGTAGGGTGGGATGACACGTCCCACTCATTCAGCATTTTTCCACCAGGCTCCCACATGCAGCCAGGAGCTGCTCCCACAGCTATGGACCCAGCACTCCCCGGGACACACTCACGGGAATCGAATTTCCAGGCGATGGTGATGCCCCCGATCTCGGAGTCGCTGAACCGCAGCAGGAACGTCCCGTCCGGCTTGTTGATCAGCAGGTCATGTGCCTGCTGCTTGTTGACGAAGCCCAGGATGGCCCTAGAGCACAGAGGGGGGTGAGGGGCTGGGCTCAGAGGTGAGGCTGGGCCGCGCCGGCTGCTATGGAAAGGAGGTTCTCACCCGTCGTTCCAGTGAGGCTTGTGATGTTTTTTCAGCACCTCCATGACCCCGTCAAACCACTGCCAGAAGGTGTAATTCCAGCCAGGTAAATTCTCCTGGTTCAGGACAAAGGGGATCGTTGGCAGCCAAGCCTGTGTCCTGCCAAACAGGCTGGTCCCCATCCTGGTGCTGTGCACAGCAGGGATATTAACACCCCGGGGCAGCTCCTGGAGCACTCTGGGCGATTAACTAACACTCCAGCAGAACGCAGCCTTGCTCCCCCACCCCCTGCACGCTGGGGCATGAAGCAGAGGACAGCCCTCGTACTGGAGTCAGCCCGTGTCTGCAGCGGGGACGGCGCTAAGTGAGGGAGGGACAGACTTCGGCAGTTGAAGGACGTTAGTGTCTCATGCTGTCCCACAACCAACCCCACAAGGTTATTAAAAACTAACCCCCCGGCCGCACTCAGAGCTGGGCACCCCTGGGCCGGCCTGTGACAGACCACACTGGCCATGCCCCACGGCTCACCCTGTTGAACTGGGACCAGGAGACGGACATGGTGCTGTACTCCTCCAGCTGGGTGCTGCTGCTGTTGAAGAGCTTCTGGGCCAGGAACAGCAAGTTCTCCTTCGTCAGCCCCCGGCTGCTCTGCACCTCGGCCTTGAACTTCATGTTGAGGGCCTCGCACAGCTGGGGCCACAGCACCTTGTCGGGCACGGTGAACGGCACCCGGCCCTGCAAGAGGAGGGGGCATGGATGCCCCAAATCAGGGGGATGCAGCTGCACTCCTGCAGGGAAGCCCACAGAATAGGGCTGTGGCCCCAAGCACTGGCCACATCCCAGTTCCCAGCCCAGGGGCCAGCCAAGGCAGGGATGGGAGACGGAGAACAGAGAGGGACACAGGAGGGGACATGGGAGAGGCTGTGGGAGCCAGACCCAGAGACTTGCTGCTGGGGGGCGGCCACAGGCAATGCCGATGACGGCCCCAAGTGGAACAGGGAGGGCGGTGCTGGCTACTCACTGGCTCGGCAAAGGCGTTATCCCAGAGCACGGTGGCCGTGGCGTTGTTGTCCTGGCTCCCGTGCACAATCACCACCACGGGCAGAGACAGCGTCTGCGGGAACCAGCAGGGAGGGGCTGAGTGTGGGGAGGATGCTGCAGGGGGGCCAGGGCCTCAGGATCCCAGGGGCCGAGGGAGCACTCCCGCCATGCGCTCTGCAGGCCTTGGCCCTGGGGTGGGACCCGGTCCTGCCTGCTGCCATTTCCCCACCTGCCACTGGGCAATTCCGAATCAGACCCACCCACATGGAGTCCAACCACAACCCCACCATCGTCCTTGCCCCCCACGCTCACCCCACGGAGCCCAGGCCCCCTATGGCTGCCTCACAGTCACGTTCCCTCGCCTCGGAGACGCCATTCCAGGACGGTGAAGCGTCCTGCCAGTGTGCAGGTCGGCCTTCCCTAGCCTGACACCAGCCCCAGACGTGCGCCGAGGGCCCCAGAGTGGGGCAGGACCCCAGACCGTCACGGTACCAGCACCGAGCCAGCTTTACCTTGACCTGGAAGACCAGCTCATTGCCGCCGACACTGAACTGCGACTCGAAGAGGATGGTGAACTTCTCCTCGGTCACTGACTCGGCACCGCGCCGATCCGAGCGCTTGATCCGCTTCAGGGACTGCAGGAGGCAGGAGAGAGGGTGAGAGGTGGGCAGGAGGAGGGGCAGCGGCAGGGCAGTGCCAGTGGCCCAGGTCTCACCATGTTCCTGAAGTGGGCGCTCAGCGTGCCCGTGGCCTGGTGATACTCCATCACGCAGCAGTTGTTCAGGATCTCCCCGCTGCTCTCGCTGCAATGGGAAACACAGGGTCACGGGCCAGGCACCTGGCAGCTCCCACCTCCATGCAGTCTGGGGGACAATGCGGTCCTGACGGTCACCTTGGGGGCGGATTCCAGGAAACCCAGCTGGGGGACTGAACTCTGGCTGCAGGGGCAGAGAACCTGCACCAGCCAGGGTCCTGAGAGCCACAGCGCCCCACATGCCAACCAGTCAGATACAGAGAGAGCAAGGAACGAGCCCCATGGAGCCCTGCCAGAGCCCCCTCCTGGATCCCCCAGAAACTGTGCTTCACAGTTGAGGGGCAGGGATACCTGGGGGCCAGGGATGATGTACGGGAGGCGAAGGACAGGAGGTGGCTGGGGGAGAGATGGATCGGGGGCGCCTGCAGGCAAGGGGTAGTGGTGTCATGGGGCAGGGGGACGCGGAGGACAAGGGGAATTACTTGCGGGTGCTCTCGTTCTTCAGCAGTGCCTTGGCCTGCTGCTCGCTGATGATGGTGGCCTTCACCTGGGGCGGGTTCATGTGCACGTTCAGCTTCCCCCCCACCAGCAGCCGCACCGTGGCCGCGAACTTGGTCTGCGTCTTCAGCACCTGGGGCGGCTGCTTCTCGATGATGAAGGTGCTGGGGGAGAAGCTGGCGTCAGGGCCAAAGGCTCCCAGATGGGGCTGGAGCTCCAGACACCGTGCTGGGGTGTGTGTCCGTATCAGCACCTCCTCTTTGTGTCCCCCGGCTCACAGCACCAACCCTCTGTGCCCCTATCTCATAGCACCTGCGCTCAGATCCTCTTCACAGCCCTCAGGCCAGGCCCCTCAACCCAGAGCACCTGCCACATGAGCCCCTTTCTCCCACCACCTGGCTGCACCATCCCTGCTCCCAGACTAGGCGCCAGAGCCCCTTGCAGCTGGTTCCTGCCTGGCCGGAATTGGAGCAGGGACCTTGGCTGAGCCTGACTCTGTTCCCAGCCATGGCCCAGCCCAACCTCTGCATCCTGTCTTCCCAGTCCATGTGGGGCAGACAGGCCCAGAGCCCATCAGAGACCAGACCAGCCCTGGCCCCGAGCCCATGTGGGGCAGACAGGCTCAGAGCCCAGGGGGACCAGTCTGGACCTGCCCCAGCATTACCTGGTCACCAGGGCAGAGATGATGTCTGTGATGGTGCCGTTGAGCTCAGCCAGCATCTCCTCCACGGGCCCTGGGATGGGCAGCTGCTGGCACAGGTGCTCGGCCCGACGGATCTGCTGCCGGTTCTGCCAGATGATCTCAGCCAGCTTCTCACACCTGGGGTGACAGGGCCCTACGCGGGTCAGAGCTCTGCCAAGGCCCAGGGACATGACGGAGCCACAGACCTGGGTGCCCTGTGTGGGCTGGTCACGAGGCTCCGTCTGCACCCCCATCTCCCAGGGTCCATCAAGCTAGGCCAGGCCAGCCCCACCCAGGGCACCCAGATCGAGCCAGGGCATCCAGGCCTGATCGAAGCCCTGAGCAGAGCTCGGCCGCCCCAGGAATCCAGTTGCCGTCGCTGGGGACCCCTGTGCCCTGGTCTAACACCCTGACTGGGGAGCAGTGTTACCTAAGAGGTCACCCCTCCAGGCGTTTCCTGGGACACGGGGGCAGCACTGATTGCTCCCCTGGATTCTGTGTTGTCAGTGGCACCATTCGGTGGCTTCCCACCAACCGGCAGCTCCAGGTGACCAGCCCCGCCCCCCCAGCCCTCATTCCCCTAGGGCCGCAAGCCCCGTCCCTGGGTGGCACAGACACACCAGGACTGCAGCACATCCAGGGTGCCCTCGGGGGGCCCGCCGTTCCCGGCCAGCTGCTGCCGCCGCTTCCACTGGATCAGCTCATCATCCAGGATGGTCGTCTGTTGCTTGCGCAGCAGCTGCAGGGTTTTCTGGTGCTTCTCCGCCAGCTCCTGTGAGGGGAGGGATGGGACGGGTTGTTACCGACGGGGACAGGCAGCGTCACACAGGGAGTGTTGCCGGCACCAGAGAGGGGAGGGAAGGAAGAGGTCCTCAGGTCCCGGCAGGGTGCGGGGTAAACACTCACCACTCGGTACTGCTGTAGCGTCTGGGCCTCCCGGTGCAACCAGGCCTCCAGCGATGCCTTCTTCTGCTGCAGCGTCGTCTCGCGGGACAGGCGCTCCTGGGGGCCCAGCTGGGACAGCTGGGAGAACTGGGCTGCAGAGGAGCCAAGAGTTTCAGGCCTGAGCCCCACCTGCCTCGGGCTCCCTGCTCCTTGGCAGCACACTCAGAGCCCCTGCGCCAGGCCAGCCCATAGTGGGAGGACTTTGTCCAGCCCCACGCTACCAGTGGGATGGTGCTGAGCGGAGGGACTCCTGTGGCGCTGCAGGAACTGTGCCCGAGAGCTCAGATACCTGCCGCCTCCTTAGAGGGGTGCGGGTGTGTGTGTGTGTGTGTGAGGCTGCGGCAGAGTCTCACCACACCAGGCGGGGACCAAGCTCCATCCCAGGAGATGCCCTCTCCCAACACGAAGCACCCAGCAGGCCTTGTGCATCAGCTGCAGCCCAGCGGGCCCCAGGGCCTAGACACTCCCTTGGAGCTGGGCCGTTTGCCGGCACAGCTCAGTTTCTCCCACAGGACAGGATCTCAGGGTGAAGCTCCCTCTCCCCATGGCTAGAGCGTGGCCCCTGCCTCGGGCAGCTGCGCCCCCTGACCTTGGAGGCGCAGATTCTCCTGGTACTGGATGATGAAATACTCCTGCGTCTGCTGCAGCTTCTTCAGCTCGTTCTCCGTGTCCTGAGTGACCAGCCACAGCTCCTCGAAGGTCTGGTTTATCTGCAGGTGCTTCTGGGACATGGTGTCCTCCAGGCTGCTGGCTGGGGAGGGGCTCTGCAGAGAGGGGGTGCCAGGTAGGGGAGAAGCACTCAGGTCAGTGCCAGGGCTGGGGTAACCCCAGCCTCCCCCCCATGCCCAGGGCAAGGAGAGGCAGGGCTCCAGGGCCGGCCATGGGGAGCAGCACCAGACCCAGCGAGTGGAGACTGAGGCTCACGCCAAGGGGCAGTGACTAGAGCCAAAGGTGCAGCATGGGGTGTTGGGCCCCAGCGGAGGCAGCACCTGGGCAGGGGACGTTCCCCGGGTTCCCTAAGGGGAAGTGAGACAAGGCCCCCGCCTGGCTACTCACGTTGGTGGCCTCCCGCACCAGCCGCTGCTCGTGGTACAGGATGTGGCGGATGCTGCGGACCAGCTCCATGGGGCACCGGTCATATGCATTCTGTAGGGGAAGAGCAATGGGCTTGAACCAGGCGCACAGCAGGGCTGGGCTGGGGCCTCACTGCCCCAGACTGGGGCAAAGAGGGGCATGCACACTGGGTGTGGTCAAGGGGGCTGCTGGGGAACTGCCCTGGCCACGTTCTGTCCTAGCCTACCCTGCTGGCTTCCCCAGAACATGGGGGGAGATATCACACCAGCCCAATCATGCCAGGACAACATGACCCTGTGCAGAGAATGAGTTTGTGGGGGCACGGCAGCGACTGGGGGGCTGCAACATGGCAGGTGATGGTTCTCGGGGCAGCAGCAGCCCCACATGTGGGGCAAGGAGGCAACAGCAGTGGAGGGGGCTCAGGGATGTGTTGGCCCCTTGTGGTGAGAAGAGGGGAGTGATGGGCACCAGAGACCTTCTGCCTTCACCCCCTACACTATTCCTCCTGCAGCCCCAGCCCCACCCCTGAGCCAGACTGGCCAGCCCATGGGGAGAGCCATGGGAAGGGCCAGCCCCTGGCAGGACACGAGGGCACCCACCTGCAGCTGGGTGGCATAGTGCCCCAGCTTGATCTTCAGCAAGAAGCCGTCCTCGCCCACTTGGTGCTCCGCCTTCTTCTGTAGCTCTTGGACCAGCCCCTCAAGCAGTTGCGTGGCTTTGATGTTCTCCTGAGAGTTATCCAAGTCAATGGAGTCCCTGGTACAGAGAGAGGTGGGTAGGGGACGGTGCGAGGCTGAAAGTGCAGCTGAGGTCCAGCTTATCTGTCCCAGCTTGGCATAGGGACTGTGTCTGCAGGGGGACCTGGCCCACCCCCAGCAAGGCCCCCATGCATCGGTCCTTCAGCCGGCCCCGCATCTGCCCCCCTGGCTCTAAGCCTGCCCTCCACCCCGTAGCTGTTTCAGCCAACAGTGCTGTGGGGAGGGGAGGCACTGAGACAGCCTAAGTTCTCTGCAGCGGGAGGCAGCTCCCCCTTGCAGGATCCCTCATGAGGCAGCTTCACAAGGAGTCGAGGTGCCTGGAAGTGCAGACGCCATGGCTGCAGAGGTAGCCGGACTGAGGCACAGCCACACAGGCCAGGGGTTTTACAAATGACAACTGGTGCAAGCAACCCACTTGCCTACAGAAACTGAGACACAGCACGCTGGCAGCTAGTTCCACATCCCAGGTTGGCATTCAGACCACTGGGCCGTGCAGCCTGTCTCTGGCCCAGCCAACAGCAATGATTATAAAATAGAGACTGAGGCCATGTACACACTACAGACTTGTCCCGCAATAACTTTTATTGCGGGACAAGCGTTATAATTATAACGCTTCACTGCGTCCAGACAGCACTCCTTCTAGCGAAAGAAGCGTTCACATGCTCCTTTCAATTTTTGCTAGAAGGAGCAGTGCATGGTGGGTACCTATCCCACCATGCACTGCCCTGCCAGCCGAAAGGCTGGCAGTGTGCTGCCTTGAGCCCCAGTCATGCGGCTGGGGCTCAGATGGACTGGAGCTCAGCTGCTGCCGGCCAGCTGAGTCCTGGTTCAGCCAAGCCCGGCTGTGCAGCTGAGCCCTGGCTGCAGGGGCTCCTGCTCCCCTGGTGGGGCTCCAGCCACCGGGCAGCTGAGCCCCAGCGGGGGGCTTAAGACCCCCACCGCAGCCAAGCCCCACAGCTGGGCCCCGGCGGGGGGCTTGAGACCCCGCCAGTGCCTCCGAGCCTCTCAGTTGGGCCGGCGGGGGGCTTGAGAACCCCGCCGTGGCTGCAGCGGGGCTCCAGCTGCAGGGGTTCGGGTGGCAGCGGAGGCTTCGGCGCTTAAGCGCCACCCGAAGCCCCGGGGCTGAGCTAGGGGGCTGGCCGGAAGCAGCTGCCCTCGCCGGTCCAGCAGGCCAATCCCCCAGCCCCCGAACCTGGCAGCTTCAACACGTCAATTTCACTGCTCAGCTAGAGCAGTGAAATTGTCATATTTGACAGCTCCAATGTTCTGGAGTGGCCTGGATTGGCACCCTGGGACATTTCTGGAGGCTGTCAACAGCGCAACAAGTGTCCACGGGCTGTACCATGGAACAACTGTTCAGTGGTAAGCCTTACCACCCTCGTTTGGGGTGGTTTACATGTTGCACAGCAAGAGGCCTGTTGCCACACAACAAGAAGCTTTCATGTGTGGACACTTTGATTGTTACTGCGCAGTAAGGAGCCTTACCGCGTGATAACTTTGTAGTGTGTACAAGGCCTGAGCAACAGTAGACTGGGGGTGGGAAATGTTGGACAGAGGCAGCCAGGATGTGGTATTGATGCAGCCACACTGTACTAGATTCCAGGGACTGCAGGTAGAAGAGGAGACAGGAGCTAGATGAAATATCCGCAAGCAGCAAAGAGCACCTTCAGCAGCTGGCCCCCAGCTCCAGCACGCAGTCCCTGGAGGAAGAGATTTCACTGGCATGGTGAAAAGGGGATGGACTGGGGTTGGCTCACCTACCATGCCTGGCTCTCGATCCACTGTGCCAGGTAATGCCGCACCTCGATGGGGAAGTGCTGGCCGTATAGCGCCTGCATCTGGCGCAGGGCCTCTCCCTGCAGCTGCTGGGCCTGGATCCACACGGCCATGGCTCAGAACCTGGCGAGAGGAATGCGAAGGACTAACCAGGGAGGATTTGCATGCTTAATGGCCACTGTCTCCCTAGGCTACATGCCTGCCCCACAAGTAACTCATCTGTTGCCCTCAGACCCTCTGGGCTAGTCAAATGATTTCTCCAGCACTCCCTAGGCAGTGGGGTGTGATGCAGCAGAGAGGGGAGAGGGGATTCCCTCTGTGCCCAAAAGGGAAGAAGATGAAGTTGCTGCCAATGGGAACCTGGAACAGAAGCTGCCTAGCAGCCTGGAAAAGCCACCAAATGTCACCATGTCAAAGGAAAAGATGCTACCTGGGGAGATGGGCACAATGGAGTGGATCAGAGCCAGCAGCAAAGCAGCTTCTCACGGGCTAGACCTGACTCTGCCAAGTGAGTGTAAATTTCTGGGGCCCTGTCAGAGGCACCTGATGGGGCCTAGCTCTCCAGAGGGCTGGGCACTTCCTAAAGATCAGATGCCTTGTGAGTTTCTCAGCTTGAGCCTCCCAATTCACAAGTCAGCCCTGAGTGTCCAGCTGACTCAAGACACAGGATTGTGACCCAGAGGAGGGGTGGAGAAAACAAGGTGGGTAAACTCTCAATTAAAACTCCATGTTCCCCAAATATGAAGTGATCCAAGGCCATTTGCCCATGCTCCCCTCCACCACAGCCTCTTCTTGGCCTGGGAGTATCTACACTCCTCCCTGCTGGCTTAGATGGGTTCTTCTTTCAGAAAGCATGGTGTGATGCTGTCCAGATTTACAAGAACTATGGATTTTTTCTCATTACAACAGGTGATTTGACCTCATTTTCCTCTATGTGCTGTTCCCCAGTGTTTGAATCCCAACACCTATTCTGATTTGCTGTAACAGCCTGACCTGATCCTGTGTCATACATTTCCCTGCATTTAATGTCCTCCCAGTCTGTAAATTCCCCATCCCTAAAGAGTCTGATGAAGTGGGATTTTCTCCCACAAAAACTCGTATGATAAATAAATGTGTTAGTCTTTAAAAGTGCCACAGGACTCCTTGTTTGTTTTGCTGAACTAGACTAACACAGCTCCCCCTTTGGAACTTGTCTGATTTAGGGGATCATTATGATTGTTTTTCACGTTAATATTTCATATTTACAATAATCCATTTGCGGTATGCCATGTTTGGTACCAATAGAAAGGTTGTAATCTGTTAGGAATTATTCTATGGTTTATATGTAGGTGTCATATCTGTTATAGAAGTTAGGAATATGCTTGTTATAGTTGTGTTTCAACTTATTTGATTCTGGGAAACTCCCCAGACTGAATGTCTGTAAGTTCCATAGGGGGAGCCGTGTTAGTCTAGGTCAGCCAAACAAACAAGGAGTCCTGTGGCACTTCTAGGCTATGTCTACGCTTACAAAAGCTAGTTCGAATTAGTTAATTCGGACTAACTAATTCGAACTAATTTTAGTTAGTTTGAATTAACTTAATTCGAACTAGCATGACCCCACTAGAATGCTAGTTCGAACTAGCCATGGCCATGCAGGGCACTCACTTAGTTCGAATTAGTCAGCTGCATGAAGGTCAATCTGCCGATTAGTTCGAACTAAGCAGTTAGTTCGAACTAATATGGCCACATTGACTTAATTCACACTAACTATTTCGAATTAAGGGTTAGTTCGAACTAAGCAATCGAATTTATTAGTTCGAATTAAGGAAGCCCTTAATTTGAACTAATGAAAGCCTAGTGTGGCCAAGGCTTAAATTAGTTCAAATTAAGCTTCCTTAATTCGAACTAACTTGCAAGTGTAGACAAAACCTTAAAGACTAACACATTTATTTATCATATGAGCTTTCATGGGAGAAAATCCCACTTCGTCAGACTCTTTAGGGATGGGGAATTTACAGAATGGGAGGACATTAAATGCAGGGAAATGTATGACACAGGATCAGGTCAGGCTGTTAGAGCAAAGCAGAATAGGTGTTGGGATTCAAACACTGGGGAACAGCCCTTGTTTGTTTGAATGTCTGTAGTCATTGTCTCCTTAATGGCCCATCAAGGGACCCGCAGGTACAATTGTCCCAGGGAGAAACCTGCTCAATGAGTCACCAGGACTGGCCATGTAACTCAACTCCATTTTGATTTGCAAAAACACTGCACAGCATGGGGAAGATCAGAGGTGATAAAAGGCAGCAGCATCAACTCCATTTTTTCTTCAGTCCTCACCCAACACCCATCTCTGGATCTGTTCCTCTGCGATTGGACAAAGGACTGAGGCCCACCCAGGCACCAGGTGTCCACCAGAGGAACAAGCCTGCAAACTCCAAATTCTTCCAAGGACTTGCTTTACATGGACTCTAAATCATTTGTATGTATGTGATTGACTTTGACCCTTAAACATCTCTCATATTTTGTTTCTTTTCTTTTTATACTAAACCTTTAGTTGTAGTTAGTAAAGGATTGGCCGGCAGTGTGGTACTTTGGGTAAGATCCAAGCCTATATTGATCTGTGTAATGTGGCTGGCCCTTTGGTGTCACGAGAACCCCTTTCTTTAAGAGACCATGTGGCAAGGTGGGAGCCAGAGGAGCTGAAGTGCAATAAGGGGGCTGTTTCTATTTTGTGATGTTTCTATTTTGTGATGATAACCAGTGTGGGGAATCAGAAGCAGTGTTCCCTCTAAGCTGCGCGGGTGCGCGGCCGCACAGCGGCCGTCGCATCTCCCGCACAGTAGTGAGGGACCCCCACGCAGCCCAGCAGCCCCCGCTGCTCCCTCCAACCCCCGGGGCAGCAGCTTTGCCGCAGCACACCTGGCCTGCGCCCGGCCTCTGGGCTGGCCCTCCCCGCCCCCAGGGTGGGACAGGCAGGCTCAGGCTAGGGTCCAGAGCGTGGGCCTGCCTGCCTGCCCCACGTGGCCGGGCCAGAGGGGTGGCTGCGGCAGCAGCGGGCTCCCGGGCTCCCACCCGCCGTCCGCCTCCTTCCCGGGGCCGGGGTCGGGCCGGGCTAATCCACGGCCTCAGCCTCCCAGCACCGGGCCGGGATCAGCCTCCGGGGCTGGGGTATGCTCCCCCCCCACCAGCGGCTTCCCAGGGCCGCGGTAGGGTCCTCCCCCGCCGGCGGCCTTGGCTTGCTTCTTTCCTTCTTTCCCTCTTTCTCTCTTCCTTCCTTCCTCCTTCTTTCTCTTCCTGTTTCCTCTTCTTTCTTTCTTTCTTTCTTTCTTTCTTTCTTTCTTTCTTTCTTTCTTTGCCTGCCTTCTTTTTTCTTTCTTCCTCTCTTCCTCTTCCTTCTTTCTTTTTCCTTGTCTTCCTTTTTCTTTCCTTTTTTTCTCTCTTCTTTCCTTCCTCCTTCTTTCTCTTCCTTTTTCTTTCCTTTTTTCTCTCTTCTTTCCTTCCTCTTTCTTCTTTCTCTTCCTTCTTTTTTCTTTCTTTCCTCTTCCTTCCTTCCTTTTCCTGTTTCCTCTTCTTTCCTTCTTTCTCTTTCTTTGCTTCCTTCCTTCCTCTTCCTTCTCTTTTTTCTTTCTCTTTCTTTTCTTCTTTCTTTCGTTCTCTTCCTTTCTCTTCCTTCCTTCTTTCTCTCCTTTTCTCTTCCTTCCTTCTTTCTCTCCCTTTCTCTTCCTTCCTTCTCTTTTTTCTTTCTCCCTTCCTTCCTTTTTCTTTCCTTCTTTCTCTCTTTTGCTTTCCTTTTTCTTTCCTTCTTTCTCTTCTTTGCCTTCCTTCTTTTTTCTTTCTTCCTCTCTCTTCCTTTCTCTTTTTTCCTTCTTTGTCTTCCTTTTTCTTTCCTTCTTTTTTCTTTCTTTCTCTTCTTTCCTTCCTCTTTCTTTCTTTCTCTTCCTTCTTTCCTCTTCTTTCCTTCTCTTTCTTTTTCTCTTCCTTCCTTTTTCTCTCTCTCTCTTCCTTCCTTCTCTCTTTTTCTCTCTCTCTTCCTTCCTTCCTCCCTTCTTTTTTTCCTTCCTTTTTTAAAAAAACCTTTTAAAAAATTAATTTTAAATAAAAACCTTTCTAAAAATGAAATTTCAATTCAAAATTCATTCAAATTCAATTAAACACAATTAATTAATTCTATTTACAATTACTTTAACTTCAATTAATGCCTATAATTTCTGTCGTGTGAGTTTACACAAAAATTTTATTCAGAAAAAGTTTTGCACATGGCTTGAAAATTTTGCACACAAGCCGCCAAACCTTAGAGGGAACATTGATCAGAAGCCTGGTGTGTGGCTGATTGGGAGTCTGGTTTAAGGACCACCCATCAGTGTTTGGAGAGTCTGACTCATTTTTGCACCCTGCCCTGATTTTTGCATATTCAGGTGGTTATCCCAGGAGGACCAGGTCACACATGGTGCCCATTTGCACAAGCAAGGACTGATGCAAGGATGGTCAAGGTAGCGAATGGTGTCGTTCACACTCTGTGTGTCTGACTTCCCGCACAAGAGTCGGCCGGCAAGGGGCCAGGTGCCGAATCGGATCCACCACTTGCCTTACATTGGCTCCACATGCTGATGCCACAGGAGAGTTTCTTGCTGTCCAAGGGGGATTCAAGGAAATAGAATGTCACAACCACCAGGCGGCACCAGTGCCCACCACTCCAGAGGGAAGGAAACGTGTGAAAACATCTCCAAGAGCACCAAATGAGGCAGCTATCCTAAGGGAACCAGCTCCTCATATGCCGACACAGCCCAGTCCAACTCCCAGGTCATGCTAGAATTAGAGAATTCTGGGAAATGTAGTTCCTTCCTGGGAGGGGTTGCTGGGACTTGGAGGCCAACGCAAGGCATGCTGGGAAGACTGGCCAGGGGATATAAAGTTCAGAAGTGGTGGGGATGAGCTATTCAGTAGAGTTAGGCAGCTCCCCAGGAGAGGCCTTGCGGGGAAAGCCTAGAGACATAGGGGGACTGCAGGTGCTGGCACCAGTGCTTGATTGGGAGCCCCAAGCTGGTGTTTCCAGCCTGGAGAAAGCCCCTGCCTGCAGTGAGAGGGGGAGGGGATTGATGAGTGAGAGGAATGGGTCTGGGAGGCTGAAGAAGGCTGTGAGGAGTTTTATTCCTTCTGCAAGGGGGAGGCTTTTATGGCTTGGATGTGGGACAGGGCTCTGCCAGCAGGAGACAGACAGCCTGAGGGGCATACAGCCCTGCTCCAGCAGGGACTCAGGAGACCAGCTCCGTCCAGCCTTCCCCAGTGGCTGACCTAAATGGGCCCAGCTGGCTGCAGGTGTCCTCTGTGGACACAGAACATTCCCTGGATTCATCCCCTCCCTGGGCACTGCAAAAACACACCCACATGTGACCACTCTGCATCTGCCTGCAGCCCATGCCCACTTGAAGCCTGTTCTCCCAGGTCTGCCAGGACACCAGTTCCCTGGAGGGCACATCACCCAGAGTTATGGTGAGTCCCTCAGACACCTACTGGCCAGACTGCACAAGCGAAGACTGCTAAATTCACATCCAGGGACCCAGGGAGTGAAGATGATGTTAAGGCTGGACCCTGCCCCACACAACCCTGAACATCCCTGTCTTCCAGTCTGGGGAGCTGCAGGGGACATTAATGGGACCTGGTTAAATCACAGCACCCCCTCAACCACCCTGATGCAATCCAGTATACGGCTACGCTTGTGTTCTACCAGCTGGACACCAGAGTTCTGACCAGCCCCCTGAGCGTGTGCTGCTGTGTCCTCTTGCTACAGGAACCTGCAAGATGCCGGGGCTCAGCATCCCATGCCTCGCTAGAGCAGATACGCATTTTAGGAATAGATTCTGCACAGAGTGTCAGTGTCCCACAGACTCGGAACCCATCCGTGCCAGCATCTCTACCAGGCCCCACGCGACTTGCACCTGTTTGGCAGCAAACTTATTTCCAGCACAGAGCGGGGGCAGTGCCACCAAATCTCACTATTGGTGCTGGGTCACAAGCTGCCGATCCTGCCCCAAGTGCAGGAGATACTCACGGCAGGAGCAGGTGTTCTCGCTCTACCTTCACCCTACCCCATGCACCGCCCCTGGGCAGCGAGGGGAACCCTGTCTCTCGGCGGACGGTCTGTGCCCCGTGCTCCCAGCGTGGCAGAGCAGTGCTGCCGTTTCTCAGGCTGTCCTATTACAGGAAGGAGCAAACAGCAACTATTTCCTTCCAAAATGTCAGCTGCCTCTTGCAGACCAAACAGCAAACGCTGGGCTCCTGGCAGTTTCCTCCCTGACGCTGCAGCGAGAGCGCAATGGTGCGCGGCTTCCAGCCACGCTCACTCGGGAGCAGCAACACGAGGGCGCACGGGACGGCGGCAGCACAAGTGGCAGAGGGTTACATTACACTCTGAGCACTGCTCATTGCTCGAGTGGTATTTATAGTTTTACGGTCAGTAAGGACAGAACAAAAGGGAACCAGCTGGAAACAGGTGCTTTTATGTTGGCGTCTAGCACGTTGGGATTTGCAGTCCTGGCTTTCATGTGAATGGGGCTCGGCAGTGCGCAGCTGTGAGAACCCCCAGTCCTGTCGGTCAGCCAGGACCATGCAAACATGGGCTGAGTAACTGCAAACCACCTCCTAGCCGGGTTAGAATTATCCCCCTCTGCCAGCTGGGGAGACTGAGGCCGATGCTAAGTGACTTGCCCGAGGCTGTGGAACAAATGTGTCGGAGCCAGGATTGGAAGCCAGAAGCTGTGAGCTCCCAGCCCTTTGCACATGACAATGAAATGTAGACTGCTACAGTGCAGTTAGCTGCCCAAGGGTGCACCCAGCATTTAAAATGGGACTGGACTCAGGTGGGTGGGCCCATCCCGCTGTGCTTAGCTGGAAATTGCAGCTCCAGGTCTCTGCTGGACGTGTGCTAAGGCAAAAGATGGGCCTCTGGCTGCCTGTGGGTGGCACTTGCCCTTGGAAACAAAGGAGAACAGAAAGCCAGGACTGGGAGCGCTGAGGGAAAGCAATGCTGAGCTCTAGGGAGGGGATGTGGCAACAAGCTGTGCCTCTCTATCAGGAGGTGGGGTGGAGACGCCCACCCCTTCGGACCCCAGGAGCTGCCCTCTTTCTGCCCCCTTCCCATGATGGTTACAGTCGCTGGGGTTGCCCCAACTGGCGTGGATTCTCTCCATCTTAAGGAGCAACTGGGTCTCTAGAGTATCGCCCCACCCAGGGCCCTGCCTTGGGGAGAGTAGCAGGGTCTCTGGGGAGCTCTGTCCCTCCCCCGTGCATGCACTCCTGCAGGACAGTAGAAGGGAACCAGCTGAACATTCATGGGCTGGGCCTCTGCTGAACAGCCATTGTGGTGGCTAGAAATGTAGGTCACTAGAGCAGGCTAACTCCTTCCCAAAAGGGGGGCAGCTGCCCCCTTCAGCAACCGTCCGCAGCAGGAGCAGGAGGATCCATGGCACCAGCTGCCCCGCAGGATAGAAGCTGGTGAGAGCATGGGAATTACATTCAACGCTCACATGGATTAGGGATTTCCAAACCCAGCAAAGCCGCTCCCCCTGGCAGGAGAGGCCCTGGGGATAAAGGGAAAAGCCACATGCTCCAACAAATCTCTGCACAGCTACCACCTGGCAGCTGACACCACCCATCAATGCACAGGGTGCCACTGGACACCTCCCCTCGCTGAAGCAGCTACGCAGCCAGGCTTGCAGAGCAGCCTGGTGCGTGAAACATGCAGTTAGAAACCAATGTCTCCAAAGAGCTTCTGCCCATGTGTCACAGGCAGCTGCCCTCCGCAACGTGGCGCTATAGGAAAAGGGGGGAGAGTGTGCCATCGAGGAGGGGCAGGGGGCCTCAGCTTCTGTTTCCTTCTATTCCTTCCCTTTTTAAGGTGCTTAAAGTTACCAGCTGCTGTGCAGGGTGCAGACAAGCAGCAGAGGACTGGGTCAGTGCACGTTTGGGCTACCTTTGTATGGGGGAAAATGGAAGCTTGTCTGGTAAGCTAGGATCACCAGGAGTCAAGGCACCTACTGGAGCTGCCTTTGACCCCATGGGCAGGTTACGTGGCTTCTCTGCCTCAGTTTGCGCATAGGACATGCCTGCCTCACTGGCATGGAGGGAGACTTTGGGAACTGGTTCTTGAGATCCTGGGGTGACGGCTGCAAATGACAGGGTCACTTACAAGCAAGATCTCCTCCAGGGATCATGTGGGGCAGCTCTCAGTCCTGTATTATGCAGGAGTCAGACTGTGAGCACAGAGGTCCCTGATGGCCCACGCATCTAGAAAAAAGTGCATATATACAAAACAGGGAGAGAACTTCTGTCCTGGGATCATCCCTCTCCTGCCAGTTTCTGATCCATCTGCCCCCGCAGAGTGCACCTGGGACTGGCCCCAAGCCCCTTGACTGCTGCAGGGGGTGAGCAAGCTCTCAGGAAGAATTCCACTTTCCCTCCTTTGCAACCTCTCCCTTGTCTCTTCCAGACACCATCCAAGCCATTGACACTCTCTCCCAGAGCTGATGGCTGGCTTCTCTGCAGCAGTGGGTTATCTTTCCATCCGGTCCACTTCAGAGGGCTCCCGGTGTTTGCACTGGGTTATCCTCGGTGTGAGGCAGCTGTAAGGTTGTCAAAGCCACAGACAGACAGGATCGGAGCATGTTTCCAACCCAGAGACTGCCTCCGATTGCCACCTTCAGCGACGCTGTGATCCAAGTTTGTGTGGAGCCATGCGCTAGCCACTCTGGGCTGCGCCAGGCTCTCTCTGCTCAGGGATTCCCATCCCCTGACTAACGGGAAATGGGGAAGTTTCTAACACTCCTGCTCCGTGCACACCTCTACTGCAGGGCAGCAGCACAGTGCAGTGGAGGGAGAACTCCTTGGACTCTTGGGTGAAGGACGGCAGGTCTCGGGTTTGTTGCTCTGGCTGGCAGTGGCTGGGTGAAGAGGACGCACAGAGCCATCCAAGGAAGCAGAGTGACCTGGGGCTTGGCCAGGGCAGATTTATCATGGCCGAGCCTCGAGCTCAGTGCTGGAGTAGCTGTGAGGGCAGTAATCAGGCCAGGAGGATGCAAAGAGCCTGCTTAGCGAGCTCTGGGGAAATCTAATCTCTGCTCTTAGCGCCTGCGCCCCCCGCTGAGGATAACCCAGACACAGATTAGACAGGCCCAGGCGGCGATTTAATAACAGACCCCGCGTCACTGAGTGCCACGGGGGCTTGACCCAGCTGGGAACCAGTGCGGCACAAAGCAGGGCCCCACTAGTGCTCAGGCTCTGCCCCAGCCCTGTGGCTTTCCTTGCTCAGGAAGAATTCCCCAGGGAAGTGGCTGCAGCTGGCCTGGCCAGCACAGGTACTTGGAGCCCGGAGCTTCCTCAGCTCAGTCAGCTCCATCTGGGAGCAGACAGTTGGCAGGTCTAGATTTGTTAGTGCATCGCCTGCAGAAAACCCAGGTCCTGCCTAGCACAAATCTGCTGCATCTTTCCAAAGCCAACCAGCTGAGACTCTCGCCCCTTGGTGTGCAGCCTAGCCCAGCAACTTCAATGTCAATCATGGCCTCTGTTCTCTGCCCACTGAACTCCCTGACTCCACACTATCCTGACACCCGAGACATGGAAGACAGCAGCACCACGCTGTCTGCTGGAACCAGGTGCAGCTCACTCACCAAGCCAGGTCCTGCTGAGGCTTCTCGTTAGTCTGGAGCTGTTCCTGGCTGAGCCAGGCATGTCCCATAGCCGGGGCTGCTCCTCTCACTGTAGGCCCTGTGTGTGCCCCCGTACGCTGCCCAGGCGGAAGTTCCTGGGCGTTAAGGGCAGGAGTCCCAGCTTGGGACTAGAGATGCCAATTCCTTCTCACCATGATTCACACGCTCTGTGAACATCAGCTTGGATGCAGGCGTCTGTTTACTAACAAGCTGTGACTTCTGGCTCTGCTCCTGTAAGAAAGTGCACAGACGAGGAGGACTGGCAGGTGAGACTGACTTCTTGGCTTCACCTGTGCCCCTGGGATGCGCTGGAGGGGTGGGGGAAAGCCTCGGTGAGTGCATACAAACCACAGCACACCCGTAGGAGACAGGCACTCAGGGGTGCCCCTTCATCACTGCTACCTTGGTTACGGGGTATTGTGGTTACCGCGGCATGAGTCAAGTCAAGGCTGGGCAATTCATTCTCTTTAGTGCGTGGCATTTCTGCTCGCTTGGCTAGCTGTGCTCCAGCACTGAGTCATGAAAACAGCTGACCTGCACCAGCAGCAGTCTGACTGGCAAGTGAGAAGACATGTATCTCAGCACCAGGGTTGAAATTCCTGGATGGAAACGTCCATTTCCTACAGACTGAGGAGCTGAGACCAAACCAGCCCCTACCCTCATGGGCCAGCTCCCGAGATGAACTGTCTTTCCAGCTGAAATGCTAAACCGGACACTCCAATCTTCGCCAAATGGACACCGGCCTCCATGGCGCTCTGTGGGAGAAGCGAGGGGTCACACACAGCTGCCTTCACCCATGGGCCTGTCTCCCCACATCTGTTCAGAAGTCTGCCGTTCCCTCCCCAGAAGTGGCTGCATTTCAGGGGTGCAGTGACAATACTTCTGAAGTGCCCTGGGCTGTAAGGATCATCCTGAAGAGTTTCCTTTCTGTCAGGGTAGCACCACAACCACAAGGATCCCCAGAGCACAGGGGTGCTGTTCAGCTAGCAGTCACAGTGCAACTGTACCAGCTGGGCACAAAATCCACTCCAGGGGAGTGATGACACCATCAAGGATCTTGGCCTTAGCCAAACTGGATTGCCCCTGGCTGTGCGATCTGATTCCCCTTTCTGATACTGGCACCTCGGCGTGAGAAATGAAGGGGAAGAAGGGCTGAAGAAGAGAAGAGAGTCTAGGGCAGCAGCTGAGCCTGGTGTATACAGGGCCTCGCACTGCAGCTGCATAGATGGAACCTTTAGGCAGCACCGTAACTCCAGCCAGGCATGCAGACATGAATCAACCTGCCTCCCAGGCTGAGTCAGGCTGGAGTTCCCCAGAGGAGTGGCTTGTGTCTGGGGGATTCCCACTCAGCCACAGAGACACCAGCCCAGCTGCACAGAAATGAGGCAGGCTGAAAACTCTCTCCTCTGAGAGACTCACTCAGTCCCATTTTCCTCCCAGCCTGGCAGCCAATGCAGCAGTGGGCTCTAGCTGCGAACAGGCTCCAAGGTGCTCTGCACCCATGCAGTCAACCTCTGCGCCAGCAACATCCACCGGCATGGTTGGGCTCCCGCATGGAGGGTTGTGGGCACAGGCTTTTAGATTATCTGCTCCTGGGCTTGTAGTGGGGCAGGGCTCTGGCCTGGGCCACTAGGAACTCCTGGGCCAGGCAATGGGGGTTGCTCACCCCCCAGCATTAGTCACGCAGGGTCCAGAGCAGCTCTGACTGCTGTACAGGTGAGGCACAGACATGACTTGTTACCTGATAACCCACTGGGTGGGTGTTAAATGAACTGTACCTACAATCTGCCTGCGTCGTACAACACTCCGTGTGCGAGTCTCAGGCCAGCCGTGCACCGTGCACTCTCTGGTTACCAGGATACACCAGGGAACCCACACGCAGACCAGCGCCAGCCAGGAGCGCGTCACCACCGGCCCCCCCTTGGCGCACTGAAATGAGAAGTGCTTTTCAGCATGGCTGGCTTGACGGAGCTGGACCCCTCTCTGGCCCTAGAACAGGCAAGGCAACCTGGCAAGTTCTCTGTATTGCCTCAAAACACACCTCAACTAACCCGTGGTAGTAAAACCCTCGATCCAGCTAGGAGCCCCAAGCTAGCCTGACCTCCCCACACCAACGTCTCTGCCAACACCCCTCGCTCACAACCCTGCCGCAACGCCTACAAACCCATTGGGGGTTGGTAACAGAAAGGTCCCTCTAGGCCTGTTAGCCGCAAAGGTAATTATAGTGGTGCTCAGTGTGTTTTGGTAAAGCTGTGAGCCACAAGCAAGACAGGCCCTTCGCCGAACAATGGCTGGAGGAGGCAGGCTGAGTTCTGTTAGAATAAAAACCGGCTGTCTGCCCTGCCCCCAGCCTCAAGCAGAATAGAGGCTTTGTGCGGAGCTGAAGAACACAAACCACCCCATGCCCAATGCACTCAAAGCTCCTAAAACAACGTTCAGCTATTGCATCACACACCAACTTTAGTATGCAAGTAAGGCGGGTCCAGGCCCTGCAGTACCGAGGACAGGACAGAGGACAAGGACAGGAACTAAGATGCACAAACCTCCCTGCTGCCCCAGAGAAGCGCCGGAGTGTTAGCAGACAGATCCCATCTGTCTCCAAATGGTCCTCTCCTCTGAGGGGGCCTGGGCGAAATTGCCAAGATCTCCTAGGTACTCATCCTGTTACAGACATGGGCAGCTTCTTGGTCTGGGCACCCATTCCCTCCTTCGGTTGGTGACTGCACTACATTTTTCATTTGGAATCGGCACGTCTCTGGGCTCATTGTATAGGACACATCATACAGATGGAGCGTCTGACCAAAGGAACTCGTGATTAAGCCAGGCCAGACACAGAGCAGGTGGGAGGAAGTAGGAAGCCACCGGGAGGAATGAAGGGTGTACTTTACTGTTGCCCAAATTCCCTGTTACAGAAGGAGGGTGGCTGCAGGGACAGTTGTGCAGTTTGGCTTTTCCAGCTGGAAACAGAATAGCCAATTTCTCTGCTGTGTTTTCTGCTCCAAAATATTTTGGTTGGATTTAACACCTTTCTGACTGTTAGGGTGAGTTTGGTGCTACAGGAAGAGAGTTCCCAGGGGCCTGGTAACAAGCTCTGCCCCTGCCCCTGAGGGCTTTACACACTACTTACTGTGCCCTGCTTCAGTCAAACCACTACAAAGTGAGTTAAAATGAACAGGAACAAGGCACTCTTAGTCCGGAGTGAGAGTGTCCACACCTGGGGAAGCACTCCATGTGTACACAAGCCCCATGAGTCTCTACTCAGTCTTTTGCATACGTCTAAACCAGTTTAAAGTTACCACATTGATGTACACACACACATGCACACTCTTTCTGAAGATAGCCTTACCCATGATTAGAGCCCAGCTCAGGCTCTCTATCCGCCCACTTTGTGACCAGAGACCATTATTTCCAAGCTGGGAAGACAAGAGCTAATTCACCTCCATTGTACATGCATGCCTTGATTGTTCAGAGTTGATTCTGAATCTGGCATTACATCCCACATGGAAAAAATAGGTGTGAGGTCCCCACGCTGACCACCTTGAACTGTGTGTGGCCTTCAGGTTTCAGGGTCTGAGCAGAGGACATAGAATCATAGAATAATAGGGTTGGAAGGGACCTCACGAGGTCATCTAGTCCAACCCCCTGCTAAAAAGAAGGACCACTCCTCCTAAATCACCTCAGCCAGGGTTTTGTCTAACCGGGCCTTAAAAATCTCCAAAGATGGAGATTCTACCACCTCCCTAGGTAGCCCATTCCAATGCTTCACCACCCTCCTAGTGAGAAAGTTTTTCCTAATATCCAACCTTGACCTCCCCAGCTGTAATTTGAAACCATTGCTCCTTGTTCTGTCCTCTGTTACCATCGAGAACAACCTAGCTCCCTCCTCTTTGGAGCACCCCTTCAAGTAGTTGAAGGTTGCTATCAAATCTCCCCTCAGTCTTCTCTTCTGTAGACTAAATAAGCCTAGTTCCTTCAGTCTCTCCTCATAAGTCATGTGCCCCAACCCCCTAATCATTTTTGTTGCCCTCCGCTGGACTCTTTCTAATTTGTCCACATCCTTTCTGTAGTGGGGAGCCCAAAACTGGACACAGTATTCCAGATACGGCCTGACCGGTGTCGAATAGAGGGGAATTATCACATCCCTCGATCTGCTGGCAACATCACCAAAACCTTCCTGCTAGTTTGACAGCCACTTTTCAATGGCCCTGTCGGCCAGACTGACAGTGGAAAACACAAACAGAAGAAGCCCCTAGAAGTGTGTGTGCCTGTGGGGGAGAGTGGGACGCTGAGTAAGTGTTTGTGTGAGGGAGACAGACATATTGGGTGACAGTCAGGGTGTCTGTATGCTGTCTCTTTAAGTTCAGACAGCAGCTGGAAGCAACCAATGCTGGGGCAGACAGCTGGTGCTGCTCTGTTCCCCCACCCCAGCTGAGCAGAGATCTATACCCAGGCAAGACGAGGGGGACACCCTGACATCAGCTGCCACCTCACTTCCTGGCTCTGCACAGAACAGCAGGAGTCTCCCCCCTTCCCTGCGTGCCGCCCATAGACTGGTATCAATTGCCTGCCTGTTCTCCCAAAGCCTGTCTCCCCACAGGCCCAGGAGAAGGATGCACCCCCCTCCTGCAGTCCAGGCAGATGCCTGTTTGTTGCAGGATCCAGCACACTCAGCTGGGCAGTAGCTGTGTGAGCACATCTCCAAGCTGAGTCATTTCAAAACTTCCTTGGGCTTTGCCAGGCGGGGCACAGGCGGGTGCAGCAGGAGTGCAGGGCAATGCAGCCGAGTTCAGACCAGTGAGTGAGCAGAGCGGTCAGGGTGGGCACTGTGGCATAGCTCCTGGAGGCCAGTCACTGGCCCGCACACCATCGCTCTGACTTTGCTGCACAAAGCATTGTGCCTCGCCTCGAGGTGGTTTGATTTTGTTGCCAAAGCAGGGGAGTTTTGTGGGTGGGGGGGGAACACTGCAGGGTGCACGCCAACACTGCTCGTCCCCAAACGCTGACTTGTGTCGACAAAACTCTGTAGTGTGTTGCAGCCCGGGGCCCAGAGCTGCTCCGGCCCTGCTCCAGGGCAGCACTGGGAATGCAATAAGATCCAGCAGCTCCTGCATGCTGTAAACAAACAGCGAGAGGTTACACAACGTGCAGCGCGGGTCAGCGCCCGCAGCGCTGGGTAACGGTGCTACGCTAAGTCCAAGCAAGATCCTGCCCACAGACCTGGCACAGGCAAAAGCCTGCAGCCCCTATTGGAACAGGAACCAGGCCACCCGCTGGAAGCTGCACTGCAAAGCAGGTCCTTCAGCTACAAGCCAGCAATCAGTCCGCACCAGGGTGGTGGCACAGCCTGTGCTCTTGCTCCCACACTGCCCTGCTCAGCGTTAGGCTTTTGCTACCCCTCGGAGGGCCCGTTCACACAGGACAACGAACACGTGTGAGCCAGGCCCTGCCCCAGTCTTCACCAGGGAGCCAGAGGTGGCTGCCCTCACACTACATGTTTTCTGAGCGCCCTGCGCAGGACAGTTTGTGGTTGACACGGATCAGTAACTAGTTATCGCCAAGGCTGTTAACTACCCGGTGTAAAAAACACCCGCCCCCGCCAAACAGAGTCAGTGTGGGGAACTTGGGTAGGGGGAAGCTGGTGGTCCTAAGCCCGCATGGCAGGACCTGTCTCCGGCCTGCTCAGCATGGCTGGGCCCATCCTCGCCCCCCGGACCAGCGGCAGGGCGTGGAGAACGCAGGGAGCAGCGAGGGAGTTCCTCCTGCAGCTTTATTGCGTCTCCCGGCCCGGCCCCTGGACACACGCGGGTCCGTGCATCGGTGAGTGTCCGGGGCCCCCTCCAGCTGGGATCGGGGCAGACCGCGGGGCAGGCAGGCACGCGTGGTCGGAGGGGGGGGGGGAACTATTCTGCACGGCTCGGCGCTGCGGCAGGTCGCGGGTTTTCAAACTCCCCGCGGATTCCCCGGGCAGCGGCTGCCGCTGGGACTCGGGGCGGGAGGGATCCCCTGCTTTGCACCTCCGCCCGGCCCTCTCTTACCTCCGGCCGCGTTGGGCGGCTCCGGCTTCGCTCTGCAGCTGTTGCTCCAGACCCAACCCGGCTCTGCCCCCTCCGATCGCCTGCACCGCCCCAGCCAGGTTCCTCCCTCCCCCAGCACCGCCCCCCACCGCTCGGCGCCCGATGCCGGGAATCGAACCTCGTACCGCCCCCGGACACCCCAATGGATCCGGTACCGCCCCCAGGAACCTATTACCGCCCTCACGCGCCCGGGCACCTGATACCGCCCCCCAATGAACCCTGCCCCGGCCACCTGGTACCCCCCTCTCCTCTGAGCCCCATAGACCACCTCACCTCACACCCCCACCCCGCCCCCAGATTCTTTCCTCCCTACCTGTACCCCACTCCTCCCTTCTTCACTGCCCCACTGATCCCTGCTTCCTGCCCTGCAGATGTAGGATTTAGCAGTGAGGGCGACGGGAAAGCCTGTTTCAGTGGGGTGCATTGACAGTCACACTGAAGGCAGGGGGCATGTGGGGAGATGTCCCTGGGCCCTCGCTGCTTTGGGGGTATAGTCACTCGCAGGCTATTATTGTGGTGTCACAGGGGACTGTGACTGTAGGAGTGCTGGTTCAAATGCCCAGGACCTCTGACCTATCCGAGTTCTTGCTCATTGCCGGCTGCAAACAGGGTTGCTGCACAGAGGACAGAACTGCTTGTCTGTTGTTAGGATAGAACGTCTCATCCCCTTGCTGGAGAGATGGACGCTGCAGAGGATGTCACCTATAGAGGATGGGAACACAGTCTCGTGGGTGCTCCCCTGTTTGACAGCAGGGATTGCAAGGCAAGAGAAGAAGTGGTGTCCCACTTGCCGGCCAGGTCTCCTCTGCACACGTTGCACCAATTTAGCAAAAATCAGTTTAAAACCCAGTTTAGTGCAACTGGTGCCAATGCTGTTAGAACTAGTTATACTGGATTTAGCTTGGGCCAGTAAATGTATTGAAACAAGCTAAAATCAACTATCACAAGGTAAACTGACATGAATTAATAATGTCCAAGCGGGGATCTGGCACCAATACAGCCAACATGGTGTAAAATCACACCTTTAGTTAACTGGTGCAGCCCGGACACTCCAAGCCCTATGGCTCCTGCCCTGAAGCTTGGGAGATTGTTTCCACCTACCCTTGGTGTGGGAGTACAGAATTCACTGTCACTTTGACAACACTAGTGGGGAGGGGGATGGGGGTTGAGTCTGTTCTCTGCATCACTTCTAAGGAGACTGGTGAGAAGTGTCCCTTTATCAAGTTGCTCTTCACCCCAGAGGGAAGAGCTCAGGGCTGCAGACCCACACGTGTTTGTATTTAAATGGACCCAGAAAGGATTGCCCTCCCCCAGCAAACATGCAAGAATTAGTGGATTGGATTTCTACAAGTGCTGAACACCCAGGGGCTACACTGACATTAGTGAGTGCGCTGAGCCTTTGCAAATCAGGGTCAAGTGTGTCTGTGATGGGACTGGAGGGAGGGGCAGGGAATAGGTTGGTCAAGGAAGGACAAAGATCTCTGCCAGCCTGACTCCAATCCCAGCTTTATCACACACTTCAGCAGCCATGCGTTGCTCAAAGAACTTCTCCAACAATCACCTCCAGGAAGTAAGTCAGCGAGGGGATTATTTGGCAGGAAAATGGAGACACAGACAGAGCTGGAATTACTGCTCCCAGGTCACACAGGCAAGGAGCTGAGAAAGGAACCCAGGAGTCCAGTCCTCCCTGCTCCCAGCTAGCTCCCATCATTGTGTCGTCCCGTCCGTCCCGTCCCCCCCCCCCCGTGCCGTGTTTCTCTGTGGTTGCCCTTCAGCACATGGCCTGGGAATCAGAACAATGTGATTGTTTGTGGTCTGCCTGCTGGAGGCTGAAGCCCTGAGCATTGTCCTCTTTCCTTAATCCAGAATATGTTGGTTGTGTTGGAAAACTGTCAGCGCTGTTGACACAAGGTGTTTATTTTGGACAGGTCCTTTTTTTAATGAGCCAAGCTGCTGCTGGGTTTTAGTATCTCCCAGCCTAGGAAATTAATCTTCAGTTATTCTGCACAAACCCATATTATTTTGATTCCACTTAGTTTGATTTGGAGCCTATCCTTCCTCCCTCACCAGCAGCAAACATTGGTGTATTGCCCCCCACCCCCTCGTGCTGCCATCTTCATGCGTACAGAGAGCTACCCAAGAAAGCAGAGGACTTCCGAACTGCTAGGCCATTGAGTCCAGCATTCTGTTTGAGACAATGGCTAGCACTTGACACCTCAGAAGAAGGTGTCAGACACCTGGTATAGCAGATGTAGGGTAATCTGCCTCCACCTTGGGTCTCATCTTGATTTCTGAAGGAGGTTGATTTAAATTTTGAAGTATGGTGGACTCAAATATCCCTTGATGCCACCTGGCTGAGAGTATGGGGGGGAATAAAAGTTCCAGGGATTCCCTGGGTCTGGTATCTACAAACTAACCCACCAGAGAATGTCAGGTAAGGGCTCTAGCAAAAGCCTGTGTCAGCGGCGGGTAATCGGAATCACGGCAAGATGTACGTACGGATACTATGTGAAGAGTTATGAGCACATACTGAAAACAAGTTCTCTTCATGCCACGTGGGAAACGGACCAGTGGTCCTGATTGAGTCCTGCGAGCTGGTCTGTTCCATTCCTTCAGGAGCACAGTTTCCCAGTGCTCCGGGCACACTCTGTCGAGTTGGGTGTGCACTCCAGAGGGACGCTCGGAGGTTGGCTTGTGCGGGATGAGTGAGGCCTGCAGGGGCCTGTCAGGTGGTGCTTGTGCTGCCAGAGGCTGGTGGAGTTGGTAGCTGCCCCTGGCTGGCACAGACAAAACCTCATGCTGAGGGCTGGTGGGACCCAGCCTCCTTGGGAAGCACCACACATGACGTTTTGTGTCCCTTCTAAAATGTTTGTTACCATAATTATTGTAGCCCTGGATATGCTCCTTATCCATATAAATCAGAGGGACCATAGGTAGGTCTTGTCCACAGTCAGATTTCAGTTACATCAGTCTTGGCAACCCCAGTGAAGACGAGGCTCACGCCTGATTCCACGTGGGCAAGGGTGGCCGAACCTGGGTCTTGCTGATTTCTCAGTGCTGAGTGGCCGGTAAAGTGGTGCTGCTCAGTAGAACCCCTGACAGCAAATCCTTTGATTCCTCCTGGTGTGGGGAGCCCGGCCCAGTTCTCTGGTTTGTCTCAGTCCTTATTTTTTCCTCCCTTGTCTTACCTTCCCCGGTGTTTTTCTGTTTAAAATTACTGAGGTGCACAGTGGTGGAGGGTTGAGGGGGAAGGGGAGGATTTTTGTGCTGACCTTACTCAAAAAAGGTTGCAAAGCCCCAGCTCCCCGAGTGGCATCATGACCAAGGAATCTCAGCATGAATACTGAAAAAGGTGTGTGTCTAGCCCCTGTCAGTGTGGAGGAAAGCCACCCCAAGCATACCCCTAAAGTTAAAGACAGAGAATCTCAGATTTATTATTTTGGTAGAATACGAGGTCTTTGGGCTGTAAGCACTCAGAGCTGGCAAGGCAAGTCAAAGTGGACGGAGCAGCTCAGATTAGTCACACCAGGATTTCTGTGGTGCTGGCTAACCGGACAGTGAATTCTCCCTCGGCACCTGAGCCAGCCAAGACACAGATCCTGGCCCCTGGTCTCTAGCAGCCCCGTGGCTGGCCAAGGGAAGACAGGCCAATGCACAGCAGGCTTAAGACGTCTTGAAGGGGCTTAAATCAAGATCAGCCCCCCTGGGAGCTTCCCAGTCCTGTGTGCCTCGATACCAGTGGCCACTCTGGCCTGTGCCAATGAATTAGCATGACCCCTCACTGGCTCACTGTGTTTACCAGCATGGCTTGCACAAGAGCAGGCCTCCCAGGGGAGAGAGGCTGTAGAGGGGTTACCGTGGTAACGGCTGGCTCCAGGAGCAAATACATCAAATGTGTTCATTCATGGCTACACCTAGACTTGTGCGTTCCCTGTCCAGGATACAGGGCGACCCGACCTGGGGAGGGGTATAAATCATAAATCATGTTTATGATTTATCCCTCCTGTCCCCCCGGTACTTTTACAAACCCCAGGGACCTACAGCTGAGCCACCGAATCCACAGTGAAGCCCCAGAAGTGTTGAGCAGGTGATGCTCCCATGGATTTTTAGGAGACCTGAAATCAGGCCAATTTTTAGAGGCCAGGATCTAGCTCCAGATTACTGCCTTTGGGCATCAGCTTTTGCTAGCTGTTACCTGCTGGAGTCCTGGTCCTGTAGCTGCATCAGGGAGTTGCCATCTTGGAACATAGCATGCTTGATCTCTCTTCACTGCCCTTTCTAGAGCTGGAGGGGAAAAGTTTCGTTGGACTTTTTCTTTGATCCTGTGAAAATGCCAAAACTTGTCCGTTTCTATCAATGTTTTCCCTGCGCAGTTTTCAGGTTTTCCTTGCAAAACCAAAACCCCAGTTTTGCCTTCAGTTTTCAGCAGCCAAAAATCTGAACAATTTTCAGATGACCAGATGAACATTTTCAGTAAAACAAAACAGTTCTGCAACTTTCAGGTGCATTGATTGTGGCCCAGTTAAAATGTTCTAGTTTTCAGTTTTGCAGTGAATTTCCTCCCCCAAATGCGTTGAAAACTGATGCTTCCTGTGGAAATTTCCTTTTCAATATTCATCATTTTCCACTGAAGATTTTTCTGACAAGTCCATTCATCCCCCCAACATGTGGACCAGACCTGGTCCTCATCCCAATCAGGCCAAACCCCAGTATCACTGCTGCTCATCTCCCATCCAGCTGTGCTCACCCTAATCTGCCAAGAGGCTGTTCTCGAGACTGTGAATCTGTGGTTCTGCACAGCCCCAGCTCAGTGGTGGGGTGAGGATGGTGCCATGTGATGGGATGGGGGGCAGTTCCCCTTGCTGAAAGTTTGCTTTAAAATGTGAAGAATACAACCATGCAAGGTAATTCCTGCAGTGTAGGGGCTGATTTAGGATCATCTCATTGCTGTCAGCAGGGCATTCTCCACACAGGGCCCTCTACCCTAGTTCAAAAGAACCCAGAGCTGTTGACTCAGCACATGCTGCTGGGCCTATTTCTTTCCCAGGCTTTGCAGAAGGAAGCAAAGAACAGAGGGCTAAATATGTGGTGGGGTGGTTTTTGATTCCCTTCCCAGTGTGGCATAGGCTGTTATACATTGCATTTGTTTGTAATGGTATTTGCATTTTTGATGTATGGCATAGAGGCTCTGGAGAGGCGTGTATGGGAAAGGAACGCAGCTCGCCTCCTCGTTCGGCACGGCATTCTTCTAGTTGGGCCCTTTCTCAGCTCTTAGGAGAAGCAGGAAGCTGAAAGGAGACCACCCACAGGTCTCTTTCAGATGAGAGGCAAAGCCCAAACTACTCACAGTTAGTGAGGATCTCCTGGCATGGGGACTGTGCACTGATGTTCTAATCCGACTCTCTAGCCTAGGCCAATTTTCAGCTTCCGTGTTCATGCTCTGCCAGTTACTCGAGTTCCAGCTAGAAACTTATTTTGCACCTCACCCTCTTTCATATTTTGCAGGCTGGCTCAGACACCACAAAGGCTGAAGCCAGGCAAGCTTTGCACCATGTGCACCGTTTGTGGGCCTCCCCCCACACCCAGAGGGTCCTGTCACCCTGGACCAGTCAGTCTGTGGTTCCCACCTCCCCCCCAAGAGCTGGCACCAGAGGGACAATTGCTTTAGTAACTGAGGCAGATCCATGTCTGTCAGCCCCCGGCCAGAGGCCCCCCTCAGTTTCACAAGCAGCCCTGGATCAGATGCTATGACTTTTAGGTCAGCTGATATCATTTGAAGGCTGCTGCGCATGGCCCTTCTCAGCAGTGGCACTCCCTGTGCCCGAGGCAGGGAATGCAGTGCAGGGAGAGGGGACTGGCAGGGTATGGGCCCCAGGCACCTGTGGCTAGCAGGGAGTTCAGGTCCTGGGTGTGTCATCCCTGAGGAGACAGGAGCCTCTGTCCTGGCTAAGCACTTTCCTTGTTGTCAGTCTTTTGCCACCAGGGAAGAGAAACTGGCTGTTGGAGATGGGGCTCCTTATCTCCTCCTTGTCTGGCAGGGTTTCCCTGTGGTTCCCAGGCAGACTGGTGCGCTCAGCAAAGGGGTGTGCATCTCGCAAAGGGGGCGCACACCTCTCGTTGATGCACTGTGGGCAAAGCTGTTTGGTTCATATCGGAACCAGTAGAGAACACACGACTCCTCACATGGACCCCGCAGCCCCCTCGCCCAGTTGGCTGGGCCTCCAAACAGAAGTTTCATCTAGTTCCTAAATGGCTCTTGGCTGTTCTCCTGGGCAGCTTCCAAGAGACTGCTTGGTATTGCCACACTGGGCCTGAAGGAGGGAGTTCAGAGCTGAGAACGGGAGCTGCTGCAGCTTGTGCTAAAGATGCTTCGCTAGGGCTGTCGCAGATGGGTGTGTGACAATATGAGACTGGGGGCACAGCTCTGAGCCACACCCTGGTACCAGGCTGTTAGATTAAAGTTCCTTCTGGAGGGTTCAGCTCAGGGTGAGATTTCTCTTCCCTCCTGGGGCTGAGCTGACCCTGGGCTTTGCAGAAGCATCTGAGGGGGAAATGAGAAGTAAATGGCAGCACAGACACAGAGTGACTGGAGCTGCAGCAATGCAGCAGGGCAGGTCTGTCTCTCCTGCCCCCGCAGGGCATACAGCATGTCAGGGAGGCCTGCAGGAACAATTTGGTCCGACCTTCTCTGTGCATTGTCCCCCCTGCCCAGGAAAACAAGGAAGGACCTAGTTTGGGTTGGAATTCACCCTGCCTCAGCTCCCAAGGGCTCGCCCGTGCCTCTTCCTTTCGCTGTCAGCCTGGTTTCTGTGTCACCAGCTGCCCATGGCTGAGCCATCTTTGCCTTGGAAACCATCGGACAGATTGCAGGCTCCCCTGAAGGAATATTTTGCCGCCAAATACCTGGAATCTGGAAGCACCAGCTCCCCAACCTGACCTGGCTTGTTCTTCACCCCACACGCCTGGGCATCTCCTTACCTTTGAGTGGAGAGGATCCTGGCACACAGACTTCCCACTGGTGCAAGCAGGCAGAGAGACTGCAAATATCATAGCAGCGTTCTGACAGCCTCTGCTGGTGCCCAGAGCAGCCCCTTCCCTTGTGTACACATCCTCATGTGCACACTGTGTCATGTGCCCCATGGGTGTGCTTTCACATCAGTGCAGTGAGCCTATGAGAGCTCCTTGCATGCCTGTGTCTGCCTCCCCATCCAGCATGCAGAGTCCCACTATTGCACATGGTGCCTGTTATGCACACATGGCGGGCTCTGTGTTGAGTGGGTGTGAATATTCTGAAAAGGGAAGAACACCGGGTGTGGAATCTGTTCCACTCTCAACTATCCCATGGCAATGGCCTCGGAAAGAGAATCAGTCACTTCTGCATGCCTGGTGCAAAGCCAGCCTGCAGCAAGATTGATGGCAACTTGAGGGTGTATGTGAGATGGGTTCGAGGGAATCGGCCCCCTCCCAAACACGGTTAGTGACCCCCCGTTACTGCTTGTGTACAGCCAAAAGAGCTTGAGGCACTTCCCTGATTCAAAGCGTCTGATGAAGTGGGATTTTCTCCCATGAAAGCTTGTGCAATAAATAAATGTTAGTCTTTAAAAGAGCCACAGGACTCTGTTGTTTCCCTGATTCAAAATGTTCTTTCCTAGAACGGGGAATCTCTGGAGCTTGCCTGGGTTCTGGGCCCCTGGGGATCTGGAAGAGGGAGTGCGTGATAGTGGAGAGAATTGCTGACGTGTTGAACGGGAGGCATGTGGTTCAGGAAAAATCTTATGGCATTACTAAGTCGCTGCAGGAAATGGCCTCTTCCCAGGAAGTTTCATCTGTGTAGGCCTGAGAGACTGGGAACAACTTAGGGAAGTTTTGCCCTGTTGAAAGGACAGACGAACATTGCAAAATGGAGCAAAGAGCTGCAGTTCTAGGGCCCAAGGAGCCCGGGCCCCAAGAGACTTCTGAGATCTGAGGATTATTGTAGCAAGAGAGTATCGGGGAGGGACACACTAATACACATGGGAAAGGGACCAGGTGGTGTTGCCAAGCAGGTACTGCAAGGAGCCCCCAGCGATTCTGAACAGCAGCAGCAGGTTTGTGCTGGGCAGCCAGTTTGTCTGGAGTGACCTGAGCATGCTTGAAACCATCTCAGGGAGCAAATCGCTCTGGCACCAGAGAATATCAGGGGTACTCCAAAACAAAAGGAGTCAATTTGCCCGTTTCAGTTCAGACACAAATGAAATCTGTCAATCCTAGCTGTCCAGCTCTGGTGTGCAGGATGCAGGAGAGAGGAGCTCTGTTAAGTGATTTTTTTCTCTCTCTTTTTTTTTTTTTTTTTTTTAGCTGATGCTACTTGGTTACATGAGGTAGGGCTGTCCTTTGCTATGTTGCATTATGCAGCTGGTTGAAGGGATGGAAATGGACAAGATCAGCTGTGTTTGCATGTGCTTCCCATTCCCCTGTGCAGCTAGACAGTGTGGCAGAAAAGTGTGTTAATGCACACCGAGATTTCCCAGGAATCCACCAGAGAGATCTCTAGGAAACTCTCCTGGAGGTACTTGCCGATCCTCTGCCAGGGATTCCTCAGCAGAGCTGCTTTGTTTCTTTCCCCATTGTCGGAAACTTTCCTGCACCAGTTGGCAATAACTTGTGTGGGGACCAAAGTGGTGCGTAGGGACCCGCTTTGGAGCTGCTGACTTGGAGGAGATGCAGCCCTGCTTACTCTCAGGAGTCAGGTTTGAGCTTCTGTGGTCCCGCCTGTGGAAAATAGTGGCACAATGTGAAATGGTGGCAAGTTGTGCACTGGAATAGCACCAACTGTGGATGTGCTTCAGTGACACAGTAAGTGCTGAGTGAACTGGCACAAGTGTGGTAGTTACAGCATTTTTCCATCGTTGCTGTAACTTGCATTGACAGCACTCTTTAGTGTAGGCAAGGGCTTAAAGTACCGATGGAGTGTGACTCAAGATCATAAAAACAGCTGTAGCGGGTCAGACCAATGTCCATCTAGTCTAGTGTCCTGTCTTCTGACAGTAGCTGATGCCAGGTGCTTCAGAGGGAATGAACTGAAAAGGCAATTTATCGAGTGATCCATCCCCTATCGTCCGGTCCCAGCCTCTGGCATTCAGAGTCTGAGAGCACCCAGAATGTGGGATTGTGTCCCAGCTATTGATGGACCTACTCTTCATGAACTTATCTCATTCTTTGATTAACCCGGTTGTACTTTGAGACAACTGGCAGATGGCTCCCGGGATCCCCTGGGGTTGGGATCTACACACTTCTGTGACCCGTCCATGCCGAGGGTAGACCATCTGAAAATGACAAGATCAGGGCAGGCTGCAAAAGGAGAACAGATTCTCTCAGCCCTGGTGGGTGACATGAAGTCAGAGTCCCCAACCAGCCGCAAACAGAGCCTCTGATCCCCAACACTGGTTAAGAAGCTAAAACAAAATATACACAGCCCCCATTACTTCATTTCATTCTCTGCCTCCCAGTCAGCCACTAGGTTCAGTAAAGAGGTAAGTTACTTAAAACGCCACGCTCTTCACCAAAAAGGTGCTCCTGACCCCAAAGGATCAGCCACATCACCAAATCATTTTAAGTTTGTATCTTATCAAAATACTACATTGCCAGCCAATCCTTTAGTAACTGAAACTGAAGGTTTATTATAAAAGGAAGGAACCTGTAAGAGGAATGTTAAATTGATCAAAGCAATCAGATACATACAAATGATTGGAAAGTCCATATATAGCAGGTTTCCAGTAGAATTGTGGAGTTTGCAGGCTTATATAGTCCCTCTGGTTCTACATCCATTACCTGGATGGGGCTCAGTCCTCTGTTTCATAGCTTCAGTTGTAGATAAGCTGATCCATGGGTAGGTGAAGGCTGAAGACTAAATACTGACTGAAAACAAAATGGATGTGGTGCAACTGCCTTTTATGCCCCTTCCTCTTTTCCATTCTGCTTGTGAAAATTTACAGAAATAAAGTGGAGTCCAGGGTCACATGAGTCAGTCCTGGTGGCTGATCAGATGTAGCCCCTGGGCTTCTAGTACTTTTGAGTTCCCTTTAATGGGCCATGAAGCAGCTTGTACTGCAGTCATGCTGTCGTGTCACCCAGAAACAGCACAAGTTGAAATGCAGATACATCAAACATATCCGTAACTTCCAATGCAAATAGGACACATACACAAACAATATCAAATTCCAAAGGGGTAGCCGTGTTAGTCTATTGTAGAAAGACAACAGAGTCTTGTGGCACTTTTAAAGACTAACAGATTTATTAATCGCATGAGCTTTCGTGGGAGAAAATCCCAGATTAGAACCTTTCTTAGAGTATCTGACACAGCCTAGCTCATCTGAATTATCATCATTTTAACATGTGGATGTTAAATAATAACATAAATGTTCCCCCCAATCCAGCGAGAGTCACAGCTAGGTCCAGGAAGAATGTCATGGAAAGTCTCTAATGCAAGTGGTGTCGGACTGATTGCCAGAGATATATATGGAAAATTTGTAAGGAGTTACGGATATACTCTGGATCCATGAGTTAAGGCAGGTCACCAAAAGGTGATCCCCAAACTCCTGCCAAGCAGGGGGAAGAGACATGAGCCTCACATTGGCTACTCATGTGCAAATTGAGCGTTGTGTGGTTCCCAATGGATGGCTGTTTACAGTCTGAGCAAAATGCTAATTGCCAGCTCAAAACATAGACTGCAGGGAAATCCTGATCAGCAGCAAAGACAGTGACTATGGGACCAATGCCTGGGCTGCAGATAACCCGTTACTCTTCACCAGGGTGAAAGGATGGTCTCCAGCAGCCTGGCTGAAAAACGCTGTGGGAAATGGAGCTGGGGTTGAGGCTGGGACTAGCAAAGTGTGGTCTCATTGGCTATGTCTACACTTGTTAATTTAGGTCGACTTAACTAAGTCAACTTAGCATGTCCACACCTAAATTTTAAGTCGACTTAGGGGGGACCCTACAAAGTCGACCTAGAGCGTCCACACTGGATGCCTAGGTCGACTTCTAGGGGCTAGGTGGACCTGGGACTGGTCCATAATGGCAGGGGGGGCACCCCTTGACAAGTGCCAGGGGGCTCAGCCTTTGCCCCATCGTACCTGGGTACAATGGGGCAAAGGGGGACAGGGACCCGGCAGGGCATAGGGGCAGGGCGTGGGGGGGCATGCCAGGCTCTCCCTGTGCCAGCCACCCTGGCAGGGAGGGCAGTGGGGAAGTCCTGGAGAGCCCTAAGTCGACTTAGGGCTACTCCACGTCTACACTGGCTTAAGTTGACTTTAGAAAGTCGACTTAAGCAGAAAGTCGACTTAAAAGTAGGTTTAACAAAGTCGACTTAATTTTTCCTTAAGTCGACTTAAGCAGCTGCTTCAATCGACTTAAGGAAAGTGTAGTGTAGACGCAGAGTAAATTAAGTCGACTTAAGCAAGCTTAAGTCGACTTAATTTACAAGTGTAGATGCACCCCTTGTCTTTCAGGGACAGTGAGCCTGGTAATTCTATGAGCGTCCAGCAGACAAGGGATGGACACCACTGGGGACATTGGGAGAATGTGGGGCTATCACATCCTATCCTATCACAAGCATCCTATCACAAGCCTGTGCGAGGAACAGCGGAGCCCGCGAGGGTGGAGGGGGAGGGTTTGTTCTGCGTGTGACTGGGCGTGTCAGGGAGTGGACCCCTGGTGGCATTGCCCATGTGCGAAAGGCAGATGGTAGTGAGGTATCTTGCAGCCCTGGGAAGCATGGGTGGAAATCTGTAAATCAGGAATGGATTTTTTCTGAATTAGAGGCTCTCATTCTACCACAGCCATTAGACTTGTGGCAGGAATTAGTGAAAGGAAAGTTTATGGCCTGCTTTATGCCAGGAGCCAGACTAGATGGTCTCAGCAGCCTCTTCTGGGCTAAAAATCTATGAATCTATGGAACTGGGGCTGGATTGGCAGGCCTTCAAGTGAAATTTCCCATCTCATCCTGAAACCCAAATGGTTCTGAACCGAAGAACTCAGCCTTGGTCCGTTCCTGAAGGTGGTGTTTGTGATTGGTGCTTTGACAACACCAAAGAACTCTTTGTGTCCCCCAGGGAATCTGCTGCAAGAACAAAGGGAGGTTTAAAGCAAAAGGGGGTGAGTAGTGCAGAGGGTCCCAACTGAGGTGTGACTGGCTGGGTGTGCCCAGACTGTGTACGGGGATGAACGAGGATGAGCAGCATTCAAACCCCTCGTTACCTCTGAAACATCTAGCTCTCATCTTCTGGCTAAATAGGTGCTTCCAGCCCTGGAGAATAATTAAGACTCCCAAAATGCCTTTTAATTAGAGGGGAAGGTTGCTGTGAAAGTCTCCAAATGCAGGAGCCAGGGAGACAATTTTCTAAGAAATCAATTACAAAGCCCTGCACTCCCTACCCAGCTCCATGGCAACTCCTGGGGAGCTCACGCAGGACAAAACTGCTCCAGCTGGCCATTGTTTGCCCTCATGGGCTCTGAGCATTTCCAAAGATTTTGGCAAAAGTGAAGCTCCTCTGAAGAGCAGAAAGGCCAGCGTAGGAGGACCCAATCCATTTGCAGCTTTAGGCAGGATTCTGACTTTTCAAAGCTATCCTATGGGGCCTTTGCTGTGTAAGAAATCATTTTCATGCCAGCCTGTTACCCAGCAATGAATTCTCTGACCCGCAAAGCTAGAATGTCCTGCTCCTAGGGACAAATCTGCAGTCAGTTAAAAAATGCAGAGTGCAAACTGTGATTCTAAATTCTAGGTAATCAGTGCAACGGGCTAGCTAGAACAACACCCTGATCCATGCCGTTGCATTGTTACCACAGTAGCTCCTCAGAGGAAACCATGCTGTGTGTACAAGTCCTTCCCTGGGATGATCCAAACTGAAATACCAGGACAGGTTGGTCTAAGAGTCTTCTCCAGAGAAGCTAGGAAGAATGATGCAATGGTGGCCAGCAAGCTAAGGCAGGATATGGAGAGGAGACAGACTCCTGCTTGGGATAATAGGCAGAGAAGCTTGTGGATGAAAAAAGATGGTAAGAGTGTAGCCAGATTAATATACAGTTTGCTCATCTTAAATGCAAAGGGGTTAAGTTCAGCAATACACCAATGACCATGGCCAAAACCTTTGATCCACGGAATATCCTTGATACAGGCTTGCTGAAACATCAAGACCATTCTCCTTTGCATCCCACTACAGCAGGCAAAAACGCTTTGGGCTGGAGGATGGGAACTGCATGTGGTGCCCCAGAAATGAGCTGCTGTAAACCAGTGTCGCATGACTGAGCTATGCTGATTTCTGCCAGCCCAGGGGCTGCCTATGGGACATAATCTCAAAAAAACTCCATCCTTTCTTCTTCATCGGGTCTCCTTCCAGGATAAAACCCTCCACAGTGCAATCAGACTCCTGCCAGGTCTGTCAGTTACTCGTGGTGAGAGCTGGTTGGGCTTGTGAACAGGGACTGCAAACAGGGGAGTTTGCGAGGGAAGGAGAAGGAGAAGCCCTGAGAAGGAGGTGAAGGAGATCCCCTTGCTGAAGAAGCAAGGGAGAGAGCGAACCTTGGGGAGAGTGAATTGCTGACTGTGTGTGCTTGTGCTTGTGTCTTTTTTTCCCACAGGTGATTTCTGTGAATTGTCAGTTACTGTGTGAGTTGGGATTGTGATTGTGTGATTTTTCTGGGGGCTGTTTGTACCATTGTTCTCTGCTCAGCCCTGATAAGCTCAATCAGCCTTGTGATCACCCTTCCGCTGTGTGCTTAACGAGGGGCAAGGGCTGACCTAGGCAGAGAAGGCCTTAAAAGCCAGTGGCTGAGCAACTAGGGGGAGCTTGTGACCAGGGACTGCAAACAGGGGAGTTTGGGGGAAGTTTGTGGTTTGTGTAGCTACTATGATGAAGAGGACCCGCACCGCTTGTGCCAGCACTGCTTCTGTCTCCTCCACCTGCGCCTGTATCCAGACAGACAAACTGACCGTGGATATCTCTACCCAGATCCTGGCGTGGACTTGCAAGGACTGTGGCCTGCATTTCCCACTCTCAGATGGTCAGGCTGGGGAGATCATTCAATGTGACAGGTGTCTCCTGGTGGAATCTCTCAGGAAGCAGGTGGGAGAGTTACAGGAGGAGGTGGCCAGGCTCAGGAGTATCCATGCCCTGGAGAAGTTCCTGGATAGCATCCATGAGGAAACATGCAAGGATGAAGAAACTATCCAGAGGCAAAGGAC
>ML685768.1:23104453-23321942 GCA_007922175.1 Pelusios castaneus
GGGACCGATTGGCTAAGTAGCAGCGCTGTAGAAAAGGACCTGGGGGTTATGGTGGACGGGAGGATGAATATGAGCCAACAGTGTGCCCTTGTTGCGAGAAAGGCCAATGGCATATTAGGCTGCATCAGTAGGAGTATTGCCAGCAGATCGAGGGATGTGATAATTCCCCTCTATTCGACACTGGTCAGGCCGCATCCAGAATATTGTGTCCAGTTTTGGGCTCCCCACTACAGAAAGGATGTGGACAAATTAGAAAGAGTCCAGCGGAGGGCAACAAAAATGATTAGGGGGCTGGGGCACATGGCTTATGAGGAGAAACTGAAGGAACTAGGCTTATTTAGTCTACAGAAGAGAAGACTGAGGGGAGATTTGATGGCAACCTTCAACTACTTGAAGGGTTGCTCCAAAGAGGAGGGAGCTAGGCTGTTCTCGAGGGTAACAGAGGACAGAACAAGGAGCAATGGTTTCAAATTACAACTGGGGAGGTCAAGGTTGGATATGAGGAAAAACTTTCTCACTAGGGGGGTGGTGAAGCATTGGAATGGGCTATCTAGGGAGGTGGTAGAATCTCCATCTTTGGAGATTTTTAAGGCCCGGTTAGACAAAACCCTGGTTGGGGTGATTTAGGGGGAGTGGTCCTGCTTTTTAGCAGGGGTTTGGACTAGATGACCTCGTGAGGTCCCTTCCAACCCTATTATTCTATGAATCTATGATTCTAACCCAGCTTTTTCTCCACAAAAAGGTCAGTAGAACAATCCTGAACTGCCAATTCCACGTTTTCCGTAGATTTGTTGAAACGAGAATGCTCATTTTGTCTTGATTTTTAAATTTTGGTTTGGCCCATTTTGGTAACTAGAAAATGTTGGTTTTCATTTGCGTTTTCTTGATTTGGATTTTTTCTCCCCCATCTTTACTTTCCCCCATTTTTTCCACTGGAGGAAAAGTGAGTGGATGTGGGAAAATCCCACTTTTCACCCTTATTTATCATTTCCCAGTGTTTGTGCAGACTCTGTCGGAGTAGTCTGGCCACATTGTGCAGCAGCCAAAAGCCCAGGATTTGTAGATGTTAAAAGTGACCTTGGTTTTCTCAGCTAGAGCAGTCATTGACCAAATAGCCCTGCTGACTAGTCATGTGGATTTTATATTGTGAAAGACGTTTGTTTGCTTGGTGCAACTTGGTGGTGAGTGTTTCCTTCATAAATGTGGAGTGGGAGGTGATTTGCATTTCCCCCTTCTGTTCCCTTTTTTGGGTGGAAAGGAATGGAATTGGAGTTTCTAGCAATTATTGAGAGCTAAGAATAACTCCAAAAGCAGAGGAGAAGAGGCCGAAAGGCCCAAGAAACATCCTGGAGGCTGACTTGCAGCTTGCTGGGCTGTGTAGTCACAACTGACATGAGATTTCTTGGTGACTCCAGTGTGTGTAGACAATGCTCATTGTCCAGTGTGGGGTATGGCTTTTCTGTGGAAGTTTCTGAGAGGCCCTCCCCATGTAATCTCAGCCACCCATTTGGTGCTCCTTCTTGCTCTCCAAAAAAGGAAAATAAAATCCAAACAGCCCCTCAAAAGGGAGAGGGGACAGAAACTAGGTCAGCGGGAGAGCTGGGGGGGCTTCTTTGGCATGCCAGTGTGTTCTTGCTATCACTGGCTGATCCTTGGCTCAGGCCACTTCTGCTCTGCCCTCACTGCTGGCTGCCCTTGGCATCTGCTTTAGCATGTGGAGGGACAATAGGAAGATGTTTATGTTAACAGGAGTAGATAACATGCAGGGCAAGGAACGTAGTCTGGTAGCTGTTTGTCTGGATGCCCCAAGCGGGGCTTTGTTCTCTGAACCCAGGTCTTACCTGCCCCCAGCATCTAGACAGCACAGTAATAGGGACAGCAGTGGGAAGCACTTGACAGATCCTTGCTTCCAATGGTAGAGATCTCACCCATGTCCACCAACACTGCTTCCTAGGCAAGAAAAAAAAGCTTCTCCCTGAAGTACCATCACCTTGGTCCTCCAGTCTGGGGTACAAGGATGGCAATCAAAGCCAGGTCTCCCACTTTGCCCCAGCTCCACCTGATCCACATTAGAGTCTCGGGAGCAAGTGTGTGACTCATCAGAGTACGTTTACGCTGCAAAACCAAGTGTGTTCTTACCCAAGGTGAGCTAAGCCAGGTTCAGATAGCCAAGAGGGCACGGCAGCTCAGCTTTCACTCACTCAGCAGCTCCAGTTCTACCCTTGGGTCCCTGTTGGCTTTGATTCGAGTTAAAAGCAGAGATACCGTGTCCTCACTCCTGCTGAGTTGAGAGGGGCTGGAAGCCAGGGAGCATACCCGGATTAGCCTCTTGCAGCAGTTCAGTGCCCTGGTGCAGTGCGGCTACTGCTTATGCCTGTGGAAAGGACAAAGGTGGTGTTGAAGCTCCTAGGGGGGGCAGGCAGCAGCCGCACCTCGCGTTCCAAGGGAGGGCAGGGCAACAGGTTGGCCCCACCTGGCAATCAATCATTCTCTCCCTGCCTGTGAGGCCTCAGGGAGGTCCAGTCTGTTCATCTGCTATGGGGAGAGGGCCGGAAGGGGAGCCCGCGGCACCTTTCTGAGACATTCCTGAAGCCAGTGAGCTGGGATGGGACTTGTGAGACGGAAAAAGGTGTTGCCATAAGGTCAGGCAGCGGTGAATAGAGTGGTGGGACACTAGACCCAGTGTGTACCAGGGACTTGCCTAGACATGCCATGGCAGGCATGTTTTCCAGTAAACCCCACCTAAGGGGCCACATGTGGGGTCTGCTGAAAGAGAAGAACTGGCTAGTTGCCATGGTTATTGCAGGCTGTGTGCCTGGAACATACTGAAGTGTTCTGTAAGGTGTAGGATATTGTGTCCCAGAGTTGCTGCAGGGGAGATTGCTCCCCTGGGGTGGGGTGGTTCTCTGAGCAGACCCACCCAAGGGAGAACAATTGACCTCCTTTGACACAGATCCATCACATGCTGACAGTCTAGGCTTGGTGTGCCCTGGCCCTTACAGTGCATGACAGAGCCCAAGAAAAAGACCTTGAGTGGATGGGGAGCTGGAAGGGTGACATGAAGTTACTGAATCACACTGGTTATGAAAAGACACAGCAGGTCTGAGCCTGTATGACAGGAGACAGGGCCCAAGAGGATACCAACCATGGAGCTGGCACTCCACCTGAGCGAGCAGCTCACGAATTGAGATCCCAGAGCTCTCAGCTGGACCGGCACTGTGCAGAAGGAGCTCTGGGTGAGACAGGAAAGGAAGGTAGGGCTCGTGAAGGTATTTGGACTCTGAAACCTGGGGAAGGGGGAAGTTCTTCAGTCAGGGCTGAATGGCTCTTTTAGCCCCGCAGTTCATAGACCACAAGCCCCGTGAGCTTGAGGCAGCTGACCTGGGCTCTGAGATGCTGCGGGCTTGTCTTTGCGGCATGGATGTACCTGCAGTGCAGAGAGTGGTGACCTGAGCGCAGCTAACGAACAAGGGACGAGGGGGATGCTGCCTTCTTGGAGGCAACAGATCTGTGAGCACTATACGTGTCCAGAGGCCAAGGAGCTGGGCACTGTAACAAAGTGGGGTTTACAATAGAAAGGTTGGAGGGGCCTGTCTGTGCCCCAGGGACAGAGCAGAACTGGGGGCTAATGATCTTCATAGCTGGAGTAGCCCCAGATTTTCTCTGCTGTGCCTCAAGGACTCACATAGGGAGCCAATGGATTAGGGGTGCAAATTGCAGCCTGCAAAGAGAAAGAGTGGGGCTTGTGGAGCCCTCAGTGGGGCATTTTTGTTGCTGGCAGCTAGTATTTTGGGGCATTTTCCACGGTGGGCACAGACAAAGCTCCCAATAAGCAGGTGGCAGTGATTCGGGTAGTGTCATGCTAAGCACTGTGCTTCGCATTTCCAGGCTGCAGACTGCAGTCTTGTTCTGTTGGTGCTTGGCCCTTGCCCTGGGCTGCTTCTGTTTCAGGGACAGCATGGTGTAGACGGATGAATGAGGCTGGCAGATGGACGCCTGGGCTCTGTTCCTGTCCCTGCCACTGTCTGGCTGTATGGTCTTTGGGTGAGCCATTGTGCCTCAGTTCCCTCCATCTACAGAATGAGGGCCTGGCTATTTACCCACCTCCCTGGGCTGTCTGGAGGATCCAGTCATTAATGTTTGTGCAAATATGTTCTTATTTAATACCAATTTACCCTATAATGCAACTGAACCCATCTGCCTATGCCAGGGAAACAAACTAGAAGGGGGGGAGCAGGAAGACCCCTCCCTTCCTGACCTTTGCTGGCACTCAGGGAACCAGGTCTTCCATGCAGTATTGCTGCCATTGGCTGAGAGAGGCACCAGCTTTCCCCGAGTCCTGGCAGGAGCTGGGAGGCTGGTCATTTGTCCCCCCCCTGTGACCCTCAATTTCTATGTCAAGTTCTGGGAGTAAGGAAAGTACCACCCTAGTTACTGGCTCAGTTAAGAGGCTTCCCTTGAGTGTTTTTTGCCTGAAATTTCCTCTGTCCCATTGTGACACAATACCCTGGCCTAGATGCCAAGCTGAGCAGGGCCACAAGTTGCCTCTTGGGAGGGGAATCCCCCATTGTTCTTGTTTATCGATCCTGTTGAGCCCTGGGTCCAGCACACGGGATGCTGTGACTGAATGTGTATGGTCGCTTCCAGCTCCCGTCTGAACTGGCAGCACGGGCCTTCAGGTTGTAGGCCCCCGGCGCAGGGTGGCAGGGACAGGTGTTTGCTTTAGCTCATTGGTTTTCAAACCATGGGTCAGGACCCTGTACTGGGTCACAGATCCTCAGGTACTGGGTCACAGCGCCTCCCTGCTGCCACCGCCAAAAGACTGGAATGCATTTCTGAGAAATGTAATTGCTGGGTCACAGGCACAAATGATTTTTTTTCAAATGGGTCTCGAGAAAAAACATTTGAAAAACCACTGCTTTAGCTATTCCCCACCAGAATGAGCAGATCAAGGGCCAGATTGCTGCATGTGCACAGCATTTTACCTCCCACGTAGTCTTTGTGGCTCCAGTGGGGCTGTTTGTGAAGCAGAAATCTGTTCCTTGGGTGGCGTAGGTCTCCCCTCTCTGTAGCAGCCTGGGAAAGTTCTATTCAGAAGAGTTCCCAGGCTGGTGTAGCCCTGGCCGCTAGTGAAAGTGAAAGCCCAACAAATCCCATGTGGCCAGCAAGGGCGCTGAAGCAGAAGTAAACACTAAGTATTACTTCCTGCAGCAGAAAGCCTGGGCCATGGGACTCTAGGACCCACCAGACCGATGCTACCTCTGGGCCATTATCCTGTCTCCCCTAGTGACCAGCTCTGGAGGGCAAAACCCCTCAGGAGGTCACTGGCCACAGACATCTGCATCTGAGAAGCTGCCAATACCCAATGCTGTTTGCCAGCACTGCACTGGGGCTGTGCACATTTCATCCCCCTCTCAGTAGTGCCTGCAGCCAAGTCTCCAGCCCCTGCCAGCAGGTGGAGGAGTCCCTGCTGTGGAGAAGCACCAGACTTCCAGGGCAGGAGACAACAACTGTAGCTCCACAAAGCATTTGGTGGTTCAGGGTGACCCAGGAAGGAATTGGAAGCTCAGGGAAGCAAGAAGAGACAGAAATCTTGCTGGGCTCTTTCCCTTCCATCTTCAGAAGCAACAAACCTCCTGGACTGGGCTCCCACTGACCCCCAACCCCCACTTCACACAACAGGAAGCTCTGGCCCCGCTGCTGGGAAACCACGCCACTGAGAGTGAGTCAGACTTACTGGAGTTACAGTGACCCGCCTTCAGGACACCCCAGCTTAATAAGCGTAACTCTCTGTGCCTGGGTACAAAATCACCCCTCTCTGTGCAAAAATGGGGACAGAATGGAGTGGTCCATGTGCTTGGTAACAGAGCCTGCTGTGAGGCTGGGCCCCGCTTTGCCTTGGCTCTCCTACAGGCAGCTGTGCCCAGGAGTCTGAGGACTAGGGGTCTTAAACCTGGTGCCTAGGACTCAAACCTCTCCCTAACTACTAGAGGCCAAGGTGGGGCTATGTCAGGACAGACTGTCCCCAACTGCTGGCTACAGAGCTTGGTCACTCCCTGGGAAGTATCTGCCCTTGGAGATGTGATACTGGTCCAGATAGGCCTTTGGTATGAGCCACTCTGGCAATTCCTGTGTTTCTAATAAGTGCCCTAACTACTGCAATAGGGGACACTCCCCTTATTCATGTGTGTCTAATGATCTATTTGACTTTTCAGTCATCCTGCAGCAGGGAACTCCACTGGTTAATAAGATGTTGCTTTCAGCTGTTTTAAATGGGTGCCTGCTTCGTTTCCTTGTTCTTGTATTGTAGAGTGGAAGTAGCCTTCAGGGTTCCCAGTGGACATCTTCCCCAGGCTGCCTGGCAGATGTGACAAGGCTGAGTGAGAGTCTGCAGGAAGATCCAGCTGCACTTGGCATATAACACAATATAATTTGGAAACCCCCCAAACAAACTAAAAACAGCACTTCCAGGCCCTGAGCTGATTAACTAGAAATAAGGAAGCCAAAAAACCACCAGGATTGTGGGTGATCTCCTCAGTCAGGCTGCACTGCTTAGCCATGATTTCCTTCTTCCTCCCAGTTACATGTAAGTCCTTGACACAAGTGTTGTATCCAAAAGAAACCTCTATCCAGGAAGCACATTTCTCTGATGCTTGTCTGGCTGGAGCACACTGTAATGTAGGTCTGCTGAAAACCGCTGCCCGTAGCACCTAGGAACCCTAGCCTTGGGCCCAGTCCCCACTGTGCCAAGCACTGTACAGACACAGAACAAAAGGTGCTCCCTGCCCCAGAGAGTTTACAGTGAAGTACAAAAGGAGACAACAGACTGACCAATAGGGGGACACAAAGAAATATTGGTGAGCAGTAATACGTACACACCAGCAGCCTCAGCCTTGGTGGTTTTTTTTTGTCAGTGTCCCAACAAAAGGAGGGTTTTGAGGAGGTTAGAGGAGAATAACTAACCAGCTTGTTGGGTGTTTTGAGGGAGCTCCTCCTTTGAAAATATTTCAAGCTGTGAGGAGGACCCCCCAGCTATGCCACCCTTATTTCTGTGCAGCTTTCAGAGCTGGGTCCATCTAGTGGTTCTCTGGTCACCCAGCTCTCAAGGGCTCGGGCTGTCAGCTGCATGCATTGCTTTCAGCCAGAGCACTGGCATTTGTGTGGCTGACAGTTTGCAACCCCCCCCCCAATAATCTGGCAACCTCCTGAGGGGTCCCAACCCTCAGTTTGAGAACCCCTGTGCTAGGGTGAGGGGCAGCACAGGAGAAAGCTTGAAGGTGCTTGTTTGCAAATGTTACTAGTGGGCGAAGGAGGCTGGGACCACGGGCTGATGGGAGGTTGGATTCAACTTCTTGATAGCCGAGAGCTCGGGAGAGGAGGGTGTGGGTGGGGAGAGGGCCCTGAAACTGAAGATATGTCACTTACGTTTGATGCGCTAGAGAAGGGGAGCCACTGGAGGGATGTGGAGAGGGATGAGACAGTTGAAGCGCCAGGCTAGCATAGATCTGGGCAGGTAGACTGCATTTGTCAGAGCCTAGATGTGTCTGGCTCTCAAGATGCCATTGCTAAGCCTGTGTAGGGGGTGATGCTGCTACACTTGGGCAAAAGGAGTGTGAACTTACTCTGGGCAGCATGAAGTTCACAGGCTGTTAGGCCTAATGTGGAACTAGATTGGGGTTTATTCTGGTCCCTGAATTTCACACACTATTCTTTGGGGCTCTTGCTGAGCCCAAGGGGAAAGAGACTGAATATGGAATTGAGCAGGAACAATGTAGCTGTGAGCCTCGTATTGCTGTCTGGGCTGCACAGAGAGGGCCTAAGGCTGGAAGAATTTACATGGTTCCTTTTAAGCCTTAGATAGAACAGAGAGTTTCAACTCTCTTTCCCCTTCTTTTACTGGTGGTTTCCCAGAGCTCTGCTAGGTAAGGAGGGGCGAAGGTCCTGCTGCTGGCTATGGCATCTACACCAGTCTGCCCTGGAGCCTCCTATGGTGGTGTGAAGGCCTTGGCATCCCGGTTGCCACAACCCAACCTCTTCTCAGCCTCCCTCAGCTGAGTGAGTGAGTGAGAGCTGGAATCCCAACTCCACGCTCCAGGGGGAAAGGCACTGGCCTGTTTTGATACCTGCCCCAGCCCCACAGAGGGGGAAATGAGGCCAAACACTCCTGTTATTCACTCTGAAAGTTGCCTCTACTACTCTGCCGGGGGGGGGGGGGGGGAATGTGGGAGTGCACCGGGGCTAGGGGGTGAGCAGGGGTGTTGTGGGCAGGTAATCAGGCCCAGAATTCAGAAGTGGTCAGAGGCCATAGGGGAGGGGGTTGCAATGTGATGAAGGCCAGTAGAGTGCAGGGAAGAAAGAAGAGTGAGGTGCACAGGAGGGCAGGAACTTAGGGGCTGGGGCACAGTGGGTCCCTGGGGATGGTACTAGGTGCTACCTGGAAGGGTGGTAGCAGGTGATCAGGCCAATGGGGGGCAGTACTGGGTTTTGGGTCGGAGGGTGGGAGGGGAGGTGGTGGCAGAACTGAGTGCTGGGTCCATTGGGAGTGCCAGGGGGCAGTACCAGTGCTGTGTCCAAAGGGGGCTGCCCGAGGAGGGGTGGGACCGGGTCCATGGGGTGCCTGGGGCATGGTAGTGGGTGGTCAGACCCACAGGGGGCTGGTACCTGGTGCTGGTTCCACAGGGGGCTGCGGGGTAGGAGCCGTAGTGGTACCAGATCCATGGGGTGCCCGGGGGGCGGTACCGGGTGACCAGGCCCATAGGAGGCCAGCATCGGGCGCTGGGTGCATAGGGGGCTGCCGGGGCGGCGGTATCGGGTGCACTGGGGGAGCCCGAGGGACGTGCCGTGCTCGGATCCCCGCAGCGGGCGCCGGGGGCGGTGCCGAGGGAGGGAGGGACCCGGCCGGGGCGGTGCAGGCGGCCGAAGGGGCAGAGCCGGGCCCGGAGTCGAGTCGGGAGCAGCCGCTGCAGAGCTGAGCGGAGCCGGAGCCGCCCGGCGCGGCCGGAGGTAGGGCTGGGAGCGGAGCGGGCCGGGCTGGATTTAGATCCGCGTCACCCCGGGGAAGCCTCCCCCGAAGCTCGCCCCGTCCGTCCCCTGCGGGCCCGGCCCGGGACACGCGGGGCCTGCGGGCAGCGGGGAGGTAAACAAGGGCCGGAGGGAGCCAGGCCTGGCTGGGCCCGGAGAGAGGGGACTGGGGCACGGACACAGGCAGGGGGACTGAAACAGACAGACTGACTGACAGCCAGTGACAGACAGACAGACAGCCATTGACAGGCAGACTGACAGCCATTGGCAGTGGACACAGACAGACGGACATTGGCAGTGGACACAGACAGACGGACATTGGCAGGCTGATAGGTAGTTTGATAGGCAAATGCAGACCAGCTGACAGCCATTGAGAGGCTGACACAGACAGGCTGCAGGGTGCAGACAGGCTTAGACAGACAGCCGCTGGTCTGAGTCGTCCCAAGTGGTTGTGGGGAAGGAGAGGCAAGAGGAGCCCCGCAGGGTCCCTATTATAGGCTGACCACGTTTTTGGAATGATTTCCAGAGACATCTGTTTTCTCAGTTCAGGGACACTGGGCAGCAGCTATATCCTGCTCGGTCCCAGCTCCCAGCAGAGTGGCAGCTGGCAGTCCCTGAAAGTCCAGCAGCACCTTTCTGCATCCCACAAGCTGGTCTCACAGCTTGGTGACAGCCACCTGTGTCCTGCCTCGCAGCCAGGAGACAGCTTCCTGCACCCCAGCTTGGAGCCAGGCGGCAGCCTCCTGCACCCTAGCTTGATGATGGGTGGGAGCTGCCTGCAGCTTGCCAGATCTCGGGATTCCAGCTGGGAAACTAGGTGGAGAGCCCAGCGGCTTGCCTGGTCCAAGAGCCAGGAGCTGGGCTCTCTACCTGTGAAACTGACAACTACGGAGCCCCAGATTTTACCTATATAAAAATCTGTGATTTGCCTCAGGCCTCACACCCCTCAGGGGTGGCCCTGAATACAAGTAAAATCTGAAATGTAGTGTAGAGGTTAACATTTTATTATTTGAAACACATTTATTTATTATATTTTTGCTGTGTTTTTAAACCACTGTTTGGTGACAAAGCCAGCTGGAGACATTTCCAGGGACAGGTTATTACCAGGGAAAGTATGTAAATCAGGGACTGTCCCTGGAAATTGGGGACATCTGCTCAGCCTACCGTTTCAGTGAAGCATGTGGGTGCTATGCCGGGGTGTGGCGGGATCCCTATGCCCCTCTCACCCTTGGGTGGCTCTTCCTCACCCACATCTCGGGCCCTGAATGCAGACAGGTTGCTTTGGCTTTCCAGAGCATGGGGTTGAGTGGTGAACCCAGCAAGGGGAGCTACCCTCTTCCCTCCTAAATCCTTGAAGGAATCCTCCCAATCCTGGCTCATGGATGTAAGATAAATGTTCCTAGAGCAAAGGTTGCACGATCTGTCTGTCACTGCGGGATACCCTGCTCTTAACTGGCATTGTCCTAACATCAGTCCTGGCACCCTTGTCCCAGGATACGACTCTCTGTTTTGCTCTGTCAACTTGGGTTCAGCTGCTTTTTGCCTAGTGAGTAGCTCAAAGTGCTGCATGAGAGTCTCTTTGGTCCTGGTGATTGCAGCACTCGGGACAGTTGTTGATTTGGCTAGAGGCAGGGCCATCTGGTGCAGGAAAGCTGCTCCTCCCAGCCCTGTTGAATTGAGCAGTTTTGGGAAAACCAGCTTCCGCTCTTTTGCTAGCTGCAGGAGTGGCCACAGCGAAGGTGCTAGGGAAAGCCTTGCCTACACACAGATGTTGTACTGCTCTAACTACACCAATATAGAAAGACAACAGAGTCTTGTGGCACTTTTAAAGACTAACAGATTAACACGGCTACCCCTTTGGAATTTGAATTACACCAATATAGTTAAATCAGTGCAGCAAAAACCCTGTCCTGGTGTGGATGAGGTTATACCAACCCATGTTGCTGATTCTCGTGTGGGAAGGGCAATAGTGGACAAGGCCCCTTTATTCTGCTATAACTGCCTCCGTTCCAGGGATAGTTCTGGCAAAACTCTGCTGGTAGCAAATCGCCCCCCTAACCTCATAGTTGTACTGGTACAAAAGCTGTGATCTGCCAGACCTAAGACAAGCATCAGTGTGTGTTACTGAAGTGCTGTGCCAAAGGCTCTGACCTGGCAGGGTCTCTAGGCCTTGCTGTAATATACGTAGATTATAATAATAATTGAGACCTGACTGAAGCAAAATGACACAATATGGGAGTAAAACGCTTGCACTCTCGTTCCGCCAGAGCTAATGCAGCAGTAGGAGTTGTTGAAAATCCCTAGCATGGGAAGACAAGGAGGGCAGTTGATCTTGCAGGCTAAGGGAGTGACTGGGGCATAGGAGATGCCAACCATGGAGAAGGATTTGAACATGTAAAATAAATGGAATGGTTTGTGTTATCCAAGCCTTGCTCCTGTAATCAGATCTGTATGGCGCCCTGTAGAATTCAGTTGGATTATGTGTGGGTGCAAGGGTCTGTCTGCTCGGGTCCAGTTATAGGATCGGGGCCTACTGAAATGGGCAGCCCCCAGATTGCATTGCTCAGAAACTGAAGTGAACCAGCGTCTTGCTTGCGTAGTTATTTTTTGTACCTGCCCTTTGAAGATGGGATTTCTTCAAACACCTGCCTGACACCAGCCAGGATGGGGTGGGGAGGAAGTGTTAAAGCCGACCCAGAGAGGTAACGGTTTTGTAAATATTTTGGTCATTGTGAAACTCAGTGTCATGAAACCCCACATTAAAAAAAACCCAAAAACAGCCCTGGAAGGAGGTCATGGGTACTTTTTGCTGTGTCAGTACCAGGGCCTTACTACTGGCAGTGTGTCTATGTGACTGGAGACAAACTGAATTCATTTCTCACGCTGGTCGCATGGAATCTTTGTCTTAGTGAAATTCACATCTTGTCTCAAGGGCCAGCATAATGTCTGTTCTTCTCCTGTGTAAGCCCTTTGGGGCATGAAAGACAGTGTCCATCCTGAGGTAACCTCCAGACCATGCCAGGGACAGTAGGGCGTTAGTCTGAAATGTTGGACCTCTCTCTCTCTTCCCCCAACACCATCCCTTCCCACGACCTACTTCAGTGCAGACAACGTGCGTTGGACACTTAGGATTGTATGGCTTGGCAGAGCCACTGTCCCGGGGGTGAACGTGAGGATGGAGGTAAGAGTTCAGCCTGCTGCCTCGCTCTGAGGCACCGTTTCCATTCCCTGTTGTAGTGGGTGAAAAAGTGGATTTCCCCTCCACAGTTCAAACCCCCGGATGAATGTTGGCATCGTCTTTGTCATCATGATTTTTATGTATTATTAGTATTATCACAGTGCCCAGGAGACCCGCTCGTGGGCCAGCGCCCATTGTGCTAGGCGCTGTGTAAACACAGTGCAAAAAAGACTCTTCCTACCTAGGTGTTTAGGGTTTCCTGGCTGTGTGTATCATCCTGGGAACTGGGCTGAGGGCTAGCGGAAAACTGGACTCCAAAGAACTGAAGAAAGGGTCATTTTCATTTAATTAATGATACAAAGTGACTTTTGGTAGTTGCTATCGTCTTCTCGGTTTGGTTTTAAACATGCCCGTTTTGTTTCACATTCAGTAATGGTGGATTGAGCGACGCTGCAGAAAAAGATGCAGTGCTTAGGAGCAGGCATGGTTTGTAAATGGCTCCTTACCGGGAAAAGATCTGTTACTTGTGTGGCACTGCACACCTTCCCAATGTTGGACAAACGCAAAGTAGGAGGCCTTGTGCGCTCCCTGTTGAAGCTGCAGAAGTGCAAATCCCTTCGGTAGACATGATTTACACCAGCGCAGTGTGACTTGCACCAGGGCCAGTCACTTCAGACTCAGGCTGGGATAGGCAGCGATTTGGAGATTGTGTTGGCAGTGGTGCAAATCCACCTATGGCGGAAGTCCCAGTGTAGACAAAGGCTGAGCATCCAAGCCAATATCCCTGAGTTACCGACAAGAGAGAAGAGGCCCAGAGAAGGTAGATACCTTGCTCAAGACCACACTTGGAGTTATTGGCTGAATGGGGATTAGACTTTGGGGATTCTTGGGGGCTGGGTTTTTGCCCAGACCTCTAGCTGTACTGCTTAGAACCCCGGAGGAGTTAGCAGCAGGGCTGGCTACTGAGGACTGGTCTGCAGGAACTGTCGGCACCTGGCTGGTTCATAGCCTGGTAGCGCTCAGAACTGTGCCGGCTGAATCTAGCCTCTCTTCTCTTTTCGGCCTGCTAGCTCACTTAGTTGCAGAGCCAGCCCCGTACCAGGCTCTGGTGGTGCAGAGCTGTTGTGCAGCATTGAGCTGGCTGCCTCAACGGGGCTCTGACCCATGGTGCATGTTGTGTAACATGTTTACAGCCTGCAAGAATCTGGTGGATCTTATTTCATTCCCAGCGCGGGCTGGCTGCAGGAAGGTAGCAATACATTTCAGCTCCAGCCCACGGGGCTGTTTGTGTCTGCACCTAATTGGGAGGATGCGCTGTCCTAACTGGTTCAGAAGCTCCCTGGTCTTGTGCTGCGTCTGGTGTCTTGGGAGTTGAACTCAGGGTCTGGTAACACTCCATGGGTCAGCTACAAAGCCAGGGCGCGATTGTTATTTATTTGCAGTAGCATTCACTGCACCCCGGCACCTTTCCAAAAGCTGAAGGACAGTCTCTGCTCCAAGGAACTCCCAACGTAATGACAAAGGTCAGTGGAAGAGAGTTAGTGATGGGCAGCAGATCAACCAGATTCGCTAGCAGCAGCAGGGCAGAGGTGGACAGACCAGAGCACTGCAGAGGAGCACCTGGGGGAGGGGGGAGGCCGCATGGCAATGGCTGGGGGAGTCTGGCTGACAATGTTGGGTGGGTGCCCGCGCTAGTGGAGTAGATTGTCAAGGAGAAGCTGCTCCGTCTAGCTTGGAATGAACGTTTCTGAGACTCTTGTTTGGTAAAGCCCAAGGTACAAACCCGTCCTTCTGGGAAAGGGAAGCTGGAGGAAGACCGCCAGTGCTGTGGAGCTCAACCCTGCAGATCTCCACTCCGACCCAACAGCTTGGGATTGGGGCATGAGAATTAGAACTGGCCTGTCTCACGTCCACGGCAGTCAGATGCAAGGAGAAGCAGGCAGCTGGCATGGCTGGGAGTCAGCTAGAGTCTAATATTCTGTTTCTAAGCTAAGCTTTTCTTAATTCCTTTGCCTCGGGGTTTTACGAATTGACACATCTGGGCAGTATCTCTGGAAAAGTGAGGAGAATCTGCTTCCAGCAGCACTCTGAAGTACAGGGTGGCTTGTCAAAGGCACTCAGTACACTGGCTTCAGAGCCTCTGCTGAAGGGTGCTGAGTGACTGTCCCTGGGGAAAGCAGACACAGAGGTTTGGTGTTGCTGTGTGTGTCTGGGGCTCACACCTGACGGGCTCCCCCAACAATGCCTGGACTGTGATGAGTGGCTGGCGGCTGATTTAGTCTGAGGCTGTAACTTGGCTACAGTGTATTTGCCTGCTGTCGTTTCATTCCCCTTCTGGTGGCGTTAGTAAGAAAAGGATGGACCCCTCGTCCTGCCTTCCATATCTGAACGTTGGCCTTGCCCAGTGATGCGTGTGGCTTGTTTCAAATTTCCCCTGGCAGCCTTACCTGCGAGGGAGCGAAAGCTGCTTGTGGATATGGATGGAGCCCAGGGAGTCCAGCCTGTTGTTTTGGACACTTCTTCCCTCAGAGGAGGGGCTGGGGAGCAGCATAGGCTGTGGTCAGAAGTGACGTGCCAGGGATGCTGGCTGAGTCTGTGTTGCCATAGTGTACAAGTAGGAGTGTCTCCTGCCAGCGCTTGTACTGTGACAGCCCTCCCTGGGGGTGCCTCCTTAAACCCACTCAATGGCAGGGACCTTAAACCAGGGGTTGGCATGCTTCCATGGCATCCATGATCCGCACTACTCTGAATCCAGTGTCAGAGATCAGCAGATGCTCCACAGCTTCAGGTGAGGGTTCTGGGATCCCTTCTCAGCAGCTTTGCCGCCTGTGGGAAAGCTATTGCCCACAGTTTCATCATGAAGCGTGGTGGTAGAGGCTCTCCCCTTGCAGTGCAAAAGACAGACCCGTAGGAGAGGAGAGGACAGGACAGCACCAAGGGCATGGGACCTGTGAGTTTGGGACACTATGGGGAGTGTTTGCTCTGCTGGTCTATGGATAGAGTCCATCAGCTCCAGGGTTCTCGGCCCTTGGTTCACTGCCTTGTCTCCACAGAGCTGCCTCCTAGCTGACAGCAGGGGAAGCTTTGGCCCCAGCTAAGCAGCGATGTCTGTGCTCATGGGATTTCCCGACTCTGTTTAGTTATGCAAAATCCTTGCTCCTTGTGCTCACCGCTGCAGAGGTGTGAGGGAGCAGTTGGTGGCTGTGTGCCGCAGAGTACAGTGAAGATGCACGCGTGGTTTGGAAATGACTTTCTAGCTGAGCAGGAATTACTGTAAGTGTGACTTGCCCTTGAATGTGTCTCAGAAGTGTTCCAGGGGGTGGACTGGGTCAGCAGAGTTCAGCCAGCAGTCAGGTAGGTTTTCCTAGCTGTGTTGGACCGTGCTGTAGAAAGTGTAGCTAGAACTTGCTGGTATGTGCTGTCTCTGCTGTAGAAATTAATAGTTCGGTTTGGTGGCACTTGACTTTGATTTTTTTTTATAATTTTGATGGATAATATCAATGTTTATTTTTAAGGATTTTTTTTCAATTTGTATCAACTGAAATGTTCCCAGTTGCAGGAAATTCTGGGGGTGTCAGCCAGTAAGCCGTTAATGACAATCTCTAATAAGTTCACAAACAACATTTTGCCCACCTGTGAATTTCAGTTATGAATGATGGCAGTATATTCCCAGTGCTTTCTGTGTATTCAGTGAAATGGATGTTTATTTAGCAACAGTTATCAATACAAATCTAATCCTTCCTTCCAAGCCTATTGATAGTATGGTTAAGAGAACCCTGTTGAAGTGATCTCATTCTCTGCTAAATTCTGCAGGGTTCAGAATGATTTCTATAGGGCCCCCATTGGCTTCCTTCTTATTAAATTCTCCAGGGCCTTGCACTCAACAGGCCATCTCTGTGTGCTGCAGCTGCATGTCTATGTTTCTAAGGCACCCAGCACAATGCTTCGTGGCGCATGCACGTCACAATGTTTTGTGTGGCACCTGGCTTCCAAGAGCATCCTGGCAGCTGTGGGATCTAGCATGCTTTGAGATCTCCAGGTGAGAAGGGGGCTGAGGAAGTGCAACATGTTACCTCCTGTCGCTAGGCAGGGCCAGGTGGTGCTCCATGGCCCCCAGAGTCAGAGACATGGGGAATTTGCTGAGCTGGTTTTAAAAGCCAATTTCTCGCTGGGCTTGGCTTGATGGAGATGTTGCCTGTCACCAGAGGGGGCAGGGGCAGGAGCAGGAAGGGCTGCCTGTCCCAGGACAGAGTGGGCTCAGTGCCACAGGTGCAGCAGCTGGGGTGGGGGCAGGGCTAGGCAGAGCGCGTTGGTCTTGCCTCCAAAGGGCACCGCTGTCCCATGCCTCTCCTGGTGCTGCTTGTCCCAGTTGGATGCTGCGCCTGCTCAGGCCTTTTTGAAACACCTCCAGTACTTCGCCCCAGCCACACATCGCTTTCCCCCAGCCGTGGCCCTTTCTCCCTGGCTGCGACCTTGCTGGTGTCAGCGCCTGCACCGAGGGAAGCAGCCTGAGCGACCGACGGGTTACTGGAGTGCAGGAGAGTCGCCGAGAGGAACGAAGGTGGACAGAGAGCTGCAGTTCACACCCTCTCAGACCGTCACCCCCGAAGGAGAAGGGTGTGGGATGCTCAGGGCGTCAGGCCCCAGCAGGAGTTCAGTTTATTTTGTCCCTGTAAAGAAAAAGTAACAAGAGCAGAACTCCTGTGAGGTGTGGAGAGAGCGGCACCGTGGCAGGCAGCTGTGCCCAGCTCAGTTGGACAGGGCGGCACTAGTTAAACAACAGCCCGGGCCGTTGATGGCCACTTACCAGGAGGTTCCTGGTACCAAGCTTCTCACCCTTCTGCTTGCCCCAGCTCTCTCTGGCACCTTAATGGTCCTATTGGACCGAAGGAGATGGCTGGCCCCTGAGGCTCCCTGTGCTCCACTGGGTCAGGTTCACAATGTGCGGCCTTGGCAGTTGTATTGTTTCGGTGCCGTGCCTTTCGCGTGGTGGGGAGCATATTTACAAACCCATGGGCTTTGTTCCTGCAGCGGGGGGTGTCGGCGTGGGTGGAGGGGATGCCTGTGCCCAAGAGCAGCTGGTGTGGTGGAAGAGTCTGAGTGTGCACTGCCTGTCTGAAATGCACATCATCTGCCTGTTGATAGAAGGTTCAACTGCTTCTCCCTGCAGCATTGGGAAAGGTCAGGGAGAGGCACGTCTGTGAACACAGCTTCCTGGACGATAGGGGTGAGCCAGCAGCTGATAACGCAGAACCCGCCCATCTAACTGCACCAGAGAGGGGACAGGAGTGCTTGTAGCTTGCGAAACAAAGTACGGTCTTTGGTGTGCATTTTCCCTACTGCAGCAGATACTCATTTTCGCCGGAGTCCGGGATCCATGTTTTACCTTTTCGCTGTAGGCTGGATTCCCATCTGGGGCTAGTGGCTTCTGGCATTGGAATGTTATAGTCCAGCCATAACATGGTTGCAGCTTTGTCGTTACTGAGACAGTTATTGGTGAGTTTTGCAATCTCTGCTTTCTCTCTGGCGTCTGACCTACAGGCCGTGTGACATGTATCCTGGGGTTTGGAGTGTGCTTCTGCCTGCGATCGGGTGGGCTGAATTAGGGACTTGCTAGTATTTTGTTCGACCTGGGGGGATTTTCTTACTCAGTGCTCCATTACTGATGTGTGTGTACACATTCCTGTCCGGCTGTTCTCTGTGCATGAAGGCTGTCTGTTGGTGGGGGGAGGATTCTTGTGTGTTGGCTATCATATCCCCTTTCACGGGCTGAGAAGTGGTGGAAACGGCTCTCGAATCACTCCCATTTATTGTTGTTTTCTAACACGCAGCCGTGGCGTTTCTCATGTGTGATACGTGTGGTGGGCCTGGCTTCTGCAGCCTGGCACGCTTCTCCCTTCTCTCTCCCAGCCCATTAGTCACCCAGGCTTCTTCTAAACACTTCCCGTGAACACTCGCTCGTGTTCCCAGGGCTCAGGTCGGGAACTGCTGGGCCCTGACAGTCCCAGGCTCTTCCTGGCACCCATCCCTGTCTTATGGGAGTCCCTACAGTAAGACAGAGTAGGAGCTGCCTGTGATTCTGGTGGAGAGGAGATTGTCAGATAGTTGAACCCCAAGATTTCCTCAGTTTCTTAGAATTGTCCCAATGTGGGAGTGAGTTCCCCTTCTCCTGACTCTGTGCAGCCTCAAGGCTGCTGTGGTGTTCCCCCCCCCCCCTTCTACATCTCCCTTCTGTCTGGAGGGTGTGTGGAATGAGCAAGCAGCCCTGCAACCCCCCTTCCTGCTCTCCACCACGTGCTGGCCAGCTTGTTACACCAGCTCTTCATGTGGGGCCTCATGGTTTCTCAGGGCTGCATTCCTCTTAATCACGTTTCTAAGTTTAGCCTCTGTTTTCTTAAAGTCCCTTTTCCAAGTCTGCTCGCCAGCAGGGTTTGGTATCCACACCTTAATCAGCAGCATCCGTTCAACAAGTTTGCTTGGTGTGCACAGACACGCTCCATTTATTTCCCAACAGGTTTCCAAGGATCCTTTAATTTTTCCATTTGCCCTGAGCTTTCTTCATTCTCGGTCACTCTAATCCCACTCTTCCCCCATTTAATGGGCCTTGCGAATAGTTCCTCTCCACTCTGCTTGCCATGTAGGGTGGTCAGGACCTTGGTGGAACTCTGAGCTCTTGGTGTGTCGCTGTCCCTGGATTTAGATACAGTCGAGCTAGTCCGTTGAGGTAACCACTTGAGCAAGCCCACAATTTCCCGGCCAGGCTCCCTCTCCCCAAACTCAGCGCAGGAACAACTGCCAGTGCTGAGCCATGCTGGAGACCAGATGAAATTTGGTTCTTGGCTTTTAGTTCCTCTTTCCTTTGATAAGCCAGGCGGTGTCCCTGGGCACAGAGGCGCTTCCGAAGCAGCTCCCAAAGCTGGAGCTACAGGAATGCTGCATGAACCAGAGTTTCTCTGTCCTTTCAGGCTGGCATCCCCTAGTTCCAAGTCAGAAGCATGGTGCCTGGTCCTGGAGAGCCCTGGCAACTGGAAGTCAGGCCTGTTTCCCTTATGGGACGCACCGTGACCACCAATCCTCACTGGAAGGAGGCCTGATGGGTCTGCATTTCCCCTCAGTCTTTCTGAGAAGCCCAACTCTTTCCTGGTTGGCTGGAGAGGCGGAGCTGTTGTGGCCACACCAGTAGAAGAGAGCCAAAGAGCTGTGGTTTGGGGGCCATGATTGTTCAGGGCTGGCTTGCTATCTTTGCTGGCTGATCAGCACCAGAGTGTGACCCTGTTGGGTGTGGAGTGCGTGGCACTGTCACGTCATCACACCGTCAGAATGGACTGACCTGCCCAGCGACTGGCGGACTTAAATCTATTAAAGAGCTAGTGTTCTGAGCCGGCATGTGGCTCGCCCATCTTGGGTCAGTGTGAAGCATGGCCTTGTGCAGAGGGCATTCTGGGAGGCGGATCTGTAGCACAGAAATGTTGCTTTCTGAACACAAAGATGGCTTTAAGCCTGTCTCTGCAGGAAGTAGGTCTGTAACAGATGGTTCATGAAAGGAACCTGTATAGTGATGGGCTGTAGCAGTCACAGAATCCTAGCCGAGAAGGGTTGGCAGGGACCTCAGGAGGTCAGCTAGTCTGGCCCCCTGCTCAAAGCAAGACTACCCCCAACTAAACCCTCTGTGAACAGAGCATCCAGTCTCTACTCTGGCCTTCATTGACAAAGCTGTTACAGAACAGTAACTTCTTAGAGGGACAGCATGGGCGACCAAGGAGTGTGCTGAGAATCAGGGGAGCTGGGTTTGCTTCTGGCTCTGCGTGGCACTGTAAGATGCTCGTGAAGTCACTGGAGGAATCATTAACCTTTGTGATGTGCTTGGAGATCTCTGGGCACAAGGTGCTGTCCAGGTAGTGCAGCCGTGTGATGTGGTGAAATGTCTGAGCTGGAGTTATGAGCCGCAGGGCTCTTTGCAGCATGATAGCTGGCAGGTATCAGATGCACGTATGTGGAAACGTAAAGCTGATCTCATTTCTCAGCTCTTCCATAAAAACATTTTATCTATAACTTCATAATGCTCCTTGTTACCCACACACCAGGGCACCCCACCTTTATCCAAATCTGTAGGGCTCAAGACATAATCCGATTGAGGCACCCCCCACAACCTTTCCCAATCTGTAGGGCTCGAGGGGAAAGGCACCTACCCAACCCAACTGACACTCTAGGGCTCAGGGTCACCCCTTCCCAGACCATAGGGCTCTGATTAATTGAAGTACTCACCCTGTCCCAATATGTAGAGCTCTGGGTGTAATTCTCTGCGGGTTTGTAGGATTTTTACCAGTGAAGAAGCCTTACACAGTAATATTCTTATTCTCTATTTATACCAATTACCAAAACAGAAAACAGACACTAAAACATACAATGCTCACCACTTCCAATAAGACAGACAAACTTCTCCTGGTGGCCAACCAGGATTCGATCATCTGGGGACTCCAGCTTCTGCACAGAATGGTTAGCAGGGTGTTGAGGTCTGGCAGCTCTGATTTTGGGCTATGTCCTGGAGTTAGGATCCAAAAAACTTCCTTTTGGACCCCAGTTTATAGAGTTAAAACTTGGGTCCTGCTTAGCAATCATTTTAGGCTAAAGTATTACAAAACACAAATCCTAGTGCACTACAAAACAGTTCTTAGTTTAACCAATCATATCCCATCACCTTAATTGATTTAAATAAGGCACTTGAAATATGCAACAGACAGAAACAATCAAAGAACCAGACAGATACACAATAGGAAAGTGGGTACCATAAAGAGAAAACAGTAAGAAATGTAGATTTTGTAACCACAACTGTTGATAAGTCATGGCTTTCCAGACCAAATGCTGTTAAACAAAATTTCCTTTAAGCGTCTAAAGATTTGTTTCTTTAAACTAACCCGGCTACCCCTTTGGAACTTTCTGTGTTTGGTGGTGGTAAGAACCATTAGGAGAGCATCACCTTTTGACAGCCTGATACTACATTGTTTTGAAGTAGTTTCAGGAATGTGAAGATGTGACTACATACTCCATATCTCATGGCTGCTGTCTCTCCTGATATGGCTGTTACTGCTTCGCCCAAGAACAAGGCCTAAGCTTAGTAAAAAATAAACAAACAAACAAAAACCAAACCCAAGGCTTTAGCCCTTACATCCCGGCTGAAACTGGACTGCAGTGTCTGGGAGGCAGATTAGCCCCAGCTTTCGGGGCAAATATCCTTTGACAATATTGCTTAGGCCTTGTCTAGCTAGAAACACAAATTGCACTGATTTAACTGAAATGGATTACAAACTGGGTTAGTGATATGGGTGGAACATTAATTCTGGCTCTTAGTTTCATGGCTCTGACGCTCTTCATTTGGTTTCAGAGAGTATTGCCTTAAGCTAAATCAGTGTAAAGCATTGTGAAATCAATGCCTGAGTGGCCACAAAGGGGGCGGGTTGCGCAGTTTCCCTTCTGATTCAATGACATCAGTGCAGCCTTAGTGTGTAGACAAGGGTTTAATCTATCCCACCACACAGAAAACCTTTGCTTTAAAATGTAGCTTCAAGACCTGTGTTTCCTGCTGGGTGAAGGGAAGACAGTTTGTTCTGACATAGACTGGAGCATCGTTAAAAGATGGAAACCTCTCTGGAGACCGGAGAGCTGTTTGCTTTTTGCAAGATAAAGCACTTAGCAAGGTTAATGCTCCAAAGACCAGTGGTCCCCAAACTGGGGGATGTGCCGCCCTAGGAAGAATGTTGGGGGGGAGGACTGCCATGGCTTGGGTGAGCCCCCACAAGGGGGTGGGAGGGAGCACTATATGCCCTGCCTGTTACCAGCCCAAGTCCCCAGCCATAGCTGCAGTCCTCGCTCTGCTTCTGGCCCCTTTTTTTTGGCTGCAGCCCCCACTCGCAGGGTGGGCCTTACCAATAGGTGGGCTCTGTACTGCAGGAGCATCCCAAGGCTGACGGCCCCGCTGTGCTTGGTGCTGCACAAACCCGCAGTCGGTGCTGGCACATCTCAAGGGATTTGGTCACAACGGGCATTTTTTAAAAAGTGTTTCACAGTCATTCTTCTGCACCCATCAACCCTGAGTGTGTGACAGTGCGCTGTCTGACTTTAGAGAGCATGGGGGCGGTGTGTCTGTCCATCCCTGCTGAGAGGATGAGCTCTGCCTTCTGCGGGTGCATGACTGGACATGGGTAAAATGTCCCGGAGCCGGGTGTACTGCAGTCCGGGAATCTGAGAGCTCCCCCACATCTGCTGACACCCCTCAACCCTGACTCACAGCCCGCCAGGGCTTTTCTTGCCTGGGGTTGCTGCCTTCCTGCTCTGGCCCTTTCTGTCCCTCATGCCTGGTGGGCAGCCCCCCTGCTGGTCTAGCTCTGGGCTCCCTTCGGGGTTCTCTCCACTTCACCCCCACTCCTATCCCATTGCTGACTGCTCTCCAGTAAGCAGCCAGTTGTGGCTTTTCCTGACTGTGGCAAATGACCCTGAAATGGCTTTGCTGATGCCATGGTGAGCTCCTGTTTCCCTTACCAGCCAGCCTTCCAGCTGGGGAGAGAGAAGCTGTGATCGGTCTAAGTGCAGGGACCAGGCCACTCACCCACTTCCCGTGGCAGAGGTGTGATCTGCTTGCCAAGGCTGAAGGCAGCCCATGCTGGCTCCTTCCTCATCTGTGCCCCTAGGGGCTTCCTGGGACTGCACTGCAGTGTGCCCAGAGCAGGGGCCGCCTAGTGTTGGGTTTTAGGCTGCTGCTGGTGAGAGGAACTGGCATTTTCAGCCTCTTTCCCCTGCCCATTGGCCGTGTCCCTTGGTTATGCTCCAACATCCCAGAGGAGAGCCGTAGCACGGAGAATCCGTCATCTTCCATTGACTGCTGCTGACGTCGAGGGCATCCAGCTCTTCATGATTCCATGTCCCTTGTGCCGGCACAAGAAAGGCGAGGATTTAGGGAGCCCAGCCCTGTTGTGCAGCTTCCTTCTGGGATGAGGCTGGGTGCTGCGTGGGCAGCCAGCCTGTGCCAGCAGCACAGCACTGGGGGCATGATTTGGGAAGCGGGAAGGAGGAGAGGAGCTGTGAACATGTCAGAGGAAGGAGCTGGCTGTTTACGTGTGCACATGGCTCAGAAAAGGAAGTTTGGCAATGAAAGGTCCCACCTTGCCGATGGCTGGTGTGGAATCGGTTCCATTCAGATTGTGTCTGCGTAGCCCTAGCCTGGGCATCCTGGGCGAGTGGACAGATACACCAGCGACTGTAATGAGTAGCCTGGGATGTTGGAGCCCATCCTGTTCCAGGTGAGGGAGGCTGGCCGACAGGCAGGGTCTTCTGGCTGCCCTGGCACAAGGGTCTGACTGGGATGATTCAGCCAGAAATCAGAGCCTGCTTTCCCACCTTACTCTTATCTGCCTCACCTGGCAGGGCTCTGGGCTGGTCTATGGCTCAGGCTCATGTCCCGACCTCTATCTGAGCCATCGGCACCAGCCATGAGGGGCCGTGTCCCCAGAGCCACCTCTGAGTGGGTCCAGAATGTGGCCTGTGATGCCAAAAGCCACTAGGGCCCCACGCGTGCCATCTCAGCCTGCTTTGGCAACTAAATTGATTGTCTTGGTCTGTGTGTTCTCCTGAGCCAAACACAGCTTTGGAGCTCCAGGATTAATTCCCTGCCCTGGATGCAGGCCAGGTGTGGGTCCGCAAAGCGGCTGTGCAGAGCAGCTGGTGGGAGCTGCAGGAGTGGAAAGCAGTGAGATTGATCCAGCCCTTTAGGAAACTCCTCTGTGGTGGGGCTTTGTTGAGCTGCTCTTTCTACTTGTGAGGGTTTGTTCAGACAGAGGCTTGACCTGAGCGATTTCATTACGGAGATTTAGGGCAGCCGGAGCGGGATATCTCCTTCAGATTAAGCGCTCAGTGACGTGGCTCATCAGGTAGGGAAAATGCCTTGCTGGATCCAATGTGTCGGGTTAGGGGTTTAGAAGAGCAGGTGATGGGAGCTGCAGCCTCAGCCTGCCCTTTCCTTGCAAAGCCGTCTGAAACGCACTCCAGCAGGGTGGCAAAGCAGCCTGTCCCCACATTCCCTGTCAGGGAGCACAGGGAACTACCTTGCGGGAAAGGTGGGCAAAGTTAATCCCATGTCCCAGGAGCCAGCAAAGGGGTGGAGAAGCCCTCAAACCCTGTTTGGTTTCTTGGCCACTGTATAAGCTTGAAATAATCTCTCTGTTTCTAAATGTGTTGCTTTATCTCCACTCCTCCTTGCTCCCTTCGATATGTTATCGCAGCCGCTCTAGTGGTTCTAAATGGGACTTGGCGAAGCCTGGGGCAGCGCAGACCTGCAGGCTCTTGGGCAACCCACTGGATCTGTGGCCTGGGAGCACAGGCTTGCCTGTGGTCCTGGGCACCCTGTGACTGGCAGCTTGCTCTGATGCTGTGCTCGGCACAGGATCAGAGATCAGAAGTGAGCTGTGCTCTGACCCCGCGGCAGTTCAAACCCCCAGTGGGCAGCCCCTCGTAGGGACACCCTGGTGTGGTCGCTTGTGGGTGGGCTCAGATCTGGGACGGCTGGGTCTAAAAGCAGGAGTCTTTCCTGCAGGCGGGGTTTTGTTGTGGGGGCTGCAGGGTTAGTCCCATATGGGGGCCCAGCCAGTGTTGGGGGACAGAATTGGGGTCTCCCCTTGGGGGAGATTTCTCCACATGTCCCAGCAGGCGATGCCCTAAGGAGCTGGCTACCATGTGCCTGCATTAGGCAGATATGTGCATGGATGTAGGCGCTGGAAGTGGGAGGGCGGGCACTGCTGCTCCCCCACCTTGAAGTAGTTTCGATCATCTCCAAGGTTTCCCTTTAGGTTCAGTGACTCTCAGTGCCCCACTGGGCACATTGTTCCAGCCCCAGTGCTCAGGCCCACAGAGCCAGTTCCTGCTTTGATTTGACCCGTGCTGTCCCAGTGCGCTAGCAGGTTTGCTCTGGCTGCAGGGAGAGGACATCAGAGGCCCTTCCTGAGAAGGGAAGTGAGTCATGACTGGCCGGGATGGAGCTGGCTGAGGTCTGACTACAGGTCCCCTGCTGGCTCCTGGCCGGCTGCAGCCCTTCTCTGGGGAATCCCCATCTGAGCCGGGAAAGCCCCAGGGCTGGGGCAGAGCCCAAGCCTTAGTGAGGCTCTGCTTTGTGCCGCACTGGTTCCCAGCTGGGTCAAGCCCCCGTGGCACTCAGTGACGCGGGGTCTGTTATTAAATTGCCGCCTGGGCCTGTCTAATCTGTGTCTGGGTTATCCTCGGCGGGGGGCGCTGGCGCTGGCGCTAAGAGCAGAGATTAGATTTCCGCAGAGCTCACTAAGCAGACTCTTTGCATCCTCCTGGCCTGATTACTGCCCTCACAGCTACTCCGGCACTGAGCTTGAGACTCGGCCATGATAAACCCGCCCTGGCCAAGCCCCCGGTCACTCTGCTTCCTTGGGAGGGCTACATGTGTGTTGTCCTCAGCCAGAAGTGACACGCTACGCCACCTTTCCTTCCAGAAATGCCTGGCGCTGGCAGTTAGGTTCCTGGGGGGCCCAGCACCCAGAGGAGAGGAGTGTGCCGATGTTGCTGAGCTCTAGGAGTGGGGAACTGTGTCGCAGCCCTGGGCCTGGCCAGCTACAGAGCCCTCTTCCTGGCCACATGGCAGGCCCAGTCCTGTGAACTTTAGAAGCCCAGCACAGCTGATTCCATGTGCTCCAGGGGCGGTGGCAGCTCTGCATCTCGCCTGGGGGGTCTCGCAGGGGCTGGGCTGGGAGCTAGGCCCAGCCTTGCCCCGCAGCCCCCCTGCCCCAAATGGCTGCTCTGAAAGGCCTGGGCCAGGAGCTTGGGGCAGCCCACTAGGGAACAGCTCATGGCCACCCAACGGATGAACCCAGAACCCTCCCGGGCAGGGACATAGCTCACTGGCAGTGCAGCCAGCATGGCTGGCCTGCGGGAAGGCCACACAGGAGGAGGGCTGAGCACCATGCATGGGGAGGGTGCGGGTGGGCCTGGGGCATCCTCCGTGCGGCACTGCGAAAGTACCAGTGAAAGCGACCCCTATAGAGTGACTGCAGCTGGGAGTGAGATTCCTGCTGTCCAACAGCCCCGCTGGCTGCTGTATTGTGAATACCTGTGTTGAAGGCGTGGCCCTGATCCCCCAGCCTCTTTGCTGTACGTCCAAGGCAAAGCTTGTTGTGAACGGAGTGACACCAGTGCAAACTCAACAAGGGGGAAATAGGGGCTTGCATGTGCAGCCCACAGGGCCACCCCAGCTCCAGGCTCGGCCCTGCCTTCCCCCGCACATCTGGTGCAAGTTCTTAATATGCCCTCCTCCAGAGTGAGCACGGCTTGCTCTGTCAGGCGTGTTTCACTCCCCTTAGAACCTGGTGAGTTCGCTTTGGTTCCTGAATTTCCTTCCCTTGGTAGCTGAGCTTCAGTTCTGCGGAGATGAGGTCCAGCTGGGGGTTTACAGACAATGGCTGGTTGTCCAGAGAGTCCCAGCCAGCAGCGTGAACAGAACAGCTCCTGTCCCCAGAAATGGCTCCGAACTGCAAAGGGGGCTCATGTACCAGCGGGCTGTGATTCCTCTCTGCAGTGGAGTAGTGACAGGTCCACGCACACAGCCCACTTTGTGTGGCTGACTTCAGGAAGGAGCTGGCATGGCCAGTACATTGAGTTGCACGTGTTGTTCTTGCACAGCCAGAACGCTTCCTTGGAGCAGGATTGCAGAGTGAATCAGCGCCATGGGCTGGGAGGAGCTGCAGATCCCTGGCTTGGGTTCCACAACATTGCCTTCAAAAAGCTCCCGGCCTTTTTTCCGGGAAAGCAGAAGTGGCCTCAGCGTTGGGGCAGCCCTGTTTGGCTTTGCAGGTTCTTGCTGATTTGCCCTTATGCCTGGAATGGAAGATCCTTTGGGATAACTTTCAAACTCTGGGAGTCTGCCAGGGAGCAAACAGGCAGGAGAGCCGTGCTGGTGAGTGCCGGTTGCTTGCAATAAATGCAGTTGCAGCGTGCGCTAAGAAATGAGCTGCTGGTAGATTTGGTGAAAGGACCAGAAGCCTTTGTAAAGTGAGCCCTCGGCAGGCTCCATCCATTGAACCTTTGCTGAGGAAGAAGGATTGCCGGAAAGTGGGGGAGGGGTGCTGAATGAGGGCCCCTATGGCTTGGCAGGGTGCTGATGGGTTTCTTTAGAGAGCTGAGGAAACTCTCAAAAGCCAGAGGGTGGCTTAGGGCTTGGAGTAGCAGGTTTGAATCCTGCCCCAGAATGAAAGCCCTCTATCCTCACCGTGGGGCCTTGGGCAAGTCTCCTTCCCTCTTTCTCTGCGCCTCATTCTCCCATGTGGAGCAGTTCCCACAACCTGTGGCTAATCCATTGTGGATTAGCCTTCCTCTGTACTACCACTTGTGGAGCTACAGGGACGTGCAGTTTGTAGGAAAATGCTGGTGCAGATGAGGCTGCCATGGGAAACACAGTGACAAAACCTCTCTTACTCACTGCCTGGCTCTTTGTATTCAGCTTCGGATTTTGTTTGCGAGTGTGGCCAACTCTTGGGATTGTATTGCATGGCTTGCAGTGTCTGGTGTGTTCTCAAAGCCCCAGCTTCTGGAGTCGAGAGCTATTCCTGATTAACTCCACTTTGGAAATGGATTATGCTCATTTGGAATAAGAGCAGCCACACATGGAGTTAATTAGGAATAGTTGAGCCACTTTCACTTCGCATCCTGTCTTACCCCAGATTGACTTTCATGTGCAGGCCAACCCTTAGTGAGATGAGTCTTGTCATGTGCGAGCAAAGAATGTACAGATTCAGGCAGGTTCAGGATTTCACCTCTAAACTTTCAGTTCGAACATGGCCATTCAGAAATCCCAGGAAGGCTTTGCTCCTGACTGTTTTTGATCAATACATTATCAAGGAAAACAAGCATATGACAAATGTGTGAGATCCAGGCAGCCAATCTTTATTCCACTGCTTGTTCCCTGCATGGCAGGTGGCCAAGTAGAACATGGGTTACCTGTTGCAAACGCGATTACTGTTTTATTAGATTTGGAAACTGAATTACTGCATTTCGGTGGAATCTTTCACCCTGAACAACGTCACCCAAGAACTTCACAGAGAGTGGAGAATGGCTGCCCTCCTCTAAAATGCAGCCATCCCGAGGGGCGGAGGGCAGCAGCTTTTAGCAGCACAATGCAAGAGCATCAAGGCAGGAAGTGAAGAGCATAGTATCCAGCTATCTGAGGACTTCAGGGGAGGCAGGCCACTAATAACGGGAGTTAGAAGGACACTGGAGTTAACAGAATCCAGTCCTTCTGACAGGTACCTGGGGGTTTTCATGCCCGTGCAAGCTCAGAATGTGTATTTCCTACCTCCAGCCTCTGTCACCCTCCACTTCTCCCATGGCTACACAGAAGCTTTGGTTTGCTAGCGACTGAGAGGAGAGCACCTCCTGCTGATGTTTCATGCTGCGGCCCCGGGTTTCTCTTGGGAATCTATCCAGCCAAGTGAGACCTGGCCTAACTGCTGAGTTGGTGATCTCCATCCGAGGGTGAACAGTTGGCTTTTAATGAGTTTGCCTGGAGCTGGTCCCTTCAACGTTGTTTTCAAGGGGAAATATTTTATTTCCACAGCTGTTACCGTCTCTCTGCTGTGAGTGCGCAGGCTGTGAAGTTCCCCTTCCCTCACTCGCCTGGCACAGAGAGTTTCCAGTGTGGGCTGTCAGCCCCGCAGGCCGCAGGAGTGGTAGCTGTGCAGAGAAATGCTGGCAGGGCGAACGCCGGGCTTGTCTGCAAGAGAAGAACAAAACCCTGTCAACCCGCCGAACCTCTCAAACAAGCCTGTGTCTCCAGCACAGCTGGTGCCAGCTCCACCCGAAACAAACGCGCGGGAAACCACAGGCAGACATGAAACGACCCAACTGCGCAGCCATTTCCAAAGTGAATGACTTACAGCCGCCATGGGGGAGAAGCGAGGTGCTCACATCTCGGGCTCCTGCATGTGATGTCTCTGGCCGGGGCAGTGTTTGGCCATTTCTTTAAAGCTCCACCTTCCAGAATCCTGAAGTGTTGGGAGAATTTGTTTGACAGGAAAGGGACTGTCTAGGCTTGTGGTTTGGGGTCTGCCTTCAGATTTCATGCTTCATGAGCTGTCTCCTGGCCAGAGCGCTGTGGGCTTGCATCCCACATCTCCCAGGGTGCTGCCTCTTTGCGGTCAGGAAGGGTACCTGCCAAGCTCCATAAGGTGCCAGTTGGGAGCCTGTCCTCCCAGACCTTCACTCCAGATGCTGTTTCCAAAGCATTCCTGGCCCGTGTCGGTCCTGGCCATGCAGGGAATCCAACCAATCCAATCTAGCTGCCCCTTGGGTGGCCCAGAGGCTGCTGGCACCTTGTTTGTGGCTGACTTGCCATACAGAGTGCACACTTGGTTAAAGAAGTCACATTTCAGATGGAGGCTAAGATGCAGCAGTGTCTGCTCACTGCATCAATGTCGGGCTGCTCTGCAGGCTGGCTGAGCACCAGAGCTGCCTCCTTGTGCCCTTCGCTCTCTCTGGGGTGCAGGTGGTATGACCTGGGACACCTCTGGGGGTCTAGTTAACAGCATGAGCTGTGCAATGTCCCTGAGAGGCAGAGGAGCCAGGGCCGGGCATGTACTGTGGAGGACTGAGAAATGCAGCATGTCCCTGCTGGAGTGCGGCTTGGGACAGAGACATTTGCACGGAGCCTGATGGCAGAAAACACTTCCAGGGCAGCGAATGACCTCAGCTGTCCCCTCCTCAAAGCCACCCCGGCAGCTGCCTCCTGGGCAAAGCCAGGTGTGCTGTGAGCACCCTTCACTGTTTTCAAAGCCCCCTGCTGCCTCCATGCCACCCCAACAGGCGTGGGACTGTAGCGTCTCAGCTCCTGGGGCAGGGACTGTTTCTCTCCTGGCGTTGCAGGTGCCTAGGGCATATCTGGGCCCCGTAAAACCAAAGAAGCAAAGAGTGAGGCCAGCCTCATGGTGGGGGCAGGGGGCATAGCTCTTGTCAAAGTCTCCTGAGTAAGTGCAGGCCCATGAGCAGACTCCTCCCCTTGCTTCTGCACCCTGGTGAAAAGCAAGACCTGCCAGAGCCTGAGGGCAGGCCCTGAGACCCCCCCCCCCCGGAAAGCACTGGCAGGGAGTCTGTAGCTGCCCCACTGCGTGAGACACTTGTGCTGCTGCCGTCCCGTGCGCCCTCGTGTTGCTGCTCCCGAGTGAGCGTGGCTGGAAGCCGCGCACCATTGCGCGCTCGCTGCAGCGTCAGGGAGGAAACTGCCAGGAGCCCAGCGTTTGCTGTTTGGTCTGCGAGAGGCAGCTGACATTTTGGAAGGAAATAGTTGCTGTTTGCTCCTTCCTGTAATAGGACAGCCTGAGAAACGGTAGCGCTGCGCTGCCACGCTGGGAGCACGGGGCACAGACCGTCCGCCGAGAGACAGGGTTCCCCTCGCTGCCCAGGGGCGGTGCATGGGGCAGGGTGAAGGTAGAGCGAGAACACCTGCTCCTGCCGTGAGTATCTCCTGCACTTGGGGTGAGATCCGCAGATTGTGACCCGGTGCTGGGGGAGGGGATCAATGCCAGGGACACCCTCTGTGGTGGAAATAGTGTGTTTGCTTCCAGGCCTCAGGCTCCCCAGCGAAAGCCTCCTGGGGCACTGGAGAGATGCCGGGGGTGGGGGGGAGGGTTCTATGTCTGTGTGGCACTCAGGTATGCAGAGATCCTACTCTGTCCCCCCTCCAGGCACACAGCCCCAGGTGCTCAGCAGGACCCGGCATTCGCCATGTACATCGGGAGGCTCAGTGCTGCCTGTTTGGGGGCTGCAGGTGTTTGCTGGGCCCTGGAGCAGCTCAAACGGTGCTAGGAGTAAGCTGGGTTCCAGTGGGGAATTTATTTCACTGTGAAGAGTGCAACACCTTCTGTCCAGCATGAATTTCTAGCTTCAGCTCCCGCCATGGGGTCATGTCAGAGCTTTGTCTGAGTCCATTAGTAAATAGTTGCTCCCCGTGTGGGCACTTGCAGACTGGGCAAATGCCCCATTCACCTTCTCTCTCTCAAGCTAGCTAGATGGAGCTCTTTGAGCCTGTCACTGTAAGGCTGGGTTTCTAACCTTTTAGTTGTTCTTGTGGCACTTAGCCCACTCCTCAATTTACCAACCTCCTCCTTGGATTGTGCATGTCTGCACTGCTCCAACTCAAGACTCCCTTTGTGCAGCCCAGGAGTCTGTTAGATCTTTTGGCCAAAGTGTCACATTGGGACTCGCATTCAGCTCGTTATCCATCAGGAGCCCCACTTTTTTGGTTGAGTCCTTATTCCCAGGAGAGAAGCCCCCCTACTCTGTAAATAGGGCCTGCATTTCAGGGTAGGGGAGATTGGGAGCAGGGGACATGGGACCTGAGGGTTAGGGGCCAGGAACAGGGAGGAAAATGATGGGGAGACTGGTTCAGGAAGGTGTCTGGACTAGAACCAAAGGGGCAGGAGGAAGGAGGTGAGAGAGAAAGGTTTTCTGAGGAGCCTGGGTATCAGGAGAGAACTGAGGCTGGCTGGGCAAAGAGGCTGAGACAAAGTGGAGGGGAGGCACCAAGATCGGGCACAGATGAGGGAGGAAGCCTGGGCCAGGGACCTGGTGGGATTGGGGAAGGTGTATGAGGAGGCAAGTGGTGGCCAGGGGGAGGGAGACAGACATCGCATTGGGGGCTGGCAGGGATGTCAGAGAGGCTGGAGCTGATGGAGAAGGGACTGGAAGGGGAGAGGATCTGCAGATGGGAGGGTGGGCCTGGCTGGGTGAGGAGAAACTACAGAGACAGGGCATAGTGAGGTAAGAAGAATGGGCCTGGGACAAGGAGCCAAGGGTATGGAGAGCCAGGACTGGGACAGGGACAGGAGATGGGACGGGACTGGGCAGAAGAGGTCATGGAGAGAATGGACAGAAGGATTTATGACTCCGGACCCTGGGTCGGAGCCCACGGCTTGTAAGGCTCCCATTCCTCTGCTGTCAGGCAGGAGGTGAAACCCGCTGGCACCCTGGCTCGCCCCCCACTAACATCGGGTCCGTGTGTGGCGTGACAGCCTCTGCCTGTTGTGGGTTAGTTCAAGGGACAGAGAGCTGCAGTGGTTGGGAAGGGGAAGGCTTCAGGCCTGCTGGTGACTCTGGTGGGACAGCATGATGCCACAGAACAGTTAGTGCTGGGTTTTCAGTGGGTTTTCCCCCATTTTGTCTTTCTACAAACCTAGGAAATTACACAGAAAACTGGTTTGAAGGAATGTTGTTAAGGGTGTGAAGGCCACACTCAGCTGCTAGCTAGGAAATGCCACAAGAAAGGTTGCCCAGGCATTTATTGTGGTGTTTCCTAACTTTCCATTGCTTCACTGTGAACCCTCAGTAATGTTCCTGAACATCATTGGTCTGTGTAATATTTACAACAGCCGCCTGGACTGCCATCGCTCTTCCCAGCCCATGAGCTCCTTACACGGCCCTTTCCCTGCCTCCTCTCATTGCATCACCTTCAAAACTCTGCTACTGACGAGTTGTTTTCCCAAGCCTCCGGGAACTTCACATGTGATGAGGGACGCTCTTGCTTTTTATAGACGCTGTCTCTCTGTCTGTCCATTCTATATTTGTCTCCAGTGAGCATATGTGCTGCTGTGGGGTCTCTTGTCATGAGCCAGAATGAAGTGCAGCAGAGGAGTGTCGCTGTGTGGCATGGCCTGGGCCTGGAATAGAAGTTGGCATCTCTCCCCTAGTGTTTGGAGAGTCTGACCAGCCCAAAATAGCTCCAAGAATCCGATTTCAGAACCAACCCCAACCTCACACATTTGTTTTCTCCGAAGCGTCTGTGTATAGTCGGCAGTGGGTGGGCAGGCGCTGGCCGTGCTCCCAAACTTGGTGTTCCCCCAGCTGAGTTCTGCAAGGACCCTGCAGGAAGCACGTAAGACCCAGTACTGTAGCTGGCAGCTAGGCTGCAGTGGATGGGCCGTCTTGGATGAAGGGCCATGAAGGCTTGGTCGTGTAACGGTCCCACGGCGGTGTGGCGGGACAGGGACTGTGTCATGGAGGAGCTGGTCTCTGTGTCTCCTGAGGAATTGGGTTGTGTGGATCCGCCCCAGCAATCTGTTCTGTGTGCATGTGGGTGTTTCCTTGATGGGCACTGGTCCGTTCCATCACACCCTCGGCCAGCTCGTCGCGCCAGCCTCAGGGACAGTGGCTGGTTGTTGGGGGTGGATGTTTCCTTTCTGCTGGGCAGTATTCCCTTGGGCCCTTTTCAGCATGGATGAATTTGGAGCTCCTTCACCGGGCACTTGTTCTCTCGTTGGCTTGGCTGCTCCAAGGCTGAGATCTCTCGGGGCGTTGCTAAGGAAGATGGATCTTGTGTTGACGTGATTACAAGGAGACCCCGTTCCATCACTCCATTCTCCATGGGCTCTCCTTAGAAGATGGAGGCTGAGTCAGATCCTAGGTCACCAGAAGGATTTCCCAGCAGTGCACTGTGGGGTCAGAGCCAGGAAATGTCCCTTCTACGTTAGAAGAGTCCGCCCCAGGCAGGGCAGCTGGTTGGCCATCGGGCTGACACTGCTGTAGGCTGCGGGCAAGGAGAGCCCTTCTCACCTGAAATGTGTGTGGACAACCCTCACCATGATGTTGTCTCCTTGCTCCCAGGTTCTGAGCCATGGCCGTGTGGATCCAGGCCCAGCAGCTGCAGGGAGAGGCCCTGCGCCAGATGCAGGCGCTGTACGGCCAGCACTTCCCCATCGAGGTGCGGCATTACCTGGCACAGTGGATCGAGAGCCAGGCATGGTAGGTGAGGGGCCCCATGGACTGGCAGAGACTCCTGCAGCCTGGAGGAGCAGCAGTGTGACTGCCAGGCACCCTTACTCACCGATCTCCAAGGGGTGGGAATGGGGCTGCTGGGATACCTGCAGGGCAATACATGCCAGAGGCCCCATCACGGAAACCTGCCATACAGCTGCCTCTCATGCATCCCTGGCCAGGGCTATGGGGGCAAGTGCAGAGTCATTGTGACGAAGCCCTGGGCGCCGGTCACAGTGGGCATGGGGTAGAGGGTTATGGTGGCACATCTCTCCTGGGATCTAACAGCGCCAGAGCCAGAGGGGACCATGGCCTAGGGAGCCAGGCACAAGGGCTCCTGGCTTCGGTTCTGCTCCCTGCCATGCCTTCTGTTCTCTGGCTCCTGGGCCAGTTGCTGCCTCGCTCAGTGCCCTTCTTCCTCTTAGTCGCCTGAGTGGTTGGAGACAACTAAAGACAAGCCCTTCCCTGTCAGGGGGCACAGGTTCAGTGAGGGCTGGGGACCATGCTCAGAGTCAGGGGGCAGGTGTGGGGCTGGGAGTGCAGGCCCAGGGCAGGGCTTCGCTCCCATTCGCTCTGGGCTTCATGTGATGGGCTGGCTGGATTGGCACTGGTGCTGAAGGATGGATGCATGGGCCCTTGCTGGCAGTGGGCCGGGTCCCCCTGCAGACGCAGTCCCTGTGCTGAGCTGGGGCGGATAGGCCAAGCCCCAGTGGTCCTCTTACTCTCCTCCCTTCCCCTCCCCTGCCCACCTCTCTCTGTGCCAGGGACTCCATCGACTTGGATAACCCCCAGGAGAACATCAAAGCCACACAGCTGCTTGAGGGGCTGATCCAGGAGCTACAGAAGAAGGCGGAGCACCAAGTGGGCGAGGACGGCTTCTTGCTGAAAATCAAGCTGGGGCACTATGCCACCCAGCTGCAGGTGGGTGCCCTCGTGTCCTGCCAGGGGCTGGCCCTTCCCATGGCTCTCCCCATGGGCTGGCCAGTCTGGCTCAGGGCTGAGGCTTCAGAAGCAAGAATGGGGGTGAGGAAAGAAGGTCTCTGGTGCCCATCGCTCCCTTCTCCTCACCATGAGGATCAGTGCATGTGTGAGCCCCCTTCACTGGTGCCGCTCCCCTGCTCCTCACCACTGCCCCTTTCCCCACACATGGGGCGACTGCTGCCCTGAGCACAGTCCCCTGCTGTGTTGCAGCCCCCCCCCACAGTCACTGCTGTGCCCCCACAAGCTCATTCTCTGCTCAGGGGAGCTGCTTTCCTGGTATGATCAGTCTGGGGTGATATCTCCCCACCATGTTCCTGGGGAGGTTGGCAGGGTAGGTTAGGGTAGGGCATGGCCAAGGCAGTTCCCCAGCAGCCCTCCTGACTGCATTCAATGTGCACGGCTCCCTTTGCCCCAGTCCGGGGCAGACAGGGCTGGCAAGGCAGTGAGGCCCCAGCCCAGCCCTGCTATTCGCCCAGTTCAAACCCATTGCTCTTCCCCTACAGAACACGTACGACCGGTGCCCCATGGAGCTGGTGCGCTGCATCCGCCACATCCTGTACCACGAGCAGCGGCTGGTGCGGGAAGTCACCAACGTGAGTAGCCAGGCGGGGGCTGAGTCTCACTTCCCATCCTAGGGAACCCGGGGGACATCCCCAGCCCAGGTGCTGCCTCCGCTGGGGCCCAACACCCCATGCTGCGCCTGTAGCTCCAGGCACTGCCCCTTGGCGTGAGCCTCAGTCTCCATGCTCTGGGCCTGGCGCTGCTCCCCATGGCAGGCCCTGGAGCCCTGCCTCTCCTTGCCCTGGGTGTGGGGGGCAGGCTGGGGGTAGTCCAGTCCCAGCACTGACCTGAGCACTCCTCCCCTACCTGGCACCCCTCTCTGCAGAGCCCCTCCCCAGCCAGCAGCCTGGCAGATGCCATGTCCCAGAAGCACCTGCAGATAAACCAGACCTTCGAGGAGCTGCGGCTGGTCACCCAGGACACGGAGAACGAGCTGAAGAAGCTGCAACAGACGCAGGAATATTTCATCATCCAGTACCAGGAGAATCTGCGTCTTCAAGGTCAGGGGGCGCAGTCGCCCGGGACAAGGACCATGTTCTAGCCATGGAGAGAAGGAGGGACTGGTGGGGCAGGGACCCACAGGGTGCAGGTGGCTTCACCCTGAGATCCTGTCCTGTGGGAGAAACTGAGCTGTGCCGGCAAACGGCCCAGCTCCAAGGGAGTGTCTAGGCCCTGGGGCCCGCTGGGCTGCAGCTGATGCACAAGGCCTGCTGGGTGCTTCGTGTTGGGAGAGGGCATCTCCTGGGATGGAGCTTGGTCCCCGCCTGGTGTGGTGAGACTCTGCCGCAGCCTCACACACACACAGACCCGCGCCCCTCTAAGGAGGTGGCAGGTATCTGAGCTCTCGGGCACAGTTCCTGCAGCGCCACAGGAGTCCCTCCGCTCAGCACCATCCCACTGGTAGCGTGGGGCTGGACAAAGTCCTCCCACTATGGGCTGGCCTGGCGCAGGGGCTCTGAGTGTGCTGCCAAGGAGCAGGGAGCCCGAGGCAGGCGGGGCTCAGGCCTGAAGCTCTTGGCTCCTCTGCAGCCCAGTTCTCCCAGCTGTCCCAGCTGGGCCCCCAGGAGCGCCTGTCCCGCGAGACGACGCTGCAGCAGAAGAAGGCATCGCTGGAGGCCTGGTTGCACCGGGAGGCCCAGACGCTACAGCAGTACCGAGTGGTGAGCGTGGGCCCTGCACCCTGTTGGGACTCCGGGCAGGCTTTCAGGGCTGAAGCACAGGCCCTCGGGCTAAGGAGGGCCCTGCAAAAATCCTCCCCTGGCTGGCTGGCCCCTGCTCCCAGGGAGGCACTGCTTGGAGGGCGTGTAGGAGAGACCTTCCTACACCCCTGCTCCAGGTGGCATAGCCTCCTGGTCTCACCCCCCAGCTGCAGGGGGCGGTTTTGGCTCCAGGCTGCTCCCAGCTGAGCTGACTGCAGTTTCCCTACCCAGGAAGCTGTCCCCTGCTGCCTTGGTTTGCAGATTGGGGGATGAAGCCTGCTCTGGGCTCAGCTCCTGGGAGCCAGAGCTGCAAGGGGTCTGGAGAGTGTCTGGGGGTGGAGGGTGGGGAACTGGGCTGGAGGAGGTGAAGGGGGATGAAGGGTCAGGACAGACGGGAGGGGGAAGGGGCAGTGGGTGGCTGGAGTGGGGGATGAGGCGATGCAGGGGAATTGAGATGGGGAGGTTAGGGGCTGGAGCAGAGACTGATGTGAGTAGAGGGGACACTCTGAGGGAGGGGGGATGTGGGGACAGGAGGCTGGAGGGAGAATGTGAGAGAAGAAGCCCCACTGCCCAGACTGCCACAGCTGACAGAGAGCCAGGGTGTTCTCTAGCCAAGGAGAGAGTGGGACATGGTCCCACAGCCCCCTCCCACACTAAGGGATAGGGCACGCGAATGTAACTATGGCCCCCCGGGTGCCAGTGACCCCACTCTCCTGCCTCCAGGCTGGACAGTGGCCAACCAGGGGCCCTACAAAATCTTATAGCCCCGGCCCACAGGGGTGTTATTCCGGCCCTGAGCCCTGGACCTCCTCCTTCCCTCCCTTCCTGGCCTCAGGCTCAGACTTCTAAGGCCTACAGCCCTAGAGAGCTGCACCGGAAGCCACACCATGCACCTGTCAGCCCCCCAGGGCCCAGTGAGCATGGTCAGCTTCCCCCACCAGTAAGGAGGGCCTTGCTCAGAGCTGGGGCGTTCCCTGTGTGACGCTGCCAGACCCCGTCAGTAACAACCCATCCCATCCCTCCCCTCGCAGGAGCTGGCGGAGAAGCACCAGAAAACCCTGCAGCTGCTGCGCAAGCAACAGACGACCATCCTGGATGACGAGCTGATCCAGTGGAAGCGGCGGCAGCAGCTGGCCGGGAACGGCGGGCCCCCCGAGGGCACCCTGGATGTGCTGCAGTCCTGGTGCGTCTGTGCCACCCAGGGACGGGGCTTGCGGCCCTAAGGGAATGAGGGCTGGGGGGGGCGGGGCTGGGCACCTGGAGCTGCCGGTTGGTGGGAAGCCACCGAATGGTGCCACTGACAACACAGAATCCAGGGGAGCCATCAGTGCTGCCCCCGTGTCCCAGGAAGCGCCTGGAGGGGTGACCTCTTAGGTAACACTGCTCCCCAGTCAGGGTGTTAGACCAGGGCACAGGGGTCCCCAGCGACGGCAACTGGATTCCTGGGGCGGCCGAGCTCTGCTCAGGGCTTCGATCAGGCCTGGATGCCCTGGCTCGATCTGGGTGCCCTGGGTGGGGCTGGCCTGGCCTAGCTTAATGGACCCTGGGAGATGGGGGCGCAGACGGAGCCTCGTGACCAGCCCACACAGGGCACCCAGGTCTGTGGCTCCGTCATGTCCCTGGGCCTTGGCAGAGCTCTGACCCGCGTAGGGCCCTGTCACCCCAGGTGTGAGAAGCTGGCTGAGATCATCTGGCAGAACCGGCAGCAGATCCGTCGGGCTGAGCACCTGTGCCAGCAGCTGCCCATCCCAGGGCCCGTGGAGGAGATGCTGGCTGAGCTCAACGGCACCATCACAGACATCATCTCTGCCCTGGTGACCAGGTAATGCTGGGGCAGGTCCAGACTGGTCCCCCTGGGCTCTGAGCCTGTCTGCCCCACATGGGCTCGGGGCCAGGGCTGGTCTGGTCTCTGATGGGCTCTGGGCCTGTCTGCCCCACATGGGCTGGGAAGACAGGATGCAGAGGTTGGGCTGGGCCATGGCTGGGAACAGAGTCAGGCTCAGCCACGGTCCCTGCTCCAATCCCGGCCAGGCAGGAACCAGCTGCAAGGGGCTCTGGCGCCTAGTCTGGGAGCAGGGATGGTGCAGCCAGGTGGTGGGAGAAAGGGGCTCATGTGGCAGGTGCTCTGGGTTGAGGGGCCTGGCCTGAGGGCTGTGAAGAGGATCTGGGCACAGGTGCTATGAGCTGGGGGCACAGAGGGTTGGTGCTGTGAGCCGGGGGACACAAAGAGGAGGTGCCGATACGGACACACACCCCAGCACGGTGTCTGGAGCTCCAGCCCCATCTGGGAACCTTAGGCCCTGACGCCGGCTTCTCCCCCAGCACCTTCATCATCGAGAAGCAGCCGCCCCAGGTGCTGAAGACGCAGACCAAGTTCGCGGCCACGGTGCGGCTGCTGGTGGGGGGGAAGCTGAACGTGCACATGAACCCGCCCCAGGTGAAGGCCACCATCATCAGCGAGCAGCAGGCCAAGGCACTGCTGAAGAACGAGAGCACCCGCAAGTAATTCCCCTTGTCCTCCGCGTCCCCCTGCCCCATGGCACTACTACCCCTTGCCTGCAGGCCCCCCCGATCCATCTCTCCTCCAGCCACCTCCTGTCCTTTGCCTCCCGTACATCATCCCTGGCCCCCAGGTATCCCTGCCCCTCAACTGTGAAGCACAGTTTCTGGGGATCCAGGAGGGGGCTCTGGCAGGGCTCCATGGGGCTCGTTCCTTGCTCTCTCTGTATCTGACCGGTTGGCATGTGGGGCGCTGTGGCTCTCAGGACCCCGGCTGGTGCAGGTTCTCTGCCCCTGCAGCCAGAGTTCAGTCCCCCAGTTGGGTTTCCTGGGATCCGCCCCCAAGGTGACCTTCAGGACCGCATTGTCCCACAGACTGCATGGAGGTGGGAGCTGCCACGTGCCTGGCCCATGACCCTGTCTTTCCCATTGCAGCGAGAGCAGCGGGGAGATCCTGAACAACTGCTGCGTGATGGAGTATCACCAGGCCACGGGCACGCTGAGCGCCCACTTCAGGAACATGGTGAGACCTGGGCCACTGGCACTGCCCTGCCCCTCCTCCTCCTCCTGCCCACCTCTCACCCTCTCTCCTGCCTCCTGCAGTCCCTGAAGCGGATCAAGCGCTCGGATCGGCGCGGTGCCGAGTCAGTGACCGAGGAGAAGTTCACCATCCTCTTCGAGTCGCAGTTCAGTGTCGGCGGCAACGAGCTGGTCTTCCAGGTCAAGGTAAAGCTGGCTCGGTGCTGGTACTGTGACGGTCTGGGGTCCTGCCCCGCTCTGGGGCCCTCGGCGCACGTCTGGGGCTGGTGTCAGGCTAGGGAAGGCCGACCTGCACACTGGCAGGACGCTTCACCATCCTGGAATGGCGTCTCCGAGGCGAGGGAACGTGACTGTGAGGCAGCCATAGGGGGCCTGGGCTCCGTGGGGTGAGCGTGGGGGGCAAGGACGATGGTGGGGTTGTGGTTGGACTCCATGTGGGTGGGTCTGATTCGGAATTGCCCAGTGGCAGGTGGGGAAATGGCAGCAGGCAGGACCGGGTCCCACCCCAGGGCCAGGGCCTGCAGAGCGCATGGCGGGAGTGCTCCCTCGGCCCCTGGGATCCTGAGGCCCTGGCCCCCCTGCAGCATCCTCCCCACACTCAGCCCCTCCCTGCTGGTTCCCGCAGACGCTGTCTCTGCCCGTGGTGGTGATTGTGCACGGGAGCCAGGACAACAACGCCACGGCCACCGTGCTCTGGGATAACGCCTTTGCCGAGCCAGTGAGTAGCCCGCACCGCCCTCCCTGTTCCACTTGGGGCCGTCATCGGCATTGCCTGTGGCCGCCCCCCAGCAGCAAGTCTCTGGGTCTGGCTCCCACAGCCTCTCCCATGTCCCCTCCTGTGTCCCTCTCTGTTCTCCGTCTCCCATCCCTGCCTTGGCTGGCCCCTGGGCTGGGAACTGGGATGTGGCCAGTGCTTGGGGCCACAGCCCTATTCTGTGGGCTTCCCTGCAGGAGTGCAGCTGCATCCCCCTGATTTGGGGCATCCATGCCCCCTCCTCTTGCAGGGCCGGGTGCCGTTCACCGTGCCCGACAAGGTGCTGTGGCCCCAGCTGTGCGAGGCTCTCAACATGAAGTTCAAGGCCGAGGTGCAGAGCAGCCGGGGGCTGACGAAGGAGAACTTGCTGTTCCTGGCCCAGAAGCTCTTCAACAGCAGCAGCACCCAGCTGGAGGAGTACAGCGCCATGTCCGTCTCCTGGTCCCAGTTCAACAGGGTGAGCCGTGGGGCACGGCCAGTGGGGCCTGTCACGGGCTGGCCGGGGGACGCCTGGCTCTTTCTGGGCAGGGAAGGCGATGACCTGGCATGCTGGGCCATGGGATCCCCTAGTAGTCCAGTGGCATCATTGTAGGCAGGGTTATCGCTGCTCTGGAAAAAGGTTCCCGATCCAGCTCTGGGTCCCCCAGCCAGGGCCAGGGCCAGATCTTGCCACTGCTCGCCAGCGGTGGATTCTGCCGTGGCCTGGCCTCGTGTCCCCGGCTGAATCGGGGCACTGGCTCTGGGATCGGGGCTTGTGCCCCATGTGCCCAGCGCCAGCAACGCCAATACTTGTAGGTGTTGGTGAGGCACCGCACAATGCCCCTCGCCTCGGGCTCCTGGCCAGGGCAGCTGGTGTCAAGAGCTCCACAGCTATGGCTCATGGTCCCTTGGGGCATCTGGCCAGACTTCCCTCCAGCACATCTCTCTGCAGAACAGCAGGTGGGAAGAAGCAAGAAGTAAATGGTTCTGACAGACTGCGAGGCTAGGAGGGACTTTGGGGCTGGCCAGCTGGTCTCCTGTAAGGTTTTGGCCCCAGGGCACACGAGGTTAGGGCTAGCCTCTCCTTCCTCTTGAAACATCGCAGGCGGGAATGCTGGTATCCATATCCCCCTGGCTTAGGAGCCCAGTACTCTGCTGCCAGCCTCCCTCTGTCTTGCTCAGGAGCGTTGCCCAGCTTGTCTGCCATGGCAGGATTTTCTGGCAGGTGGACATGCCCACAGCTGCTCCCAGGAGCAGAACCTGCTTGGAGGTGCAGCACCGAAGGCGGGAATTTGGCATTGGCAGGTCCATCCTGCTGCCAGCATTTGAGAGATGCCTGGCATTCGTGGTAAGGTGTGTGGGATGGGCTCTTTGCCCGTTGCCAAGCCTTGCGGCCTGAGTGGAATTGGGGACAGGAGTGGCTGATAAATGGGCTCCTGGCTCAGAGACGCTAAGGGGTCTTTTTTCTTTATCCAGGAAAACTTGCCCGGGCGGAATTACACCTTCTGGCAGTGGTTTGACGGGGTCATGGAGGTGCTGAAGAAACATCTTAAGCCTCACTGGAACGACGGGTGAGGACCTCCTTCCCATAACAGCCGGCGCGGCCCAGCCCCACCTCTGAGCCCAGCCCCTCACCCCCCCCTCTGTGCTCTAGGGCCATCCTGGGCTTTGTCAACAAGCAGCAGGCACATGACCTGCTGATCAACAAGCCGGACGGGACGTTCCTGCTGCGGTTCAGCGACTCCGAGATTGGGGGCATCACCATCGCCTGGAAGTTCGATTCCCGTGAGTGTGTCCTGGGCAGCATGGAGCCTGAGTCGCCCCTGGGGTGGAACGGGGCTGACTCAGCCCCTGCGTGTGGTTTGGAATTTCCCCTGAGGCCTGAGTCCATCTGTGGCCCATGAGCTATCCATGTTACAGAGCAGACCCTGTCGTCCCACCAGGACAGTTCCTGCCACCGGCCCCTCCAGCTTGGAAGAGCAGCTGTGTTGTTAGGAGCTGTCCTGGGGAGAGTCATTACCAATGTCCTGATATGAGGATAAAGGGGCCTTAGACCAGGATAGCTTCTCCCCTTCCTGTGGAGGAAAAGCTCGTACTTCTGCAGGCGCTGTCAGCCTGGCCTGACCGACCATGGGCAGCTGACTGTCCTTTAACTACTCCAGGACTGCTGTCCAGTGGACACAGGCCAGCGCCAGTTGTGTATGTGAGCTCTCGAGAACCATCACATGACTTCTTTTCCCATTTCTGCAATCCATGCCAGTCACAGTGAGGCGGGACCGCACAGAGAAGTGACTCGTCTGCCCAGAAATGTTCTGAGCAGAGTTTTGCCAGAAGAGCTGCCGGTAAAGTGAAAATACAGCCGGAGCAGGGTCTATCTCTGCATCTCTTGCAGAGATTTAGTTGGTTGTTAAATCTGAAATAACATTATAGCTCTGCTTTACTTCTGGCCCTCAGCTCAGCCTCGCCAATGCCAGATGAGGTTTCATTTCACTTCTGTTTCCAGCTAGTTTCACTTTCTGGCTCTCAGTTAGCCTGTGTTGGGTGACGCATTGCAAGGGAGGGGTGGACGCAGAGAAAAGCTGTTTTCATTCACGTAAGATTTTTAAAATGTTCTTGTGGAAAATGTCAAAGGAACTTCTAAGGCCTGACTGCGGCAGCAGCCCTGACTTTCCACCCAAGCAGGTGGGACATTCATGAAACTTGAATTGCAAGTCAGGTGATATTTGTGTTTTTAATTTAAGCCCCAGCTCCTGGAATCAGGTGATTCCATGAGACTTCCACAAACCAGTATGTTTCCAGCCCTCACTCAGTGAGGGAATCCTAAAGGCTCAAAGCCAGGAGAAGGATAAAAAGCACCCAGTGTTAATTATTATTGGAGATATCACTATTTTGAAGCCGGTCCTGTGATTTCTTAAGTCCTGACCCTGACGATTGAACGCCGGGGGCCAGCTGTGAGGCACAGGGGTCCCTCAAGCAAAGTTGCTCCGTTGATCTGAGGAGAGGTGTGGCTCTGGACTCTGCATTTCATTGTCATGTTTCTCCACTGTTGTGTTTCTAGCTGAACGGATGTTTTGGAACCTCATGCCCTTCACAACCAGAGACTTCTCCATCCGCTCGCTGGCTGACCGCCTGGGCGACCTCAATTATCTCATCTACGTGTTTCCTGATCGGCCCAAGGACGAGGTCTTCTCCAAGTACTACACGCCAGTTCTCTGTGAGTCTGCCCTACGCAGCACAGTGCCCTATGCACTGCACTCTCCTTGCTCTCCGGCACACGCACACTCAGGCTCTGGAGTTGAGGGAGATGGCGCCATTAGTGTAAACCATTGGTGGTTCCTTTCAGTGGTGTTGGCCTTCTGGTGCAGACCCAGACAATGAACAATGACCAGCTCTCCGGCTAGCTGGAGTCCTCATGCCAATGGGCTGCTAGCCCAGGTGCCACGGTCAGTTTGGTGCATCTAGAACACAGGTGTCAAAGGTAAGGCCCGCGGGCCGGATCCGGCCCGCCAAGGGCTCTTATCTGGCCCGCAGAGCCCTGCACAGCTCTCCCACGCCAAAAGTGTCAGGCACAGGTAAAGTGCCTGCAATTTTATTTTGTCAGCTGAGGGTGCTCCTCCGCTATAGAAATACATTGGAGGTGTGCCCTCTGGTGGCAAAAAGTAAAAACTGCAGGCGCCTTTACCAGCAGCTTGCAGATTCCGGGGGCTGTGAGCAGTGGTTTTTTCAGCGGGGTGGGGCGTGGGGGGTTCCCTAGCTGGGCACCTTACTTTGAGGCTGGGTACCTAGCAGGGCAAAAATTTTGTTGATACCTGGTCAGGGCCTTTTAAAATCTGCCACCCTGCACACCCAGGCAGTGGCCCTGGCCGGGGAATGGCCTGGCCAGAGAACTGACTCCAGGGGTTGGATTGAGCCCCTTTGAGCCCGGTAAGTGGGAGAGAGGGGGCTGGGGAGCCGGCTCCACGGGGCTGGGGGGCTGGGGAAGGGGTTAGGGAACTGGCACAGGAACAGGGAAGGGAACGGGCAGTGCAGCAAAAGGGAAGAGGTTGGGGAGCCCGTGCAGCAAAGGGGAGCCCGCAGGGCAGGGGAAAGGGAAGGTGTCAGAGAACCTGCGGGTTTGGAGAAGGGAAAGAGGAGCCCACGCTGCCCCAAGTGCAGCAGGGGAAGAGATCAGGGACCCCAGGTGGTACTGTGCTGGTAAGGGGTCAGGAAGTCTACCTGGACATACCTCGGCCCCCGGATGGTCCTGACTTCCAGTGTGGCCCCCGACACTGAATGAGTCTGACACCCCTGATCTAGAACAGGGGTTCTCAACCTTTTCAGGGTTGCGACAGAGCTGGGAACCTTCCCAGTTGTGTGCAACGCACCAGCCCCCCATGTCTTAGCTCCACCTCCCCCCTTAGCCCCACATCTCCTCCCCACCCCTCAGCAGCCCTGCATCCTACCCCTGCACCCCACGTATCCTTCCCCCAGTCTGACCCCGCGTCTCTCCCCTTCCCCCAGTCTGACCCCGCGTCTCTCCCCTTCTCTCCAGCCCCACCCCGCGTCTCTCCTCCCCGCCCCACCCCGCGTTAACAGAAGCAGGCTGCATGTGTCACAGCCCATGCTTCCCTCCTGTGGCAGCTCAGCAGGGGACGGGGCAGGCTTAGCTCAGGGTTTGTGTTGTCACACAGTGGTTGAGAACCACTGATCTAGAACATCCCCGGCATCTCCCTGTCTTCTCTCTCTCACCCTGTATATAGCTAAAGCCGTGGATGGATACGTGAAGCCGCAGATCAAACAAGTGGTGCCAGAGTAAGTCCATCTATGACCCGAGCCCGCCTGTGCCTCACACGTCTGTCTGTGTGCCCATGTGTGTGTCTGTGCTCCATGTCCGTCCATGTGCCGTGCTGGCCTGTCCTCTGCTTGTCTCTCCCTCTGCCCCAATGTTAACCCCACTCACTGAGAAAATGCTGGATACTGGCCCAGCCCCAAGAATCTCTTCCACAGTCTGGGGCCTGGACCTCTGGGCAGCAGGGGTAGGAAGTCGCTAGCCCTAGTAGCTAATTCAGGGGCATAGCAGGTGGTGAGTGCTCCGTGTGGTACTGGGAGGATTTAAAATACCCCAGAGAATCAACCAGTCCATGGTGGTCTTTTCTGGCACTTGGAGGGCCAAGTATGATCTGTATAGATGAGTCTGGCTCTGCTTGTGGCTGTAGCCCAGCACCTGCTGGTCTGGCTTCTGCAGCCTGTCGGGGAGCGTGTAAAACATCATGGGCACAGCCACGGGCATGCCTTGTTCCTCCTACCCAGCATCAACCCAGGAACTGGGCCCACCTGAAATTCCCCAGGCTCCCATCGTGATAAGCAGCCCTAAGCCCCGGGGCTGAGCTGCTGGGACACGAGCTGCCATTGACTGGGGCCCATCTGCAGCCTGCCCTGCACCAAGATGCTGGGTCCCTACTTGTTCCCATGCTCCTCTCCCCTTGGCCCTGATGTCCCCAGCCCAGCTGATGCTCCGGCCCCTCGTTTGTTCCAGGTTTGCTAGCGCATCCGGGGATCCCACCAACGCGGGGGCCACCTACATGGATCAGGCACCGTCGCCCGCCGTCTGCTCCCAGACTCATTACAACGTCTACACACAGAAGTAGGTGCTGCACCTTCCCCAGCCTAGCCAGCAGTCCTGGGCCAAGGGGGCTCCCCCATGTCTGGAATGTGTGTGAGTGGGTGGGTGCCATTTAGCTGGAGCACACAGCTTTTGGCCCCCTGGCATGGCTGGGCTGCCTCCCCCAGGCTCTCCCTGTCTCTCTCTCTCAGCCCTGACTCCGTGCTGGATACCGAAGGTGATTTCGATCTGGACGATACGATGGACGTCGCGCGACACGTCGAGGAACTTCTCCGGCGGCCGATGGACAGTCAGTGGATCCCCCACACCCAGTCGTGACCTCATGCCGTGGTGCGGCCCCCACCCAGCGGCTGTGTCCTTGGGCGATGACGTGGGGACGTGCCCTATTGAGATCAACCCCGCGTTAATGTCTGTGTGCGTGGGCCCATGGGGGGAGGCGCTCATCCGCAGGCTTTGCTCTGCGCCAGCTGCAGAGTGCAGGCTGCGCTTGGCTCGTTGGTGTTTACCCCTGTACTGAAGGCAGCAGGTGTGTTGTGTGGTTCCCTGTATGTTCCTTTCAGAGGCTGCCTTCGCCTTCCCGCTTCTGCAGATCTGCTCCTGTGCATCAGCATGCCCAGGAGCCCCACCATGTGTTCCCAGTACCCACTGCCCAGCTGGGACCTCCCGGCCCTTGGACCCCAGAGCCACGCAGCAGGCGGGGGCGGGTCATTCATTTGTGGTAATTGTTACACCAGGACTTTCATGTTCATGTGCTTTCCTTTTGTTACTAGTTGCCCTGGCCCGGGAGGGGCAGGGGCAGTGTGTGTGTGCGGGGGGGATTTGGTGTACACGTTGACCTGTCCTGGAAGGGTGTCAGCTGCCTGGGCTCAGCCCACACAGCCTGCACCCAGAAAGTGGCTTTCTGGGACAGTGTCTGGCTAAGGGACTGGGGTCTGTTCTCTGGCCATGGGGCCGTGTCTGCTGTCAGTGTTAGATCAGCGGGTGGGAGGCTGCCTTCCCTCCACCTGAGAGGTTCACACAGTGCAAGGGGGAGGGCGGGATTCAGAACAGACACGGCTGCTGGCTGTGCAGGAGGAATAAGATTCCCAGCTGGGGTCAGCAAGAGGTGCATCTCAGGTGGTCGTCCCCGCCCCGGCTACCCTCCCTCCCTGCCCTTCAAGGTTATTTTTCTACCGCTGAGTAAATAAAGCACAGACTATTTTTGTAACACAAAGTTCTGGCTTCGGTGTCTCTGTGGGAGGGTCAGCTTTGGGCTCAGCAGCCAGCCAGCAGGTTTGGGGAAGGGTCAGGCAGGTCCCCTGGGGCTGTTCCTGGGCTCAGACAGTAGGTGTTTGAGCCCAGGGCTGAGCTGCCCACAGCTTGTGTGGAAGGATGGACGTCCTGGGAGGAGCCGCTTTGAGGACGATGCTGCGTTTGCCGGCTGGGTTCAGTGGCCAGTCTCTGTGGGGGAAACTGTGGGGAGAAGAGGGAAGTTGTGACTTTCCTCCCCTGCTTTCCAGAGGACTCATGGCAGCCCCCAGACGATCAACTGGCTGGGCTGGCCCCATGTGGCTGGAGGCAACTGGCGCTGAACGTGGCTCCCCTCCACTGTTGCCATGTGTGCTGCATGCGAAGTGAGCCGTGCTGCTGCCTGTCCTGAGCCCCGTCTGCCCACCCCAGCACGAGCATGGATAGTGGCACCCTGCTCATCGCCTGAGGGGAAGATGCTGTGGTCCTTCCAAGGACATGCCCCAGTGCATCCTCCTGGGCTGTGGCAGGCAGGAAAGATACCCGCTGGGCACCAGCCATTGGGGAAGCTCCGTACGGGCCAGGATCCAGAGCAGACACCATTGGAAGCAGTGCTGCATCTCCCAATGTGAGCCTGGGATAAGCAGTCCCAGTGCAAAGCGTGTCTGCACCAGTTGCTGAAATCTTGAGCCCTGAACGCAGGAGGGCACGGGGAAGGAGACAGAGGGGGAAGCTGTATGTGACTGGTCTGTCCGTAAACCTGCTCAGAGGTGGCACTTGGTGTGTGACTTCACTTAGCTGCAAGGCGGGCACATGGCCTTTCATGTGAGGAACTCCCCAGCCTCCTGCTGCGCCAGGCTGCATGCCCATACAGGAAGGAGATCTGGCTACCCCTGGCTCCCTGAGGCAGGAGCCTTGCCCAGTAGGTGGCACCTGCAGATACTGCTAATGTTTTCCTGAAAAAAACTAAATCTGAATTACACCACTGAAAGAGAGAAAAGGAAAATTCTCTCTCCATGGCCCTGGTATGGTGGGGGTGAGCTCTCTTCTTTTTAGAACTAGAATTGAATTTCATTGAGATGTAGGGAAAGTGTTGCCGGGGGAGGGGGGGGGGCAGAATGCAAGTTCCCTATCTCTTTTTTTTATAGAAAGGAAGAGAATGGAAATAAAAAGAATCTCTCTTTAAACCCATCCCAGTAATACTTTGTGATCATTTTTCTTTAAATCCAAACCAGAACCTGTTGTATGTGGAAAAAACAAGGAGGCCTGTGGCACTTTTAAAGACTAATAAATTTATTTATCACATGAGCTTTTGTGGGAGAAGATCCCACTGATTTGAAATGCCTGTTTTCAGTGTTATGCTCTGATCCAGATGAGTACTGGGCACTAATAAAGTCTTGGCGACTCTTCTGGGGCTGCAAATCATGTGGCTTTTTGTTTATCATAAAGTCCCCTTGCAGGATGGGAGCTCTTTGTGTTAGCACCAAGCACATCGCCTGATCCTCTTTCCCTCACACCTAATACTGAGAGGTGAGAGCTCTGCATGGGGCGCCTTGGTTCTGGTGTTTGGGGTGGAGGGGGGAGCTGCTGAGTGGGGCAGAAAAGTGGGTTCCAGGAGGAAGGGTTGGGGGCATCGCCTGCAGACACTGCCTTTGGTCTCGCCTGAATTGCAGAGGTGGTGCCCAGAGCCCTGGATCAGGAGGCTGCTATTAGCTCTGCTGGTGACCCTCATTCCCACGCTACCCCAGCCCTGCCCCCCAGTTCTGCCATAGCCCTCACTCCCCACCCGGGGCCCCCTGCTATCCCGGCCCTGCCCCCAATTCCGCTGGTGCCGCTCACTCCCGACTTGCAGCCCCGCCCCCGGGGGCCGCAGCAAGATACACCACCGGGATGTGGGGGGAATTTAATGGGCATCTGGCCCTTTAAGAGCCGCGGCTGCTGCCGTCCCTTTAATTCTCCGTCACGTCAGCTGGGGAAAGAATATCCGGGGGGGGGGCGGAGACAGAGGCGCTCGGTGGGAGGGGCTTGTGAGGTTCGAGGGGCTTCGGGCGGGGGACCCGGGGAGTATTGCGGGCCACTGATATATTGGGGCCCTGGCTGGAGGTGGGGCAGACGGGGGGGCACTGGGGAGCCCGGGAAGTATTGGGGACCCGGGGGCACACTGGGGTGTTGGGGGGCTATGTGGGGAGGGTATGTGTGGGCTACTGGGGCCATTGGGTGGGAGGCCCAGAGGAGGTACTGGCGGCCCGGCTGAATGTTGGGAATCTGGGGGCCGCTGGGGTGGGGGATCCGGGTGAGGGGTACTGGGAACAGTATGGTGGGGGACCCGGATTGGGGGTCATTGGAGACCCGTGGCTCTCTGTGCCAGTGACCCCCCCCCCTTTTCCCCACAGCGTTGCCACAATGTTCCTGGCTGGGCTGCTGGCCACGCTTCTGGCTCTGGCCCTGCTGCTCTGGGTGTGGCACTGTCACTCGGGGCGCACCGGACCCTGGGGCGCTGGAGGGGGACTAGAGTGGCCCTGCTGGCTCGTTCTCCGGCACTGGCTGGTGCTACAGGTGCTGGGCCGGGCCATGGGCCGGCAGCGCCAGCACCTGGAGCAGGGCTGCAAGGACGTGTGGCAGAGCCAGGAGTGCTTCCTGCGGCGCCGGCTGGAAGGAACCGGGGTGCCAGAGCCAGGTACCTGGACCAGGGTGTCGTGCCCTGCAGGCGAGCAGGGCCCAGTGCTGGACAGGGAGGTGATGCACTAGCCTGGCACCATGTGCTGAGCACAAGGGCAGCTCCAGAGCCAGGCCAGGGGGCACATGGGGCAGGGTGGTGGGGCTCAGCCTGACCCTTGCTCATTCTCCCTGCAGACTTGGACACATTCCGGAAGTGTCGCCCGCTGGCCCTGCACAGCTCGGATGGGAGCAACAGTCCAGCCCAGCACTTGGGGCCCTGGGCCCTGCTCTTCAGTGGCTGCTCCACGGACCCAGCCCTGCAGGTAGTGTGCGGGGAGCCAGGGTAGGTCCTGCAGATCAGGTATCCCCCCCAATCTGGGGGGGGCAGAATAATGCACCTCATCTTTAGCCCCTGGCTCGCCTGCCCCATCATGTGTTCTGTAGCACTGCATGCGCTGCCATGTCTGGAGCCGTGGCCTTGCTGCACCAGCCTGGGGCCGAGCCCAGGGGGGCTGGGGTGGAGCCAGGTCTGGAGCATGGGGCAGGGGGCGGTCTGCCACCCATGTGGGTAATGAGAGACAAGTCAGAACAAAGTATGTGGGTGGGAGGGTCCTAGCCTGGGTTGTTACCCATCCCCTCAGTGGGGATCTCAGGATGGCACCTGGGAGTGGATGGTGAGGATTTCAGGCTAGTACCATGCGGGAATAGACCAGTTGGTGTCTGGCTGCCCCAGATCTGTCTCCCCATCTGTCTCTCTCCCTGCCCAGGGCTCCATGCTGTGCCTGGATGTCCTTAGCAGAGCCCACTCGGAGGCCCTGAGCCCGCGGGGCACTGCCAATTTCTCCTGGGCCCCAGGCCGCTCCCTGCCTGCTATAACCTGGCCGCTGACAACTCTGTGCTGCACCCCGGTGGAGGCGGGCACAGCACCCTCGCGAGCCACAGCACTCTACGTGCAGCTGCTGTTTGCCTTGCGGCAGCGAGCACTACGGGTCCTGGAGGCTGGTCTGTTCTCGGAGCTGTACGACGCCCTGGGCCTCCTACGCACAAACTGGGAGGGTCTGGCACAGGACCTGGCCTCGGGGAGCCTCGATACCCAGCTGGAGCTGCCTGTGAGGACCCGGCACCGTTTGGACACGCTGCTGGCTCCTGATGCGGCTCGGGCGGCAGAGTTGAGGGCGGAGTGCACCAGGGGCTGGGACGGCATTGCCCGGCGCCTGTGGCCGCAGCTCCGGGTGGTGGTGGCAGCACAGCCGAGCAGTGAGCAACTCTACAAAGACGTCTTGCAGGCGGCCGAGTGCCAGGGCCTCCCCTTCTACTCCCCCTTCTATGGGACTGCAGGAGGTAAAAGGGTTTCCAGAGTCCAGTCAGCACCACATGCAGACGGGTGTCCCATGAGCACTGCCTAGTGTCTGCATCTCAGGAGACATGGTGACCCATGGCCCCAGGGCCAGCCCAAGGGTTTTGGGGGCCCTAGGTGAACTATGACTTTGGTGCCCCCATCCCCCTCATTCAATGTAGAGAAAAATGATAACATATTAATATGTATTTTTAAATAGAGAAAAAAATTCACTTCTGTCTAATTTGGCGGTACTTAAAACATGACGCTCTAGACAGCCATCTAGTTCATGGGTCGGGCTGGCCCTGGTCCCATGGAGCATGGCAGGGTGGGTGGGAGGTGCTGCCCTTTGCATAGGTTGGGAGAGCTCCACCTGCAGCTGGGAGTGCTGGAGGGGCTGGGTCCCAGCACTGCCTATTGAGGTTGTGACCCTTGGCTCTAAGGTGTTGCTGAGTGGGTGTTTCCAGCCCACTCACTCCCCCCTTCCAAGGCGTCAGCAGCTCCATGCTGGCCCCAGGGTGTTGTGAGTCTGGCCATGGGGACTGATGGGCTTGGGGGGAAGGTGCAAGCGCTGCCTCTGCTAACCCTGGCATCTCCCACCAGCTCTGCTCGGGGTGAACCTGTGGCCGGAGCAGCCTGATGCCCACTACCTGCTGTGCCCAGGCTGGACCTTCTGCGAGTTCCTGCCAGCAGGGCAGGGCAGCCAGGGGCCCCCGGAGACCCTCCTGCTAGCAGATGTGTGCCAGGGCCACGAGTACGAGCTGGTGCTGACGGCCCAGGCTGGACTGGACAGGTGCCCCCTTCCCTGCCTCCTGTATGCTTTCTGCCCCATAGCGTCTGCCACCTGCCCCCACCTGTATGCCCTGTGCTCCTCCACAGCATCTGTCTCCTGCCCACCTGTTTGCCTCATGACATCTGCATCCCACATTCTGTGCCCCAGGGTGTCTGCATCCCAGGGCATCGGTTTCCTGCTGTCCATGGGATGGGCAAGCAGGGGATGGGGATACGGCCATGGCTCATGTTCCCTCTCCCCTCCTTTGTCTGATAGGTGCTGTGTTGGAGAGGTGCTGAAGGTGGCCGGATTCTACAACCAGTGCCCCATGGTGGAGCCCATGCGCAGGTGGGGAGAATCACCCCCCACACACACACGCTGCTGGCTCCCCACACGCTCGGCTGCTCTTTAGGGATGCTGGGGACTGGATGGATGCTGCCCTGCAGGGCAGTTTGCAGCGAGGCTGAAGTGGGGGGATGCAGGGGGCTCCCCTCCCTGTTGCTCTAAGTCTCCCCAGTTCCCACACCCACCCCCTGCCCTTGGCTCCCCAGGCTGAGCCAGACCCTGAGCGTGCGTGGGGAAGGCATCCCCGAGGATGGCTTCTACCGGAGCCTGCGCCGTGCAGTGGCCCTATGGCCGGGAGCCCGACTGGTTGATTACGTCTGCGCGGAGAGCAGCCTCCTGGGTAAGTGCCTCTCCTGGGCTGGGCCATGTGGGGCAGAGCCCTTCAGGTGACTCAGGGCTCCTGGTTCAAGGCAGCTTGCCCCCCGCCACCACTGCTCTGCCTCTGCAGCTGTTGCTCCCTTCCATGCCTTGGGTCCATCTGGCCTGCTCAGTCCTGAACTGGGTTCCTGGTGCTGAGGCTGGTTGTGTAGCTGGTGAGATGGGTGGGTAGGAAGGGGCCAAACAGTCCAGGACTCTGGCCAGTGCTGGCCTTGGTGCTGTGGAATGGCTTGGCTGGGCCAGAGGAAACCCACTGGCTCCTCTCAGCTGCCACTTACTCTCCACGCCCTTCTGAGCCAAGGGGGCAGCTGTGCTGGGGCAGCCCCACCCAGCTTGGGGACAAGATGGCACCACATGCTCTGCACTCATCTGGAACGATGGGCCTGTGCCAATAGGCAGCCAGCTGGCCTGGGGATTGTCTGGGCTCCTGCCCTTCCACTGGTGGTTCTGTACCAGGATTTCTGCACTCCCCACCCAAGTCCCTGCTCTCCTAGCATGGATGAGGCTCAAAGCAGGCCTGAGTCCCTTGGCCTCAGAGATGCTGTCAGTCCAGCCCTTCCAGATGGGACGGGTGGTGGTGGTGTTAATGTGGGTCTGTGTTGCTTCCCAGGTGCCTCCTCTGGGGCCTGTGCCCCCCATTACCAGGTGTTCATGGAGCTGCAGGGCCTCCGGGACCTGTCAGAGGGGCAGCGCTATAAGGTGAGCAGCCTGGGAAGAGGAGAGTGGGCAAGAGCTCACTTGTGCCTCCCCATCCCTGCTTGCCCCAGTCCCAGCGGGGAGGAGAGGTAGCCCTTCCCCTTCCAGATGGCATGAGGGAGTGATCCTGTCTGCTCAGGGCCACCCCAGCTCTGCCCCAAACCCTGCCCCACCTATGTGGGTATGGCTGGGTTTGGCCATGAGGGGGCAGCATTGGGTCAGGTGCTCAGGTCAGTGGCTGCTCAGTCCTGTCCTGCGGGAGCCCTCCCCTGTCCCTCTTTCTGTGTTCTTGAGGTGCCGTACCAGGGCACACAGCAATGCCGGGGGCAGAGAGGGGCCCAGCCATCCTAGTAGCGCATTGGGACACTCTGTGCAGCAGCAGAACCAGAGGCTCAGCTGGTGGAACTCCTCACCACAAGGTTTGGTAGTGGCTGGGAGCCCAGCTGGACTCCAAGAGGGTCTGGGCGTTGGCAGGGTAACATCGCCCTGCAGGTGCCAAGAAGAGGAGGAAAGGGGCCGGGGAGGTTGCCACACCTACGAGCAGTGCTCAGAACGGGCTGTCTTGGCACTCCAAGGCATGGGGCTGGGGCTGGCAGCTGTGGGGAGAGGAGCCTGGGTGGGCCGGGCCCCACTGATCCAGACTGGCCACCTGTCCCCAAGACTCCTCTCCCAGAGCCTAAACGCTTTACCTGCCTGTGGTTTAGGATCCCCCTCCCTCTCTCTGCAGCTTGATCAGTGTCTCCAGGAGGATTTTCCTGTCTACAAATCCTTCCGCTTCAAGGGCAGCATCGGGCAGGTGCAGCTGCACCTGGTGGCGGTGGGGGCCTTCCTGGAGCTGCGGGACACCGTGGACTTCCCAGCCCCCATGGCCCGAGTGCTGAGGGATACAAATCCGTTGCACTTCATCCAGAGCAAAGTCATCTCCTGAGGTTGGCATGGCGTCCAGCCAGCCCCACGGCACTGTCATCTTACACTCAGGCTCTTTGCTGCTGCTGCTTCTGCTCACAGTGGGGCAGGGAGGGTCCCTCGTGTAGGGAACCAGGCTGTGGGGCATGAGAGGTCATGGTGCCTGTGTCTAGGGTGGAGCAGCTCCTTGCCTGGTGTCACACTGCTCCACAGGCAGCAGCCGCATGGGGAGTTTGGCTGGGAAGGGTGAAAGGGGGCTGTGTCCTTTACCCCATGGCATTTCATGGTGCTACAGTGAGCAGGGTTGCCCCATGGGGTGCTATACCCTCCTTGGCCTTCCAGTCACAGAGCATGCTTAGGGGAACAGAAGGCCCCTGCCTGCAGCACAAGGCATGGGGGCAGAATTGAGAAGTTGCTCCATCCTGTCCCGAGAGGGTGCAGGGCACAGTCAGGGCAGCAGTGTTCGGGGCTGGAACACCTGGGGCTGGCTGCAGGGGTGGCCGTGTTGGGCAGCAGCTTGCCCACCAGGTGGCGCCAACATCAAGTTCACCTTCCAGATGGGTCATGCCAGGCAGAGTCCCAGCTGATTGGTGGGGGTGTCAGGGAAGAGGAGACCCATGCTGCACTGCTCCCTGTGTGTCCCTGCCCTGTGCGGGGAGAGGGGAGGGAAGTGGGGGCTCCAGTGGAGGAGGCTGGCCTGGGGCTGGGTTTTTAAGAGGATAAAGGTGGGATAGGCAGCCACTGCTGGTGGCCCTTGCCTCCCCATCCCATAGCTTGTGCTGCTGGCAGCAAGGCCGGGCTGGGCTGGTCTCCCCATTGCAAAGCATGGAGCTACGGCTCAGAGAGACCCCAGGCATCTAGGACAGAGCCAGGAACTGACCCCAGTGCACTGTCCTCACAAATTCCACTGAGATTTCTCCTGCTGCCTCCCACCTCGTGCACCAGCCCCTGCTGAGGCGGTCGCTGGCTGGAGAGGGATTAGTGAGGAAGGACAGAGAGCTGCCCCTGCTGCTGGAGACGCCTTGTCCTTGGCTTTGTTACTGTGGGTGTTCCTGACACATTTCTCACCAGCTGTCCTGCTTGTGCCTTTTGTGTTCTGCTCCTGCCTGTGCTGCACCCCTGGAATTCAGCCACTGCAGGGAGGTGACCGCTGCAGAAGTGGGGAGGGCACATTACAGCAGCAGCCCTGCTCTTCCAGGGTGGAAGAACCTATGCTAGTGCCGGCACAGTGTCAACGGGCCCTTTGGTTCATGGGTCCAAACTGACAGCCTGTGTGTCCGGAGAACCCAGTCACTCTGCTCCTTGGGGATGCACAGAGACAGTTGGCGCTGCAAATCCATAGCAATGTCAGGCCTGGCGCTCACTAACCTGGCCCCTGGTTTTCAGCTCCCGGCTAAGGTGTCTAGGGTTGTGCCGGGTTGGATCTGCCAGAAAAGAAGCCCTTCCCTTGTGTGCCTGTGTCTACCCTTTGCAAGGCAGGGCTTGTGCCAGCGGGGGAGGCTGAGTTTGCCGGTGGCCTTTATGCTGCATCCAACGTGTGCCCTCATTTATGAACCCATGAGTTGGGGGAGGGATGCTGCATTTGATGTTTAAAACAGCCAAATAAAGGAGGATTTTATCTCTGTGGCTATCATTGAATAACAGCCGTGTGCTGTGAGTGGGTTTTTTAAATCCCCATTAAGAGATTTCTCGATTGAAGCCGGCTTTCGGCTTGATTAAAGAGTTCCCCTTGTTGTTTCCCTTGTCGCCATTAGGAAGTCAGGCCACCCCATGAATATTTAACCAATTCCGCAGCTGTCTGGGGAACTCTGGGGGCTGCCTGGCTGTTGAGCCTTTGAGAGACAAACACAGCAGGCACAGGAGCCAGCTCTTCCCAACAGCTTTTCAAGGTTTTATTTGGAGGGCAACTGCATTGTAATGTTGTGGAAGCCTGCTGGGCAGACAGCTGTTCTGGACAAGGAGCGGGCAGAGCCAGTGGTAGAAGGCATTGCCCTGAGAAGACACAAAAAGCTGCCCCTGTTGTGCTTCCTTCAGTGTGTCCTGAACATTGGGCCCCTCTGTGCAAAGTGCGTGGGGCATGGGGCTGTTTGAAGACCCCTGCCCAGATTTTGGAGAGCAGCTCCATACAACAGCCCATCAGGAACTGGTGTGCGCAGAGAACTGGCTTGCCATGAGGCAGATGGACAGCTGCACTGTGTCAAAACAGCTGTGGGCCAGGGCTTTCCTCCTGTGGCCTCCATTTAACTCCATCTTCTGCAACCCTCCCTCAGGGCAGCAGGCCTCCCACCCTCTCCTGCTGCGCCCTGGTGCTGAGCAGTGCTCTGCCAGGCTCAGAGTACACCAAGCCTGCTCCCTTGCCAAACTATTTGCTGTCCCAGGGCCCCTTCCTGCTCCCTTCAGAGGGACAGGCACTGACTGCACAGGAACCCAAGTGTTGTCACTCCTCACTGGGCTGGAGCAATTCCTGTCTGGTCAGCAGCAGGCTTCTGGTGGAGCAGCTGGAAGCCAAGGAGGGTGCTTCAGGGGCCTTGCCTTGGTTGCCTTGTTCCTCATATTTCCTGCCAGGGGAACAGCAACAGTGGACATAAGGGAGAGCCCATGAGATCTGTGTGACACATGCATGTGTATCCATACGTTTGGATGCACACATGAAATGTGTGCACGCAGCCTTTCCATGGTCGCACTGACCTGTTCCCCATCCCGTTCTCCTGGTCATAGCCTTTTCCAGAGGGGTAGCCCTATTAGTCTGTATACAGCAAACACAGTGAGTAGCTAGCACTTGCCGTCCGCATTGTAATGTTTCTCACCCATCCTTGCAAGTGTATATATCCTCCTAACTAGTTTCCACTTCATGCATCTGACGAAGTGGGTTGCAGCTCACAAAAGCTAATGCCCGAAGAAATTTCTTAGTCTTTAAGGTGCCCCAGGACTCTTGCTGCCTTGGCCTGAAGCTCTGTGCTGGTGCAGCAGGCACTTCGCAGTAGTGCTGTCTCTGGGGCCCTGCCCTGGCCATCTTCAAGCTGCAGCCTGCAAGCTTCTTGCTTTAGTTTTGTTCTCTTCTGCTGCCATGTCCACGGGGAAGCCAGCAGGGGTTTAGATTCTGGGTTATTCACTGGCTATCAGAGCTCTGGGCCTCACACACTCGGGGGCAGGGGCCTTTCCTGCCTGCAGTTTGGTGCTTCCTCCTTTGTTTTGCTGGCCTCCTGCACTGGTGGGAATGGATGTGGGTTCTGTCCTGCACCACTGGCTGAATTCATTTCCACCTGTGAGCACCTCTGTGTGCTGCAAACTGCAGCCCATTAGCCCAGCTCTCCTGGCTGTGCGGCCAATAAGACAGCCCTGCACCGACATAATGATCGCATTAGGCATCCCACTATGGGGTCCACCACCATCGAGTCGATGGAGAAGCATGGATACCACATGCCTCGTGCTGGGCTGCTCAGAGCGCTCACGTGGGGAGATTAGCTGGGGCTGCAGCTTTGAACGCTTCAGCCCAGTGACCTGAATTAACAGGCGATCTGCAGCCTGCCTGAGCCATCCCCTACCCAGCTGAGGTTTGGCCCCATGGCACTGGGCGCTGCCCTCACGCTGGCCAAGATTTGGCCCCATCACACCAGGCTCTGCCCAGGGCCCTGCTGAGATTCAGCCTCCTGGTGCTGAGTGCTGCCCAGACCCCAACCAATATTCAGCCCCTTGAGGCCAGGCTCTGGCCACGTAACCAGTGATGGACCCTGCCAGCAGATGGTCACTCACAATCTGTATCCAACAAAGCTCACATCACTGGATGTGAACAAGATGGGGCAGCAGGAGCCATTATCACTGTTTAGAGAGGGAAGGTATGTGCTGCACAGCCCAGCCACATGCCCCCCAACTCCTGCCCCCCATGCAGGCGGGGGAGTTCAGTCAGGGGGCAGGTGAGGTGAGGACTGGGATTCTTGTTGGGGTCGGTGTGGGGCTGAATTGGGAGGCTGATGGGAGAACGTTCAATGGGGTTGTGTGGAGTAGGGTAGGAAGAGGCAGTTTGTTCTGCTGAGGGGGTGAGGTGGGGGCCAATGGGGATTGGATGTAGGGAGCAGGGGGATGGGAGGTGTGGGATGCAGGAGGAGATGTGTGGGGTGCAAGGGGTGCAGGGGGTGGGGGAGGGGATGTGTGAGGCGGAGGTGGGGATGTGTGGGGTGCAGGGGGTGGGGGAGGGGATGTGTGGGGCGCAGAGATCTGATTAGCTATGGGGAGCGCAGGGGGGGAGCATATGGACGAGGACGTGGGGGGCGGGCTGTGGAGGTGCAGAGGGGGCCGGCAGCACCGCAGTGTCAGGCTCGGAGCTGCTCGGGGCCGGGCTCAGCTGGGGGCCGCCCCGAGCCCGCCCCCGGCCCCTCCCCGGCCAGCCCAGCCCAGCTCTCCTCTCCCGGCGGAGCCGCGCGGGGCTGCGGGACGCTCGGGGCGGCGGAGCCGGGCCGGGTGCCCCGAGCCGGGGATGGCGGACGAGCTCCGGGGCGGGGGGAGCCCGGGCTCCGCGTCCGGCTCCGGCAGCAGCCGCGAGAACTCGGTGGAGCGGAGCCCGGTGCCCGCCGCGCCCCGCGTCAGCATCATGAAGGTGAGACCGGCCCGGCCCTGCTGCCCCCTAACCATCCCCCGACCAGGACCCACTTCGCTGCTCCTTGGATCCCCAGGTGCCCCCCCACCCCGGTTCCCTGCTACCCCCGCTAGGACTTGTCTCCCCCGGCTGGTGGAGCCCCTGGGTCCCATCACCTACCCGTGCCTTGCCCCCCTCTTCTATCATCTTTTCCCTACCTGCTTTGGACCTTGGGGAGGACCCTCATCATCTCCTCCCCAGCCTGGCCAGGACTCGCGTTGTCCCCACCCAGCCGGGATCCCCAACACCTCCTGCACCCCCTTCTACCCTGGGCACTGGCATCCACTCAGCCCACACCTGCCTGGCCAGGCCCCCTGTCAGCGTCCTCCCTGTCTAGCTGGGATCCTCCGCACCTGGGAACCCCCCCTTCCTGTGGGGATCCCTGGCCTCGGGCCCCCAAGGAGAGCCAAACACCCAATGCGTGGCTGGGATTGCCCCCACCCCATCTTCTCCCCCTCCTTGGCCTTCCTTAGGGTTAGCCACTGGGACCTCTGAGCTGACAGCTTCCTGCCCCACTCCCACCCCACCCCCTGCCAAACCGGGGTGGTTCTGCCTCCAGCCCTTCATAAGTGGCTCCGTCATTCCAGCCAAAGGGGGGAGCTGAGTGGGGTACATCCCCTGCCCTAGGCTCTGGCATTGGTGGGGTGGGGGCATGGGGACCCAGGGTCAAGGGGGTCTCCTGACTGAGAGGGGAGGTAGGTCTGTGTTACCTCATTTCATTTGCTGCCCTGAGCGCACAGATTGGGTTGGGAGGTATACAGCCTGGTCTCTAGGTGATGCTAAGTCATGGGGGGGCTTCCCAGGTGTTCCTAAAAAGCCTGGGGATGGGGACAGGGACCCTGCTTACTGGTTGCATAGCCTCTTGGAGGGGGGCTGGGGTCCCCCCCCAGTGTCCATGTGCCTTATTGGCTCCGGTTTGACCCCCACCTAGCTACGTCTGTGCTCCATCAGTGTGGGAGGGGTGCTTGTCCTGGTCTCAGGCCCCTGCCAAACTGGTGTGTTATGGCACTGGCTTGGCCTGGCAGCTGCTCGACCTACTGAGGTGTGTGAGGCCTGGTCATCGGGCTCAGACCCAGGGGTGGCTTGTGATGCTCTGGGGTTGGCTTTTGGCCCAGAACCAGTGCCAGGTTTGGCTGCTGTGTTGTAAACTCCTCAGGGCAGGGCCTGTTTCAGGGACACACCTCAAGCTGGCCATGCACATCTGTGGCCACAACTTAGCCAGCCCAGTCCCCATAGAGTCCATGGCATTGGTGCTGGGGTTAGGACAGCTCTGTTGAACGTGACGCTGGGGGCTGTTCGTGGAGAAGGGACCTTGCTTCTGAGTTCTGGGGGCTTCATCTTCTTTTCCTTGGTGGGTCCCTGTTTCCCGGTGGCAAGTGGAGGGGATGACTCTTGCCTAGATCTGACCATCCACCCTTGCAGGGAAAGCTTTTGTCTGGCAGGCAAGGGAGGGTCTGCAGGTGCCTCTGGCAAGGAGGTTCCCTGGGATGCGCTCAGACGGGTGGGTGGAAAGCCGCGTGTGTAGTTCTGAATGTGCCCCCCTGTGTTCCTGCGTCACCACGGCTTGTCCCTATAATAGGTTGCCTTTGTCCAAAGCCCGCCTCCTCCACTTCACAGCCTATTTTAAGATGAAATCTCTGCTGCACTATAATACTATGGGGGCGGGGGGGCAATCCCACACTGCAGGCACCTTCTCAAGGCTCTGTTCTCTGGTCCCTTGTTGCCTTGGAAAGGGAAGCGCTCATGTGCGAGCAGGGCAATCAAAGACCTGTTGTTCCCTTCATCTGGGCAGCGGCTCCTGACCCAGCTCTGTGGATGAAGCTGCCCTGGAGGCGATTTTCCTGCAGTGCCCCCAGCACAGACCAATGAAAGCTCTGCCCTCATTTTCTGCACTGGCAGCTGCTCACTGATCTGATTCCCAGGTTCCAGGGGGCCCAGCAGGGTTCTCGGAGGCCTAGACTGACCCCTGGACCGGCTCAGGGGCTGTAGGGAAGGGCCATTGTGATCATCTAGGCTGACTCTCCTGCACATCAGAGGCCACGGAGTCTTGCCCCCACTCCCGTCACAGACCCCAATCCCTAGCTGAGTCACTGGCCCCCGGGAGCCCGCTGAGACACTGCACTTTTTGTTGCTGTGTGTTCTTCTGGGCCTTGGGTCATGAAGAAGTTGTGCTCATGGTAGCTGCCATCGGCACCTGCCTGCCCGCATTTTGCTCATGCTTTTCCTGCTGGTGCCCATTCGGAGACAGATGCTGTGCCCAGGGTCCCAGAATTCCTTGCCCTCCTGCTGACAGCCACTGCAGCTCAGGCCTTAGTATGAAAGACCCAAAGCCAGCCTGGGCCTCAGTCTGCCCTGTGACTGCACAAGGGTTAGCTCTGGCACCAAGCTGGGCGCTGGAGCAACTAGGAGGGAACAGGGTGGCATGTGGGCTCCAGAAGGCAGCTATGGGTAGGACCACAGAGGAGCCTGCTTCCCAGGGACTGACAGGCCTGTTGCCATTTTCTTCTGTCATGAGGGTGGGGTGTCTCGGTGAGCATCTGGACTGGACAGTATCTTCAGGGCAATTTGTCACTGTCCTCAAATCCGACTCCTGGCTCTCTTGCTACACCCATGTGGCAGGTGGCTCGTGCATGTCTTGGAGGTTGTGGGGGGCCTTCTGAATGGATTGTACCCTTCTCTGGAAAGTCCTGGCTCCTCCAGGCTCCCACCATCCGTGACTGGTGGGGACTCGTTCTGCATGTGAGAGGAGCCAGCACTGGCCTTTCTCTGAGTCCCATCATGGATCGTCTTTGCCGAGGGAGCAGGCAGCAATGGTCTGGATGCAATCAGGGCGGAATTGGAGTCCGGAGTCAGGTGTGATTTGGTCCATGATGGCCACTCAATCTCTTTCTGTCTCTGTGATGCTTCCACCCACCAATACTCCTGGGAATGGTGGGCTCCCTGAGTGGGGCTGGATCCTCGGAGGCAGCCTCAGCATGTGCGCTCTGCGTGCTCTGCAGTCTGGACCCTCCTGGCTGCTGTGAGCATCTGCTCTGCCCCATGAAATGGTGGGAGCCACGGTGAGCCTGTGCTGGTCCCTTCTGAGGGTTGCTTTGGGGCATTCCCGGCTGCAGGGGCGAGTGTCTAGGATGGAGCTAGGTGGAGGCATGGCCAAGTGACACATTCCCAAGCATACCCCGGAGAGGTCATTGCCCTCTCGCTGCGGCTGCGGCTGCGGCGGGACAGTCCTGGCCAGTCATGTCCAGGTTAGGCTGGGGCTGGAGTGGAGGGATGAGCGCCATACGGGCGAGTCACTTAGTCGATGCTGTGGTGGCTCAGGAGCAAACATCCTTCACTTTAATTAGATCCTGGCTCCCGCCTCGCCGAGCTGAGGGCTCCCTGAATGCAGTCTGCTGCTCTCGCCTCTGCTGGGGGAGGCCAGGCCGGGTACAGGCAGCCGGCGCCTCCCTGCTGTCTCTTGCTGTATCCCCCTTGGTGCTCACCTTTGCTCAGGGCCCGAACATCCAGCTGGAGCTGCAGGGCCCTGGATTGTGGGTTGACACTTGAGGGTGCCTGACAGGAATGGCACTGGGCGCTGGGTGTCTCCTCTTTCCTGGGTGGGCTTGGGGTGGTTCCTTCTGTCCCTGCACCGATAACAAAGGGGGTCCATCCTCCACAAGTGGGGAGCCAAGTGGCTGGATCTGAGGCTTGCTTACTTGGCACTCTGAAAGACTGGATACAGCTGGGGGGATGCTGCCCAGGATGGGTGTCACTGTGGGGGGTGGAGGAGGGCAATATGCCAGCAGGACTTCATCCATCCACAGGCACCTCCCTCAGTCCTTGGCAAAGACCCTGACCCTGCCCAGGCTGGGGTACTCAGTGCCGAGCCTTTCCTGGCTTGGATAAAGCAGCCCCTGCATCGTCCTGGAGAGCTGAACGGTCCTTGGCTGAGCACTGGGGCTGATGTGGTGTCCCTAATCACCAGGTCTCCCAGCAGAACCTGCGACAGCGGTGAGCAAGCGATTGTACCGTGCCAGGGCTGGGGTGCCACTAAATGCCACAGTGTCTGATTGGGTCTCTTTGATGGCATGTGTACAGCTGTCAGCTGGGCAGGGCCAGTGGCGATTCCAAGAGGGGCGGGTTAGAAGAAGGGCAGAGCACCTTCACCAGGCCCAGCAGGTTTGCCCTGCACCCTGGCTCGCTCCAGGCACAGACTGTCAATGATGCTCAAGCCTGGCCTGAGGAATAGCCCCCTAGGTGGGCAAATATAGGTCTGCCCTAGGCCTTCCTGGGGGAATGTCACGTGACCTGCCCTCTGCTCCCCAAGCTGGAGAGAACGGGGGCCTGGCGCAGGTGAGGGCTGTAGTGGTCAGAGGAGGGGGCTGAGAGCCAGGACTCCAGGGTTCTGCACCAGTTATGGGCAAGGGCATGGAGTCTGAAGCTGGATGAGGAGGCTGGGCCTCTTGTCTTCTGATTTCTGCTGTGCAGCCAGCCCCTTCCCAGCGCCATGCCTCACTTCCTTCCTCTGTGACCTGGGGATGGGGTCCTGGCCCCTCCCGCTTTCCAGAGGCTGTGGGGGTGGATATCTTGGCAGGCTGGGCAGGTGCCAGCCCCTCACTGCCTGTGGCAGCCGGTGCTGCTGCAGAGACGGTGTGTCACATTCTGTTCTCCTGGCAGAAACAGGCTCCTCCAGAAAAGCTCTGGCTCAGCCTCCCACTGCTTCCGTTTGGGGCTGCTACCCGTGCACGCTCCCCAGGGCTGTGGGAAGAGAAAGGGCTCCTGGTTGGGTACGCTATCGAGTAATGCAGCGTTGGCTCCTGTCCTAGCTTGCTGTGGCCTGTGAAGTGGCTCGGCCTGGACCATGGCTTCTCTCCTGCACCCAGCAGGGCAGCCAGAGCGGTTCTGGAGGCCTGGCCTGCCCCCAGGCCCATGGTACTGGGCACTGCACTCTGATCCCTGCCCTGAGGAGCGGAGAGGGGGCTGAGCTGTGGAGCCAGCTGCTGAGGAGAGAGGGCAGTAGAGTGGGCTCTGGTCCAGGCAGAGGTGACTATGGGGTGCCCCACTTCAGAGAGAGGAATGGGCAGTAGTGGCACCTTGGAGTGCAGCTGGGTTGGCTCAGCACCTCTTGGCTCTCGGTGTAGTGAAAGAGCCTCTTTGCTACGATTGCATCTCCCTGGCTGCACGGCCCATGAGCTGGGCCCTGCTGCTGATTCAGGCCTGCCCCCAGCCATGAGGCCTGAACCTCAACTGCTTTCGGTTCCTCCAGCAGACAAGCCATCCCTGCCCCCTCTCCAGGGTGGGAATGGACAGGCCAGGGGAGCGACTGGATCAGCTGCTTGGTGCCAGATCAGCTCACCGGGACTTGGAGGTGAACCCAGCCAGAGCACTGCATGCAGGAGGAAGGCACTGGTCGCAGAGCTGGCGTTGAGAGGGGAGAGCCCTGCCTGGCACCAGGGGTGGGGAGTGGGGTGGGAGCTGGTGTTTTGGAAGGGGTTTGGCATGGCCCCCGGTGCCAGGAGTGAGCCAGAGGACACATCCTGGGTTGTTCTGGCCCATGTGATTGGCTGAGATTGGTCCCAGTGGGAGCAATGTCAGCTTCTGGAGTCTCTGTCCTGGCATCTGTCTTGTGCCTGGCCCAGCAGGTGCCGTTCACCCAGTGCCCACGTTGGCTGCTGTGAGTGGTCACTGCCACTGGCTGCGTGGGTACATGGTGAGAGCCATGGGGGTGCCTGTGCCCAATGGTGCATCCGTGTCACTTGCCTTGTATGACAGCTGGTTGCCCTGTGCTCTGCACAGCTGGAATGGGCCCTTCTCCCCTGATCAGAGCCACTCTCGCATTGCAGAGCTTCCCAGGGGCCTCACTCAGGTGCCAGCAGCCTTGAGGCTTCGGCTTCCTCTTCCTGCCTCTGAGCTCGTCTCGTGTAACCAGCGCCAGGCAGCTTGTGGTTAGCTCCATCCTGTGCCTGGATAGAGATCTAGGTAGGGGCTGCAGTGTTTGGAGATCCTTGAGCGGAGCCTACCGCCACAGGTGCCAAGACCTCAGTTGCCCAGAGGCTGAGCATGGGGCAGCAGCGGTAGGCTGAGGTTGAGCTGGCTACCTCGAGCCCCAGGATCAGAGACGCTTGTGCCCTGGGGCTCGTCTGCCAGCTGCACTCACTGCTGAGGGCAGCCTAGACAGATCCTGAGCCAAGCTGAAGTATGCATGATGCAGGGACTCCAGGGATGCCTTGCTCTAGTCTATTCAGTGACCACTTTCTCTGGAGCCACAGGGATGGACAAACACATCCATCCCCACAAGGGAAACACATCGACCCCTGCCCCACCTGTAGAGCCCGCCCAAAGTGAACCCGGGCAGCTTCCTGCGGGGGTTCCCTGCCGACTCTCCTGAGGTCCATACGGAATGACTCCCCCATAGCTGTGCGTCTGTCCTTTCCTGTGGCTGTAGATGTCTCTCAGGGGGGCCAGGCCGGGTCCCTGCCAGGTCACATCTGGCAGGGAGGCCCCAGCAGCTGTTCGATCACAGCAGCTCCGCACCCGGCGTTTCCTTTCCGGCTGGATTTCCTGTTTTCTCTTTGCAGGCTGGTGGTGCGAGTGGGGCGTGGTGCGCAGGGTGGTGCCTCTGGGACTGGGCGGAGGCCCCATATGTGCAACTGACCCTGTTGTGAGCTCGGCCACCTGGTCCTGCAGGGAGTGAGATGTGGGCGGGCATGTGCGTGGTAGAGATGGGTGCTTCACCGGTGCTGAGTGCCCACTGTCCGCTCCTTCCAGGCTGCTTGGGGGACTGTGACAGGTCAAGCTGGTCTTTGCTCCTTATGGACCACCTCCATGGGGACCATGCTGCTCCCCCAGGTGCTCTGTAGACAGGACCTGGGGGCGCTGTTCTCCCTGCCATAGCCCCTGAGAAGCTGCAGGATGAACAGGGTGTGGCCTGCCATGGATGCAGGACTGTCAGGAGAGGGCTGGATGGTGAGATGGCCATTGAGCCCTGCAGGGACCTAGGGCCTGCTGAGGAGGAAGGGGCAGGACCTTCCCAAACTGTAGCCAGAACAAGTGGGGGACCCCCCCCAAACACAGCCTGGCCCTTCCCTGAGTTCTGGGAGCCAGGATCCCCTCCAGCCAGGTTGGCCACTTGTCTTGGGGGAGGAAAGGGGTCGCCCCAGGCTTTGTCTCCATATCCTGCGGCCGAGCCTGGCTCTTGCCAGGGGGCTGGTCGGCGGCACCAGTGGAAGCATCATCCCGGGCATAGTCGCCATGGTAATGCTGTGTTCTGTGCTTACCCAGCCTTGCCTTACTCCTCATCCATCCCCAGGGATCTCCTCCATCCCCCAGCTTCCAGAGGGGTAGCCATGTTAGTCTGTGTACAGCAAAAACAATGAGAGTCCTGTGGCACCTTAAAGACACAAATTTCTTCAGACATACATAAGCTTTCATGGACTCCAACCCACTTCGTCAGATGCATGGAGTGAAAACAGCAGTGGAGAGGTATATATACACGTGCCAGGATGAAGGAGGGCAAGTGTCAGCAAAGTCAATTAGGTAGGGTAGATGAGGCCCATTCACACCAGTTGACTAGAAGGTGAGAATGTGTGAACAGGGTCAATCACTTTTTGTAATGAGACAACCATTCCAAGTCCCTGTTCAGACCCAGTCTGATTATGTCAAGTTTGCAAATCAATTCCAGCTCCGCAGTTTCATGCTGATGTCTGTTTATGAAATTTTTTGTTGAAGTATGGCAACTTTCAAGGCTGCTACTAAGTGTCTAGGGAGATTCGCCTACTGGTTGATGGATGTTGCCATTTTTTATGTCCGATTTGTGGCCATTTATCCTTTAGCGTAAGGACAGTCCTTTTGACCAAAGTACATGGCAGAAGGGTGTTGCTGGCACATGGTGGGCATACACCATATTAGTGGATGTGCAGTTGAAGGAGCGCCTGATGGTGTGGTTGATGTGGTTGGGACCCACGATGGTATCACTGGAGTCAATGTGTGGGCAGAGTTGGCAGCAGGGTTTGTTTCAGGGATAGGTTCCTGGGTTAGTGTTCTTATTGTATGGTGTTCAGTTGCTGGTGAGTAGTGGCTTCAGGTTGGGGGGCTGTCTGTAAGCAAGGATAGGCCTGTCTCCCTAGGCTTGAGAGAGTGTAGGATCATCTTCTAGGTTAGGTTGTAGGTCTTTGATGTGCTGGAGGGATTTTAGCTGGGGGCTGAAGATGATGGTCAGTGGTGTTCTGTTGTTTTCTTTGTCAGATCCGTCCTGTAGTAGGTGACTCCTGGGTACCCGTCTGGCTCTGTCGATCTGTTTTTTCACTTCCCCAGATGGGTACTGTAGTTTTAGGAATGTTTGGTAGAGATCTTGTAGTTGTTTGCCTCTGTCTGAGGGATCAGAGCAGGGACGGTTGTAAGTTATGGCTTGGCAGTAGATGATGGATCATGTAATGTGTCCAGGGTGGAAGCTGGAGGCATGTAGGTATACATTGTGGTCAGCTGGTTTTCAGTATAGGGTGATGTTAATTTGTCCATCCCTTATTTGTACTGTAGTGTCCAAGAAGTGGATTTCTTGTGTGGACTGGTCCAGGCTGAGGCTGATGGTGGGATGAAAATTGTTAAAATCCCAGTGGAATTCTTCAAGTGACTCTTTCCCATGGGTCCAGATGATGAAAATATCATCAATATGACATAGGTAAAGAAGAGGCACTTGGGGACGAGATTTGAAGAAGCAATATTCTAGGTCAGCCATAAAAATGTTCACATACTGTGGGGCCATTCGGGTACCCATAGCCGTGCCACTGAAGTGAAGGTATAGATCGTCTCCAAATCTGAAGTAATTGTGGGTCAGGACAAAGTTCAGCTACCAGGTATGCCATTTCATCATCAGGGAAACTGTTCCTAATGGTTTGTAGTCCATCTTTGTGAGGAACGTTGGTGTAGAGATTCTCCATCCATAGTGGCTAGGATGGTGTTTTGTGGGAGATCACTGATGGATTGTAGTTTTCTCCGTACGTCAGCGATATCACAAAGATAGGAGCGCTGGTGGTGTAGGGCCTAAGGGGAAAAGTCTGCGTAGCCTGACCATCCTGCTGTGAGAGTGCCAATGCCCGAGATGATGGGGCATCCAGGATTCCTGGGTTTGTGGATCTTGGGTCATAGATAGAATACCCCTGGGGCTCTTGGGGTGTGTCTGTGTAGATTTGTTCTTGTGCTTCTTCAGGGAGTTTCTTAAGCAGATGTTGTAGTTTCTTTTGGTCTTCCTCAGTGGGATCAGCGGGTAGTGGCTTGTAGAGAGTTGTGTTAGAGAGTTGTCTGGCAGCCTCCTGTTCGTAATCTGACCTATTCATGAGCGCCTCCTTTGTCAGCCTCTTTGATTACAATATCAGAGCTGGTTTTTAGGCTGTGGATGGCATTGCGTTTTGCACGGCTGAGGTTATGGGATAAGTGATGCTGCTTGTCTACTATCTCAGCTTGTGAGCGTCGGCAGAAGCACTCTGTGTAAAAGTTTAGTCTGTTGCTTTGGCCGTTAGGAGGAGTTAATGCAGAATTCTTCCTGTGGCATTGGAAGGAAGGTATTTGTGGGTTAGTGTGTTTGATCAATGGTGTGGTGGAAATATTCCTTGAGTCAGTTGAGTTGGTTAGCACCTTACAAAAAGTGATTGTCCCTGTTCACACATTCTCACCTTCTAATCAACTGGTGTGAACGGGCCTCATCTACCCTGATTAATTGACTTTGCTAACACTTACTCTCCTTCATACTGGCATGTGTATATATACCTCTCAACAGTAGTTTCCACTTAATGCATCGGACGAAGTGGGTTGGAGCCCACTAAAGCTAATGCCTGAAGATGTTTGTTAGTATTGAGGGTGCCACAGGACTCTTGTTGTTTTTGCTATTCCTCAACTTGTTCCCATGCCTTTTTGCAGGGTCTCCATCTGCTGCTCCGTAGCTATTGTTGGGCTTCTATTTCAGATGTGAACCAACTGATCAGATGCTCCCCACCCATTGGGGCCCTGGACGGCTGCATGGCTGAGCCCTGCTCCTCTCGACCTGCTGGGATGGGTGTGACACTGCCTTCTGTGCCCCCACTTGCTTTGCCCCTCCCCCTGCTCTGGTGTTGGGCCTGAAATTCTGCAGAGTCCATTGGGGACCAGAATAAGACAGTCGTGGGGCACAGTTTCCCCCATTCCTGGGTGCCAGCTGTTCTCATGGGCAGGGGGTGGGGGTTGGGCATCCCTGAATCTGTCCCCATCCCCGTGTGCAGTGCCGGAGTGATGGGGCTTGTACTGCAGTGGGCCGGCCAGTCCCAGGGACGTCCCTGCCTGGCGGTTGCCTTTGGCACCTGCATTTGGCTTGGGTTTGTGCCAGCGAGCTGATGGGGGTCGGGCCTAGTGTGGTCCAGGCCAGCTCCCCTCCCCCGCCTATGTCCCCTTGGCAGGGGAATCCCTGCATTGTTTGATTTTTAGCGTTCCCAGGAACACCCCCAGGGGACGTGGCCAGGAAGCCCTGGGTTGTCACCCTGCCAGGAGCCTGGCCATCATCCTCTGGATGAGCCCTGCAGAGCCCGTTGTCCAGCCCGGTCCATGCTTCAAAGTAATCTTGGGGTCTGTACGGCTCTCTATGGCCCCATGCAAGCTGGGTGTTGGCCTGTGGGGAGCTGTGCCGCCAGCCGTAGGAGGCTGTGCGCTGAGCTCTGGCAGAAAGAAAGGGACAATACAGCCTAATTCAATCAATGTGGCGTCTGTGCAGCCGGCTCTTATGCCAAATCTGTGTCAGGCTGCGCAGCTCTCCAGGCTGTGCCCGTCCCGCGCCAGTGGTGGGGATTCAGGGCTTTGTGTTCTTGGCCACACTCCCCAGCTGGACTCAAGTCCAGGAACCAGAAGAGCCAAACATGCCCTGAAACTGCCCAGCCCCACCCAGCTGCCCTTGTGACTCATGCATATGTCCCCGCTGGAGCTGGGGGTGTGTAGGCTTCCCACAGGTAGCCTAGGGGAGGTGCCAGCCATGTGTGCTGGGCCAGGAGGCAACACCATTAGAAACAACCCTCTATAATCTTCGAGAACTCAGGCCAAGGCAGGGTTCTGGGAAGTTCCAGCCATGGGGTTTGAGGGGGGGAGGAGGGGCAGCCAGGGCCCTGTGAGAGCAGCTGGGATCTGTTCTCTGCAGACCTTTGCCTGTGGACTTCAGGGCAGCCACTCTTTGGGCTTGCTCCTGCTCCAGCACCGCCCTCCCCAGCATCGGTGGCCAGATCTGTGCCGCCAGGTGTCTGTGCCCCCGGTGCTGGGCTCTGCAGCCCTGTCAGGCTGTGACTCAGGGAGGGGCTGAGCAGACTAGAAACCCCCGCCCCATAGGTTGGCTTTGGTGGATCCTGTGCTGAATGAGAATGTGAATCCCGTCATGTGGGCAGCTCTGCCCGGTGGGTGCCTGGCACATAAGTGCTGATGGGCTCGTCTGGGAGACGGGATTGTGGGCACATCGCTCCCTGGAGGGAAGGGGGCAGGCTCACAGTGGGGAAGGGTTCTGGCAGTGCTGGGGCCATGCTCTCTGTCCATCCATTTGAAGAAGAGCCTGACCGATCCAATGTGGCAGCTGGGACAGAAGTGAGACGGGGGCTGGAGACCTGCCAGGAGGGACTCGTGGGGGGCCCAGCAGCTGCTGGCTCCAGGGGTCTATGTCAGAGCTGGCTCAGGGGGTGTTGGACTGGGCTGGAGCACCCATGAACGGAGGGAGCCCTGAGTGGCCAGGTCACTGAAGCGAGCAGCCAGCCAGATCTGGGCACCAGGCCCTGAGCGGAAGGAAGGAAGGAAAACGGAGCTAAAAGAGGCTGGCTCGGCAAGGCAGGAACCTCTCCCCACTGGGCTGTTTGGGGGCGGGGTGGCTGGTGGAGCCAGGGCCCCCCGCTCTGGGTTCCAAGGCTCTAAAGGTGGGAGGGCAGCTCTATGCCAAGCCCTGTCCCCAGCGGGCCCTGGCTGTTCAAATGGCTGCTGGGCGTCCGGCTGGGACACTGGCTCCAGGCCTCTCAGCCGCAGAGCAGGAGGGGAGGGGGCGCTTGGTCCCTGTGCCGCCGAGTGGTACCTGGCAGGACAGGCAGGGATTCAGTCGAGCCAAGCAGGACCCTCAGGGCCCAGGATTAGGCCGCGTCAGCTGCTCTTAACTGGAAAAACCCCAAAGCCTGGATTAAAAGGCCAGCAGAGTGGGGTGGGACTGTCAAAACTGGGTGCCCCTCTTGCGGCTAGTCTCCACTCCAGCGATGGCTGGCCTGCCCTAGTGCAGCCTCGTGGGAGCAGCCACTGTAAACAGTTCTTCCAGCTAAGGCTGCTGCGTCCTTGAGCAACCATCGGGTCCCTGCGTCATTCACAGTCTATGGGCAGCAGGCCCTGAACCTGGGCTTGCATGGGCCTTGCAGAGCCAGGCTCCCCAGAAGGAATTCAGCCTCCCCCTAGCCTGGCAGGCTGAGGAGTATGGTTTGCTGAGACCTGGTTTCTTCCAACCCCCATCCCCCGCCCGCCTTATCTCCTAGGAGCACCCCTCCAAGGCTTTCCTTGGAAGATTCCTGGGGCAGGATCTGCTAATCTCAGCCCCATCCCTGGGCCTCCCCCTCCCCGCTGCTCCCTGCACTCCAGGGCCTGCCCAGCTCCCACTGTCAAACCTCCCACAATGGGCTAGGACTGGGAGCTTCCTCATCCCTGAGCTGTTCTGAAAAAAAACTAACCCCTTGGCTTTGCGAGAAAGCTCAGAAAAAGTTGCTGCTTTTTCCTTGAAATCCCTCCCCCCATCCCCACCATTTGTCCTGCCCCAGCCGCCTCTCTCTGGCAGAGTGATGTCCTTGGGCATCCGTGTGCCCTGGGCCCCATTGGCCCCCTCCTCAGGAAGCCAAGAGACCCGGCTGCTACCAGCTGGGAGCGGAGCCTGTAGGATCATGGCACTATTTTGTCTCCTCCAAGGCCTGAGCCAGGGAATCACCTTGAGACAGAGGCATAAAGGGAAGGGGAGCTGGAGCCGGGATTCCCCCATCCCTCCCCAGCTGCCGAGTATGTGTGGGGTGGTCAGTTCCTTTGCCTCCAGTTCCCATGCTCTGGAATTTGGATCCTGGTGTCTGTGCAGGCAGGCATTCATTCTGGGCGATGGGTTGGAAGTGAGGAACACTGGCAGAGCAGGGGTGGGGAGCCCTGGGCTGGGCTAGCAGCTGAAAAGAGACACAAATCTAGCCAGGCAGGGGTCCTAGGGCACCCCGCTGCCCTGCGCAAGGTTTGCCTGTGGCAGCCGGCGTCAGGAGCACACGGTGCTATGGGGAGCTGAGAAGGCAGTTCCTGCTCCATGGCCTCCCACCCTCCCCAGCAGGAAGCACCCACCAGCGGGTGGAAGGAAGGGGGTGGGAGGAACCCAGCATGGCAGCTGTATCCCACAGGGAGGATGTGCCCTATATTTAGCTCGCAGGGGTCATGCTGGCTCTGGCCTTATCAGGTCCCTGCAGCTGGCCAGTGGTGGAAGGAGGCTGAGAGTTCGAGGCGGCTGCTGTTGAGCCCTCCCTTCCCCCCTGGCAGCTGGCGGTCCTAGTTGTAAAGAAGGGGCAGAAGCAGGTTGTGGTGCCATGGGTCCCTCATGTCTGACCAGGGCTGAGCACAGAGCTGGTGTGGAAAGGAGCCAGTGCTGTGTGATGGGAATGTGCTGAGCACTGAAGAGGGCTGGAGCTGGTGAGCTGAACACCAGGACTCCTTCTGTTTGAAGGTGGGAGTTGGGGGGGGTGCCCTGAGATTTTAGACCTGCTCAATTCCATTGTGCCTCAGTTTCCCAATGTATAAAGGGGCACGGGGCATGGCTGGTCTGCTGTCCACGCCCAGCAGATGGACCTGTCACTCCTAGCAGAGGTTTCCCAGCCACACCCATGAGGTGTGAAAGACACAGTGGCTGCCAATTGGGCTCCGTGGAGGCTGCACTGTCACGCTCCAGTTGCGCAGTGCCCTGTCCCAGCAAGGTGGGCTCCTTTCAGACTCAGGGACATTGGGGACCTCAATCCATCCCCCAGGCTGTTAGCTGCCAGTAGCACAGGCTTGTGAATGGCCCCAAGGCTCAGGGAGGGCAAGGGACATGCCCAGAGTCACCAGCTATGAGCCCGAACTGCGCCGTCCTTCCTCTCATCTACGCTCAGCTTTGCATGTGTCAGCCATGCGAGAATTGGGCTGGATCGGGGCCCAGCTGCATTGCATCTTCCTGTCAGCGGGTTCAGGAACCCCTGTACCCAGCTCCACTTTGGCCAGGGTCTCTGCACACTTTGTTCTGCAAGCAGTTGTGGCTTGGCTCCCACCTCACCAGTTGGCGCTTGCACGGCCAGTTGACTGACCACTGTGTTCTCCCCTTCCTTGCAGGATGGCTCTCGCCAGAAGCCGATGCAGAAGAAGAAGACTGTGTCCTTCAGCGCCATGCCCAGTGACCGGAAGATCAACAGCCCAGCGGCCTGCATCTCCTTCATGCTGGAAGGCTGCCAGATGAAGAAGGTACGCTCCAACTCCCGCATGTACAACCGCTGCTTTGTGCTGGACCCCGACTTGCACTACCTGCGCTGGGAGCCCTCCAAGAAGGATTCAGAGAAGGCCAAGATTGAGATCAAGTCCGTCAAGGAGGTGCGGGTGGGCAAGAAAACCCCCCTGCTGCGCAGCAATGGCCTCTCTGACCAGTTCCCTGATGAGTGCGCCTTCTCCATCATCTATGGGGACAACTACGAGTCCCTGGACCTGGTGGCCAGCTCGGCTGACGTGGTGAATGCCTGGGTGATGGGGCTGAGATACCTGGTGTCCTATGGGAAGCACTCGCCAGAGGCGCCTGAGGCAGGCCACCCCAGCCTCCGGACCTCCTGGATCTCCTCGGTCTTTGACATCGCTGACCTGGAGAAAGTGGGCCAGATCCCCATGTCTCGGGCTGTGCAGCTCATCAAGGCCTTGAACCCAGGCATGAAGGCCTCCACCATTGAGCTGAAGTTCAAGGAGCTGCAGAAGGCCAGCGATCGGCCAGGAAGTGACGTGACCTGCAACCTCTTTATGGAGGCCTACTGTGAGCTGTGTACCAGGCCTGAGATCTTCTTCCTCCTGGTCCAGTTGTCCAGCAACAAGGAGTCTCTGGGCCTGAGGGACCTGATGACATTCCTGGAGGTGGAGCAGGGCATGGAGGGGGTGACCGAGGAGACGTGCCAGGAGATCATTGTCAAATATGAACCCTCCAAGGAGGGCCAGGAGAAAGGCTACCTGGCCATTGATGGCTTCACCCGCTACCTGCTCTCCTCCGACTGCTCCATCTTTGACCCACAGCACCACCAGGTGTGCCAGGACATGACGCAGCCCCTGTCCCACTACTACATCAATTCGGCCCACAGTGCCAGCCTGAGGGAGGGCAGCTTCTGCGGCACAGGGGGCATCAGTGGCTACATCAGTGCCCTGCGGGTTGGCTGCCGCAGCATGGAGCTGGCAGTGTGGGATGGGACGGACGGTGAGCCCCTGGTCTATGGGGGCTGCTCACCTGCGTCCCGTGTGGCCTTCCGCAGCGTGGTGGGCGTGATCGACCAGTACGCCTTTGAAGCCTCTGCCTACCCCCTCATCCTGGGCTTGTCCGTGTGCTGCTCAGTCCCACAGCAGAGACTGATGGCGGAGTACCTGAGAAAAACCCTGGGTGGCAAGCTGTACCTGGACCCCCCTGCCCCCGAGGAGGCCTACCTGCCCTCCCCGGAGAAACTCAAAGGCAAAATCCTCATCAAGGGCAGGAAGCTGCCACCCAGCTGCCACGAGAGCGAGGGGGACGTGACGGACGAGGAGGAGAGCCCAGAGCTCTGGGGTCATCCAGACGAGGATGACAGGGAGATGCCTGCCGGGGGCAGGCGGCGCAGGCGGCGGTTGACCCGGGAGCTGTCAGACCTCGTGAGCCTGTGCCAATCAGTGCCTTTCCGGGACTTTGAGGCCTCGCGGCGTGTGCAGCACTACTGGGAGCTTTGTTCCTTCAGTGAGGTGGAGGCCGGGCGCTTTTCCCTTGAGTGTCCCGAGGAGCTGGTGAGCTATAACAAGCGGTTCCTGTCACGGGTCCACCCCAGCCCAATGCGCATCGACGCCAGCAATGTCAACCCGCAGGACTTCTGGAAGTGCGGCTGCCAGATGGTGGCCATGAATTTCCAGACACCCGGGCTAATGATGGACCTGAACACAGGCTGGTTCCGCCAGAACGGGGCCTGCGGTTATGTGCTGCGCCCAGCTGTCATGCGGGAGGAAGTGTCCTACTTCAGCGCCAATGCCAAAGACTCACTGCCTGGCATGCAGGCCCAGCTCCTGCACCTCAAGGTGATCAGCGGGCAGAACTTGCCCAAGCCCAAAGGCTCGGGCGCCAAAGGTGATGTGGTGGAGCCCTATGTCTGTGCTGAGATCCATGGCATCCCGGCGGACTGCGCCGAGCAGCGCACCAAGACAGTGGTGCAGAGTGGTGACAACCCGCTCTTTGATGAGAGCCTGGAGTTCCAGATCAACCTGCCCGAGCTGGCCGTGCTGCGCCTTGTGGTCCTAGACGATGACTACATTGGTGACGAGTTCATCGCCCAGTATACCATCCCCTTTGAGTGCCTGCAGAGTGGCTACCGGCACGTGCCCCTGCAGTCCCTGGCTGGGGAGCCGCTGCCCCACGCCACCCTCTTTGTGCATGTGGCTGTCACGGACCGGCCCGGCGGGGGCAAGGGGCACCGGCGGGGGCTGTCGGGGCGCAAGGGCCGACGTGTACGGGAGTACGCCTCCACCAAGGCCACGGGCATCAAGGCCATCGATGAGGTCTTCCGCACGGCCACTCAGCCACTGCGCGAGGCCACCGACCTGAGGGAGAACGTTCAGGTATTGTGCTGGGGGACTCCTGGGTCCTGCCACCAGCTCTGAGAGGGGGTCAGAGTGAATAGAGGAGGAGTGGGGAGGCAGGACTCCTGGGGTCTAGTCAGAAGGCCCCCAAACAGCATGCTGCAATCAGGTCCAAGGCTCACCCATGTCTCTGTCTCCAGAACGCCCTGGTCTCCTTCAAGGAGCTGTGTGGCCTCACGCCAGCAGCCACCATGAAGCAGTGCATCCTGACAGTGGCCACATGGCTGGTGCCCAGCGAGAGTGCCCCCAGCGTCACGCTGAACCTGGGCGAGCAGTACCCCCCCATGGAGGCCCAGGGAGCTGTCCCGGAGCTGCTGCGCAAAGTGCTCACCGCCTACGAGACTGTAAGCACCTGCCCCTTCCCCACTCTTCTTGCCCCACAGCCTGGGTTGCAGCTGCACCAAGGCAGCACCTCCTGGGCCCAGCTGACTCCCTGCTGATGTCCCAGCATGCTGGGTCTGGGCCCTGGATGCCCCTCGCTCAGAGCTGGCCTGATCCTGGCTCACTGGCAGCTGCCCAGACCTGAGCCATTTCCACAGCCGAGACCCAGCAGCCACCTGGAGCAACCCCCCCAGGGTCTATTCTCTGGTGCAGCTCTGGGCTCCTGGCCCTGGTGTTTGCCCCAGCAGGGTCAGAGGCTGGGTCACCAGCTGCCCTGCAGAGACGTGTTCCCAGTGGGTGGGAAGAATCCCTAAAGTAGTTTCCTTCCTTCCTTCGTGTGCCCAGGAGCCCTGGACTTCGGCCAGCGGCTGGGTCGCAGCACTGGGCCCCAAGTGTCATTAGGAGCAGGGAGGGCTGGGCTTGCTGAGCTGCCAGGTGGAGGGGCCATCACCTCCCCTTCAGACCTGGAACTACCTATTGCGGCTGTATGGCTGGTGATGGGGAGGATCCTGCATGGGCCATGCCATAGGGCTGCTAACTGCTGGCTTCAGGGCTCTGCTGGCTCACAGCATGGCCCACGGAGGGCTGGGGGCAGTCTCCTCGGCCTGTGGCTGGGGGCAGGGCTGTCCCTTGTCCTGCTCCCTCACTTTGCCCTTTCTCTGCTCCCCCAGACGATCCAGACCAGCCGCACCCTGATTGAATCCGCTGATGCTGTGCACAGCAGGCTGACCCAGGCCCAGCAGGCGGGTATGTGCCACGGGGGGTGGGTGCTGCTTGCTGCCTGTCTGGCTGGAGGCTACTGGTAATGGTTGCAAAGAGGGGTGTGTTTGAGGGCCCTGGACTCTGCTTCGGCTGCAGGGTGACAGTCACCTGGGGCCAAAAGGGAGGGCGGGGGGTGTTTGTACTGAGCACTGGAGTGGTGACACCTGCTGGCAGGAGTAAACACGGCACTGATGGCGGTTACCTGTTGGGTTCCCACCGCCCTGGGGCCAAACCAGAGGGGAGAGGCCCTGGACTCCATTCCCTGCCCCCAGTCCAGTATGGGTGTGGATGGAGTTGGTGGCCCCTGCAGGGCAAGAGTTGCGAGAGCTGCCCCCATCTAACCTGGCCCCTGCCGGACTCTGTGCTGAGCTGCTGGGAATGAGCCACCCACCTGCCTGGCCCCAGGGACGAGTCTTCTCTTTTCCGGGACAGCTGTGGGTAGGGCGTGGGATGGCGGGGCTGTCTGCCTCGAGTGCCAGGTCCCAGAAATCACTCCCTGCTGCCCTGGGCTGTGGTCTGGAACCTGTGGGGAGCCGGGGTGCAGGGGGGAGCCCAGACTTCACAAGAAGCAGCCTCCTGAGTGGCACCAGCTCCTGGCCAGCCCCAGCACTGTCAGGCAGCAGAGGGGACGATGGTGTTGGGGGGAGCGGCACAGGCGATGCAGGAGGCTGCTGAGGAAGCAAAGAGGCATAGTTAGCTGTCAAGCACCAGAATATAATTAGCACCAGAAATAACAGGCTGGGGCTGACGGTGTCAGCGGCAACTGAGTGGTACGGCATAAAAGACACATGGCAGAACCCACACAGACAGGTGCTGCTGTCAGGCGCTGCTGGTGGCTCTCCCTCCAGCCCCCACCGCGGCCATCCCTGCCCCAGTCTTCTCCAAGCTCTGCTGGTGCCCCTCAATCCCAACACATAGCCCCCAGCTAGCGCTGGGCTCCCCTCATGTGCTCTCGACTCTGCTGGTGCCCCTCCATCCCTGCAGCACTGGGCGTGGAGAATTATGCCCAGGGATACGGGTGCTGAGGCTGTAGTGAGCAGGGCCAATGGTCAGAGTGTACCGTTCCCAGGCTGGTTATTCCCCAGGGCACACCAAAGGGTTTGGCATGTGAGAAATAGTCGTGATTAATGCCGTGGAGCAGAGCGTGCATCCCAGTGTGCCGGCCAGTTGCACTGGGTCAAATCCATGCCACAGCAGGCCCAGAGTCTCAGCTAACCCTCCAACCAGCCCGGTCCAGGAGGCCTCAGTGTGGACCCTGATGCTCACTGCGGGGTGCTGGCCCCCCTGATATTACTGCCCTGAAAGAGTTAATAACCTTCCCTTCCCCATTACTCCTGGGAGGGCCACATCCTGTCTCTTCCTCAGCAGACAGTCCCATACGCCTGATTCTGGGGAGGGCACAGGGGCAGCTGCCCATCACTGGATGGGCTAGAAGCCTCTTGCTCACATGGGGGTGTGTGTGTGCCATCCTGGCCCTCACCCCACTTTACCCCCTCACTTCTGGCACCAGCTGAGGTGGCAGTAACCCAGAAGCCCCCCATGGCACTTGGCTGGCACTGTCTCCCTGGCTGGAGAGGTGGATGAGCCTCCTGTGTCCTCCAGGGTCTAGGGAGTGACCTAAAGAGGGCAGCCAAGGCTGAGCCCCTGGGCACACCAGCCCATTTGAGATGCTCTGACCTGGCTTGATGCCCACCCCTCACACCCTCCAGGGCTTCCTGGCACCATTCTCCTGGCCATGGCAGCAGAAACTTGCCCAGCCCATCCATGCTCCCTCTGGTGGCTCTGGGGGGCAAGGAGTAGATCCATCTGGTTCAGGGAGACGCAGGGGGATGGGCAGCCCTTTGCCACCAGGCCTAGACAGCAGCGAAGAAAAGGTGTTTCCATTGGGGTGTTTGGGAGGCAGGTGAGATGAGTTTGTTGGGCCTCAGCCCAGTTCTTAGGTCGGGTGTCTTGCTGGTGAGCCGAGCCCTGCACCAAGGGTGTTTCCCACACTCTTTGTGGGGAGACCTCCAGATCCTCTGCGCCCTTGCCTGAAGCCCCCAGTGAGTCTCCCCCTGCCATGCCCACGGTGCTGAGCTCCCTGGCTGTGGTGTGGCCTCATCTCTGGGCCGTGCCCTGGGGGGAGCAGCTATGGAGTGCGGGGATGATTGACTGACTGCAGGTGGGCGAGCTGGAGCATGTGGGTGTCTGTGCGGGGGCCCAGAACTGGCACCGCGTCAGGGAGGGTAAATATAGAACACACTCGGGGGCGCTGCACAGCCTGCCGGCGTAACCCCTTCAGTGCCGACCCACCCTTCTCCTGCTGCCTCGGGGCTGGCTCAGCATGGCACCCGTTGGTGGGGTCTCCTGAGGGCATGGGGCACTGGGGCTGCATCTCTTGAGTTACTGCGGGGTCCCCTGGGTGTGGTGGGGGCTGATGATGGGTCACTCTGGGAGGTTCATGGAGCTACCTGTCCTGATTGGTAGCCTCTGTTCACTGTCTGTTCCGGATTCTCAGTGGCTTGCCAGGTGGAGATGGGAGAGACACCCTGGGGGTGCATGGGGCCATGCTTGGTGTTGAGTACCCCGATGCAGTCCCAGGGCTTACCCTGCATCCCGAATGCTGGGGCGCATGGCCTAGCCCTCCCCAGTGCTGCCATTTCCCACCTCTTCCGATTCCTGTGGTTAGCAGTTATGGGTTGGAAGAAGGGGCAGGCAGGGCCCTGTTTGAGCTGGACACTGTGTTGGGGCATTCCCTGGGCTCCCCTGGTGGGGGGGGGTGTTTTTCAGGGTGTCCTTGGGCTCCCCCAGTGTGTGTGTAGATCACTCACTGGCCCTCAGCCCACGTATGCACGCAGTTGTCCCTTGCCCTCGGGAACCTCCTGCCCTGAAGGCTGCCGCCCCAGGGAAGTGGCTGGGGCGCCATACGGGGGGGTGGGATGGGGGCTCTTCCCCAGACATTCCCAGAATGAGGAGTGGGGGTGTGTAACCTTGGCAGTTCCCTGCCCCACCAACTCCTGAGGTCGTGCCCTTGTCCTGGCTCAGCAGGCACCAGAGTGTGGCTAGAAGCTGCTGACTGGGTGGGAAAGGGCAACCTGCTCCCACTGGAGGTTGTTCCTACCCCCTTATTGGGCTGGGCGATGCAGGGGAATTGCCCTCAGGGGCAGGAGGGCCCATTGTCACCATCTGCCCTGGTAGCGCTCCGCCCACCTCCTCGACTCCAGCAGGAGGCATTCAGGAGTCTGGTTCTTCTTCTACACCGCATCCTTGTCCCCAGGGCCACTCACCCATGCTACAAACTGCTCCCACAGGAGCCTGCGGCTGGGTGTCAGGTGCCCTTTGCACCTCCTGGGCTCTGGGGCTGCTCTAACTTGCAATGGCTGTGTGAGGGGTTCTCCTGTGCGTTGTCCCCCAGGGATGGATTTCCACAAGGAGCTACGCCATCTGGAGGCCAAGGAGGGGCTGAAGGGCCGCAAGCTGCAGAAGGCACTGGAGAGCTTCGCCTGGAACATCACTGTTCTGAAGGTATGGCTGCTGCTGGACAGAGATGGGGGAAGCTCTCCTTGTATTTTCAGCTTCAGTGGTTTTCTCTTCATTCAGTTTCCCTCAGGTTAAAGGAGCCCAGCCCAGCATCTCCCTTCCCTGTGTCTCAGTTTCCCCACCTGTACATGGGATGGGGGTGAGGGCTGAGGTTAGCCTGACATGGCGAATTCCTAGGGTTCTGGGATGCCAGGCAGCACCGCATGTCAGCATTTTCCTTTGAAGCTCAGAGATGTGGTGCCAATGTACATAACAAACCACTAGCATAGTCATTGTCCCCACACTGATGCTCAGTTATGGAGTCAGGGACAGGAGCCATGACACCCGACTACAATTTACAAGTGTAGACGCACCCAGAGAGGGGAGCAGGGTCTTGTAGTCGGGTGTCATGGCTCCTGTCCCTGACTCCATAACTGAGCATCAGTGCGGGGACAATGACTATTCTAGTGGTTTGTTATGTACATTGGCACCACATCTCTGAGCTTCAAAGGAAAATGCTGACATGCGGTGCTGCCTGGCATCCCAGAACCCTAGGAATTCGCCATGTCAGGCTAACCTCAGCCCTCACCCCCATCCCATGACCCTGCTCCCCTCTCTGGGTGCGTCTACACTTGTAAATTAAGTCAACTTAATTTACCCTGCGTCTACACTACAGTTTCCTTAAGTCGACTTAAGGAAGATAAAGTTGACTTAATGAAAATTAAGTCAACTTTATAAAATCACCTTCCTAGTAGACCTAAGGCTTAAGTCGACTCCCTAGAGTCGACTTAAGGCAGTGTAGATGTGGGGTAGCCCTAAGTCGACTTAGGGCTACCCCAGGGCTACACCAATGCCCTCCCTGCTGGGGGGGGGGCACAGGGGGAGCCTGGAATGCCCCCCCACAGGGCAGGGCAGAGTCCTGCCCACCCTGCCCCTATGCCCTGCCAGGGTCCCTGTCCCCCTTTGCCCCATTGTACCTAGGTACAATGGGGCAAAGGCTGAGCCCCCTGGCATTGGGCAAAGGGTGCCCCCCTGCCCCTGTGGACCTCCCCTAGGTCCCCCTAAACCCCTAGAAGTCGACCTAGGTGTCCAGTGTGGATGCTCTAGGTTGACTTTTTAAGTTCCCCTTTAAGTCGACCTTATTTTTAAGTGTAGACACACTAAATCGACTTAACTAGAATGAAAAAATCCCATGCACTGCTACAGGCTGGGGACCGATCAGCTAAGTAGCAGCGCTGTAGAAAAGGACCTGGGGGTTATGGTGGACGGGAAGATGAATATGAGCCAACAGTGTGCCCTTGTTGCCAAAAAGGCCAATGGCATATTAGGCTGCATCAGTAGGAGTATTGCCAGCAGATCGAGGGATGTGATAATTCCCCTCTATTCGACACTGGTCAGGCCGCATCTGGAGTACTGTGTCCAGTTTTGGGCTCCCCACTACAGAAAGGATGTGGACAAATTAGAAAGAGTCCAGCAGAGGGCAACAAAAATGATTAGGGGACTGGGGAACATGACTTACAAGGAGAGACTGAAGGAACTAGGCTTATTTAGTCTACAGAAGAGAAGACTGAGGGGAGATTTGATAGCAACCTTCAACTACTTGAAGGGGTGCTCCAAAGAGGAGGGAGCTAGGCTGTTCTCGAGGGTAACAGAGGACAGAACAAGGAGCAATGGTTTCAAATTACAGCTGGGGAGGTCAAGGTTGGATATTAGGAAAAACTTTCTCACTAGGAGGGTGGTGAAGCATTGGAATGTGTTATCTAGGGAGGTGGTAGAATCTCCATCTTTGGAGATTTTTAAGGCCCGGTTAGACAAAACCCTGGCTGGGATGATTTAGTGGGAGTGGTCCTGCTTTTTAGCAGGGGGTTGGACTAGATGATCTTGTGAGGTCCCTTCCAACCCTATGATTCTATGAGTTAGTTAAGTCGACTTAGTTAAAATTGACTGAAATTACCAAGTGTAGACATAGCCTTTGTGCTGGCACTGGGAGTGGCCTCGGAGCATCCTGCCAGGATGGCCACAGCTGCCTGCAGCAGCCTCACATCCCTGTTGATCCTGGGCACAGGGAAAGATTCTGCCAGGCGACCTGCTGCCAGCCCAACCTCCTGGGGGCCCCTTGTGGTGCCAGCTCATGGGGCAGTGGAGCTGGATGTGGTCCAGGCTGCAGACAAAGGTGGATTGTTGGTGGCAAGGGTTGTCCTGACATCTACAGCTAGCCAGCTTCATCCCCTGCTCCCAGGCGGGCTCATCCAGCCCCCACTGTGCCCAGCTGCCTCCTTGCTGGCCTCAGGACCAGTACTGCTCCAGTACCTGAGCGGCCAAGTTATCTGTTCAGCAGGCATCAGGCTGGGTTCTGACCCCCAAGTGGGGATTGGGGACCCAACTCCCCCAAGCACTGGCCTGCCAGGTCCAGAAACCCCCCAGAGCAGCCACTAGCCATGAACAGCATAGCAGGACCCACAGCCAGCACCAGAGCTCTGCCTGCAGGGGATGTGCGCCAGGGAAGCTGGGGCTCTGTGTGCCAGGCCAGAAACCTATCCCCGACAGGAGATGAACCCTTGGGCAGCACCATCTCTTCCCCCTCTGTCCAGCTTCACCCTGCATGCAGTGAAGTGGCAGGAGATGCTGGAGCCCTGAGCTCTGCTCCCATCACGGTGCAGCCCCTTGTGGCCCACAACCTGGGCCTGGGTATTTCCAGGGTGCAGGCTGGTATGCATCGCTGGCTGTGCAGGGGGGCACTGCCCTTGGGAAATCCTGAGCCCTCCATGGAGGGAGAAAAGGATCCCATGGGTTGTTCTCGGGATGGTGGTTGGGGTGAACCCTGGCTTCCTCCGATCCCCCACGCTGCTTCCATCGTTTGGCTCACGTGGTCCCTGCCAGGCCATGTGTCACACGCAGGTGAGCGCTTGTGGGGCCAGACCTGACCTGGGGGGCCTGAGGCAGGTCAGATCCCTGAAGCAGGGCCTGCTGTGTGCTGAGCCCGTATTGCCATCTAGGGGCCAAGAGGGGCCGTCTGGTGGGGTGAGTGTCCTTTGCAGTTGGTTTGGGTGAGGCCCTGAGGATGAAGCCACTGACCTGGGGAGAGTATTGGGGCCAGTGCCACACAGGTGGGATGCTGCAGGGAGGGGTTTGGGGTCAAGAGGATGCTTCTGAGGCCAGTGCAGTGCTTACCCTCTCTGCGGGCAGCCCAGAGTAACAGCCTGTTGCTGCTGCCAGCTAGGGGAGCTGCTCCTCTGGCTCACGCTCTGCACTGGAGGTCCTGGCTTTGGCCCCAGCCCAGGTGTGCAGAGGGCAGTGTATTCCCAGTGTGGCGCACTGCTGACTGGGTGCTGAGTTCTGGTTCTTGGGGCTCCTCGCTCCTGTCCAATCACGTGGGGTCGGGGTGCGTCGTGTGCAGTCAGCAGCATGCCAGGCAGTTCTGGGGATGCTGCTACAGCATGGAAGTGCCCCTGTCTGGTGTGTAGATGCTGCCTTCTGCTGGATGCTGCCTGAGCCACTGCAGCAGGGCTAGGGCCGTGTGTGAACTAGCATCCGATTGCACCAGTCTCCCCTGTGCACACAAGTTGTGGGAGCCCTCGAAGGAGTCATCCCTTGCATGTGCCGGCTCCAGCCCCAGGAAGGGGCAGGGTTGCCCACAGAGTGCTGTGCTGATGGGGCCTCGGCCCCTGCCCGCCACACACAACCCTGACCTCCGGGTCTTTCCCCGCTGCAGGGCCACGCAGACCTCCTGAAGCAGGCCAAGGCAGAGGCGCTGGACAACCTGTGGCAGATCCACAACGCTGGGCAGTCCTGTGGCATCGGCAGGAATGGCTCAGCCTCACCCGACCTTGGCCGCGCCCGAGCTCCACCAGAGCCCGTCTCAGAGACAGAAGGAGGCAGTGACACAGGTTCCTGTTGACTGTGGGGCAGCGCATTGAGGCCAGGACTGAGCTGGGGTCCCTGACAGTGGGGATGCCCCATGGCTCCTCCTTCACATGTGGCTCCCAGCCCTTCTGTGCCGGACCCAGGACTGTACATGGAGTGGCCCTGCTTGACTGACAGCCAACTGCCCGGCCTTTGACTGTGCACTTGAAAGACATGAGCATGGCTGTAGCACAGGCCGTGGGGTTTGGAGGGCTGCGTGGGACAATTTCGATGGAATTCAGGGGGGAGGGGATGGAATAGCACACTGCCCTGTAATGGGCTGGGCCTCGTTTCTGGCAGGGATGATGTGGCTGCTGAGGTATCAGGAACCGAGCACATGCAGTGGTAGGAATTGACCCTGGAGCAAGGTACTGGGAGTGGGGTCAGGCCAGCTCAGGCTGGTACATTGGCCCCCTGAGTCCCTGCCTCTGAGCCTCCATCCATGATCTGCCTCTGTGCCCCGCCCCTTCCCTGTAGAGTGGCTCTGTCCTGTGGAGGGCTGGCCCACCCTTAAAGGTTAGGTTGACATAGCTGCAACACTTAGCTGTGAAAAATCCCCCCAACTGGAGGGCTGCAGCAGGGCCCCCTTGGTGCCCTCCCCCTCCCAGTGCAGATGCAGCCTCGAAACTCCCCTCTGGGGTTAGGGTGTGTCTACACTGCTGGTTGTGCCAGGCTATTATGGGGCCATATTGGCAACACTGGTGGCAGCCAGTGTGGGGAGATGTGGGGGTGAGGAGAACTGCCTCCTGGGGCACTGAGCTGGGGCTCACACCTGCCCCTTCTCACCTCTGGCTTGACCACCTGCCCCTCTCTTCCCTTCCCACCCCGGTGGCGTTGAGGCCAGAGCTGAGTGGGTGAGTATGGCCTGGAGCAGGGGCCTGGCTGTGGGGCTGGGCAGGAACTGTGTGGCATGGGCAGTGGGGCTGGATCACAACAGTCCTTTCTCGCTTCGGGAGCAAGGGCTGGACCCAGCAGCAGGGGCATCCCAGAGCACACTGGGGCTACCTGGACCCCTGAAGCAGAAGAATGCGGAGCTGAGCCAGGTGGGATTTCCAGGTGGGCAGCAGAAGCTAGGAGCAACCTCCGTCCCCCCCAGGTTGAGCTGTGGCGTGCTATAAAGAGCATTTGAGCCCCGAACTGGCTGCCGTTGTCTCTCCCTTTGCAGCGGGGAGAGTCTGGGGTTGGGCGGTTGGTTGCCTTCTGGGAATGGGTGGCAACAGGGCCTGAGCAACCATGTGTGGGGTTGGGATAGCTCATGTGGGAAATCTGGCCCTTGGCAGCTGGAGCTGTGCGAGGCCCAGCCTGGGCTGAGGGGCAGGCTGGGGGGGGTGGGGGGTAGGCTTGGCCATCTTCCTGGAGCCTCCAAGCCCCGCCTTGGTGCCTCTACCAGCACCAATCTGTGATGTCACCAAATGGGCCCAGGAAGGAGAAGATGGCTGGACCCACCCAGTTACCAGTCTCAGGGAAGGAGCAGCTGTTGGCTGCAGATCTCCTGGACTGGCCGAGGCTTGTAGCCCTGCTCTGCAGCTGGGTAGGGGTCCCGCCATTCCAGGCACCTTGCACCAACAGGCTGCCTGCCACCGTGGCTGCTTTGCTGATGCCCCCAAGCCCCTTGTCCTGGTGATGTGGCCACGCCACGCCCTGCACTGGTTGCCCTGGGGCCAGAGATCACCTCCTCCCAGACCCCTTGATGCTCGGGTGCCTGCCCCCGGCCCCTCGGGAAGGCTCTGCTGGCAGCAAAACAAGTGGGGCAGATGGGCCGGTTGGCAAAGCTCTCATGGCCCAGAGTCCTCCATTAAGCTGCAGCTGCCCCTCCCTCCCCCCAAGTCCTGGCTGGGGGAGTGGGACCCCCAGGAGCCAAGAAACATCACCCTACCTCCTTGCTGGAGCTGGGGCTCCATATGCATACAGGGCCTGGGTCCCCAGGGGCATGCCTTGCCCCATCCTCAGCAGTCTGTGACCCAGCAGGATTCATTTCTCACAGTGCCAACCTTGGCCTAGATCTCTGCTCCCCCCAGCAGCCTGTGCTGTGAGATCATCCTACGCCCCCCGCCCCTCCACCCCCTACAACTACCCCTATCAGCTGGACACCTCCAGGCAAAGCCTTCCACCCTATGGTTGGACAGTGAGCTTTGGGCTCAGCCCCTGTGAGACAGCCAGGAGACTGACCATCTCGAAGGCTCAGGTGCACCCTGCTGCCCTCGCCCCTGGCAAACAGGTCAGCTGGCCTTCCCTCTTGCTTTCTTCTTCTGGCTCCTTGCAGTGGCTAGGCCCAGTTCAGGTGCCAGTTTACAGTGTGTGGGTTGCGGTCTGTGCCCAGGTCGCCATCACACCTGCCTGCTTGGGGTCTCTGCAGTGATCACACACCCTCGTCCCACCACCTCAGACCTTGAATGATGCAGAGGGGAAACCGAAGTGCACACTCTTCAGAGAAGAGTCCTGGGGCCTGACCAGCAGAGAGGGTGAGGACTGATAGGGCCCCAGGGGCTGAATGGGAGTCTTATAGGGGGCGGGAGAAGGGGGGGGGGGGGAGGGATTCTGCGTCCGACACTCTCCCATCTGTGAAGTGCTGGGGTGTGCTGGCTCACACCAGCACCTTTGGCATGGCAGGGACAGACTGGGGGTTGGGTGCTCTTTGCTGGGGTGAGCTTATTAGCCTAATAGGGACCAGTCTCTCTCTTCCTCTCTGGGGCTGGCATTGTGTCCAGAGACGCCTAGCGCATGGGCCCCCCCAACACTGACCTTCTGGCAGCTTTGTGCAGTACGGACGGGTGGATTCCTTAGGCAATTACTGGCTCATTAGCACCTGGCTACGCGCCCTGTCTCCAGCCGCTCGGCCACCAGACCCTCAGCTCCGGCCGCTGCATAATGGCCAGTGCCAGATGCCGCCCGTCACCAAGCTACGGGGAACAATGGGCGCGTCTCCCAGAGACCAGCCCTGTCTGCAGCCCAGGTCCAACAGATCCTAGGGACTATTTTTGGCAGCACCAGCGGGGGGGCAGGGCCCACACTTTGGTGCAGCCCAGCCCTATAAAACCCTGGGCAGGCAGTGCTCGCCGGGTCACACCATAGAGGTGCTCAGGCCCTTCGGCAACACTTTGGAAGGATGGACGTGCCCACCGCCAAGGTACAGCTCTGGGGCCCGGCGACTGGGGCTGGGCTGGACACAGGAGGTCAGGGTACAGCTGGGGAAGGGGGCAGGTGTGTACCACCAAGAGAGAATGAGCACTGTGAGCCATGGACGGCTGCCTTGAATCCCAGTGCGGTATATGCTGTCCTGCTGCCTTCGCTAGGGACACCCTGAGAACTGCTGGCCAAAGGCTGGCATGTGTCTCAGCCTCTCCCCGTCCCATCCCGTCCTGCCCTGTGGTCACTGGAGAATGCAGGCCAGCCTTGCCATGGTAATGGCCTCCAGAGTGCAAGGGGAATCTGCTTTGTCTGGTCCCAGTACCTCTTCTGGTCTCAGAACCCCAACTCCCCAGGACAGATGTCCCTGCCACACGAGCCGGCCCACGCTCTGTGGTATGCCGTGCTGGAGAGGCAAAGATCAACCTGCTCCTAAGGGCTGCAAGCCCAGCCTGGGTCTGCCCCACTGGCACTTGCAGCCTGCACCACCTTGGCCTCTCCCTCATGTCCACAGAGAACTGCTCCCCACCCAGTGCCAGCTAGCTGACCTCAGTGAGTGCCGGGCTGGGGGAGAGCGCAGGACTGAGCTCTGTACTCAGTGTTAAATGAAGACCCAGCAGCTGTTACGCTTCCTCTCTCCCAACCCCTCTGGCCACACGGAAACCCGCGGGTGCTGCCTGCGTGCATCAGGCCTGGAGGGCTCCTGGGGCAGCTTAATCTCCATGACGCACCCGCTGCCAACCAGGGGACCAGTTAGTACTAATTGCTGCTGGGGCAGCGTCTCCAGTAAGGGGTGGGGGGCTGCCGGGGTTTGCTGGGCCAAGTGGGGCTGGGGTGTGTGACCCAGCCTGCTGCTGTTAGGCCCAGAAGAGGACTGGCAGCTGGGGCTTGCTGGAGGCTCCACAGGCTGGGCAGGTCAGGTCACTGGGCACCAACCAGCCTCATTTGCGCTGTTGGGGTCAGGAGCCAATGTCACGGTCTGGTCAGCCCATCACCGCAGGGCATCTTGGTGGGGCTGTCTGTGCCAGGATGCCAAGCTAGATGGGCCCCTGTTCTGAGTCTGTCCGGCAGCTCTGTGCAGGGATTTTCGCAGTGTTGGCTCTGAGATCCGCAGCGTGGGAGCTTGGGGTGTCTCTGGGTTTAACCCTATAAATACCAGCCTGTCCCTGCATTCATGCCTGTGTCTTGTGCCCACAGCTCCACAGGGCTTCCTGCCTCCTGCTTCTGGCCCTACTCTTTTCCCTGACTACAGCCCGGCAAAGCATGCCCATGTGCTGCCGCCAGAAGACGTGCCCATGCCGCGTCTATGACCTGCTGCATGGCTTGGGCAATCACGCCACTGGCATCCTCACACTGGGCAAGAGGAAGAGCAGCTCACAGGCCTTCCAGAGCCAGCTCTACCGCCTGCTGCATGGGGCTGGCAGCCACGCCAGCGGCATCCTCACCATGGGCAAGCGGGCGCCGGAGCAGCCAGCCTTGGCCTGCTGGGACACCTCCCCCCATCACTCCAGCCCCGATGCCCTGCTGCCTCCAGCCCTGTGTGCTGCCAACCCTGAGCCCGCCAGTGCCACGGGGTGCCTGGGCCGGCTTGCCAAGGACTTTACCAAGGGCCAGAGTGGGGTAGCTACAGAGAGCTTTTCCTGAAGTGACCAGAGAGTAGTGTCCTGGTGGGGGGCAATCCTGGGGGACTCTTTTAGTGGGCACCAGGGGGCATTTACAAATAAACCTCAGTCTGAGGCTCACAGCTGTCTTTATGTGTCGCCTCCCAGGAATACAGTGCCTGGGTGGGAGGGGATGTCTGCGGGTCCCACCAGAGGCTACAGCAGCCTGCTGTCTCTGGGGATGCTGATGGCTCCAGGTTGATCCCCACTCTCTGGGCTGGAGCAGCTGGGGAGCCCTTGGGTGGAGTGAGCCAGGAACAGCGCAACACCATGTGACCCCAGAACTCTGTGCTGCCCAGTGAGTGGGACACATGCCACATGGTCATCCCCGTGAGTGGGTGGGGGGGTTTACACTGACTGCGCACAGCTGTGAGTGACTCACAGGGGCAGGGCACGGGTTGAGGGGGACAGGTGCCGCCTGCTATGCAATCATGCACCCAGAGCTTGCTTGTGAATGCTGGAGCACTGAGGCTGGGCTAGAGAATGGCTTGGTGGGTGCTGAAATTGTTGGAGGACTGGCTGGTGAGCCCTGGCAGACACCTGCGCTCGGGGCTGGGGGTGAGGTTCCTGGGCTGGTCCGGCAACATCTTGTCTAGTTGGAGATGCTCCAATATGTCAATGCAGCTCCCCTCCCACAAGCGTGGGCTGGGCAATGCTGGCAGCCAGAGGGCAGTGTTGGAAAACAAACGGGCATCTCTGAGCTGCCTTGTTTGCTGCTGCCAAGAATCTCACAGGCGGGGGCCAGTCCTTGGGGGGGAGGGGCAAGAGCAGCCTTGCCAGGGGGGCAAACCCCCTCTTCTGGTTTATGAGAGCCTGGATCCCTAGCTCCTGTCTTTGCTGTGCTGCAGCCCCAGCCCCACTGGCACCTGCTCCTCAGAGCATCCATGCCCCAGCCACACCATGTGCAGACTAGGATTTGGCCCCCATTGCACAGCTGGGAACCAAGGCTCTGCAGTGTGACTGGCCCAGGTCACAAGGACATGAACCTGGGTTTCCCTGGATACTGTCCTGGTCACTGGGCCAGCTTTCCACTGTGATGTGAGCTTGCAGCCTGCCTCTTTTATCCCTCGAACCTGATGCCCTCTGGTGCCCCTCCTTCCTGGGCCCCTGCCCCTGCTGAGTTCATGGGACCAGCGCTGCAATCCTTTGTGAGCCTCATTAGTGCTCCCACCCCAAACCCCTGGGGAGAAGCCCAGGCCAGGGCTGAGGCTGGGTAGGTCTCCAGAGGTTGGGCTACACACCCAGTCACTCGCTCCACCTCGCTACCCAGAGCCTCTGCTTGGCAGGCCCAGGCTGAGCCACCCTGCGCATCTACATAGGCCTGTGCTGCTTAAACCAGTTTCTAATGGTCAATTAAGGCAGCAGGAGCCCCAGGCCTCCCCATGCAGGCTGTGACACAGGGCTATGGCAGGGAGCTGAGATTTCAGTACCACCAGCCAACATGCTGCACTGGCAGCCCGGGCTGGGGGTAAATATACCAGCAGGCAGGATGCTCTGCACCTTTCGAACCCAGCACCGGCAGGTCCCACCTGGCTCTAAACCGATTTGAATCCAGCCAGGGAAGTGTGAACCCAGCCCAAGGTGGCTCCAATGTGGGGCAAAATTGGATCAGCAACACCACTCGCAGGCCCCTCCCCCCCACCAGGATCCCCCCTCCCTCCCACAATCCCAGGGTGTGTAGAGTCCCCTTTCCCCACATGACCAGGGTGCAGGGTCCTCCCACATGGACCCGGGCTTCAAGATCCCCCCCACCGCATGGACCCAGGGTGCAGGATCCCCCCTCCCCAGTCCCAGGGTGCAGGATACCCCCACACAGACCCAGGGTCCAAGATTCTCCCCCCTCCCCGCACGGACCCAGGATGCAGGATCCCCCTCCCAGTCCCCGGGCGTAGGGTCTCCTCCCCCCACGGTCCCTGGGTACAAGAGCCCCCCCGCCCTCGGCTTCCGCCTGCAGGGTCCCCCGGGGCGGGGCCGAGCCGAGCAGCCCCGGCCGGGATTAGCGGGGGGCGGAGCGGGGCCGCGCACGGGCTGCACCTGCTGCCGGAGCCCGCTGGCCGAGCCTGGCAGCCCGCGGGCCGGGCCGGCGAACGGGGCGGAGCGGGCCGGGCCATGCCGGCGATGAAGGGGTTGCTGGCGCCGCAGAACACCTTCCTGGACACCATCGCCACGCGCTTCGATGGCACCCGTGAGTCTCCGCCGCCGGCAGCTTGCGGCGCCCGGGCTGGGCTGGGGGGGGACCCTGCGCGGCTGCGTCCCGGGTCGGGCTGGGATGGGCTGGGGGAGGACCCCGTTTGCGCTCCGAGGCGGGCCGGGCTCTGATCCTCCTAACTGGACCTCTGGGCTGCACTCTGGGATCCGGGACTAGAGAGGACCCCTCCTCGTCCCCCCACCGCCCCAGCTTTCTCCCCTCGGCTCTCGGCAGCAGCAGAACTGCGGGTGTGGGGGCGGGATCAAAACCAGGGATCCGTGCCCACAGCCCCAAGCCAACTGCTCTGCGTGATCTCCCCCGCAGCCGGGGCTCCCTGGACGCACAGACCCCAGAAGCACCTCCCCATCCAACCCCAGGGCGGGGGATGTATCTTCTGTTATTGAGCCAAGTGCAGTGACCCCCTTCCCCCAGCTCCTAGCCCCTGCGAAGGCACTGTGTATCTGCTTGCCCTGGGTGCCCTGCAGTGAGGGGGGCTCTTAATTGCACCCCAGGACTCAACAGCCTTTATTATCAGATTGCTGCAGGGCATGTCCCTGTGACGTTCCCCTACCAGGATCTGGTCCTGTGTGCCTCTGTGACCCTCTGATCCCCACTCCTGAACCCTGATTCACCCTACTATGCCAGGTGACTACCCACTCCTGGGTCAGTCCACACCAGCCTCCTACATGTAGCTGGTCCCAGGCAGTGAGCGTACGCTCTCCAGCCACTTAGGCGATGATCCCCCAGCAAGCACCCCTGGCCCCAGATGCCACACCGGGAACTTTTGTCCTACAGGGATTGGGACCTTTCCCCAATCACTGTGGACTCATAGACTCTTGTTCACCCATTTATCAAAGAAATGGAGATGCCCAGCCTCACTCATTCATACCCTGTAAAGTTCACACAGCTTTAGATAAAACAAATACTAGTTTATTGATTAGAACATGATTTTAAGTGAGTATATAGCAAATCACTGCCCAATCCTGTAATAAATAAGTCAGAGGTTACCACAAGCAAATAAAAGATATAAAATGCATTCTAACCTAACTTCACTGCTACAAATATGCTCAACTCCAGCTATGGTGGTTTGCAGCCAATTTCTGCCTCTCTATTCAGGACCAAATCCTTCTTGGAGATGTTTTCAAGATGGAGTTTCTCTGGCAAAAAGTCCCTTCCAGACCAGTTCAAAGTGTCTGTATTTGTTTCCAATCCTCCCTCAGCCCCCCCTGTTCCTGGGCCAAGGTGATTTTCTTTGTTTCACCTGAGCCAGGAAGCTCAATTTGCATTGTCTTTGTCACATACTTCTGCAGCCTCCATGCTGAGAGATATCCCTGAGTCATATAAAATACCTGGGAACATGCTTGACATCTGTACACATACATGATGCTGCAGGAAACATGACACCATAACAATAATGTAGAGTATGTTGTGTGCATTCATAAAGGAACCCATTGCATGGCATAATTGGCATCAAACCATATAATTACACTGCAGAAGTGAACAGAAAAGTTACACAGATCATACCCAACGGGTCCAAGGATGTGCATCCCGTGACATCTCCCTCCTTTGAAAACTGTCGGAGGGCTGACCAATCCAGGGGACAATCTGGAAGCAGAACCCTCAAAGCTCTTCTGAAATTGTACTATCAAAATGATGAGGCCATCTGCCTCAGTTTCCCCATTTGCCATTCTTAGTACATTCCTAAATCTATACACACTACATCTAGCCAACAAAGATTACATGAATATCTCAATCACCTCTACATACTATAACATCAGTACCCAATTGTCATCCTAGATGGGCACTTACAAGTATGTTCATGATACCACACCCTCTATCCCAGCGTTCCTGATTCAGGACTGGTTGGTCTGGCTGTTTGTGCCCCCCCAACATCCCATTAGACCTTTGCATTTGACTAGTCCCAGGCCTTTCTTCCACCCGATGTTCCCCTTGGCTAGACCCTTGGGCTTTCCTACTTTCGGGATATGGTTTGGCAAGGGCTCAGGAAGGGGAAACTCTAGCACACCCACTGGCCCCCGGCGGCTCCAATCCTCAGCTCCAGGAGCCTGCCTGGGTGGCAGGTTCCCCTCCAAGGCACCACATTCCCTCTCGTCCTCTACTCCTATAGGTTCATCGTGTGCTTCCTCGGGCTCGAGATTACTCATAGTTTGTGTATGTGGCAACTTGGGCATCCTCGATGTACCCGGGTCATCTAGCCAGGGAGGGTTCACCCTCTTGCCCTGGGTATCACTGTGCTGGGTGGCATTCCTGCACCCCACAAATTCTTCCCTAGCTTCCTTTTCTGGATTTTGCTCTGAGGCATGGCCTTCCCTGACTTGCTGAGCAAGTCCTGTTCCTTGTCCAGCTGTGACCGGCTGGCAGCTTTTCTGGGGAACGACTTTCCGCCCACAGGAGCCATGTTACTCCACCCCGGCAGGCAGGGACTGGCCTCCGCTCCCTCTCCACCAGGAGACACACAGTCTTTCTCCCTGGTAATCTACAAGGCTGCATCCCTGTCCTCTGTGCTTTCTGCAGGGTGTACTGGGCTGTCGCAAGCCACCACCCTGACAGCCCTAGCTCCCCTTGAGACGTCATGTCTGATTAGCATCAGGTCAGGGATCTCCTCTAGGACCCCTACTGCTATGTTGCCTTCTCAGCCTTCACACTGATCTGCACTGTGGTAAGAGCCACACAAATCCTACCTCCTTCCACAGCCTGAATGTATGCTTCCAGGACATGTAGCATGGCTCCATCTGAGACCCAGCATGGCCTGACCAGTGATAGCTGTGTACCCATGTCCCTCCATTCAACAGCCTCCTGGCCGTTTATCTTGGTATCCCTTAGATAACCCCTGCCAGCCTTGGGCACTGCTTCCTCAAATGCTCAGAGGAATTGAATTGGAAACATCTTCTTGGGCTCCTCTCCTCCACAGGGGAACTGTATTGGGTATTCCTAGGTGGGGCTCCTGGGGATCATGCATCTGCCACTCCCACCCTTCCTCCCTCTTCATGGGTGGGTGGTGCTGTGCTTTTCTAGGTGAGGCAGGGCTCCCTGGGAGGTGTTCATCTGCCTCCCCAGCCTCCCCTCCCTCTGTGGCTCACCTCCCACTGAGTTTTGGGCCTGCCCAAAGGCATCCACTGCTGTGGCCATCTCTATCACAGATTTCACTTCTTTATCCAACACACTGGTTCTGATCTTGTCTGTACATCCACTTAAGAACCACTCTTGTGCTGTGAGGTCAAGGAGCTGCTTTACCCTTGACCCATTTGTTTAACAGATCCCACAGTTTGTGAGCATATTTGTAATGAGTCATGCTTGTCTCCTTCTTAAAGTTTCTAAACTTCATCCTGAACACTTCAGATGTAATCTGAGGCCTCTGCAAGCCAGCCCTTTTAAATGCACCATACTTTAAAGCCTCCCCAATTGGCATTTCATTGAACACAGCCTGAGCTTTCCCAATAATTTGGCCACAATCAAGGGAAATTTTTGCACTTCAGGAATCTTGTGTAGTTCACAAAGTCTTTCAAAAGTGGTGAAATATTCCTCAGTACAATCTGTCTCTTGGTAAGTCGGGCACAGTTTCTCAAAGCTGGGTGTCTTAGATGGGGCGGAGAGTGCAGGACCTCCTGGTACTTGGCCCTGTTTCTCCAACACCATCTGCTGATGTTTTTGCTCCTCTCTTTCTACTGCAGCTTTCTCCGTAGCAACCTCAAGCTGCTGTAGTTCCATCGCAAGTTTGTGGGCAGCTTCCTTGGCCTCTCTGGCTTCCTTGGTGGCGGCTTCCGGGGCCTTTCTGGCCATAACTGCTTCCTTCATTTTTATCTCTGCCTGCCATCTCGCGAATTCATGTTCAATGTCTTTTTCTCTAGCCTGTTCTGTCCCTCTCCTCTGCTTGCAAATGGTCCATCTCCAATTTTGCAGCTGCATCACTAACAGACATCTTTAGCTTTTCCTGTGTCTATTTCCCTCACCCCAAATAAACAAACAGAAAACAACAAACCATGATGTCTTCCTGACAAAAACTCGCTTGAAATCATCAATACCAATTAGAGCAAGCAGTGCATATATCCTGGTATTGCTGCACATCTGCACTCATACATGGTGCTGCAGAAAACATGACACCATGACGACAATGTAGAGTATGCGACATGCTTTCCTAAAGGGCCCCGTGCATGGCATAATTGGCATCAAATCATTTTTACATTGCAAAAATGAACAGAAAAGTTACATAGATCGTACCCAAGGCGCATGGATGTATCCCGTGACAGTCCCACTACTGCAGCTTCTGGGAGACTGCCCTAGGCTCGCCAGGCCCCTCCTGCCCCCAGCCAGGACCCCACAACACCCCCCAGTCCAGCTAAACTAGCTAGGCCACCATGATGCCTCCACTGCCCCCCCAGCCCAGCTCCCCACCCCTTACCCTTAACATGTACCCCTCATTTCCCTCCAGCCCAGCCACCCTGCCCAACTGCACCCCTCTGCCTCCAGCCCACACCGCCCCCAGCTCAGCCTGCCCCCCACGATAAAGACTGTTCATTTCCAAATAATGTTGCTCCTCTGCCACCATGCGGGTTGGCTATCGGAGGGGTGGGGCAGCGAGAAGGCTTGGTGTGTCTATTCAGTGTCCCTTCCATAGATGCGTGGAGCCGGGGGTGGGGTGGGGAGAGGCAGTGATGTTGGCCAGGAAGCTCCCTTTAAGGCTATGATTCTGGTATTTTTATTAAAAGCAATGGACAGGCCGTGGGCAATAAACAATAAATCACAGCTCATCGAGGCGGAAGTCTGGGCTGCAGGTGGGGGAGGGGGGCACAAAGCCTGAGCTCTACCCAGCGGACTGAATTATTGGGGATCTTTAAGTCAGAGAGGTCTGGTAAACCATGGAATCCTGGACTGGTTCACAGCTGTTGGTGTAAGATGCCCAGATACTTGTGTGTTGGCCTCCACACAAGCGTTGGGGCCAGGATAGTGATCCAAGTGCCCACCCCACCCCACCCGGCACACAGTCTGTGTGCAGCCCAGAGGAAGGGAAAGTGCATCTGTATATCTTACACTTGGAGCTGATGGGAAGTGTCAAAAACCTTCCACAGACTTTTCTGCTCCTGTCCTGGGCGAGTGCTCAGCCCATTTGCAGCCATGGGCTTTGATGACCTCCCTCTCACTCCAGCTGGAATTCACAATCCGGCCTGAATTGATCTGTTTGAAACGCTGACCCATCCTTATCCTGCCTCCCTTCCCCAAGCAGGAAGGTGTAGTAAGCATGGCTTTTTGTAAATAAAATGCCATATTGCAGACGCAGGGATTTTCCCCTAAGAGGATTGCAATTTAAATACTTCCAGAAAGATCACTGAAAACTAATTTACCATTTCCTGGGGCTCCCTGACAGCTATTTGTGACAGATGCCCCGACCCCTTTTTTCTATACAGGGTGTGAGCCACTGACCTCTCCCTGACATGCTGGAGCCTGATTCTTTGGGGAGATGACATGGAAGCATTGAGCCCCATACCTTCCCACCCCACACTTAAAGCAATAGCTGTGCCCAGAATTATATAAGTATGGATTAATCTGAATATCGTTTGTCTGAGGCCAGAGGCCAGCGTGGCCTCCGGATTTAAGCAGTGCAGCCAGAATGTGTCGTATCACAGCAAATGCCGGTTCTGTTGTCTCCGTGAGCTGGAGGGATTTTGTGTCTCCTCTGCCTTGCCAGAGGGCACCAGGTTGTCCCAGGCAGCGATGAACAAATGCAGCACCAGGGATGGTCACCATTGTCCTCCAGGGGGAGGGTTCAGCACAGCTGGGCCAGCAGGGAATGAGGCGCTTCAGAGATCCATTGCGATGAAGCCAAACTCAGCAGGAGGCTGGCTGCCTGAGCTCGCCCTGGGCACACAGCTTAAGACAGGTCTATGCTGACAGGGGCATGTGGGATGCAGACCAATGGGCAGGGGTCCAGCTAGCAGTGGCGATGGAGAGGCAGGCCTGACTCAAGAGAAGAAAGCACCCTACACGCCTGAACTCCCAGGGCAGATCCCATACATAGGCTCTCCACATGCCCACCGGCTTCTCCCCCGGCTACACTGTAGTGCAGTGTCCCCGCTGCCCCCCCTGCCATGGCCTTCCTTTGCCCGCGTAGCTACACACTGCAGGGAGTTTGGCCACAGCCTGCCCGTCACTGTAGCACGTAGCTACGCCTGTCCTCAGCACCGTCAGGAGCAGAAGGTGTTGGAGGGAGGGAAAGACAAGGAGCAGCCAGATGCCAGCTAAGGAAGGAGGGGGACCATTGCCCAGGGCTACAATGGCAGCTGGAGAGTGGCCTCTGAAAAGGAGCAGCCTCCAAAACGGACGTGCTGCTCCACAGCCTAGCACTCAACACCTCCTCTGCTTTCAAGAGGAAGGTGCCACCTTGTCAGCGCTGGTGTCTGTATGTCCTGGTCCCACCTGGTTCCCTTTGGTCACGTTGGCCTGCAGGCATTTGGGAAGGTCTGTCCCAGAGGGTCTCAGGATGTAGCTTGTGAGCCCATCCTGGCCTGGTAGCTGGGATAAAGGATTGACTGCTTTGGCGTTTGCTGTTAGCCATTGGCTCTTCCTGTGCCTGTGCATGAAGGGAGGAGCCCAGAAGGGAGTGACTGGCCCATGGCTGCTAACGACGCTGGCACAGCTGGGAGAAGGCATGTGCAGAGCGCGCCCCTTGCGGGGATCTGGCTCTGTGGGTCATAGCTGTTCACGTGGCAAGGTGGCTGCTGCTCACCCCAGAACCCCCAGGGAGCACCTACTGGCAAACAACTTTATTTTCCCCAGGAGGAAGTTGAGTTGAAAACAGATTTTTGTTTGTTTTTCTGTTGGAATTTGGGGCTTTTGGAGGAAGAACCTCTGAGCTTTTCTCTGGGACTTCTTCACTGGCTGGAGAGTGGGGAGGCGTTTCTGCCGGGTTCCTCCCCCAGTCGCTCCCACAAGCTTAAGTAGCTGAACCGTATGCTGGGGATGGCAGATCATGCCTCAGGAGCCCCGCTCGACCTGCTCCTATCCTAGCTCTAGTACTTGGGGCACCCATCGCTCAAGTGGGGAGACTCGGCACGTTTGGGATAGAGCCACCCAGGGGCTGCAGTTCACAGCCTGAGGCAGGCCTGGCCAGGATAGATTCTGGTGTGCAGCTGGGGCAGGGGATGCTGTATGGCACCAGGGAATCTCTGCCCCAGTTGCTGCCCTGGGGATTGGGGACTCTCCTGTCCTGTCCTCTGCGGGACCGCTGGCCCTAGGGCCTGTTTTTAGACACTTGTGAGAGATGGGGCTGCTCCCTGGGCTGCAGAAGACAGAATTTCCTAGGGGAGGGGGCAGATGCTTAAAACCGTCCTGGGCCGAGCCCCTGGGGCCTGTCAGGAAGGATCCTCCCCAGGCAGTGGGGCTGAATGGGGCTGGTCCCTAATTTCTGTGATTCTGCTGGAGGAAGAGGCAGCCTGAGCCGCAGTCTGTGAGCTGCTGATTCTGAGTTGGCAATGGCAGATGGCCATTCCCCTCGGGCACCAGCAGCTGGACAGGCTGTGCCTGGCCCTGGGGGAAGGGCAAGTCCAGGGTACGTCTTGGGTCCTGGGAGTTTGCCAGCCAGGGTCCAAGGCGAGTGAGAGCAGTTGCTGCAGCTGTGCCCAGTGTGCGCCGACAATACAGACAAAGGCACATGCAATTACCACCCGGTTGGGCGCTCAACTCCCCTGCAGCCGCCAGTCCCAGCCAACCCAGATGTGTCACATGATGACACGGCTCCTGCCCCCTCACCCCTGGTAATTATATTTTCAAAGCCCATCCCCCACTTGGCTTTGTCCCCCCTCTCCCGCCACCACGCGCACCAGATGTTTGCTTCAGGACAGGAGTTCCCAGCAGTGCACCGGAACCACAGTTAAAAGGAAGGAGCACAGACTCCTGGGTTCTGTTCCTGGCTCTGGAAAGGGGTGGTGTCCAACGAGTGGGAGGGGGCTAGAGTCAGGGCTCCTGGGATCCGTTCCCAGTCCTGACACTGATTTTGTGTGCGGTCTTGGGCAAGTCCCTTTCCCTCTCAGTGCCTCAGTTTCCTTAAGGGTTTGATGGAGTGGAATGGCCTGCACAGACCAGGCAAAAGTTAACTCTCTTTGGGCAAGAAGCAGATTCAGCTTTAAGGGCTGCCAGAGTTGATGGGAAGAGCTGAGAGATGCCTCAGAGAGAGCCCTGGCAGGGGGAACACAGGCCTTGTGGGCGGAAGGGAGGGAGAGGCGACTCGTGGCTCTCTTAGGTCTCCTGCCTCAGGCAAGTCCTGGAACAGTTCAACTTGTGTCACCCCCCAGAATCAAAAGAGGAACCCAGGAGTCCTAGTGTGCCATTAATCTGAGGGCTCAGTGCCACCATGAGCCGGGGTGGGCACACATCAGGGTTGCGAGGTGGGCTCTCCATTCCCCAAGCTCCCGCCTGGGTCCACTGTCTGTTGACTCCCAGTCCACCCTGTATTTAGGGACCAGAGATGTCCTGGTTTTATGGGGCCAGCCACGTCCAAAGCCTTGCTCTGGTTGCCTGGGCAAATGGCACGCCATGTCTCTACAGCTGCCCGGGCATTGTATATGTGCCCCACAAATTAAGCTGGGGTTTGCACTGTTACCTAGGCTGCAGGGCCAGGCCTGGGGGTTGTTGGGACAAGCACAGGAATTTGGAATGTGCAGCCCCGCCGTGGGCTGGATGAGCCGAATCTCCCCTCAGCACTCTCGTTGCACACGATAATGTGAGCTGAGCTGGCGAAGGAAAGGCGTGGCAGCATCAAGAAGCAGAAAGCAATGAGTGAGGCAGGGCAGTTCCCCCTCTGCCCACACAGTGGATGCTGGAGCCTAGGAGATCTCCATAGACTCCAGCAAACTCCCAGTGCCAAGGCGTCAGGAGAGGCTCTCATCTAGTTGCAGCCAGCGGCCCTTTGAAGAAGCAGCCCTCGCTGGTTGGGTCAGATTGGCTCCTGAGGGGTGCAGCGCCCATGAAGGGTGGCACTGATCCGACGCATGCTCAGCCCCAGCACCAGCCCTGGGAGCCACGGTCGAATCCAGCCAGCCTCTGCTTGTCAGGTTGCCATGGGAATAGGTGTGATGTCACAGGTCCAGTGTTCCATGCTGATAAAGTCAAATCCGGGGAGCTGGGAGCACCCCATATGGCCTCTGGACTTTGTGTTGGAGCCTGCTGGAATCCGCTCGAATGCCCATGGTGCCCACATTGCTCTGATGGTCTTGTGCCCCTCCAAGCTGGCGGAGAGGTGGCATGTCATTGCCCTGCAGCATCAGGTGCCTGTTGGCCACCGAAGGGGTGTTGGTTCTTGGTTTTCTTTGGGGGGCTCAGACATTGGAAACCCCTAGAGCCTCAGTCCTGGGAGCCCTGGTGACCTGTGTGGCAGCATCTCAGCTCTGTAACTTGCACAGCTCCGCACGCCTCCATGGGCTGTTCTCTTTCCATGGCGGTGGTAACAGGTGTGCACCATCGCTGCGGAGTAAAAAGGGAGCAGCAGCGGTGACTGGGCAGGGAATGGCATTGCCAGGGCAATGGCTTAGACTTGTCTGCAAGGCTCTTTGAAAAGGTCTGGGCTTTAGGTCTCAGCCCCTCCTAGATCCTCTTAATCAGCCTCAAAAGGGGGCTTTAGTCCCAGCTCAGGCATGTAGCAGTCCTTGGCCAGGTGGCACCAAAGCAGTGCCAGGGCAGGGCATGTGGGAGATGACCCGGTTGTGTAATTGGTAGGGACCCTGCAAGGGCTCATGGAGAGAGCCGCTTGGAAGCAGAGACTTTGGTTTTAATTCCATGGTTTGGCCAAGCCAGCAATCCCGACTCCCCGAGCCGGGAACTCAGCCAGAGCCAGAAGCTGTTGTGTGACTCCCCAGTGACTGCGCTCTGAGCTACAGTATCTTGGCAGGGCCCAGGGACTCACAAACTGGGGCTTTCCCGCCTGGCCTCAGTTGTCCCTGTCTAGACCTGTCTCTTGCTCATGCCCTTGGAGCACCAACGACACATGATGGGGTTGTGGCCAAATCCTGTGCAGTGTCCTTACTATTTGTTGTCACGGAAACAAGTGCTGGTGCTGAACGGTCGCTGGAGGGGAATCCAGGCGAGGGGCACGTGGCTGGGTTTAAAGCCCCTGGGAAGCAGGGTATGAAACGTTCCGGCCAAGGCACTGCTGTGCTGGCATCAGTGTTGAATCAACGTCCCCCGGGGGGGGGGAGGAAGGTCCCTCTTCAGGGCTGGTGCTCCAGGCTGCCATTCTGCTTTAGCTGGGTGGAAACCGCCCGGCTGGCGTAACGTGGAGCAGGCTGGCAGCTCTGGCTCATGTGCCCATGGGCGGTGGAGTGAGCCTCTCCTGGCCTAGGCCTAGTTAAGCATTAGGAGGGTAACCATGGCCTGGGAAGCGCTAATGATCAGCCCTTGTCTTTCTGTAGCATTGCCTGGGGCTGCTGCCATCCTGCTTCTTAGGCCAGTGGTATCTCCTCATCGCTTGTCCAGCTGGCGGCAGATGCCCAGCATGGGAGTGATGCATCTGGCTCACTCCCATCCCCAGAGCTGGGCTCCTCTCCCCATGCCCTGTGCCCAGGGCGTGCCTCTCACTGCCGGACCTGCAGGGAGCCTGGTACAGCCCCCAGCTAAGTTTGTTATGGTTGCTGTTAAGCTGCTTTAGCCCTGCTGGTGGGGAGTGGAGGCACCAGCTGGCGAGTGGGAGGTGCGGCTCACTTGGCATCATGTCTCTGTGACGATAGAAGCCAGGAGCTATATCTGGGCTCCTGCTGAATGGTGAGGTGCAGAGCGGAGGCAGCTCCCCCCACGGGGATGGGGGACTGCAGCCCAGGCTGGCCACAGTGACAGACACCCTCAGGAACAGCAGCAGTTAATGGTTGCCTTGCTTGGAGTCAGCCAGGGGCTGGTGATGTGGCTGTGTTTGGCCTGGGGATGACCCAGATGCTGCGAGGGAGCAGGTCTGGTGATGTACGACACATCAGAGCCCTACAGAACAATACGGATCGCTTAGCAAACTGAGGGCATGCAAACAATTCTGTGTTTTACTATGGCTAAATGTAAATATACAGATCTAGGAGAAAAGACTGTCGGCCATACTTACAGGATGGGATAGTGATGCTATTCTGGGAACCAGGGACTGTGCGCAACAGGGTGGGAAATTTAAAATGGCCTCGCTGGCCCCAGCCTGGTGGTCCCTGGCACCCCCTAAAGTCTGGTGCCCTAGGTCACCTCTATGGTAGGAACAGCCCTTGTCGTGGTACTGAATCAAAAACTTTACAGAAGTCTATTTATTACATCAACACTATTACCTTTACCAGCCAAACTTGTAATCTCATTTTTAAAAAATCATTTGTTTGAGAAGATCTTTTTTCCATAAACCCACAGTAATTGACATAATTATAATGTATTAACTTTCCTTTAATTTTTTGTTAATCAAGCCCCATATTAACTGTTCCATCATCTTGCCCGGGATTGGTGTCAGCCTGACAGACCTATAACAACATTTGTCATCCTATTTACCCTTTGAAAATATTGAAATAACATTAGGTTTCTTCTAGTGCTAAGGGACTTCACCAATGCCCTAAGATGTGTTGAAAATCAACATTGATGGTTCAGTGAACCCCTGAGCCGAATCTTTTAAAACTCTTATATATAAGATAACTGGACCTGCTGATTTAAAAGTGTCTGATTTTAGTAGCTGCTGTTTAACATCCTCCTGAGATGCTAGTGGAATGGAAAGAGAGTTATTTTGTTATATGAATACATCATTTTTTCCCCAGAATACAGAACAGAAATATGTATTGAATGCTTCTGCCTTGGCTGAATTATTGATAATTCTACCATTTCCATTTAGTAATAGATCAATACCATTGCTAGGATTCTTGTCATTCCTAATGTACCTTAAAAACTTCTGTTTCTGGCTCAACAAGGATGGGGGTATCTAGCTGTTAAATCAGGAAAGGGAGAGCTGGAAGCTGAAATGACTGGGTTCTAGCTTCAGCTCTGGGAAGGCAGTGAAGTCTAGTAGTTAAAGCAGAAGGCATTAGAAGCCAAGACTCCTGGGTTCTACTCCCTACTCTGGGAGATAGTGGGGTCTAGTGCAATGGTTTTCAAACTTAGGGTCGAGACACAGTGCTGGGTCAAAAACCCTCAAGCGTTGGGTTGCGGTCCCCCCTGCTGCCACCGCCAAAAGACTGGAATGCATTGTTCAAAGATGTAATTGGGGGGTTGCGGGCATAACTGATTTTCTTCAACTGGGTCCTGAGGGAAAAAGTTTGAAAACCACTGGTCTAGTGGGTTAGAGCAGGGGGCTGGCAGTCAGGACTTCTGGCTTCTATCCCTGGCTTGTGGATGGGAGGATCAGAATGCAAATGCTTCCTGATCCTTCCCGAACAATAACCTGGCCCTTGTTTTTGCTTATTTCCAGACAGCAACTTCATCCTGGCCAATGCTCAGGTTCATTGCGGTTTCCCCATTGTCTACTGCTCTGACGGCTTCTGTGACCTCACTGGCTTTGCCCGCACCGAGGTCATGCAGAAGAACTGCAGCTGCCGCTTCCTGTACGGGGCCGAGACCAGCGAGTCCGTTGTGCAGAGCATCGAGAAGGTGCTGGATGGGAAGCAGGAGTACCAAGCCGAGGTCTGCTTCTACAAGAAGGGTGGTGAGTGGGTCTGCGGGCGCGTGACTCGCTGCAAGGTCGGGAGCAGCTCCCACAGGGGCCGGTCCCAGGCCCTTGCCATATAGGTCATCTGTGCAGGTCGGCTGGCCCTGTGAACCCTTAGCTTAACAGCACGGTTGATCTCTGGGAAGGGTCCTAGCCCGACAGCTGCTCCCAAAGTCCCAGTCCTTCCACATAACCCCATTGCGGATCCTGTGGCCCTCTCCAATGGCTGGCTGGAATGGGGATAACAACCTATTACTGCTGCTAGGTCCTAGAGTTAGTCCCGCAGCTCATTTCTCAGAGGCTTCTGCTTTTAGTGCTGAAGGCCCAGCGTTCTGCTGGTGGGGTAGGGGGTGCGTGCACTGTGTACGGTCTGGCAGAGGCAGCCTTTGGCTATTGGGGGCCCCAGATGAAGGCCTATTGAGGGGCCCCCTATAGGTCTGCAGGGGCCTCCCTCGGTGGACCCAGCTCATTGCCACCGGCCCTGACCCCACCTCCTCCACTAGCATCCCCCCTCCACAGCGGCCAGCCCCTGATCCCTGCCATTGGCCCCAGGGGCCAGCTCCTCCTGCTGCTGCCAACCAAGACAAGCGCAGCGTTTGGGGTAGGCGAAGCAGGTGATGGGGCTCCTTGCTGCTCGGGACCCTAGGTGTGCGCTTGCTTCACCTACCCCAAAAGCCGCCTCTGCGGTCTGGTAACAGGATCCTTGCTGACCAACCCCAAAAAGGGAGGTGGGGGCACTTGTGCTGAATTAAGAAGCTCCACCTCCACCAAGGCCCGTTGTTGTATCTGGCCCTGTGTGGCTGAGCTGAAGCCTTGAGCCGGTGTGGGCCAGCCAAGGGTGGGCCGAGCCAGCCTGGTTCTGTTCACTCCCCTTCTCCCCACAGGAGCTGCCTTCGGGTGCCTGCTGGACATTGTGCCCATCAAGAACGAGAAGGGAGAGGTGGTGCTCTTCCTTATCTCCTTCAAGGACGTCACGGAGAGCCGGGGCAAGAGCCACCCCAGTGACAGGAGGGATGGTGAGCCCCAGCTGTGGAATGGGGGGCAGGAGGCACATGGAGATGGGGAAAGGCTGTCTTGCATGGGGAAGGCATGGTGGCAGGGTCGTGGGGCTGGTTTGCGGGAGGGGATGGGCCAGCATGGTCGAGGTGCGATTGGCATCTGCCTAGAACACAGCTGGGTCCTGGGGCAGGGGAACTACCAGCGCACAGGCTCCCTGGCTGGCCCTCACTGGGGATCTGAGCAGTGCGAGTGAGGAGCAGGAGGGGGTCTTCCTGGGGCAGGCCCCTAGTCTCTTCATGAGGGACCTGGGAGGGGACCTGCCCCTGTCCACACGGCACCCACGTCTGGGTCCAGGCCACCCCTGGCTCACACTGCCTGAGCCGCTCCCCATCTGTTTCAGAGAAGCACCGAAGCAAGAAGGCAGGGAGCTCCCACCTGCGAGCAGCCCGGAGGCAGGGCCGGACTGTTCTGCACCAGCTCACCAGCCAGTTCACCAGGAAGGAGCAGGGCAAGATGAAGATCAACAGTGTAAGAACCTGCTGGCCCCAGCCCTACCTGGTTCTGAATGATCCCAGCCTTCAGCTGTCCCCCCAGGGGCAATCCAGGAGGAGGGGGAGGGGCAGTGATGCCCAAGGAGCCCCCTGAGTCTGGTGTGCCAGCTGCCAATCAGAGCTGGAAGAGTAATGTGGTGACAGCCGGGTACTGGAGCTGGGTTTGTGTTTGGAGTGTTGCTGCCCAGGGAGAGAGGCTGGGAGTTTGCTCCTGCCATGAATTGCTTCCTGCTTCCTTGCTTTTCCTGTCCTCAACCCTCTTGCTAGGTCCTCTGCTTTGTTGGCTTCCTCCGCCTAACCCTTGGTATTCCTGGCCCCGCCCCCCCCAGCCCTGGCCCTCTCTCCCCAGCCCCTTCCCACTGCAGCCACGGGGTGGCTTTCCCAGATCGAAGGGCAGAATTCCACCCCTGCCCCTGGCAGGGCGCTGTGGGCCCGTCCGTTGACTCTCTGGCTGGCGCAACCATGGTCCTGGCCCTCACCTCATGGCCTGTCTTGGCCTGGAGGAGCAGGGCTCTATTTCACGCCTGCTGTGTGAGCAGCAGTCAGGGCTGTCCTGCAGATGCATGTTGCCAGGATGTGGCTCCCAAGCCCGGCCTGCTGAGTATCGGCATTTAGGGACTCCAGGGAGAGCCAGCAGAGGAGCTTGATTGAACCTCTTGCCCCGGATAGCGGACCCGCCCAGCAGTGTCACTGGGCTCATCTGCCAGTGGGACAGATCACAGCTGGGTCTACCAGAGGACGTGGGGCTGGGTTCAACATAACTGGGAACAAACGGTGCTGCGTCTGCATAGGAATTTATCTCACATTAGTCCCCACCTGGCAAAACCCCACCACAGACTTGAGTGTGGGTGCCCCCAGAGTGCCATTGAGGGTGGGGAGCCACCCCAAGGCTGCCAGTAAATAAATTCGGTCTAGTAATCAGGCATAGCGTTCTATCAGGGAAGGGAGTTAACCACTGGGCAACTGGCCTGGGGGCATGGTACCTGTGAATCGAGGCTGGGCATCTCTTTCTCAGAGCCCCACTCCAGTTCAGTCCAGTCTGTGCTGGAGGCCAGAGTCCCTGGGGCAGGATCTCTGGACTGTACTATGCAGGAGCTCAGACTGGATGATCTGCATGGCCTTTCCTGGCCTCCAAATTTCTGCATCCCACTGAAGGTCAATGGGAGTTGGGTGCCTAGCTCTCCCTGCGTGCCCCACCCTGGCCCAGCAGCACTCAGCCCTTCCCTCTCTGCGTCGGTTGGAGCCCCTTGATTTGAAGCGTTCCACCCCAGCAGCAGCTGCATTTCAGTGCTGGCCAGCCATCTCCCACCTGCCATCTGCACTCTGCTTTGGCAGCCGCCATGCCAAGGGCTACACTGCAATCTGGCTGGTTGTTAGGAAGCAATTTCCTTCTGTGACACTTCCCAAGAGTCCTAAAAAATTGTTGGGAACTCAGCACCTGCCAAGGGACTGTTATCTTAGGTGCAAACTGAATTCATTTGCAGCAAGAGGGGAAGGAAGCTTTGTAATGTGAGGGGCTGAAGGATCCCTGGAACATGCATAGAGCACATCAGTGGCAGATACTTAGGGCCTGCATCGAGGGTTTGCTATCAAGAAAATTCAGCTGCTTTCATCGAACCCAAAGGTTTCTTCTCTGGTGGAGCCCGGCACAAGACACGCATACTTGGGTGCGTGAGCAGGTGGGTGGTGTCCCCTGTACTGGACATGGGGTCTGGGTGTTGCAGCTGACATATGGAAGACAGTGCCACAAACCATTCCAGTTTGGGAAACCTGCCTGTTGATGGGAGATTGAAGAACCTCAGCCTCTTCCGCTTGTCCAGGAGGTTAAGAGGGGATGAGATCACAGCCTAGCGGTACCTAAGGATGGAGATTTCTGAGAGCAGAGGGCTGTAGTTCATTGAGCAGAACTAGGCACCAGGGGAGCCCATGGCTGGGAGCTGGAGCCAGGCAATACAGACTAGAAACATGGGGCAGATTTACAACGGTGAGGACAGTCAGCCACTGGAACAGTTCATTGGGGACCACGGTGGATTCTCCGTCACTGGGGATCTTGAAATCCAGACTGGGTGTCTCTTTCCAGCTCCGCCAGATGCATGGGGCGAAGAATCGATGAGTGAGATGGTCACGCTGCCTGGTCTGAATGCTCCATTCTGGCCTGAAAACCCACTGAAGGCAACAAAGGAATGGCTCATGCAAGGGATCCTGCCAACCCTGGTCAGAAGAATGGGAGTTCACCTCCCTGTTCTTGGCTGGCATTTCCTTCCCTCCACCTGTTGCCTTCAGTCCTCCACCCCAGAGGTGGCTGCATCCTGGATGAACTCTGTTTACACAGTGCTTTGGGCGAGAGAGGCCGTAGGAGTGTCAGACAAAGGGAGGAGTTTTCCCAGCATTGTTCTTCAGCGCTTTGTGCATTAGCCCCTGGGACAGGAAGGTGGGAGGGGCACTCGGATACCCCAGAGGAGAGAGGCAGCCCTGTTCCTAGAGATTTAGCCCCATCTGGGCATGGATTAGCCATCCCCTCGGTGGAGCTGTTAGCCAGGTGTCGTGTCAATGGAGAACAACACTGGTGATGCCCTTGACTGCCAATGCCATGGGAATTTGCAGCACTAACTAGTCTGACCAGCTGCAGGCGGCACCAGTGGATTACTGTTAATAGCATTAGCGGGAAATTAATTTTGAGGCTGTAATGGGGCCTTGTGCATTGGGCACAGCATGACGCCGGGGTCACCTTAGACCAGCCTGTGTTCACAGAGCTGCTCACTCAGGAACTGCAGCCAACTCTGCCTTGTAGCGTCTGGGCCGGGGGCCCCCACAGGACTTGGCAAAGGAAGTGCCAGTTCCCACGGGATGTGCTGTGGGTCTGCTGACCCCTCGCCGTTCCCGTTCCTCCTCTTCCTCACCCTGTTCTTAGTGATCAACCACAGATCAGCCCTCCAGGCAGCCAGGGCCTCCCCCGTGGTCTGACCACTCATATGGGCTGTAGAAGGAGGGTGGCTTGAGTGTGCACACAGATATGTTGTGATCAGTGCCAGGTGGTTGTGGGGGGAAGGCCTGGGGTGCCCTGGCCTGGTTTGTTATGGTAGGGTTGTTTGGGGGAAGGCCTGGAGTAGCAGCACACAGGTTTGCTTTCCCAGTCTGTCCCTGGCCTGCCCCATTTCCCCCCCACCCCAGCTCATGCCAGGACCCGCAGACATGGCCACCTCCTGCAGAAGCAGCTCCAAGCATAGCCCTACATCCTATGGGGGGTGGCGGGAGGCTGGAAAAACTCACATCCCTGTGGCTGGCAAACCATCCCAAGCTTGCTCAGGGTAAGCTGTTGCTGGTTGGCATCCCCTCATGGCCTGTGGGGGCTCTTGCTGCCCACCCCCTAGCACTCCCTTCACCAGCCCTCTCTCCAGCGCCCATCAGCAATCCCTGTTGCAGGCCTCTCACCCCGGTATCGGCTCTGGTGCATCATGCCAAGGGTGCCTGTCCCTCCTTTCCTTGTGTCTTGTGCCTTTCCGTGCCTGACCCCTAGGGGACCTGAGTCTGCTCCCATGCCCAGGGAGGGCACCGCAGGCCCTTGCTTTGATCCCAGCCAGTGCCAGCTCTGTGCCAACTTCCTCCCTGCAGAGCGTCTTTGCGAGCAAGCCGTCCATTCCTGAGTACAAAGTGGCCTCGGTGCAGAAATCCCGCTTCATCTTGCTGCACTACAGCATCTTCAAGGCCCTGTGGGACTGGCTCATCCTGCTGGCCACCTTCTACGTGGCCGTCACTGTCCCCTACAACGTCTGCTTCACCGACACCGAGGACAGCCTGGTGGCTGCCCGCAGCACCATCGTCAGCGACATCGCTGTGGAGATGCTCTTCATCCTGGGTAGGCCCCATCCGCCCACACCAGGAGCGTAGCGCCCGGGCCTGGCTCAGGGGCTCTCCCTCGGCGCATGGCTGGGGGTTGGGGTAGGGAAGGTGCCGCTTCAAGGACCTGGGCAACATTCAGCTGGGCTCAGCTCTGGCCAGGTGGTGACCCCAAGCCCACCTCAGGGTGCTCGCTGCAACTTTGCCCAGAACCCCAGATCCTCCCTCCATCTCCCCTCTGGGCTGGCATCTGCCCCAGGGAGCAGGGCCCTGCCGCTGGCTGCTCCCTCTGGTGGTGGTGCAGGGTATTAACCTGGCTGGTGCTCCTTCGCAGACATCATCCTTAACTTCCGCACCACCTACGTCAGCCAGTCAGGGCAGGTGGAATATGAGCCACGCTCCATCTGCATCCACTACGTGGCCACCTGGTTCTTCGTGGACCTGATTGCTGCCTTGCCCTTCGACCTCCTGTATGCCTTCAATGTGACCGTGGTGAGTGTGAGCCCCGGGAGGGCCGCCCTGGACAGGCACAGGGCCTTGGCTCCTTTTAAAGAGAGCCCAGCCTCCGTCTTGGCTCCCGACAAGCCATCGGGATGAGGGGAACAATTGCTGCCACAGTGGGAAGCTTTTCACTGCCAACGACAGCAGCTGTGAAATTACTATCTCAGGAGCTGGCTCCCCCAGCTGATCACTTGCCCTACAGAGCACCTGGGCATACGCATGCATGTATGCCCACATGCAAACACACCCATGCAGATGCAAACAGACTCAACGAGGCAGTCTGTGCTCTGACACACACATGTTCAAATACGTTCTCCTGCACACCTGGCTTCATTTGCACCTGCAGGGATGTGTAAAATTGCAGACACCCTCCCTGCTGGGAATCCTGACAGTGGCGGGCAGGGAGGGAGGTGGGGCCAGGCCCCAGGCTTGGGCAGGAGCAAGGGATGCATTCAGCACGTACCAGCCCTCAGGAGCAGGGGGCGAATCAGGTAGGGCCTTGAATGGGATTGTGCCTTGAATGGTTCTGCAGTGCCTGCCCATTGGGCCCCATGCGTCATGGGGAGGAATCCCAGTGTGGGTCAGAGCAGGGGCTGCTGGCTGCAGAGCCCCCCCTTGCAGGTGCTGACCTGAAGTGACCCACAGAATAGGAAGCATCCAGGCACCAGGCTTTATTCCACTGGTTGCAGCCCCCGTGCTGAGCCCCTTCTCAGCATGAGGCCGGGGGTTGTCACAGGGCCCTGGGTGGGAGCGAGGCCCCATGCTGGGCTCTGAATCCCCGTTACTCTAGTTCTTGAAGCCGTTTCCCATCCAGCCCCCATCCTGGAGGCCAGCCTGGCACCCACAGCTAGTGATGGTGTCTCTGTGTCTCTCCCCACCTGCCGTGCCAGACCTCGCTGGTGCACCTGCTGAAAACCGTGCGTCTCCTGAGGTTGCTGCGCCTGCTGCAGAAGCTGGACCGCTACTCACAGTACAGTGCCGTGGTGCTCACACTGCTGATGTCCATGTTCGCCCTGCTCGCCCACTGGTTGGCCTGTATCTGGTATGTGGTGGGCCGGAAGGAGATGGAAAGTAACGACCCGCTGACCTGGGACATCGGTGAGCCGGGCAGCCTTGCGCAGGGATCTCAGCGGGTGGGCACAGAACACCTGGCTTCTGTTGCTAGCTCTGGGAGGGGAGTGGGGTCTAGTGGTTAGGGCAGGGAAGGAGGGAGTTGGGAGCCAGGATTCCTGGGTTCTTTTCCCAGTTTTGGAACACGAATGGGGGCTGTTAATCAGAGTGTGGGGGAGGAATAGGAGCCAGGACTCCTGGATTCTGTTGCTAGCTCTGAGGGGAATGGGAACTAGTGGCTCGAGCACGTGAAGCAGGGAGTCAGGACACCTGGGATCTAGTCTTGGCTTGCCCACAGACTACTTGTGGGGGCTTAGGCAAATTACTTCCTTACCGCATGCCTCAGTTTCCCCACCTATACAAAGCAGAGGCTGAGGCTGACCCACCTCCCAGGACCCCATGCAGTGGGTCCACACTTGGTTGCAAAGGCTGGTGGCTGATGAGCAATGCATCCCTCCTGCTGCCCGAGGCCTGCTGGAACTGGGCACTAGGCATCTTAAAACAAAGGGGTGCTGGGTCTGGCAAGGGCCAGGTGCTGAACCATTTGGTGAGGCCCTGGGGGTGCATGGAAAGCCATGCACAGGGTGGGACAGGGCTCTGTGCGAAGGCCTGACACGGGGGTGAGGGGGCATGGCTGCAGCCCTGGGGCAATCTGCAGGCCTCATTCTGGCTCTGGGCACAGGACTCATGTCCTAGGAAGGCAGCAGTAGTGGGAGGGAGTCACCTGTGCCATCTGTAGGGGGAGTCCAGCCCCATGCAACACCTAGAGTGAGCCAGGCTTGGCCCCCCACATGGCAAGCAGGACAACGAGATGCAGGGAGAGCTCTCCGATCTGTGGGGTGGCCAGGCAGTCGTGGGGCCCAGCACAGTGGTGCGAGGGGCTATCACTTACCCCCAGTCTGTGTTGGGCAGGCCAGGAGGGGCTGAGGGAGTTGCTGGTGAGGCAGGGATGGGACTAAATCCCCTTGTACCATGACAGCGGTTCCCCATGAGCTCCCTGGGAATCAGGGTGGCTCTGGCTGTGGCTGGCTCGTGAAAGCACGTCTCCTTGTCCTGGCAGGCTGCAGGCCAGACTGTGCCTTGCAATCATTAGGGGATGGAGCTGGGCGTGCCTGTGGCGGCATGCGCCCTGCAGCGGGGGCTCCATGCTCTGCACCCAAGCGTTCGGTCCCTGGTGCTAACGGGGGTCAGGGGCAGCACCTCTCCAGCAGAAGCCTAGGGCTGTGGAGGAGTGCTGTGCAGCCCAAGAGTCCAGCCTGTCCTAGAGGAGGGAGTGACGCAGCTGCACTGGCCCCGCTCCTGAGGCGAGTTCCAGCGACTGCAGGTGGCACCAACCCCAGCTGGGCCGGCGCTCCTTGGTGCCCGATACAGCGATGCCCAGCAGTGCTCAGCAGGGGTGCTCTGGCTCCAGGCCTAGAGGCCAGCGTTGCTAGAGCATGCAGCCTTGAGTCGCACGCTTGGAGCCACCCAGCGTCCTGTGTGCAGGCTGGGGACGGGGGGAGAGGTCCCACCGTGGGCTAGCTGCCCAGGGTGTTAGACTGGCCTGAGTTCCCCAGCCCCTTAAGCCGAGTGCCAGCCAACTTTGACTCCTTGCTGTGGTTGGCAGGCTGGCTGCACGAGCTGGGCAAGAGGTTGGAGGCGCCCTACATCAACAACTCCATAGGGGGCCCGTCCAGCCGCAGCACCTACATCGCTTCCCTCTACTTCACCCTCAGCAGCCTCACCAGCGTGGGCTTCGGCAACGTCTGTGCCAACACTGATGCTGAGAAGATCTTCTCCATCTGCACCATGCTGATTGGGGGTGAGCTGGTGGGACGTACACCCTGGAGAGCAGTTGTGTGGCGCCAGGCAAGGGACATGCATCCCATGCTGGGGAGGAGCAGGGCAAGGCCAGGCACAGGAATATGTGCCCTGTGCTAGGGAGGAGTAGGGTAGGGCCAGGCAAGGAAACACACTGTGTGCTGAGGGAGGAGGAGGTGGTTGGGGTACACGCCGTGGGGGTGAGTGGAGGGTGGCCAGATTGCGCAGTCCTTGGAGGACAGTCTCCAAGAAATGAGGGTTACTCTCTCCTTTAATGTCTGGCTGCTGATGCGGGAAGGTTGACGGGAGGCCCGTGTCCGGGAGAGGGTGTTAGAGGTGAACATGTCTGCCCCCTCGAAGCTGCGCTGGTGCTGCCACGATTGGCAAGAAACGGCCCTCACAGATAGGTTCTCCCAGAGCTTCAGGGTACCTGGCGCCTTCCTCTGCAGCGGCTGTGGGAGAGAAAGGCCCTGAGCTGGTGCAGTTCAAAGTCCCTGCTCCTGTCTGCCCCTGGCACTGATGTAGCCCTGGCCTCTCCCTGCAGCCCTGATGCACGCTGTGGTCTTTGGAAACGTCACAGCCATCATCCAGCGCATGTACTCCCGCCGCTCCTTGTACCACACCCGCATGAAGGACCTCAAGGACTTTATCCGCGTCCACCGCCTCCCGCAGCAGCTCAAGCAGAGGATGCTGGAGTATTTCCAGACCACCTGGTCGGTGAACAACGGCATCGATGCCAACGAGGTAGGAGATGCCACTGGGTCTGTGCTGGCCATGCCATGTTCTGGACCTCCACCAGTGGGCCTGGACGTAGCCAGCAGAGCCATGGGTGGAGGGAATCAGAGCTGTGGGGGCTGGTGGAGAGTCCCTGGGGTAGCAGGGGTTTGTGTGCCTGAAGCAAAGGGACCCAGGTCCTATCCCTGCTGCTGCCAAGTGTCTGATACACACAGCGCAGCCTCAGCCACCCCGGTTCGCTTGCCGGGTGGTACTGCTGGGGTGGAGGCAGTGTCTCAGTGAAAGGAATGAGCGCAGGACGGTGCATCTGTCTCTCCCATGGCATCTCCTGCAGAAGAGATGCTGCTATCCCCCTTGAGCGGGCAGGCGATCATGGAGCTGATGGCAGACAGGTGCCGAGGGGCTCCACTCCCCATCAGCGCCCCTGACTCCCTCATGCTGCCTCCACAGCTCCTGCGCGACTTCCCTGACGAGCTGCGGGCTGACATCGCCATGCACCTCAACAAAGACATCCTGCAGCTCCCACTCTTCGAGACAGCCAGCCGGGGCTGCCTGCGTGCTCTCTCCTTGCACATCAAGACCTCCTTTTGTGCCCCCGGCGAGTACCTGCTGCGCCAGGGCGATGCCCTGCAGGCCAACTACTTTGTCTGTTCCGGCTCCCTCGAGGTCCTGAAGGATAACATGGTGCTGGCCATCCTTGGTGAGGGCAGTGCCTGGCACGGGCAGGATGCAAATGCCTCTCCTGGGCTCATGGGTCACTGGGGGCCCCTTATCTTGGCATAAAGCTGATAGCCAAAAGGGCCAGTGGGGCCCATGCCAGGCTGCCAGCCCTTTCCCCAGAGCCTGTGGCTGGCCTAGCAGCCCCTTTGACTTTCTATTCATCCCTCTGTCCAGCTGTTTCTTGGCTTCATCTAGGGAATTCCCTCCCCACCCCCACACAGGAGATTCTATGGCATGGGGCCTCACTGGCAGCGAGCCAGGGGCCCACCATGGCCACTGAGATGCCCAGCATCCCCGTGAGATGAACAGCAGATCCCTGCTGCCCTCCCCCAGCTGGGACGGAGCAGCAGGAGCTGTGTCTTCTCTCTAGGAGGAGGTTAAGGAAGGCGGCTGGAGTCAGGTGTCCTAGGTTCCACTGGGCCAAGCCCTTTTCCCCAGCTCTGTGCCCCAAGTTCCAGCTGTACAATGGGGCTAACAACTACCCATGTCCCATGGGACACACACAGCCAGGGAACCAGCTCGCCTGGCTTATCCCTCTTTCCTGACACCCACAGGCAAAGGGGACCTGATTGGGGCTGACCTGCCTGGCCAGGACCAGGTGATCAAAACCAACGCGGACGTCAAGGCGCTGACCTACTGCGACCTGCAGCACATCGGCTTGCGCGGCCTCTACGAGGTGCTGCAGCTCTATCCCGAGTACTCCCACAAATTCATGGCCGACATCCACCAGGACCTCACCTTCAACCTGCGGGAGGGCAGCGAGATTGAGGTGGGTGCTGCCAGCCCCCAGCCATGCCCCAGTACTGTGGGATGCTGGCTGAGCCTGCTGTGTGCAGAGGACGTTAGAGTCTCAGCCCAGAGGAGTGGGCTGGGTGGGATCCGTGTCCCAGTGGAGATTAGGTGAGACAGCAGCTTCCTGAGTTGCTCATGCAGCTGGGGGAGCAGGGGAGACCAGACTAGACAGGGCGTGGCATGCTCCTCTGGGCTGTCTGGCCCTGCGGTGGACAGTAACGATGGCCGGGCCGAGAGCACTAGTGGCCCCTCCACACAACTGCCAGCACCAGCAATGTTCAGATCACTCCCAGGCACGAAGGACACTGCACCTTCCATCTCACACCAAAGACAGCTTAGATGGTCTTCTCAACCGTTGAGCTGTGGCTTATGTTTTCCTAAACTTGTACCCTCAGACCAAATTAATAAAAGTGACATACAACAGCTGCTGGAGAATGCAGGATTTAAAAAAAAGGGGGAGAAAGACTCTGGACACCTCTTTTAGTATTGATCACTTTGTATGTCACTTTTATTAATTTGGTCTGAGGGTACAAGTTTAGGAAAACATAAGCCACAGTTCAACGGTTGAGAAGACCATTTAATAAAACTGCACAATAAATACAATAGGTAACAAGATCTGTCCCAAAAATGAGGAGATCGAGTTCATCCAGGTAGGTCTCTGGCTTGTAGCCAGCCATATAATAAACTATCTGCAGATTTATGAGCTAGGAAAAGGAAATTAGAGAGTTGTTTAGAAGGTTAAAGCAGGTAAACGTATGCGCACAAATGAGTATCAGTCTTAAGTTTTAGAGAGTAATATAGAAGTTTCTATGATAAGTAAGCTCTATATATCCTCGAAGGCTAACCCATACTAAGCAGCTGGGGATCTCTTGCTTATTCCTAGAAAACCCTTGCGCCTGAGTCCAAGTAGCACAGAGATAATCAATTCCTTCTTACTAAGGGGTTTTATCCCTCCCAGCCATGTGTCTCAGCTGATGGGAGGAAACCACTTGCAAGATTCATCTTCATAGGGGGGAAAACAGAACAGCAAAGGACTTTTTTGTCCTCTGTAAGAGCACACAATAGTCAATAGTCTACTGACTGCAGATGGTCCATCCCTGTCAGGCAGGACGTAACGCCTGCTGCTGCAAATCAGCACCTCATGTTAAGGAACGTCTGTCTCCTGGCACGGCCACTGAGGCTTCCGGTGCAGCCACTCGTTCATTGCCTTTCAATATAGGCTGCAGCTGTTAGACGTGAACACAGCAGCATTTACTAAAATCTAACTGCTCAGCACTTTCTTACAATTGCACGACCCGTCTAACTGAGCCTCACTGACACCCAGGGGAGCCAGGCGGATCCCATCTGTGTGTGCGTCAGCGTTCAGCTGAGACATGGGGACCATGGCATGAGCTGGGCCTTGGTTTGCCAGTGTCACGACCTAGTGGGGTGGAGCTGGGCTCTTCACCCTGCACCTGGCATCCAGCCCTTACTGGTGCATTCAGCAACCCAGCGGGTGGGTGCTATGGCGCCTTGCAGACATTTCCCAAAGGAGCAGGAGATCTGCATCTACTCCCCCACCACAACCTCCCCCCGCAGCATTCTCCAGTAGCCAAGGCACTAAGGATTGTCAGTAAGAGGCTCCAAATCAGAATGCTGTGGGAGGAGGAGGCGGCAAAAAGGAAATGGATGAGTCTGCATGTTTTTGGAGGGTGAGGGCAGGCATCTGTCGGAGCCAAGTTGAGATCAAAGCATGAGGCATTCCTGCACAGGTTGAGGGGCACAGGAGAGTGAAGTGCTCCTAGGTTGCTGACCTCCTCCATGCCTGGGTGTCCGTCTCACTCACAGCCCACCTCCAGCACAGCGCCCGAGGGAGGGGCAGGCAGGCTTAGTCATTCTGCTGCACCCACAATCAGGCGGGAACATTGTGCTTCAGAAATAGCAGTGCCTTGCTCAGATGCCCTGAAATCTGCCTCCTTTGGATCAGCTGAAATAAAGACGAGCTCAGGATTTTTTCCAGCTGTGTCTCCATTTAGGTCCCAGGTATGCCCCACTGGGGAATTGCTCTGTGATGTTCCTCTCCCAAAATCTGGTCCGGTGTGCCACTGTGACACACTGATCTCCACTCCTGGACCCTAACTTGCCCCACTATGCCAGGTGACCACTCACTCCTGAGTCAGTCCACACCAGCCTCCTGCATGTAACCGGTCCCAGGCAGTGGGTGTGTGTCCTCTGGCCACTCATGGGTTGGTCCTCCAGTGAGCACCTCTAGCCCCCAGATACCACACCAGGAAATTCCATCCTACGGGGATCGGGACCCTTCCCCAATCACTGTGGATTCATAGGGTATGTCTACACTAGCAATTTAGGTCAACTTAAGGACCCTTAAGTCGACCTAAATTATTCCATGTCCACACTGGGCTTTCATTAAGTCGACTTAAGAAATTCCTTAAGTCGACTTAATGAAAGCTAAAGTCGACTTAATAACCGCCCATTAGGTCGACTTAAGCCTTAAGTCGACTCCTTAAGTTGACTGAAGGACGGTGTGGACAGGGAGTAACCCTTAAGTCGACTTTATTAAGTCGACTTATGGACAGTTAAGTCGACTTAGCAAAGTGGACTCAGTTGACTTAATTTTAAGTCGACTTAGTCCACTTTGTTAAGTCGACTGAATAAGGTCGACTTTAAGTCAACTTAAAAATGACCTTATTAAGTCGACCTTATTCAGTCGACTTAACAAAGTCAACTTAACTAGACATACTCATAGACTCCCATTCGCCCATTTATCAATTAAATGGGTGTGCCCAGCCTCACTCATTCACACCCTGTAAAGTTCACACAGCTTTAGATAAAATAAATACTAGTTTATTGATTAGAATATGATTTTAAGTGAGCATCAATCAGAAAATCAATGCACAATCATATAAAAAAGGAGTCAGGAGTTACCACAAGCAAATAAAAGATATAAAACACACTCTACTCTAACAATACTACCTAACTTGATGTCATGGTCCAAGATTACTCACAAGATGTTTAGCTGACAGATGTTTTTACAGCCAATCTCTGCCTATTACTAGGCAGGCCCCAGTTCTTGCTTGAAGTTGGAGAATGCTTCAAGATGGAGTTTCTCTGGCAAAAAGCCCCTCACAGTTCAAAGTGTCTCTATTTGTTTCCGGTTTCCCCTCAGCTCCTACTCCTCCTGGGCCAAGCTGATTTCCTGTGTTCCACCTGAGCCAGGAAGCTCAATTTGCATTGTCTTTGTCATGTATCTCTCCGGTCTCTGTCCTGAGAGATAGCCCTAATGGTCTGAACCATGCAACATGCTTCACATCTGTGCACATACATGACGCTGCAGGAAACATGATATAAAATAAGGTAGAGCATTCAAAAGGGAACCTTGCATAGCATAATTGGCGTCAAACCATACAATTACATAACAAAAGTGAACAGAAAAGTTACATAGATCATAACCTAGGGGTGCACAGATGTATAGCCCATGACGCTCTCCCAGACCTTGCACAGATCCTGATGGGAAAGTTCCCTCTGGGTTCTATAGAGCTTTTAAAAAATACCCATCACCAAGACATTTCTAAATGAATATCCACGTAAAAAAATCATGCCTCTTGTTTGCACAGGGCCTACAAAAACTGTGTTGTATGTACCTTCTGCTGGTTAGCTGACCAACCTCCATCTCGCAGCATTGCAGCCCATCCCTGGATAATTGCAGAATGTCAACAAAAGCCCTGTGCCATCAGACCAGGGATCCCACTTCCCCAGGCGCTGGCGGCTCTGCTAGGGAGCCAGACCATGGACTGTATTTGCGGTAGTGCTCACCATGTGCCAACTGCTTTCCAAACCCTCTAGGACTGGCCATGACGAGAGAGGACCTGGCGGGGGGTCACAATGGGGCAGAGGTGGGCCAGGACCAATGTGTGTGTTTGCTCAGTATCCTGATAACTCAGCTGGGTGCTGCTGATCAGAGCTGGCCCTGACTAGAAGATGGCCAGTGTGTCTTGGGCTGAATGGAGTTTGCTGTGTGGTACTAGTCAACCTTTCTCATCTGCTTTGTTTCAGGGGCTCCTGCGATTTCCCAGATCCCCTCGGTTATCCCAGGTAGGTTGAGTTTGTGCCGGACTGGGGGGCTGGCTTGGCAGTGGCGGGCCGGGCTGCCATCCTGTGCTTGTACCCCCTGAGTTTGCTGTTAGTGCCAGGAGCTCACTCAGACCCATGTACAACACGCGGGGGAAGCATCTGCTCACCAGAGTGACCCCCCTCCGCTCTCAGGGCCTTTCCAGGAAGGACGTGTCCCAGGCTTGCTGATGTCTGGATGCTCGCATGCTCCTAGCTGCGCACCGAGGCGGCCTTAGCCTATCTGGGACCCTAGGCAAAGGCCCATTGAGGGGTCCCCATAGGGCTCCCTGTTGCCAGCCCCGACCGCCACCATGGCCCCGGCATCCCACTGGGGGCCCTGAAACCTCCCCCTGTGGCCCTGGTGCCACACCAGGGACCCTGAAAACCTCAAAAAGCCCCCCATGGTTCCCCCACCCCACCAGGGGCCCCAACCCCACCGCGACACCAGCTTCCTATGGCCGGCTCCCTCAGCAGTGTGGCACCCTGCTGGGTGCCCAGAACCAGCCCTGGTGCCCTGCCGGGGCTCCCAGTTCCCCCACTGCCCTCCTTACAGAGGGCGAGCGGCCTTCCCCCTGCTGCCGCGGGGCCCCCCCGCTGTCTTCAGCAGCGAAGGCAAGGGGCGGAAATGCAGAGTGGGGCCTGAGAGTGGAGCAGCCAGCCCAGGGGCGGGGTGGAAGTGTGGAGCCCAGCCTCTGGGCTAGCCCGCCCTGCCTCCCCCCATGCTGATTGGCCCTGGGCCCCATCCTCCCACAGGGGTACCCCTACCCTGCTCCTCCTCCCCCCGCCGCTGGCCCCCACTGCCTGCCATGTGTTCCGCAGCGCAGGACAGGAGGCAGATGCAGTTTTGGGGGTAGGTGACGGTGCCCCTCACTGCTTGGGGCCCTAGGCAGCCACCTGCTTCACCTACCCCAAAAGCCGCCTCTGGCTGCGCAGTAGTGGGGACTGAGAGGTGGCAGCTCCTGGTTCTGGCTGTGCTCGGTGTGATCTCTGTCTCTCAGCTGTACGACGCTCCCAGGCGTGGGGGTGAATGCCCGACAAGTGGATTGACCCACACTCGCTGCTGAGCGCTGAGCGGCTGCCTGCAGTCACTGTACTGCCAGGGTCCTCGGATCCAGGTTCCTGGCTCTCCCCACTGCACTGGCCTGGCTGAGTGATGCCAAGAGATGGTGCCTGGCCCCAGGGTGCTCGCCACCGACCCATCTCCTTGCCTTGTCACCCAGCTCCTGCCCTCTCCCCGCAGCCTCGCCCCGAGAGCGGCGCCACCCCCGAGAAGCCCCTTTCCTCCATCCTCGAGGACAACGAGGAGCCCAACGACGACTTCTTCCCCCGCTCACCCGCCTCCATCGCCCGCCGCAAGCTGCTCCTGCCCAACCTCCACAGCCCCATGCAGCGCGGATCCCTCAGCAGCTTGCTGGGTGACGAGCTGCGCCAGTTCTCAGCCCTGCGCCGTACCTGCCATTCCCCGGCCCGCTACAGCCAGGGCAGGAGCCCGTCTCCACGGTGTCGGAGAGACGGCCAGGTCTCTGAAGGTGAGAGCAGCAACAGCCGGAAACCAGCCACACTTCTGATCCCCTCCCTGACCACCTGTGGCCCCCCAGATCTCAGCCCCAGGTAAGGACCGAGAGTGCTGTTAGCACCATGTTCATCAAACACCACAGCCACAAAACAGTCATGAGAATTTTTCCACGTGTCCCTCAGCTGCACACATCTGTGTGTGCTTGCACACTGCACAAGTTTGGGAGGGTCAGTCGTGCACGTATTGGAATGACAACAGCTCTTTGCATGAATGTCACATTCATTGGCTCGTTCACACCGATATGCCTGCACATCTGTAGCCAGTTCCTTGCTGCATGCAGCTTTGGCTTGTCACAGTGTGTGCGTTGCACTCGCAATGGCTTCATCTGCATTTTGCCTGTGTGATTTGGGCTCTGGTGTTTGAAAATGTGCACTTCCTGCCCCATGGTGTGATGCTGCTGGTCCGCTGAATTCATTGGAAATCTAACCCTCCCCGCCCACTCGGTGCCAGCGAGAGCCTGGCACCCCGATGGCTGCCATTGACAGGCAAAGCAGGGAGGTTGTAGCTTGCCTTCCTTGCATGGCTGTGTGGCCCCTGCAGCTCCTGTGATGCCGAATAGCCGGAGCAGACGAGGGTGGGTTGAATGGCCAGTGTTTTCTGCATGCAAGAGCCTGGCTAGGAGAGAGGAAGTAGAATTAGCGGGGCTGGTCAGGGCTGGGTCCTGGTGGGACAAGAGGGGAACTAAGCCCTGCATCCTTGGGGACCATTCCCTCCCCTGGAGTGCCCTCCTCATGTTGGTGACAGCTAACGGGATTCCAGCTCCTCGTGCTGGAAGGTCCTGGAGTGAGAGCCCTGGCGACCCAACCTCCTGCAGCCACATGATAAGTGCCCCACCCGCCATCCTGTCTATGCCTCACGCCTCCCACCCTTTGAGCTGGACCCTCCTGCCCCAGAGACGAGAGCTGCTTGCTCTCCTCTACCTGCCCAACCCTGACCTCTCTGTTAGTGCAGGGTGTGGGGATGGGATGGGTCCGCAGGGTCATCAGCCTGGATGAGGGCTGAGACCCACTCGCTCATTTCATGTCAGGCACCAGGTGGCAACAGCTTCCACCCTCTTCTCACCTGGCTCTGACAGAATCATTGGGGTTGTGCAGTGGGTTAGGCGTAAGCCAGGGACGAAAGAATCTGCTGTGTCAGTCTCCATGGGCTGCCCAGACCCATTCCCCCTGGCAATGTGGGAATTTCCACCAGTGCCCAAGAGGCAAATGGGCCAGTTAGTGGTGCCTAGCAATTCTGCGCCAGCTGGTCATGTCGGCGGGACCCTTCCCTGGGTGTAACCTCCCTGCTCCCTTAGGGTAGTTGATGGGATCGAAGATGACGGTGGGACAGCAGAGACGCAAACCTTCCATTTCAACGTGGATCCGCCGCTGCAAAGTTCGGTTATAGAGTCGCCAACATCTGGTAACCGCCCGCTGACTCTGGCACTGCCCCCTGGCATTGCTTCGGCTCCGGGGCAGGCAGAGCGGGTTATCAGAAATGAGTTCTGCCCCAAGGAGACGGGCTGGACGTAGATAAGCCACTGTTTCCTCTGGGCCCAGCACGGATGTGATTGTCCTAGGGTTTGGCAGGGAGGGTAGTTGCAGGGCATATCACTCACGCTGGCCATATCACACCATATCACATATCACGCATATCTCTCACGCTGAGAGATTTGAGGGTGATGTCATTCGTGCTCCAGGCACCTGGAACCCCCTGGCTGGGAGGCAAAAGCCAAGTGGCAATGTTGTTATGACGCCAGCTGGTTCAGATGCTGGCAAAAAAGCCCCAACTCTGCCAGCCTCGGCTCATGGAAAGGGGCCAGAGAACCAGGGACGAGAGCTACTGCTGTCCTCATACCCAGGCCCCTTCCCCTCCTCCCATTAGCCAGAAACTGTCCCATGTTTGAACCTTTGTGGCATGGGCCCAGAACGAGGCCTGGTGTGGGGCAAGGGAAGATTGTACCCGGATGGGTTGGCCCATCCCAACACTGGGACAGGTGAATGGATGCAAGGTTCACTCAGGGAACCTTTGCCCTTGGCCTGCGGTCCTGCCATGGCCACGGGATCACCTTGGCCACGGGGTATGCTATGCTGTGCCCCACTCTGAAATCAACCTGGATTTCCTTGCAGGGATGGACCCAGCCAGCCCAGCCTCAGCCACAGAAGCAGAGGAGATAAAGCAGAACGTCAGGAGACTGAACCAAGAGGTACAGCCTGGAGCCCCTAGAGCCAGGGTCTGAGGGGTGGGCACCCCAGGGCTTGCTTTCCCTGCAGTCAATAAGTGCCCTTTCCCCTCCGTTCCAATGCTGCCTGACCGGACTGGTGCCGACTGACCCGCTTTGGTTTGTCCCAAGAGGGAGGCTGCCTTGTGTGTTCTGCAGGAGGGGACACATCCCCGACTGCAGTTGATTGATCCCAAAGTGGTAGTGTCCCCCCTGCAGTGCTGAGCCCGCTGAGGATCAGGCGGCCCGGCTGCTGACTCAGACAATCGGGGTTTAAAATTAGCACAGTCTGCCTTTGCAACGATTTCATAGCAACACATTCAGCTCCTGGAGCAGCCCCTCCCCCTCCTCCCCCGCACCCCTTCCCGCTGGGCTGTGTGCTTGAGGCTAGAATACGTTACTCTTGAGGGCACCCCTGGCGGTGGGAACAGGCAGGTTGGCAGGGCTGTCCATAGCCTTCTGTCCCAAATACTGGGTGGCGGGGGCGGCAGCTGGCTACCTGCAGCCTGGAGGAGCAACAAGGCAGGCTTTGCCCTGTCCATTTTAGGCTCCTGCAGGACAGAAATGTTTCCTAGGGTAAGCTAGAGCAGCCCCAGGGTGGCTTATGTTGGGGTCATCTCAGGACTCTAGAAGTCCTTAATCAGTCCTGCTCCTGGCATAGATTTTGTGCTCTGTGTCCCTCCTGGGCAATTCTTGCACTGACACCCTGTGGCCAAGGTGCTCAGTTCCCCCGGCAGAAGCTCACAGACTAGCCCAGAAAAAGAACACATCCACTGATCCTGGCTTGTTAGCACATCAGAGCTTGGCCTGCCCCTGCGGATGGCTGGTGCTGCTGCTGTGTCCTCCTCCCCTGGGCTTTCCCCTCTTCTTGACAGCCAGAGCTTATGGTAAACAGCTGCCCCCAGGAGAGAGGGTTGGGGGTGCTGGGCTGCTGTGAGGAGCTGGCTAAGCAATTAGTATCCTGTCCCTGTGGAGAAGTAACAGCAGTGGCTACTAAACATTTTTATAGGACCTACAATAACAAAAAGTCTCCTGCTTCCTCTGCTTGTTTTTCCTTTCAGCAGTAGCACCAGATAACGAGCCACTCCCCTGGGCTGGGCTGCGTTGCCAATGGGGCTGAGAAACAAAACACAGGGTAATAGGCCCAGAGGGCAAGGCAGAACATGAGACAGGCTCCCGCACTGGGCGTGGCCAAGAGGTATAAATGGCCAAGGGGTAAAAGAGCCCCAATAGGCCAGACAGGGGCTCCAGGCAGGAGACAAATAGGCTGCTGAGTCTGGGTAGGCGTCAGAGCAACTCTGAAACACCCCCACCCTGCTCCGGTCACTCACCACCAGCCCCGTCCTGACCCATGAGCTGGCTGCAGATCTTGGCTCAGCCACATCCGAAAGGGCAACCCTGCCCCATGCTCCCAGAATCCTTTGCTTCTGCTTTGGACCTTGGCACAGCCATGGGTGGGAAGCAAAGCAGCTGCTGTAGGGAGGGGGCCCAGGAGAGCAATGGGAAGGGGGCCCTGGGGTGACATCACGTCCACAAGGCTCTGTCCCTCACTCAGCGCAGCTTGTTCCCTGCCTCTCTTTCCAGATCAATAACCTCAACCGGGAAGTTTCCCACCTCAGCCAGGAGCTGCAGCACATGATGGAGCTGCTTCGAAGCCAGCTGCCCACCCAGCTGCCTTATGGCCCAGCCTTGGCCTGTCGCTACAGCCTCCACGGGCTCTTGTCTCCACCGCCCAGCAACGGGAGTGAGCCGCCCCCCCAACCCACTCTGGTGGCCGTGTCACCTCACTCACCTGTGGCTCACACCTCCGTCTCAGTGCTGCCGTCACCAACGCTGGGGGACAGTGGGGTTTCCCCCAGTACCTCCTCAGCCATGGACCCTGGCTCCTGCAGCTCGCCCCCAGCCAGCCCCAGGGAGCCGGAGGGGCTCCATACTCTCAGAGACTCATCTCGCATGCACACCATCCCCTCTTGCCATTACCGCCTGCCCTGGGTGACCGGGAAGGGGGCCCCCCTCCCCCAGACAGAGACTGCCCCACACTGCGGTCAGACCTCAAGCCTCCCCTATGCACTCGCGAGTGCCCCAGCCCCGTGCGTTCCCCACTTCCCTCCCGCTGACCCCGGTCCGGCCTTCCCCAACAGCTCCACTCAGAGCCGCCCCACCCCATCCCGGCGATGCCGGTCACACTCGGAGAGCTTCCGTTGATGACCCCCCCCCTGAGAGCATGGGGCGGCCTAAACAGCAGTTTACGGTGATGACAGGGAGAGGGTGACCCCCCCCCATGCCATTTTCCTTATCTTTTCAGGGGTAATTGCGAGAGCTGGAGGACGGGGGTGGACAGAGCGGGTAAGGACCCACCCACCAGGGCATTTTCCATTCCAGTGCCAAGGGTGCGGTGGTGCACGGGTCTGCTCAGAGTGGTGGCGTTTTCTACACTGTGACTTCTGAATGTTTGGGACAAAGGATTTATGTCAAGAGCCACAGAATATCTAGGGTGGCTCGGCCCCAGTCTGGCTGGGTATACCCTACTGAGCAAAGTCCCTTTGCTGCCCTGCAGGGGTTCAGTACCCCACTCCCCTCCCTCCACAGCAGGGGCACCTGGGGTGGCTCTGTGCAGCTGGCCCAGCAGGGCGGTTCCAGAGGGAACAGCCTGCTTGAAACGCACACATGCTGAAAAACAACCAAGCTGCTTCTAGGGCTGTGTAGAAGTCAGGCCCAGCAGGCCCAGTCCTTGCCGAGAGCCCCTGAGCCTGTGGCAGAGCAGTAGTTTGACTGGCTGGATTGTGTAGCCAGCTCCCTATCTCCCTGGGCCACGTTGTGTCCAGTAGCTTAGGCTCCGTTCCAAGGCACAGCGGGTCAGACTATGCGCAAGACTCTTGTCAAAGATGTGTCTGGGGCAGGGGCTGTCCATTCGGGGCGTGTGACAGCCACTACTCTGGATCTGCGGCGTCACATCCCCCCCATGACACCACCATCTCCCTCACCCCTTGGAGCAGTGCATTTCGGGAGCTGCGCTGTGCAACTCTGGGAGCACCTTAGTGTATGTGAATGGCCTGACCTCCCTGGGGTCCCTGGCCTTCCCACGCCCCAGGCCTGGAGCAGCTCAATACACAGGGATATGTGACTTGCATGCAGGTGGCTGCTGCTGCCAGCTTTGTTGTTACTACTAAGGCTGCAGCCTGGCCTCATGGGCCAGATTCTCCTCTCGGCTAATGTAGCCCTGTAGGAGGCGGGACACTCGGCCCAGCAGTGTCCTCAGCAGGACGCCTGTTCTAACACAGGCCTGTCTGGACGCTCCAGCTCCTGGCTGTTCTCTGCACTGGCCAAGGCCTCTTGTCCCTCTCTCTGATGTATGAGTGGCGTGTGCAGCCATCCCTGAGCTGAGCCCTGGATCAATGTTCTGTGCTGGCTGCATGGTGCTGCAGCTGGCTCTGGGGTGGATTTAGACACCTGTAGGGTCTTGCAACCAAGTGCCTACGCTTGGAAGCCTGCAGAGACATCTCCTGGTGCACTGCTGAGAGCATGCGCTTCCCCTCCTTTCTCCCCCCTGCACCTTAGCTGCCCCCCACCACAGCCTCCATTGTCTCTAGCTCCTCCATGAGAAGATGGAGAAGGAGGCAGAGGCAGGCTGAGCCCACTTCCAGGAGCGGGCGGAAGGCTCAAGGCCTAGTTGTAAGATGGAAGACGAAGCCCCTTTGCCTAGATGGGAATTCCTCAGAAAGCCCCAGAGCGAGTTGTCAAAACAGGGTTAAAGTACCTGTGGCCCTGGGGATTGAGGGTAGGCTCAGGCTTGGCTAGAGGGCGGTTTCTCGTTGCTGCTGTGGCGGCTTTGGATAGGGAGGGTGGAAGGGAGCAGCGCTGGCCCTGGAGCAGGGGGGCAGCTAACCACTGGGTGGTACCACATCTGTGTGACCTCAGCCACTGCTGCAACTTGGCTGCTTGCCAGGAACTCCGCAGGATGGTGCAGCCCCCCAAAGTTGCCTGTCCCCACCAGCAATCCTGGGGGCAGCGGGTCTACTGGTTGCAGCCATGGCCTGGCACTGGTATGGGAGCCGTGTGGCATTGCTGGGGCCGTGTCCTGAGCACATCAGAGTTAGCAAAACAAACAAGGGGTCCTGTGGCACTTTGAAAGACTCACAAATGTATTTATCGCATGAGCTTTCATGGAGAAAGCAATCAATTTGTCAGTCTTTCAAAGTGCCACAAGACTCCTTTCATTTTGCTTTACTGGACTAACACAGCTCCTCCTCTGGAGCTAGTCAACTTCAGAGGTAGCAGGCATTTTCCCCGTGCCCTGTGGATGACCAGGCTGATCAGGGCCAGCCCGGGTAGCACCCCGACCCCAGCAGGTGCTGCCCAGAGAGCATTTGGCCACAGCTGTCCACTAACACAGAGTCCCCTACTGCAGGTGCGTGGCCAGTCCCTGGGCCTTGTGGGATCACTGCGCATCTCTTCTCTGGGCCAGCACCATGATGGCAACCCTGGCTCTGCCCAGGAGCGGGCGCTGAGGGTGGCGGGGAGATTGAGGCTTTTGATACTTTTTTCCCCCAAGGTTTTTTAATATTTGTAATTTCCTGGTGGGATTTTTTTCTCCCCCACCCCTGATGCCCCAGATCATATCCCCTCCACCGCCCCCCACAGGGGCTGGGCAGCTCCGGGCCAGCAGTTCTAGTGCTGCTGTCCATGTGTCTGGCTGCTTGGTCTGGGGAACACTGCAGGAGTCAGGCTGGGAGCAGGTGAGCACATATCCACCCATGGAGGCACAGCAAAGGAGACATCTGTCGGCGTCTCCACCCCAGTACTGTGCCCAGTGTGGCTGGGCAGCACCTGAACACCAGCATTTGCCCTGTGCCCCTGTGCATCCAGCTCACAAACCCTCTCCTGCTGCAGCACTCACTGCAGGGGCTCTGCTCCTTGCAGGGAAGTTTGGTCTCTGGAATTTCCTCCAAACAGCTCTCCACTGGTCAGCGTCTATTACTAGCGTGTGCCACCACCATGTGCTCACGGCCCAGCCACCTCCTCCTCTATGCTGCAAAGACACCACATGTAATAAAAGCTCTATTTTTACAGCTCCGGGTGGTGACATCCCTACTGTCTAGGAAGTGCTATGGTCCAGTGCCGGAGAGAAGGGCTTGGAGAGAGAATTGGAGGGAGACTGACTGGCTCAGTCTGGTCCCCAAAATACCCAGCATCCCAGACTTCCTACTGCAAGGTCCTTTGAATTTCCAGAACCAGCCTCACCAGTACCCGTGTCCTCATTCCCAGCTTCCACCCCAGGGTGGTCACAGCCACGCCACTGGGCCTTGCTGCAGCCTTCTTGGGGGCTGCCACCATGGAGGAAGACGGGGGGGGGGGGGGGCAGAGGAATCCCAGCATTCCCTGCACCAGGACCCACCTGCACTGAGCTCATCAGCCCAAGCAATAATGCAAATGCAGCTCAGACCCAAGCTGTGTGCGTCCCACTGGCACGGCAATGAATGTGAAACCCATGCCAGACAAACGGAGCCTTTGCATCTGCCATCAGTGCGAGTGGCCAGCTGGCTCCATCTGCACAGAGCACTTCAACAGTCCTGTGATTCTCAATAAACAAAGCAGGGCTTGCTGCCCCCACCCATTAGCCATCCCAGCCACCTGAGGGGCTGCCAGAAGAGTGCGGTCCCCAATCTTACCCCAGTCTCCTGAGTGCTGCAAATCAGCCCATAGGCAGAAATTAGCCCTTGAAAGCATTGGTTGGACTGTTTGGCAATGCAGAGCGGGCTTGTGAGGTCAGATGTCCCTGTTAGCTGCCCTCCTCCACACCCTGCCCGTGCCCCCCCAGCACCAGCCACCCAAGCAAAATATTTAGTCTGTGCATTATTTAGTATTTATTTTTAAAGGAAACAAATGCAGCCACAGAAGAGTGTTGGTGAGGTGCTCACAGAGCTGAGGGCAGGACTGGATTAATAAAGGGGCTTTAGGAACTGCAGAGCCAGGCTCAAGGGGGCCCCACCTTGAGCCCAGCAAAAATAAATTGGATGCCTGCAAGCCCAAAAGCCCATGATATGTGGGATGGAACGATCTACGAGGCCACAGCACAGTCCTACCCCTGTGGCCAGTCTGCGAGCCCTAGTGTTCACCAGATCCCATCCTCACCCCACTCCCCAGCACTGATCCACTCCAGCCCCAAGGCTGGCTGGTCTGCAGCCCCCCACTGGTGGTTGCTTCCCTCCCAAAGGCTGGTCAGTCTGCAGACCCCGACCCACTGCCCCCCACCCCATGCCAAATGCCAGCCCCTAGTGCTAACCTACCCCCATGGCTGGCCGGTCTGCAGGCTCCGCTGGGCCCCCCAGTGCCAGGTGCTGGCCTTCCCCTCATAGCTGGCTGGTCTGCTGGCCTGGGCCCCAGTGCCAGCACACTGGCACCCCTGAGCACTGCCCCACCCTGCCCCCAGGCTAGGTACCACTGCAGTGGGGAGGGACCCACTGGCAGCCCAAGGCCCCTGCTCCAGACCTGGCTGAGGCTAGCCGGCAATGGCTCCAGATTGGCATCAGGGGGAGGCCTCTGTGCTATGTGGGAGCAAGAGAAGGGCCATGGTTGTTCCAGGAGCTGGGGCATTGGCCTGTCATCTCCCCATCCTCATCCCGTGTGATGAAGAATAGAAGGGAGCTGCGCTGTGGCAACATGGCTCCCCCTCCTCCAATCCCGCTGGCCCTTTGTCTGCGAGGACCTGGACAGGCCAGGGACCAAAGAAGGCTGAACTGCTCTCCACCAGCTGTCCTGGAGCCTCGGTGTGTGTGTGTGTGTAAATAGGGGTGTGTGTCTTGCACAGCTGCTGCCTGTGCTACCTTGCTTCAGGCTCCAGGCCTCACCCTTGGGACTCTGCCTCTTCCTGAAACACCACCCTCCTCTGCCTGCCCCAGCACCAGCAAAGCCCCCTGCTCCCTGCAGCCCAGCTGAGCCAGGCCGGGGATCGGGGGGTTCCACCCTGCCTGAGAAGGGGGCAGTTAACTGTTTGCTCCTTTTCCTGGCAGCTGGCGTAGCTCCATCCTGGGCATCAGAACTTGCCTGGCCTCACCTGCTAGGGCTATGGCTGCTGGCACTCAGCCATTGCTCAATGGCTTGGGCTCTGTTTGCTGGGCTTAAAGGGTGATCAGCCCCCACACCAAGCAGCCCCTTTCCTCCCCACAGCCCGGCACAGGGGCAATGGTTTTATGCTGGCCCACCCTGCAGTGCTGGATGTGCTTTGTGGCACTCACCCAGCCCCGCTCAGCGATTGGGGCCCCAGCACTGAATACCATGGTGTATTCTCTGCCCACACTGACTCTCAGCCCCTAGAGCTGAGGCAGGTATGTGCAACTATCCCCTAAGCCCAGGACTGGCGCCAGCAGGTCCCAGGTCCCTGCTAGCAACAAACAACAGATGCAGTGTCGTTGCTGGCAACCCAGCGAGTCCTCTGGCAGCCTCTCCCCTAACAAGCCCACTGGGTGGATTGCATCACCTGCTCTTGAGTCAGCAGGGGCTGGGAGAGGTGCCCCACTGGCTGCAGGATGCCTGGGCACCCTAAGGGGAGGGGGAAGCTCACTGATCCCATCATCCAACTCAGCCAGGGGCTTCTTGCTGTGCCCATGATCTTCAGGCCTCCATCTCTCCTTGCACTAGCCAAGTTGCAGGCTGAACCCTAAGTCGCAGCAATGTCAGAGTCTTTCTCCAGTGCCCCTTCCCATCCCCTCCCCCCCCATGTGACTGAACCCAGGACCCAACCCTGAGTGCCCGCAGGGACCCAGCAGCCAGGCAGCCGAGGCAGGTCTTAGCGCTGACTGGTAAATGCTCTTCCCTTAATGCCTGTCAGGCCCCGGGAACCTCTGGCTGCTAGGTCCACTGTTTACAGCACCAGAGCCCTCATCTCCACAGCACAGGTCCTGCTGCAGAGGAGACAGTAGCTGTTCTCTAGGATTTTGCCCCGGACACCAGGGGCTGCGAGGAGTTCCCTGTCTCCACTCTGCACAGCTGCCCTCCAGGGACATCAGGCCAGGTTCACCTCACATTTCTCCAGCCCCTTTGTCTCCACTGTGCATTGGCTGCTCTGCACCCAGGACCCCCTTCACCAAGCGCTGAAATGCAGCCACTTCTAGGGAGACCACATAACGCACCCTGCACGGGTCAGCGTGGATGGTGGAGAACCATCTCCTAAGCAGTGAGCCGCAGCAGGGCAGAGCTAGGTCTGCCAGCACTCTGGGGCTGAATCCCCTGGTCCCCTGAACATGAGAACCATGTCGTAGCTGGGTTGCCTGCCAAGACTCTGGTCGGACAGGGGCCTGATAAGAGGGGAGATAGGGACAGCCGGGTTGTCCAGACAACAGCAGCCAAGTCCAGTTGTCCTTGTGACCAACTCTAGCCGCAAGTACAGGGCTGACAACATCCAGAAGCCCCAGCCTCCACCCCTCTCTGTGCACCCAGCGCCAGGCCCTGCCCCAAAGCTTTGCAGCCTGTGGGCTTGGTGCACATTTCACCAGCCCAGCCCTTCGCCCTGGCACGACCAGCTCTGGGGTGGCGCGGCCAGAGCCCCTCACAGACGACTAAGGCAGATCCGGACTGCTCCAAGAATCCAACCTGCCTGCAGTGCTACCAGGGGCAATGACAGCCCAGCTCCGCTGCCACTCCCCACCTAGCACCAGACCCCACCCTCCAACGCAACAGGCTCCTCCCCTCCCCCAGCGCTAGGCTCCACCCGCCAAGGCACCCCCGCCCGACACCAGGCTCCTCCCACCAAAGCATCAGCTCCCTCGGCTCTAGGCCCCGCCCCCTCCGCCTCTCCCACCAAGTGGACCACAAGTCCCATCGGTCACCGCGGGTGCATCACGTGCCTCCACCCAGCCATCCCGCGCCCCACGTCTGGCAACTCGGAGATGGGCGGGCCTCAGGCTGGGCTGGGCTTCGGTGATTGGCGGCGGCCGCTGCCTGTCACCCTCCCGGCCGGAGCGGGGATGGGCGGATCCGGAAACGGAGCGCCTGAAAGGCGGAAGTGGAGGCCGCAGGCTGCGACCCAGCAGGGGTAGGGGAGAGGCGAGACCCCGGAGCTGTGAGTGGGGCCTGGCCCGGGTCCTCTGGAACCGGGGATGGGGAGGAGCTCTGGTCTGGGTGCTCTACTCCCTGGAGCCGGGGGAGGCACGCCTTGGGAGAGGCACTGTGCTGGGTTCCTGGACCCTGGCAGCCGGGGGGGTGGTGCTGGTGCTCTGAGCTGGGTGCCCTGCCTCTGGGTGCGGGGAGTGATCTGGCGTGTAGATCCTGCTTCTCACGCTATCTTTTTTTTTTTTTAGCCTCTCCCCCACCTGTGATGTTGTGGCCCTGGGAGGTGATTGCAGGGAGCTTTGCCCAACCCTCCCTATCGGGATCAGTGGATATCAGACCAGGCCATGTGGGTACTGGTGGGGAGGGGTCATTCCTTCTGTAATCTGACTAGTTGGTGTTGGGGGGTGTTGAATTTGCCTGGGGAGCCACTGAAGCCCTGGGGTGTTTACACAAGTAACCTTCTGAGCTTTCCTGATTGCCTGAGAGCAGTGTGGGTGCATGTGGTGAGAATGGGACAGTGAGTTATCTGGGAGGAGGTGTACTCTAGATGCTTCACCACCTCATTTTCTCACATGCCTGTAACACTTGCCTGAGCCAGGTCCCCAGGAATGCAGCTGCTAGTAACTGACTAATTACATGAGGTGAAAAGAGAAGCTAACTGAAGGCTTCTCTCCCCACCATTCATTCTGTCTCCTTCCTGGCTGTGAAAAGTCAGTCAATAACTTCCCAATTGTGGATTGGATGCTTTCCCCTTCCTCTCATTTGTATTGTCACTTGTTAAATGTATAGTGAGTCATGGTTCACTCTTGCCCCTGCAAACAGGTCTCTGTGGCCTGTGTGCCATTGGGGTGCCCTGAATACTTGGATGGGTTGGCTGAGTAACAGTAGTGGTTTCTGTTGCAATCATCACTCTAGTTTTCTGGTTACTAGCCTATGTATAGGCCTGGACTGGCATGGCGTTTCCTAGAGGTAGGCTTTCTGGTATCAGATGTATTTGCAGAAGTTGACTGTGATATTAAGGGTTTATGGCACTCTTTGATGGTTTGCTGTTGTGCAGGAACTTCAAGGCAGGGACTGGTTGTCAGAAATGGGGTTTGAGGAGCCAGCTAGTCTGTAATAAGTACTGACTTGTGAAATGGGGAGACTTTGAGTTCCAGTCTTCATTTGGACATGAGCTTGTAATGTGGATGTTGAGAAAGCTGGTGGCTAATTCTGTGTGGCAAGGGCATGATACTTGCTTCCAAAGACTTGGGTGGGGGGTAGGGGAGTTATCATTTGCTTGAAGACTGAAAGTGCAAGGAATAAAGGCTTTGGCTGAAGGAAAAGATGGTGACCTAAAGTGGATTCCTTTTTTAAAAAACTTTTTTTTATAAACTGAGTAAATTTCTGTACTGGGATTTCACTCACATGTGCTTAAAACATAACCTTCACAGATCCTTCTCAGCAGGGGATCCTGCCTTTATAGTACTATAGCCAAGTAAGTATGCTGCAAGGTACTTTTCCATAGCACAGAATGCAGTTGCTGTCCCTGAGGGTCAGAAATCTTGGTTAGATAATGCAATTGTATTTCCTATTAGTACAATTAATTTCCTTGTTTTAAAAGTAGCATATTTGATGCTGACTTAAAATCCTGGTTGGGGTACAGGAATATGGCTAGTTCCAAAGGGGTAGCTGTGTTCGTCTAGGTCAGCCAAACAAACAAGGAGTCCTGTGGCACTTTTAAAGACTCATGCAATAAATAAATTTGAGGATATGGCTGTTTCTTCAGGTCTGATTCTAATACCAGGTGCTGCTTGAGCTACTAATTAATAGGCTTTTCACCTGTGGGGGAAAACTGTGCTGTGGTATGACAATCAGAACAGCAAGCCCTAACTGTTCTGATTATTCATGAGTAAATTCTATTGTACTGAATATTTCTCTACATCCCCACTACCCTAGTGCTTTTGTGGAAACCCCTGGTCTTTGTTTCCTAAACAAACTCTAATAGAATTGAGGAGAAATCAATGACTTTCAGCAAAGATTATAGAACACTTCTACTTTTTGAACGCTTGGCTTGCTTAGAAAATTGCCTTGTGTCGGGGGATAAAAATTTCCTAAGAATTTAAAAAAGGGGAGCCTAAAGTTAAATGCCAGAAAAGGCACAAAAATACCAGGTCCCTCGCCTACAAATATTAAGAACCCAGGAGCTTCCAATTGATTTAGGCCCCTAGCTTCAGGCTGCTGTTTCTGAAAGTCTTGCCCTCCCTGTGTTGTTAAGTGATGAAAGCCGGTGGTGCAGGAACTCACAGTAGAATGTGTATCAAGTTGAAGATGCATTTAACACGTTTAAAGAGAGGTAATACTGCATTTAAATTGCAGGAGTGAGGTCAGACATAGATCTTGGTAATAAACTAAAGTGTAACACAAATAGCCAGGTGAACTGAGAAAAACTTAAAGTGCCGGAGCTATGTTCCTGACCATTCTTTTAGGAATTAGTGATATTAACTCGCATTGAGGGGACAGGACTCTGAATGACTGTTTTGGCAGGTAAGTGAAACAGCAACTAACTTTTCCACACTTCTCATAACTTATAAACGAAACCAGCAGCGTTAACAAAATCAACATGCTGTGTTTGGCTTGAGATCTTGCAAGCAACATTAATGTATTTTGGTTCACCTGAACATTGTGTGCGTCTGTGTCTGGCTGTTTACAACTTTGCCCTTGATTAGGTTGTAATGTGTAAGGAGAGAGGAGGAAGAGGGCACACTGGGAGACTTCTGTCTTAAAACATGCATCTTCTATTTTTGGCTTTTTGTTTACAGAGCTCAAAATAATCCAGCTGCACTGCTTGTATTCAATCAAATTGGTCGCACAGACAGTGTATCAGAAGGCTGGTGCCAAGCTAATAGCCAGATCACTTGAGCTCTTCCTGTTTGAGGTGATTGTATTCAAAGTTATTAAATGCCAAGGCCAGGAGTGTTGAGGGCCCTGTTAATCTGGGATGCTAATCTGCGATTTAATATAGGGACTTCTTGAGTTAATGTGCCCTTGCACTCTAGCTCAGTGGTTTGCAACCTTTTGTGGTTCGCGACACACTTGGCAGCGTATGGCAACTCTACAGGACACGCGAGCCCACTCCCTCCCAGCCAAATCCAGCCTTCTCCCTGGCTGTCTGTGACACACTTACATCTGTGACGCACTGAGTCTGACACCGTGGCTGATGTCCTGGAATGCCTGTTACTATGCCCGTGGCATGCTTGGTTTCCTCTCCTCTAGCCACATTCTTGGTTCTTTTAAACTTGAAACCAATAACTGGAGCTTTGGGTGGCCAGGAGTGGAAGTGGCTGTGATTGATGTGGGTCACTCAATCACTGTGTGGTGCAGGGCTGCTCCCAGAATTCCACAACTGCAGTGTTGAGAAATAACTAGACCTTTATGGGTCACTGAGTAGTTCACTTTGTTCTGATGGCTGAAATAATTCTGATTTGGAATCTTGCCCTAGATCTTCAACTCATGTTCGCTTCCAGCATCATGGGTCCAAGTATTAGCTGAGTTTAACAAAGTCACCCTTCCAGAGAATGGCTTATGTGCTTTATTTTTATAGGCTACTCCAAGTTACCATGTGTTGTTTTTTCCTGAAAATGACCAGTTTGGGGGGGCGGTGTTGCTTCCTGCAATCCTGTCAGTTTCTGTAGTCACTCTGGTTAGCCTTCAGGCTGGGGGAGACTCACTTTAAATTGCTAAATACAAGAACAGTAAAAAGGACAATTAGCTTGCTATAGGCTTGTAGAATTGAGGTGGGGCTGAGGGGCCAGTCTTCTGATCTCCCTGGTGCTGAAATGAACTCAAACCAATAGTGTGGGGCCAGCTATAACTGAGGAACAAAGTGAAGCTGTCCGGAAGTGGAAGTGAAATTGAAGTATCTCAACGGAGGGGGAGTAAACTCTATTCTAAGAATTACTTCAGCTTCACTAATAGAAACTAGAAATGGAGAAGATCCCTCTTCTGGGAACACAATTATTCCCTGTGGATGTAGGCACCAACTTAATTCTAGTCCATTATAGGTACAGTGGGCTTCAGGGTCTGTCCCCATTGCCCAGACAGATCATCTTTGTGGTCTTACAGCCTCCTTCCCATGAAATCTTTCTCCCTGCTGCCATGCGGAAGACCCCAGACAGGTGGAAATGATGACCTACTGAATTACAAGGGAGAAGAGTTCCAAAAGGGTAGCCGTGTTAGTCTATTGTAGAAACTATTGTAGAAAGACAACAGAGTCCTGTGGCACTTTTAAAAACTAACAGATTTATTAATCGCATGAGCTTTCGTGGGAGAAAATCCCACTTCATCAGACGCTTTGAAGATAGGAAAGTTAGAGTGGGAGGAAATTAAATGCAGGGGAGTGTATGACATAGCATCAGGTCAGGCTGTAACAGCAAATCAAAATAGGGAGAAGAGAACAGTAAAACAGACTGAAGTCCTTCAGATACATGAATTAAAACGATCAACCCTCTTCTGTAATATTGGTGTTAACTTGAAACAACAGACGCTTACAAAATCCTTTAAGACCAATGACTTCCCATGTTTCTAAGAATTATTCAGTGTATCTCAGTTAACTCCTTGGTGGGTGTATCCAAAAACGGTGCTGTCCGTTTCTTTGCTGCCATCCCTCAGGGAATGAAGTTTAGTCAGACGCTCATGAAAGCAAGGCCTGTTGCTGATTTTCAGAGCGACACCATAAAAATTCCAAGCCATTGCCAGGAAAGCTCATATTGTCTTTGGCTACTACTGCCAAAATCTCTGGGAGCAATGAGGCTTTAATTTAAAACCTGACATGCGTGCTATTTCCCTGTAAGCTGTAGTTGGACTCAGCTGCATGAATCCATAAAAGAATCTTGCTGGTGTTTCCTGCTTCTTTTTTGCATTCCAATTCCCCATGCCGCAAGTGAAGGGTGCGATGTCTCCACAACACAGCTTTCAAGAATGTGTATATGCTGCTAACACTTGAGCATGCTGCTACCTTGAAGCACTACTCCGCATCACCCAGGTGACCCCTCCATCTAACTGAGGAGTGGGGAGCTCCCCAGGCTGGTTTAGAAGTATGCAGAATGATCCTTTGGGTGGCAGCGTTCCTGTTACACATGGGCTGGACTCCTCCATTTATCTCCCCTTACCCAGCCACTGCAAGGGTGCGCAGTACTGTGAGAGCAGCAAGCTGAAGGTTCCTGGGGTGATCTGGGTTCATGTGCTAGCTGCTGCAGACTTTCTGTTCATCTTGAGCCGGTCACTCCACCTAGCTGTGCCTCAGCTCTCCTCCTGTAATAGAGCACTGGTGTGCCCCTGGGCCACAGATGTCTGAGACGTTCCACAGTGCACATAGGTTGAACTAAACCTAGAGACGGGGGGGGGTCATATTTTGACAGTGGGAAACACTCTTCCTTGAGTAAGAGTAGTCTCTGTGGAACCGAGGACCCTGCGAGGTGCTCTGTATATGTGCAGGAAGATGGGGCCTTATCTATGTAGAGGATAACTTTGGGGTAACAGAAGCGGGACGATGCAGCACAGTCCTTTGTTGGGCTTGTGACCCCACTTCTTACCATATAACACTTACTGGGGCAGTGCTTCCCACCTGGCACTCGGACATTATTTGTGAGGGTGTTGGGATTGGCCCTGGAGCTGACAGATCACCTTGATACAGGACTTAGCCAAAGCCTGTCTGCAGTTTGCTGTAGTAATAGTGTAAATAAAAATGCAATGCTGAGGGGACAGTAGCAGAATGTAGCTTCTAATATTATCCTTGTCACCTTCCTTCTGTGCTAGTAACATGCACAAACACAATACCTCAGCCTGTTCTAATTGCATGTTTCTCAGTTCACCCATGGTGATCTAATGGCTGCTAGCAGCTGTTTCTAAAGCATTAGTCACACCACTCAGCTGAATAAAGGCCCCCACTAGAACAGTCATGCAACTTCCTCTGCCTCTTGGAAAGCTGGTATGACCCTATCTTGGTCACTTTCATAGCTGGATAAAATCTTTCTTATTTCGCTGTTCTGCTTTGTCAAGAGTAAGGCCTTTGTCTATGCTCGTATTCAGGCTGACACAACTTTTGTTGCTCAGGGGTATGAAAAAACACACCCCGAGTGACACAAGTTTTGCCGGCATAAACGCGTGTGTGGCCAGTGCTGTCGGCAGGAGGCGCTCTGCCCTCACCATAGCTACTTACACTTGTTTAGCTGGCTTTATTATTTCTGCAGAAGAACTTTTTCCCGTTGAGAGAATGCAGCTACACAAGCAGTCTCCCTTTCATACAGCAAGTCTTTGCTTATGAGGTGGGATGACTGATTAAACCCTGAAAGCCATAGCTGAGGCCTAATAAAATAAGTGTTTCTCTTCTTAAATCAGAAAGGAATTATTGGGCCTAGTTCTTCATACTTCATTTCACCGTATTGCTCTCATTGCATGGATGCTTTACAATACCCTTCTTACCATACCAAGGGGAACATTTTCCCCAGCTAGCCTGAATTGTAAGAATGCAAGAACGGCCAGTCTGGGTCAATGGCCAATGGTCCGTTTAGCCTAGTATTCTGCCTTTTGGCAATGGCCAATGCCAGGTGCTTTAGCGGGAATAACTAGAACAAGTCATCAGGTGACCCCTCTCCTGTCACCCATTCCCAACTTTCGGCAAGTAGAGGCTAGGGATGCTTCAGAACATGGTTTTGCATCCTTGCCCATCCTGGCTAATAGCGCTGATGGACCTGTCCTCTCTAAACTTACCTAGTTCATTTTTGAACCCTGTTATAGTTTTGGCCTTCACAAAATCCTCTGGCAAGGAGTTCCACAGGTTGACTGTGCATTGTGTGAAGAGATACTTCCTTGTTAATTTTAAACCTGCTGCCTATTAATTTCATTGGTGACCCTGAGTTCTGCTGTTATGAGAAGGATTAAATAACTCTTCCTTATTTACTTTCTTCAGACCAGACTTTTATAGACCTGTCGTATCTCCCTTTAGTCATCTCTCTTCCAACCTGAAAAGTCTGTCTTATTCATTTCTCCTCAGATGGAAGCTGTTCCATACCCCTACTCAGTTTTGTTACCCTTTTCCATACCTTTTTGAGATGGGGCGACCAGCTCTGCACATGGCACTCAATGTGGGTGTATCATGAATTTATAGAGGGGAGGACTAAAATTAACGGACTTAGCCCAACACCACACAGAGCCAGTGGAACAGAGATTTGTCAGGCTGACTGCTGACAGACAGCAATATATCAGCTCCAGTTGGGTCACATATTTAAGTTCTGCCTTCTCAACTATGAGTGCTGGAAATATAACTAGCAATGAGCTTGATGTTTGGAGCACTCGTCTGTGACAACGGCTGGATTGCGTAGCTGCAGAACAGAAGGGGGCCATTGTGATGGTGTAGTGGTGAGAGCCAGCCATTAGGTATGTCTGGACATGTGGGGAAATTAACCTTAATAGCAGCAAGCCAACTAACAGAACTGTTTTTGAATCTTGCATTAAAGATGTTCCACTACTCGCTCTCCCTGAGACACGGAGAAAGATCAGAGATGGTGGCCGCAGTGTAACTAAGGTGTGGGTCCATGCTTGCCAGGGCAAGGATGTTGGATATGTCGATGTTTGAGTAGATGCAACCGAATATCCTAAATTCCCACATCTTACTGCAGTCTTAACTTGTCATCACCTTCCAGCGTATCATCTTGACAGGGTGGGTAGTGGACCTTCCCATCTGCTCATTGAGCTTAAAACCTTTTTACCTGGGTGAAGACTTAACATGAGACCCCACCACTGATAGTTCAGGACAGGCATGTATCTGCTTGGGAGATCTGATTAAAATAACCCTAGCACTACAGGAGTGTGTTCTCTGAATTGTTTAAACTGACAGGAATACTACAGCTTCCTTCCCTCATGCCAACACTTGGCATTGACTTTTAAAATCAATTTTCTGTACAAGATGTTGATGCAGCTGACTCAAACACGCACCTTTCTTGTTGGATGAGAAATGTGCGTAGTAGCATCAGTGGCATGATTGTTCCCCCCCACCTCCCGTGCGAACATTGGACTACAGAGCAAAAATGCATCCTACGTGGCCTGTCCTGGGAACCAGTAGAAAAGGCACAAGCGGCTCTTGGGAATGTTCTGTGAAATGATAAACCTGAAAACGTTAGCTCAGCTATCATTTCTTATGTGCAAATGGATTGATTAGGGAAAAATTCTTCACACCGGGTGCACTGAAGGTGTCTGTCTGGTTCCTAAATGCCAGCTACATACTGTGCTACACAGATGTGCTCCAAGCCAGCTGTAACATGTAACAAACACCAGAGTAGCCTGCAGGCCATGTGGAATTTGGGTTAAACTATTTTGATAAAGTCCAGAATTTTAAAAAATCCTTTAACAGGGAGAGGAGACCATTGCTTCCCTCTTTAAGGGTCTTTTTAGCCAGGAACAGACACCTTCTACATACAAAGGTAATGTTAAGTGTCACTTGTGATGCAACTAAGCAGAACACTTTCGGACAATAATTCAGTTCCTGGTGTCCTGTTTTAGCCACAGAAGCTCTCAATGGATGTTACAAAGAAACTGTGCTGGGTCCTTCAGGGCAGGATTTCAGAAGTGATGTGACCTCTCCAAAACAATCCAGTGACGGACAGAGGTAGGAACAGAACAGCTCTTCCCATAGGAACCTTTCAGGGCTGGAAGAAAACCCAGCCCTCGAGGCTCCTCAGAGCCTTCGCAGCAGCAGTACCGAGTCCTTGGAGCACAGTCACCTTGATCACCACTTGTTGCTGATTAGTCCTGTGCATGATTTTTACAAGTTCTGATAATTCCCTTATCCCCCTGACAAGTAAAGATAGCTCGGAGCCAGATCGGCACACTCGGCCTGGTACGAGACATGAAATACCTAACGCTTTCCTCAACCCTGTTGCTTTCTATAATGGACTGAATTGGGCCCAGCCTGCCGCCTTTACCACCAGATGACAAAGCAAGCAAGATTCCTTGGTTCAGAGACAAGATCACGCTTTGCTGGGTTGTGAATGGCTGGCTTGGGAATACTAGTCAAAGAAAAATGCAAGAGTGATTACTGTAAATACGTTCTGGATCTTGGGCCGCTAAGGCCTGAGACTGATGCCTGTATGGCTGTGGTGTTGTACTAACTTTCTGAGACAGTCATTCTTAGGGGATTGAGTTCTAGACTCGCTAAACAGGCCGGTCCCACTAGAATTGCCCTGTTGAAGTATTAGCAAATGAATTCTCAACGGAATTTCCTCTTTGTGGGTTTGCCTTGCAGCTAGAAGATTTCATTAATGAAACTGAATGGCTTAAGGAGAGAGCAGCTCCGTTTGCTTGAATGCTTTGCTGCCATGTATACTTATGGCTAGCTGCTTAAACTTTTTGCTTCAATTGGGTCATTTAGTAAAGCTTCCAGTGGGGGAGACTGGCTGGAATTCTTATTCTGCTCGACCCTGAATCATTTGGCAAAACCAGTTGGCTTGATACTTGCATGAACTTTGTTTGCAAACTGCGTGAGAGCTGGCGTGTTCTGCACTGGTGCTCGGCAAAAGCTTCATAATGTCAGAACTGACAGGCCTCAACTTTCTTGGTTGCCTTTCAAACCGGTCTGCTTTATCTGGGTGTGATCTGCAGAGAGCAGTGAGGTGTGGGGTAAGCCGGCCTCTCACTGTGTTCCTGTGGAAAGGCTGTCTTCCTTTTTTGCATGGAAACACTTGAAATCCAGCCAGCCGTTCCAGTCTCCCTGGGTGATGCCGGTTTAGTAAGGGGACTCCAGCCTGCACACGAGTGTGCCCCGCTCACCATTTGCCACTGCCTCACTTGTGATGTGAGCACCATGCCATGGGTAGCAAGAGCTCTGCCAGAGGCCCTTACTTCTCAGCAACTGCCTGCATTCAGCTGCTGTCCCGCACCAGAAGGGTTCCTTCCCTTAGCTTGCAGAGGGAAGTGCGGCTTGTGGCTATGGCCATGGCAAGTCACAGGCGAGACGTGGTAGGGTTGGGTAGGGTGCCTGGGGGAGGCATTCTCAGTGTGCCCGTGTAAAACGCTTCACGCTGTCAGCCGGCTCAAGTCCGGTTCAGGAAGGTTCTCTTCAGCTTTTGGGCTGATGGAAAGGGCTCTGCACCTCAGTCAGGAAACTAAATGTGTTTGAAGTACGTGCTTCTTGCGGTACGCAGGGGTTTGTGGCAGAAGGTGAGGGAGGACATGTCTAACAAGCTGTCTTTAAATAACCCTTGGAAACATGAACCTGCTGCTTTAGCAAGGCTTCAGTCTGCCCCTGCTGCAGCCCACTTGGCTAGTCAGCATTTACAAGCAAGCACTAGGTGTCTTTGTTGGGGGGGGGGGGGGGGGAATGGTGGTTAATTACCTAATAAGCCGGCTTTGCAAACGGAGAGAAGCATTTGTGGGGAGGCCGTGCAGCATAGTTCAAGCTCTGTATTAACCTTGTGAGCAAATGTGTCTCTATCGACCTTTGGTGAGGCAAAAACCTACTTGTCTGTAGGAACTCCAGGTGTCCCTGCCAAAGGCGTTCAAGGGGCATCTTGTGAAATTGAGTCCGAGTCAGTGGTTCTCAGTCCAGGGGCCACTCTACTTCAAAGCAGCTGACGAAGTGGGATTTTCTCCCGCGAAAGCTCATGCGATAAATAAATCTGTTAGTCTTTAAAAGTGCCACAGGACTCTGTTTTTTCTACTGGCCAGTCAGTGATGTAGCTGCAGCCCACATCGCATCCTCAGGGCTGTAACAGTAGTGTGTGTTTGGGTATTTGGGGACACATTTGTGTATTTAGCCCTGGATGTTGAAAACCCCTGGCTTAAGTATGCATTGGGGCTTGGTTTTTTTGAGTGGCTGTAGCCTGAGCCAACATATCAGAGCCAAGTGAGATGATTTGCATAGCTGACAGAAGATGCAGTCCTCCGCAGTCTCGACACACCATTTTCCACCATTAGCCCTCTCCAATGGTAGGTATTAGACCCGGGATGTCAAACATGCGGCCTGCAAACCTCTTCCATCCGGCCCGTGACTGCACTTGGCAGAACCACACTCTCCCTAACAAAGAGTGTGTGCGCGATCTTGCATACCCAGCGCTCTGCAGTGCCGCAACAGTGTCAGGTCTCGCGACATCCCGAGTGTTGGGCATGCGAGACTACACTCCGTCCCTGAGAGAGAGGTAATGCATACAGAGAGCTCTACAATGCTGCAAGAGTGTGCCCGTATTTTGGTTTATGGTACGTACGGCCCACTTGAAGTACATTAAGTCAAATCTGGCCCACCAGAGTGAATGAGTTTGACACTCCTGTATTGGACCTACGGCAGCAAAGAAGCTAATACAGTGTTTCATGTACAGCTGTTGTGTTCCCCAGAATGTATCAGTGCAAGCAGAGGTGGTGGCAGAAATTAAGTCACTAAGTTGGTTGTCATAAGGGGGTCGTAGGAAGCATTAAAATTCATATATGAGCTTGTCTGGGAGCCAGGCTCCAGTAGGATATGTCTACACCGGAGTTAAAAAACCCCTGGCGCCCTGTGCTGGCTGCTGTGGGCTTGTAGATCGCTGGCTAAGGGGCTGTGTAATTGACATATTGTCAGGGTGAGTCTTGGACTCTAGGACCCTGTACAGAGGGAGAGTCCGGGAGCTTGGCCTGCAGCCCCAGCCAGCCCGTCTACACTGGAGTTAAACAGCCCTGCAGCTCGATTTGGAGTCAGTTGGCACAGGCCAGCTGCGCAGGCGTCTGACTGCGTTGTAAACATCCCTGTGTCTGTGTGTGCCAGTGCTCTGAGCTGCTGTCAGACTTCAGGTCTTAAGGCTTGTGGGCTTGAGTGTAACAGAAGTGGCTTGCTGAGACCCTGATGGAGGGGCATTATCAGCAAATCACATCTGGCTCTCTTCCCAGATGTGGAATTGGGAAGCCTCTTCCATGAGAGGCATCCCTGGTGCTCTGCCCTGCGCTGGCTGGCTGTGGGTTTCTGGTTACTCTTGAGGTGGTTGTTAGACCAGTAAAGCTCTGTGGCCTGTGTTCTGCCCCCCCCCCCCCATGCTTCCTTTGTCAGGGCAGAGGAGGGGTTCAGACTTGGAGCGTCCCAGGCCGGCTGTGATGTTCGCTCTGGAGCTGCGGTGCACCGTGCTTTCCGGCAGCTAGGAGCCATGTCTGCATTTGCTCGTGCCCGCCTCACATGCCCCTGCACATTACAGGGGGTCCCGCAAAATGGCACTGTCCACCAGCTGTGCTGGGGAGGAGGGGGAAAGGAACTGCATGGCTCCAGCACCACAGCCCAATGCAGGGTGATCCACAGGGGGTGGAGGTGCAGGAGGCTCGTCCCCCTCGCCCTGCCCTGTCGGTCCCGGCTGTGAAGGCCTGTGAGCTTTGGCAGTCTCCCTTGGTTTAACATGCTGCCGCTGCATCTCATAGAGGCCGTTGCTGGCAGTTCCTTTCAGAGTTGCCAAGGTGCCTAGAGACACGGCTAGGTGACTTCCTCATTTGCTAAATCTCTGAAATAAGTGTAGACTGGCATATGTTGCCATTGGGCAATATTTTCCTTTTTAAACCAAAGTGCCCCAAGAACCCGGGTCCACAAAATGGGACAGAACAAAGGAACTCTCCAGCCTACTGCCCTGTCCAAATACAGCCTTGCTTCCTAACACTGACACACAGGAGCCCGAAACCTCACCTTGCTTGCAGTTTTCTGCCCCACGTTATTCGCCTCTAAGCTCTCCAAAGGAGCAGTGCAGGACGCTGTCTGCAGTTCATGTTTCTGCGCTGGCAAACATTGTCCATCTGTTGAGAGAGAAGAACTAGCACATCTCCGGTACAGCACTCGTCAAGGCTCTTTCTGTGGCCATTGGAACTTTGTTGTCCAGCAATATAATTCTAGGGCTCACAGCATGTGGCTAGCAGTAGGGCGAATGCTTTGGGCCCCTGGCAGGCCCTTCAGACAAATGGCAAGCTGAAGATTTTCAGTGCTCTTTGGCTTATTTCTTCCCCTGTGTAGCTATCCGGCTCCCTGCTCTGAAATTAGCCAGCAACTGCATGAAGTGGATGGGTGGAAGGTACAGAGAGCTGCAAGAAATAATCTTTAACTGACTCATCTGGCAGTGCCTTCAGATGTTTTTAAACTTAAAATCCCAGCTACAAACTGGTGCTGGAATACTGACATCTGCAAAACCATGTTGAATTAGTTGGCGGTCTTGTAAAAGGAAACAGGCAAGGAGTCCTGCGGCACTTTTAAAGGCTAACAGATTTATTTATCACATGAGCTTTCGTGGGAGGAAATCCCACCTCCTGTTTTTGCTGAGCTAGGTTAACACAGCTACTCCTCTGGAACTTGTGAAAGGAATCTGCTTCCCAAGACCGAGTGAGTAGCAAACCCCAGGAAGCTATTTGTTAGACACATACATGTTACTCCAACAAAGGCTGTCTGGCAACCGCTGTAGGGAAGGTTGAGGAATGTGAACAGAGGTGGAGTGCTGTAGGTGTGTGAGTGAGGGGCTTAATCGGAACCACTGGATGGGCTCTTCAGTGCTAAAACCTTGATCACTTAGCTCAGATCCAACACGTGAACCCTGGCTGCAGGAGAGTGGGAGGGAATTTCTGTGACAACAATCATATTTCTGTACTTTCCTCAGAGCTGTGGCTTGTACAGCAGGAGGCCATGGCTCACCGAACAGGAAGCTCCACGGCAATGCAAGAAAACACAGGTGCAAGTGACCTCCGATTTCTGCATTATCTAATGCTAAGGAACTCTAGTTAGCAGCAGCTGTGTGGCGAGCAATGGGAAGGCAAATTCCAAAGGGGTAGCCGTGTTAGTCTATTGTAGAAAGACAAGAGTTTGTCTCCCTCCCCACGTCCTAGCATGCCTGCTTAGTTTCAAGTTGTCAGGCTTGCAGCTGAGAAGTATTGGTCCAGAGCACCATTGTCCATTCTCTCATAGGTGTTGATGCAAAAGGGCTATAAAATAAACCTTCTGTGACTGGCAGAAGCTGGTATGTGGCAATACATAGTGTGTATGGAAGGCCAAGCAGCACAGCATGTCCGTTCAAACAGAATAGCACCAATTGTTGGCATATGCATCAACTGAACCTTGCTCTTCTCAGTGTGGTAATTCGATGAACTGACTGCTGTCTGAAATCAGTTAGCTACTTCCACTGCTTTAGGCCTTTGCCCACTCCTGAATTGAATTCAGGACAGCTTATATATCTGTAAAGACATCAGAAAAGACTTAAAGCCAAGCCAAGACTTTGCTTATAATTACTAATCTTCCCTGCTGCATGACTTGTGTCTCCAATGATTGTATCTAGGTTCCTGGAGACAAGGCACAAATTGCTTTCCGGACTGTAAGACTGTACTGCAGCTGGCAGTGAGCAGCTGGACAAAGGTACAAGTTACACCTGCAAGAAACTGCTTGCAGCTGGCATCTAAATCAGGGAGTTCATCTCGTCAAGTGACGCGTTGGGCACAGTCACTTCTGTTCGGCTGTGGCTTGTGCTAGCTTTGGACCCTAACGTAGTAAAGTGATTTCAGATGCAGTGTGGGTGTATTGCCTGGCCCTGGCTGGAGTGACTGTGGATCAATAATCTAAAGCAGAGACTAGAGTGCATGTGTTCTCCTTTAAAGCAGCTGTGGCCCTGGTAAAACATGCTGCCTTTACAGCCCTGGAGACAAGCTCTTATTCTCGGGGAATGCCAGGCTCCTCACCACTGCCCTACCTCCCCAAACACGTGGAAGGGACACAGTCACGGAGGCATGTGGCATCCAGTCTTTATGGCTCTCAGTGAGGGAGCAAATGCTTCATGATGAGCTCTGATATGATCACTTATCCTGTAAAAGCTGGGCTGGGTCCGTGGGCTTCTAAAGCCCAGGTTTCCAGATGCCATCCGGTGCTAACAGCCCTGGCTCTGGCCAGTTCTCTAGTCATAGAAGTAAGAGGCCTCCAGCCCCTGGGCCATGCCGTCATTTTAAACTTTTGTTCCCCCTGAGAGTGGGTAATCTGGAGACTGCAAAGAGAGCCACTGTACGAGCTGTACTCCTTCCCACTCCCTAGTGGTTCTGCTCTGGCTGGTGACCGAATCCAGGGTCTTCCCCTTGACTCGTGAGGCTAGTAAAAAATATGAATATGGGTCATGTTGCTGGCAAACATGCTCCCTTTTGTTGCCTGCTCAGGATCTCCCAGTCTGATTTCAGAGGTCGCTTGGTTGCAGTGCACAGAATGTGACAGATCTGAAGTAGCAGCCTTGTGTTTGCGTGTTGCTGCTGGAAGCTGCCCTGGTAAACAAAGACAAGATAACCAAGCAAAAGCTGCTCCTCCATAGAGAGGGTGACATTGGTAAAGAAGAAATCCTGAGGGTGGAGGAGGCCAGGTGCCTCGGACAGGTGCAGAGGGCAGAGCCTTTGACGTGCACGTCACTGATCTAAATGGGAACCAAGTGTAATCGACAGCCATCTCTTCGGTGTCTTGCAATGCTTTCTGGTGGAGTGGCTTCACGCTGTCTCCAGAGCCACCCGGCAGCATTCTCCGGGTATGGCGACTGACCCGTGCCTTTCCAGAAAGGGATTAAAGAATGCTGCAGCACCCTAGTCTTCTCTCCCTGGTATTGAGAAGGACAATCCAAGGGCTCAGAGGTGCAGGTCACACCTCGTACCAAGGCATAGTTTTTCCTCTAGTCCTCCCGCTAAAGTGACACAGCTAGTGCTTCAGGACCCTGAAATGGCCGCATCGTCCAGCTGTGAATGTTGGTGACATGCGTAGTCATCAGGTTCCTGGGGCGCTCTCCTTGCTCTTCTGCGTCAGGTGTGCTGAATACTCCCTTTGTTCCAAACGAATCGCATCTGCTTCCTGCCCTCGTGGCACGAGGCTTCTTTTTGGCAGAGCATTATGGCATTGAACAGACAAACAGGATAATAAAAAGCTACAGTTTGCAAAATCTATAGCCTTTTGGCCAGCGGCATCTATACAGACAGGCTTATGTTAAAAATGGTATCTGCGTGGCCGTCTGCCTTAGTCTGCAGGTAGAGACACCTGCCCCAGGAATATCTTCCTTCTGTCTAGTCACTCACTGTACTTAGTTAGAATGCAAACTCAAATGAATATAATTCCAAAGGGATAGCTGTGTTAGTCTATTGTAGAAAGACAACAGAGTCCTGTGGCACTTTTAAAGACTAACAGATTTATTTATCGCATGAGCTTTCTTGGGAGAAAATCTCCCACGGAAGCTCAGGCGATAAATAAATCTGTTAGTCTTTAAAAGTGCCGCTGGACTCTGTTGTCTTTCAAATGAATATGGCAGGGTGGAGTGAAACTCGCATCCAGTCCTGTTTGCCGATCATAACTTGGCTGTCAATATGTCCTAGGAAACTTGAGTATTGTTGCATGAATCATTCTAGACAAACGTAAGTGTCACTGGAAGAATGCTTTTGCTGGTCACTTAGAATTTATTTTGTTGGCAGACAGGACTGCGGGGATCCTATGCAGCTTCCCTTCTGAATGAAGGTGACGAAATAAGGGTAACTGCAATAGTGTATGGCATGGTAGGTGGATATTCGGCCTTGATGTTCTAGCACCAGAGTGGAAATTCTCCCTAAAGTAGCTTTGGTTCTGTATATGCGCATTCCCCAATCCTGTCTTGAGGGCAGCTATGGAAAACCACTTCCCCCTCTCACAAGGGATTCTCTCCGAATCTTGGCCACATGGCATTTGGTGGCTGATAGCTCAGGTACTGTCTATATTGTGGTCACGGTCAAAGATTTCCTCCCTGCCCCCCATGAGGGCGCGACTGGGTTTGGCCACATAGCTGGCACAGAGATTCGGCGCTTCTGCTCCAAAGAACTCAAATCTAACCGTTTTGTCCTTCACTACGTCTCCTTGTTGGCTCAACTTGAAAGCAAGATGGGTCCTACTTGATGTTCTGAAGTCACCAGACCCTCTCGCCAACTCCCAGAGTTTCTTTAGGGTCAGAAAGTGCCATGTTCTCCTCACAATTTCTGGACAGTCCTGTGTGGAGAGGGTCCCAAGCAACCATCTGCTTGTAAGCCATCTCTGGCAACCTGAGAGCATGTCTAGCAATGCCCTGTGGAGTAGCCCGGGCCATATGTGACAGAGCTGCCAATGCTAAGCAGATGGGAACCCTAATGACTGTCCATGTGGCTGGGTAGGGAAAGTGGTGGCTGAGAAGGGTTATCTAATGAGGTCTTTGCAAATGTAGGTATTGACATCTGAGCTCTGACTTGTTGTCCTTGAAGTCTGTTCTTTGAGAACATTTGGCCTAGAGAGTTTCTTTTCAGGAATCTCCCAAAAGGGGATCCCTGCTGGATGTGCTTGGTCCTCTGACCCAAGAGGACAAAACTGCCTTTTTGGAGCTTCCTTTAGGCTGCTCTTTGTCTAACCAGAAATAGCTTCACTTCTGCAGCTGAAATGCTGATGAGGAAGCAGCTCTTTTCATATCTGATCGTGCTGTATGTTCTTCACTGTGGCCAAAATGATAAAATACGTATTGAACCGAGCAAAAAAGGAAATGGCAGCAACTGTGCTGTGTGCAAAGGCCGCCTGTACTCTTTATGGAGTCCTGAGTTGTTAACGGTGAGGATTCACAGCTGGGAGCCAAGGTAATTTATCCTTTCCTGACCGTGAATAGCACCACATGGCTGAAGGAAGCACAGTTGTTGGGCTGGGGGGGGGGGGGGATTTGTCTGATGTGTGATAAATCATCTTGCCCATGTCTTCTCTTATTCATGCCTTTGGGGCAGTCCGTATCAATCGGAAGGATTGGGTTAGCATGGCATTCCTGCAGATATGCAGTTTGGCTGATCTGTAGCTTGTATCAAACTAGTTTGTTGTCCAGTAAGCAAGTTTCCAAATAACCCTAGGCAGGAATTGTTGTGGGTATAGCGTTGCGTGGATATTAACTCTGTCTGCAGCTGATCTGCCAAAATGCTCCGTGGATGCAGGTATCTCTGACTATAAAGCGGATCTGCAGGGCTCTGGCGATGGGGTCCCAACCTGTCTTAGCAGTGAGGCAAGGTTGCATGGACCATGTCCGCTCTTAACGAGAGGGGCCTTCTCCATGGTAGGGTGGACTGGGGATGGAAGGATGCGAAGTGGGGGAGGAGTGAGTGCTGCATGCCGAGTGTCCCTGGTGGATGTGAGGATTCAGTCTGGGGCGCGCACACAGTACTCGCATGAGGACACTGGCTAGGGTGACCTAAGGGGTGGTGGGGTTGAGCATTAACAAGTACCTGACCCTTCCTCCCAAGGGTGACCTAGAAAGGGCTGGAGGGATTCAGTCCTGGTGCTGCTGCAGGAGACGAATTCACTTCTAGAGCTTCCAATCAGATCAACACACTGGGGCTGGTGAATGTTAATGATGCTTTCTCTGTCTTCCTCTTCCAGTTGGAAACCCACCTTCCTGAGGGCATCTGAGCCCAGCACAGTCCCCTTGCCCCTGACGTCTGCTCTTGGTGCTGCTGCGCTGTCGCGGACCATGGCAGGTCGAGGGGGAGCTGCTCGACCGAATGGACCAGCTGCTGGAAACAAAATTTGCCAGTTTAAACTTGTCCTCTTGGGGGAGTCTGCAGTGGGGAAATCCAGCCTGGTCCTGCGTTTTGTGAAGGGACAGTTTCACGAGTATCAGGAAAGCACAATTGGAGGTGAGTGCACAGGCTGGGTGGGGGAAGCACCACGCAGCCAGATTCATGAGCTGGAGGGCTGGTTTGGAAGGCCTCGGTGTTCCACAGTCGCTGACCTTGGGCAAGTCCCTGATCTTGATCCTGCCTGGCAAAGCAGTCTGAGCCTGCCTTAGAGCACTTGGAAACTCTGGGTTGAAAGGTGTCCCTTTAAAGGACAGAATGTGAGCCCAGCATTAGATAGGGGACAGGTAAATTTGGCCTGCTCTTGTCTTTCCAAAGTAGATAAATGGAGCTCATCAAATCCTCCTTCTGAACTCCTCACTTCCAGGCTGACTGCCTTATTACAATGTGCCCTCCTGCTGTAATGGCTCAAGCTGTCATGGGCACATAAGCTACTGCTGATGTAGAGAAGTTAACTGAGGCAGGACTGCCTTTGCATTGAAAGTACCTTGTCTCATGCGCTGGAAGCGAGGAAAGTCTGCCCTGGGGGAAGGGTTTCTTGAAAGTGACTAGCTTAAAAAGCTGCTGCTGTGTGGATGCTAAATAATCTATAGCTCTTTGAGTATGGGGTTTCTCTGGTGTGCTCCACTGGCTTTCCCTCCCTTGCACAGCTGTGCAGTATGTGATCTGGTGCCAGCTGCTGCCACTCTTCACCCTGCAATCAGCTGCATGTCAGGTGTGGCGTGACCTGCTTATGGAGCAAGAAGTGCTTGGCATGCCTTTCGGAGACACTGCTGTGTGAAAACAGCGGCCTGGGCTAGTCTGACCTGGCATTCACGCTTCCCCTGCCAGGTGGGACGCTCAGCTTGGTGGAAATGGCTAAGAATGGAGTGATCCAGTGTGGCCAGGGTCCATCCAGCAGTGTGGGGAGCTCATTTCCAGCAGTGGCTGGAGCCAGGTGCTTCAAAAGGTGTGAACAGAATAGGACAATTTTCAAGTAATCCAGTCCAAGCTGCTAGCATTGGGCACCCAGGGCATGGGGGTGTGTCCCTGATGTTGGCTAATAGCCATTGATGGCCCTAACCTCCCTGAACTTAGCATGTTCTCTCTTGAGCCCACTTACACTTTTGGTCTTCACATCATCCTCTGGCAATGAGTTCCAGAGGTTGACTGTTAAACCTGCTAATTAAACTGTTAATTGGGTGACCTTGTGTTGTGAAGGGATAAATAACTGTTCTTTCTCCACACTTTGTGATATTGTACACCTCTGTTCCATCCCCCTTAATTGTCTCTGTTCTCAGCTGAACAGACAGTCTCTGAACTCTCTCCTCATACGGAAGCTGTTCCATACCCCTTTGTTATTTTTATTGCCCTTAGCTATAGCTCTTCCAGTTCTAATATCAATTCCCTAGCACTCACTAGGGCTTCACTTCTGAGATCCCTTTTACTCAACATCTATCAATTCTCCACTCCTCCTCAGAGCAACTCAGCATAGAAAATAACTTCCTAGTTCACCCCTCTCTCTGGCATTAAGTCCAGAGCATCTGGTTTAGGAATTCTCTAGATGCAGAAATGCCCTTCTTCACGAATACTCTGGTGTCAGTAGGACTCTTCATCTGAGCTGAAGGCAGCATGTTGTATTAGCCAAGCAGCATCTTGAGCCATATCCTACAAATGTTCGCCTCAGTTGGCAGCTGGTAAACAGCCTTGTGTTGGGACTGGCAGAATTCTTGCCTCTCTAACCCAGCATCTGCCTCAGTGCTCCCTTAGCGCCACAGGCTGCCGTAACCCTTCGGTGGCATGTCTGTGTCTGCCTGAGGGCGCTGGGTCTGTGTAAGTAGAGCTAACTGAACCCTACTCCATTTGCTTCTCCTCAAATCTCCCAGCCTGGGACTGAGCGCAAGTGACCAGAAAGCAGGCCAGGTGTTGCCCCAAGGGAAGGAAAACTGGGGTCTGAACAGTGCCAAGGGCTGCCAGGTAGAATTCCCACGAGAACCTGAACGGATGTTAATGAGCCAGGAAAGCTGGGTCTGGCACTCTAAAAATAACGCTGGTGTCTGTGGCCACTGGTGAGGAGCAGGGCCAGATTCAGGGGCAGCCTGTGGGTGGGCCCGTGCTGGGGGGACCAGAGGCCATGCTCCATGGCGCTCCTGCTGCAGTCTAGCTGATCTGCCCCCAGGGGCTGGGCCAGCTGGCATGTAGTGTAGCCCCAGGCCCTGGAAGGCCATGCTGGAGGCCGCACCAGGTGCCAGCCAGCCCCACCCCCGGAGTGGAGCAAACACCCTCCGCCCTGCCCCCGGGGGTGGACCAGCTGGCCTAGGGACAGGGCGGGGTAGGAGTGTGGAGCCCAGCCTCTGGCCAAGGGTACCCCACCCCACAGCTCTGTCATCGGCACTGTGGGGGCTGAGAAGAGCAGCATGGAAGTTTCAGGGGGGTGGATCTCGCAGGGGCCTTAAGGGCTGGAGCCCAGGGCCCCACTTCAGTCCCCTACATTAATCCAGCCCTGGTGAGGAGCATCTTTTGCTACAGCTTGGCCAGAGGCTGGGCTCCTCACTCCTGCCCTGGGATTGGGTTTGAGCCCAGGGCAGATAGGAGACTCCTAATCCATTGCTAATCCCCAGGGCTGCAGGCCCCTGGCCTGTGTGGCCTTCACCTTTTTAAAGCATGCAGCCTGGCAAACGAACTGTGTTAAACTCATCTCCCTGGAGGGAGCTGCTCACTGCCCCAGGAGTGGGGTGGGGCTGGTGCTTAGACTCTAGTGCCTTGCTTTCCTGCTGCTGTCCGGGGTAGCAAGGGCTGCCCCTCAAGGTTCCCTCAGCAGCTTCACGTGGAACTAATGGCCGTGGCTCTTTGTAGCCCTCCCTGTTGCTCTGATTACCATCTGAGGGGTAGCTGCTCCCTCCTGGGAGACAAGCTTCCTCTAGCTTGAGCCCCAAGCTAACAGAGTTTAAACAGCCTGGTCAGAAACTGGGTTCAGTCGGGGGCGTAACCACAAGTTGGTTAGAATGGACCATGGACAACACACGCAGAGACAAGGAGCGGGCTGGCTGCGTTTCATTCCTGGCTCTGGTACGCTGCTCTCTGCAGATCAGGTTCCAGCTCTTGGGTTTGTGAGGCTTGCTAGGAGGGAAAGCGCTAGGGGCATGCCATGTTCTCCCTGATCCAGTGCTCTAGACGGGCTGAGATCACCTTCTGGCCTGACAGCAACGAGGTGACAACATCCTGGAAGCATTGCCATCTGCAGGTCAGGTCCCCCAACCTTGCTGTGGTGCCAGGCTCTGAGCCACGCTGGGCTTGGATGCAGGATGGGGCAGAGCTGCTTCGGCTTGGGAAGAAACTCTTGGGGTGCTGAGGGTATGTGGGGTGGGTCCTCAGCTGTTGGCTGTTAGAACGGGTGAGGTAATGGGGCCCCGGCTAGGGCTCTTGCCCACTGCCAGCTCCAGAACCTGGTTCTCAAAGGCTGGTTGGCTTAAAACAGGGCTGCCCGGGCTGTCCAGCTCTCACAAACCTGAAAAACCACTTTCCGTGCAGCTGCCTTCCTAACGCAGACGGTCTGTCTGGATGACACGACGGTCAAGTTTGAAATCTGGGACACGGCAGGGCAGGAGAGATACCACAGCCTGGCACCGATGTATTACAGGGGTGCGCAGGCGGCCATCGTCGTCTATGATATCACCAACATGGTGAGTTCTGAGCCACTGGCTTGGCATGGCATTTCCCTGCCTGGCAGGGGGTCTCCAAGGGAGAAGGGCTGGTGTCCAGCTACCCTGTAGAGATGGTGTGAGCTCAGGGTTGGCAGCCAGCCATTCTGGGGGCGGGGGGGTTCAGCAGGGGTTAGACACCCCATGTGTCATTTCCCTCTAGTGACCCACACACTGAGCCTTGATCAAACGTTCTCCTTGCTGATTAGGGTCAGCCTTTCCCATCCGTTAGGGCAGGAAAGGGGAGCGGTGCCCATCCTGACCACTGCCTCCCGTCTCTCCCTAGGACACATTTGTACGAGCCAAGAACTGGGTGAAGGAGCTGCAGAGGCAGGCCAGCCCCAACATTGTCATTGCATTATCAGGCAACAAGGCCGACCTTGCCAGCAAGAGGGCTGTGGACTTCCAGGTAAGCGGGAACGGGGAGCAGCCGCTGCCCTAATTCAGAGCCAGGGAAAGAGGAATTTTTTCATCCTTGATTTCCAGTTTCAGACTGAAACTTGTCCTGGCAGCTGCATGGAGCCCTCAGGGTGAGCGTGGTTTCAGGGGGCTGCAGTATGGGGTCCCCCAATCACTACTCAGAGGGGAGTGGAGCCCTTGCATCTCCTCCCTGGGGCAGCCCCAGCAATGAGGGGTGGGTACTGGAACCAGCTAATCCCCAAGAGTAAGTGCTAGCATGCTTTGCCCACACTCCCTGTGCTGCTGCTCCAGCTGGCTGGCCGGCCTTCGTTCCCTCAGGCAGGCAACTCGCATCCCTCGATCGATGCCAGACATCTTTCCACATTGGCCCCTTGCCAGCTCCCACCTCCCTGAGCAATCCGACTAAATGCTGAACCCCTGTCCTGAGGGTGGCCGCCTGCTTGTAATATTTGGGCAGCAGGCTGTGGCGCTCGGTGGCAGTCTGCGGTACAGAGCCACAGCTGGTGTCGCTCCCTTGGCAACGTGGCTCCCGGGCCTCCTGGCTAGTGCTGTCAAAGAGCGGGCATAGCACAGATCTGTCTGGGGCACTGCAGCCTGCTCCTGCCACGGGGCAGGAGCCGTGGCAGATCTTGGTGGTGCTAGTAGACATGAGGTGGGATCCAGCCAGGCCGCACTGTCGACTGCAGCAGCGTGAGCTCTCGGTGATCAAGAGCCCCTGTGGGAAGGGCGGGGGAAGCAGCAGAACCCTGTCTGACGGTGATGTGCAGAGGGACCCAGGCTGATAGTATATCCCACGCCTGCCTTCCGGCCTGTCCCCAGTGATAGGGCCGCTCCAGGTCTTCCCCAAGCCCCTTATGCTCTTTTGTGGCTGCCTCCAGGAAGCCCAGACGTATGCGGATGACAACAGCTTGCTGTTCATGGAGACCTCGGCCAAGACGGCGATGAATGTGAATGAAATCTTCATGGCAATAGGTAAGCGGTGCGTCTGTGCCACAGACAAGCAATGTCTGCATGCTCCAGAGCCACCCAGCATGCATGTCTAAACAGCTGTAACCCCAGCCACTTGTCCCCAAGTGACTGAGCCCAGGAGGTGGAACAGTCACCCCGATGGGCATTGCCACTCTTGTTTTAAGGCCCTCTGGCTGGTGTATGTTGGCAGCCCCCATGGCTGCAGGGCAGCGGAGACCTGAGATCTGAGCCTACATGCCCCCCTCCCCCCTCCCGGTTCAGTGCTGCCTGTGCCTTGGCATGCCCATGGACTGGGCACATCTTACTGGTCCCAAACCCAGCTGGAGAAAAGGACCTGCCCTGAGTGGCACCAAGACGAACCTCCCCAGGAAAGCAAGAGAGCCCTGTGTGGGGGCCGAGAGGAGCCCTTGCACTGATGTCCAAGGTCGCTGGCTCCTCAGCACACGAGCTTCGCTAACCCATTCCTCCTCTTCCAGCCAAGAAGCTGCCGAAAAACGAACCCCAAAATGCTGCTGGCCCTCCAGGCAGGAATCGGGGTGTGGACCTCCAAGAGAACAGCCAGCCCTACAGGACCTCCTGCTGCAGCAACTGAGCCGTCGTTCCACCCGACCGAAGCCCTTTCGAATGACCTGACTGGAATCCACTCTAACCAATCGCACTTATGGTAGAGCAGCCATTGCAGCTGCCATGATTTCTCCATCTCCTTCTGATCGTAGGCTGGAGGGAGCAATTCCACCTGCACCTTTCTGTACAAATACTAATTCCATTTTAAGTCTTAAGTCACTTTTTTAATATATGAACTTTTGCTCTTCCCTCTTCCTGGTGGTGGATACGTGTCTTGGTGCTGGCCTCCTCCTGCTTCCGCTAGGTGAGGTCTAGAACTGTGCGGGTCCCACAAGCGTGTTGGTCATATTGGAAACACAGGGATTCATAGTTTAGATGTGTGCAGTGCAACAAGCCTAGAACAACCACTCCTGAAAACGGTAGCATTAGAATGACGTTAAGCTCTGGCTTCCAAGCCACCATATTGACCAAATCACAATGATGAGTATTTTGAGGGGGGGGCAGAGGGAGCAAAACTGGTTTCTTCTGTATTTTGTATTGTACGTTTCTTCAACATGTAACCAATCAGTATCTTGTCAATATAGTACATACCGACTAGCCGTCTGTTGTCCTTATTTTTGTGTTGGACTTTAGCATGCCAACTCTTTTTCTATCTCTTCAGTTCTGGTGTAATGCACTAATAATCCAATTGCAATTTTTTTGCAAAATCTTGTATAAAAAAAAACAAAACAAAATTGTCCTTTTTGACAGTGATGTGATGCCACTAATGTTAATAATCTTGCTCTGGCGCAAACTGCTCTGGTTTACTGATGTACAGAGATGGGGGCGGGGGAGATTTTGAATAACTTGTCTGTGGAAACCAGCTGTATTAAACCTTCAACTCCACAAAATAAAACATGGAGGGAGGTAGTAAAATTGTTTCTGTTGCTGGAGTCTCTCGTGTTGGCTGCTGCCGAGTGCCTGATGCAATGTCTTACACATACTGGTATTTAAAGAGGAACTGTCAACTTAGTCTTCATCACAAACTTACGTTTTGTGTGTGATTAAAAATTTTTATAAATCTAATGTGACCAAGATTTGTTTTGTTAAATCCGTGTGAAGGAGATGTGGATAGCGGGGTTCCCCACTCACCACCTGAAAGTGAAACAGGCTTGGGTGGTTTCGTTATCAGTGTTCTGCTCGTGCCATCTGGTGCTCACATCGCAGTACAACAGATTTCAAAGGCAGTCAGGACAATTTCTCCCCCCAGCCTGTCACGCCCTCCTGCTGGCCAGTGGCAGATCAGGAGTAGAACCAGTGTCCCATGAATCCAATCACTGATCTACTCAGTGGGAACACTCCTTGTAGACTCCTGTGGCAGTGTCTAGAGCCCCTCTGCGCTGGGTGGAAATGGTAAATGGAATGTGGGGTGGTGAACGCTGAATGGATTCTTAGTAACAAGGTTCTTTAAAATGTATGGAAACAGCATCTGCTTGAACCAATCCTAGGGCAGGGCAAGATGCAGGAAAGAAGCTTCCCATAAGATGAAAATGGCCTTACCTAGCTACTGCTGCCAGCTTGGGGTAAATGTCTAGATACCACAGACCAAATGCCCCTTCCCCATCCCTCACTGTGTGATGGCTTAAGCCTTAAAGGATCCATTAACTGTCCCCACAGCTACAGCAACACTGAGCAGAGGAAGCTGGTGAGCAAGCTGAACTGCGGAGACCCGAGCCATTGGAATTAGGCATGTAGAAAATGATCACGTTCTTGGGTGAACTGTTTTCAAAATCTCTGAACTGTGCAAAGGGTGAAGCAGCAACCAGCCTGTAGTTATCTTAATTGGTAACCAGGTCTCTACCCCATCTTCATATGGACAGAGCCTACTTGACCTACAAGGTTGCATTTGATACTGGCTGGAGCAGAGTGTGGGGGTGTCCTTCCATGCAGGGAGCACTTGGTTGCAGGGAGGTGCATGGCCACCATCTGTACCTTAACTCCAGTCTATAGTCAAAGCCAGGTGGCAGGGTAGTCCTGTTGCTACAGGTTCCTGAGCCCAGCAACTACACACCTTTCACATAGCTGCTCCTGGGTGTAGGAGAGGAGTGCAAATGCTGAGTGAGACCTGCCTGCTCAGTGTGGCATCTGCTAGAACTAAGCTGTGGGCAGGTCAGGTCCCAGCCACAGATGATGAGGTTCAAGAAGAACAAGTGCAAAGTCCTACACTTAGTATGGAAAAATCCCATGCACTGCAACAGGCTGGGGACTGATCGGCTAAGTAGCAGCGCTGTAGAAAAGGACCTGGGGGTTATGGTGGACGGGAAGATGAATATGAGCCAACAGTGTGCCCTGGTTGCCAAAAATGCCATTGGCATATTAGGTTGCATCAGTAGGAGTATTGCCAGCAGATCGAGGGATGTGATAATTCCCCTCTATTCAACACTGGTCAGGCTGCATCTGGAATACTGTGTCCAGTTTTGGGCTCCCCACTACAGAAAGGATGTGGACAAATTAGAAAGAGTCCAGTGGAGGGCAACAAAAATGATTAAGGGGCTGGGGCACATGACTTATGAGGAGAGACTGAAGGAACTAGGCTTATTTAGTCTACAGAAGAGAAGACTGAGGGGAGATTTGATAGCAACCTTCAACTTCTTGAAGGGGTGCTCCAAAGAGGAGGGAGCTAGGCTGTTCTCGAGGGTAACAGAGGACAGAACAAGGAGCAATGGTTTCAAATTACAGCTGGGGAGGTCAAGGTTGGATATTAGGAAAAACTTTCTCATTAAGAGGGCAGTGAAGCATTGGAATGGGCTACCTAGGGAGGTGGTGGAATCTCCATCGGTGGAGGTCCAGTTAGACAATACCCTGGCTGGGATGATTTAGTGGGAGTGGTCCTGCTTTTAGCAGGGGGTTGGACTAGATGATCTCATGAGGTCCTTTCCGTCCCTATGATTCTATGATCATGAAAGAGTGAAACATGCATGGGGGGGGGGGGGGTCAGCAACCTTTAGTAAAGTGCCCCTTATCCTCCCTGCCATTTCTCTTCCACTGTCAAGGACGTGGTGGTGGCAGGGGAGCCTGGGGAGCCCGTTGGCAGCCTGAGGTGTCCCCCCTCCCTGGGTCCATATGGAAGAGGGGAGGGGAAAGGTGGGGGCACAGCACTTGGAGTCCCAAGTGGTGAGGCTACAGCTGGGCTCCTATGCGCTGCTCACACTGAGTGCATGTGCTATGTTTGCCATGTGTGCTGCAGGTTGGTGACCCCTGGACTGCTGCCTACTTTCTATGGAGCTGGGAAGTCGCGCTGGGGCTAGTGTCTACCACCCTAATCCTGCTGGTTAGCACAGGGTGACAAATTCCCCGCGTGGGATAAGTGCACGGGCATTGCAGTGTTACTCCACACAGTCACTGCCTCCTGGCTTGTTCCTTTAGTGGGCAAACATGGATGTGCCAAAACCGGGAACCAGGAGTGGTGGTGGCAACTGACCAAAAGAGAGGAATGGTTAATGTGGGAAGCACACAGCCATCTCCCACAGCTTCGATTCTCTTGGGCCCCTGCTAGCAGCTTGCTAGAAATATTTCAATGCAGTAATGGTGAGCGGCTGCTCCTTGTGCTGCACGGTGGCAGAGCAGGCTTGCTCCGAAGAAACGGCCGGTGGAACTGCAGCCCTGGGAAGTTGCATCTTGCAGAGCCAAACAGGCCAGCAGGAACGTCTCAGGCCTTGTGCACACGAAGGAGGTTTTTGTGCAAAAACTCAACTTTACAAGCTCACTGTACACACCCAAGCTCACTGTACACACGAACACAAAAACAAGCTCACTGTACACACCCAAGCTCACTGTACACACAAACACAAAAACAAGCTCACTGTACACACCCAAGGCTCCTTGTCGCGGCAAAACTGTTCTGTTTTGCCACCACAATAACACCACCTAAATGAGAGTCATAGCATCTTCTGCATGAAGGAGGTTGTGTGTACGGTGAGTCATTTTTATTCCATTTTAAGTAGCCTCTGGAAATGTCCCAGAGTGCCACTCAAGGCCACTCTGGGACACCAGAGCTGTCATACTTGTCAATTTCCCTGCTCTAAAAAAGCAGGAAAATTGGCAAGCAATGGTATATGTTAATTTCACTGCTCAGTTATCATGAAATTGACATGGGGAGGCTGCCATTGGGCCGAGCCTGGCAGCTTAAGCCTCCTGCCACTGGGCATCCTTTGTCCCCAGTGGCTTCAATCCGCACCACCAGGGAGCCACGGTGGTTGCCCTCTTGCTGCATGGAACTGGAGGTAGCTGCTGGCACAGGCTACCCATTCCAGCCGCCAGGGTTCCAGGGTCCCCACCAGCTGCAGCAGGGATGTGCTGCTCCAGCTGCAGGGGTTTGCCCTGGCAGGTGGCCAGGGACCTGGGAACCCTGGCAGCTGCAGCCGCACGAGACCTAGGAACCCCAGCGGCTGTGTTCCCTGCTGCAGGGGAAGGAAGGCGCTCGCCAGGGCTCCTGGGTCCCCAGTGGGAACCTGAGGCCCAGTCAGCAGCACAGCTGCAGCTGCTGGGGCTCCTGGGCTCCACCAGCAAGGTAAGGAGCTGTATGGGATCCGGCAGCTGCAGCCACACCATCTCTGGGGACCAGGGAACCCCAGCAGCTGCTTTCCCTGCTGCTGGTACCCAGAGCCCAGTGACAAGCAGCCGCCAAGGCTCCCCGGTCTTGGCAGCAGCAGGGATGCTGGGGGCCCAACCACAGTACCTAGGTCCCCAGCAAAGGGTTAGAGGTTGAGCCCTCAGCTGCTCCCACACACACTCCAAGGGCCATAGGATGGCTGTGCGTACACTACCCAATTCTATAATTATAATGGTGGCTGTCTAACAGCAAAATGTTTGCCATTATAACTTTGTAGTATGTACTGCTAACGCATTACCATCTCGCCACTGTTCCGCTTAGCCAGGCATTCCTGGCTCTGCTGAACCTCAAATGTTTCCAGTCTCCTTTCACATAGGGCCTGTGGGGTTGAGGTCCTCTTCCCCAGCTGCTTGAGAGGGGAGCACAAAGGGTGCAGGAGTGGCTGCTCCTGTGTGTAGTCGGAGCTCAACCCAGTTGCAGCCAGGCAGTCCGGGCAGAGCTGACGGGCAGGGCCATGCAGGTTGCGCTCTGGGGGTGTGTCTACACTTGTAAATTAAGTCGATTTAAGCTTGCTTTAGTCGACTTAATTTACTCTGTGTCTACACTACACTTTCCTTAAGTTGACTTAAGCAGCTGCTTAAGTCGACTTAAGGAAAAATTAAGTTGACTTTCTAAAACCTCATTTTTAAGTCGACTTTCTGCTTAAGTTGACTTTCTAAAGTCAACTTAAGCCAGTGTAGATGTGGAGAACCCCTAAGTTGACTTTAAGTCGACTTAGGGGACTCCAGGGCTTCCCCACTGCCCGCCCTGCCAGGGTGGCTGGCACAGGGAGAGCCTGGCATGCCCCCCAAAGGGCAGGGCAGAGCCCTGCCCACCCTGCCCCTATGACCTGCCAGGGTCCCTGTCCCCCTTTGCCCCATTGTACCCAGGTACAATGGGGCAAAGGCTGAGCCCCCTGGCACTTGGCAAGGGGTTCCGCCCCTGCCACTGTGGACCTGTCCCAGGTCCACCTAGCCCCTACAAGTTGACCTAGGCATCTAGTGTGGACGCTCTAGGTCGATTTTGTAGGGTCCCCTCAAAGGCGACTTAAAATTTAAGTGTGGACATGCTAAGTTGACTTAAATTAACACGTGCAGACCTAGCCTGGGTGTCTAGCACTGGCAGAGTGTGGACTGGGCGGTCGCGGGTTCTTGGAGGTGGGATGTGACATCGCCCCTGGTGTGGGTTGGGGGGCTGTAGTCAGGGAGTGACTGAACAAGACTTGAGCTGGGCTTTGCAGAAGACACTGGGGCTATGCTTCCTACCCCCCATTGCCTGAGCCACAGTGCTGAGCAGCTTCACAAGGGCTTTAGGAAGCAGCCTTTTCACGGCCTTGTTGTGATGAAGAGCCGGCGGGCAGGGTGTGATTTGCCACCATCCGTGTGTGAGAGAGTCAGTGCGGTTTCATGCCGCTGGGCCAGGAAAGGAGCTGAGATTGTAACAGTAATGGGGACCGAGGTGGGGCAGAGCCTGAGGCTAGACCCCGGGCATCCTAGGCTGCCTGCTCCCCTCTCTGCCCCTCTGCTCGCAGCCCCTTTCCCGGGAACTCTTGAGCGAAACGCCTGTAAATTCATGCAGGTGGACTGACGCTGCAGTCTGCCCAAGGGGATGCAAAGGCCCCTGCTCTGGGGAAATGCCTCTGGCCCAGCCTGAGCATCATGCCTGCTCTGTCCCTCCCCATGAAAGTGCTCCCTTAAAGTAGGGCTCCCTCTAGCAGCAGGGTCAGTGAGCCTTCCTCCCCCTTCCTTCCTGCAGGTTCTGCTGCATGCCGGGGGAAACCACCAGTCTCATGACTGTGTGTGGGGGCTGTGTTTGCCACTGTCCCCCTCCTTCCCTGCTCCCCACATCTGCCCCCATTCAGCCCTGTTCTACCTTGTCCCAAGGCACAGGGGCTCTGCCTACATGGCACCCTCCAGGCTTGGACTCATGTTTGAACGCAAGCCCCACACCTTGATTCAGTGAGCACTCGGGCCCCAAATCCTAGGCCCCTGCCGAAGAGGGGATTTGGCCATGACTGTCCTGAGTGATTCCAGTCCAAGCCCTGTCACTTGCTGTGCGGATGCAGCTCAGCCCTCAGAGCAGAGTGTGGACACATCTGTGCAGCTGTGAGACACGGGCCTAGTGACTGTAAACCTGGATTCCCAGTGTTATCTGGGCAGCTTGGGAAGACCAAGACCACAGATCCTGGCTCACAGGGGGCTAGCTGTACCCTAGGGCACCATCTGCTGCTCTGGTCTTGCTCTGTCCTGACACATCAGTAGCCAAGAGAGACCCACAAAAGCTCCCAGGCAGCAGCTCTGACCTCTGGAACGAGGTAAATTTATTGGGTGTAAAAACTAACTGGAGTCACGCTGCTAGCGACAGAAACCAAGGCGAGGTTTGAAGGTTTATGCTCCAAAATCCTGTTCTTGCTGCTCCCCCTTCTTTGCCCAGCTCAGCCGGGTCCACTGCCATCAGCTCGCGCCATTACCCTTTGGCTCTGCCGTGGGCCCCATCCTCTGAGTCCTGCTCTGCCGGTGCTGCCGGGTTCCCCGCAGGGCTCATCTGGATGGGAACAATCCTCAACGGGGCAGCTGTGGGCGCCAGGCATGGGGCTTCGATACGCAGCTGCCCCTCCCTGGAGACGGAGCAGGTCAGGCGGTCGGTGTCCACGGCCTCGGGCACGTCCCACTCCCTCTTGAACACTTCATGCTTGTAGGAGCAGGAGCCTTTGGCGTCCTTGCTCTGCGTCTCCTTCCTGCCCGTCAGCAGCAGCTTCCTGCCCACCAGCTTCACCACCAGCTCCTCAGGCACAAAGTCCTTGACATCCTGGTGCACGGCGAAGGGCTCGGCCGTCCCTGGGGACAGGGCTGTGCGGGAGCTCTGATCTGGCTCCTCGCTGGGGCTGTTGCTTCCTCTGCCAGCAACGCGGTCCAGGATGCTACTTGCAAACTCCCTCGCTGCCTCCATCTTCTGCAGCAGCTCCTGCTCCATCTCAGCCAAGAGAGCACCAGGGGCCGGCCACAGAGTGCGCTCAGGACCCGGCCAGGGAGCTCGGGGGTTGTGCAGGGTTGGCAGGAGGTGCAAATGGCTCAGCATCTCTGCTCCTTGGGCTGCTGGATCCAGGCTGAGTTCTTTCCAGCGGGGCTGATGTGCTTAGTGCCAAGAGCCAGGGGCTTTTATCCCTTTCCCGTGAGGGCCTGGCTCCTTCCAGAACCCTTAGTCCCATTGCCTATTTTTACAAGCTGATGGCCAGGGATTGCTCATGGGTCAAAATAACAGCAGCTGCTTCCTTGGCCTGGATTCTCCCACTCCAAATAGGGTACCCAGACAAACGGTCACTGTCTCAGGTTACAGGCAAGTGCTTCAGCTGTGAGGCAGAGTCTCTCCCAGGCCTGTCACAGGAGAGATGTCTGTGGAGGAGTGTGACTCTGTCTGGATTTAGGGGACCATTTATGATACTAGTTCATATCAATATTTCATAATTGCAATAATTCATATGAAATATGCCATGTTTGGTACCAATAGAAAGGTTATAATTTGCTAGGAATGATTATATGGTTTGTTTGTAGGTGTCATATTTGTATTAGAAATTATTAATGTGTTTATATCTGTGTTTCAACTTATTTGATTCTGGGAAACTCCCCAGACATGATGGCTACAGCCATTGTCTCCTTAATGGCCCATTAAGAGAACCAGAGGTACAATGGGCCTAGGGAGAAACCTGCTCAGTGAGGCTATGTACACACGACAAACTTGTCCCGCAATAAGCTATTGCTGGTACACACGTGCTGGTTATATCGCAAAGGAGCGTTCACCCGTGTGAACGCTCCTTTGCGATAGAAGAGCAGTGCATGGTGGGCACCTGTCCCAACATGCACTGCCCACAGCCAGCCCCCTAGGTCAGCCCTGGGGCTTCGGGTGGTGGCAGGGGCTCCCGCCACCACCCGAAGCCCAGGTGCTGAGCCAGGGGGCTGTAGGGCTTTGGGTGGCGTCAGGACTTGCGGAAGCGCGCAGCTCTCGCCGCCACCCAAAGCCCTGGGGCTGAGCTAGGGGGCTGGCTCGAACCAGCGAGGGCAACTGGTTCAGGCCAGCCCCTAGCTCAATCCAGGGGAGCCACCGAACCTGGCAGCTCCCATAACAATCAATTTCACTGCTCTGCTAGAGCAGTGAAATTGACATATTTGACAGCTCCAATGTACCAGAGTGGCCTTGATTGGCACTCTGGGACATTTCTGGAGGCTGTCTAACACACAAAATGGGTACACACGAGCATTACCGCGGAATGCTAACCACTCTCGATTTGAGTGGTTTAACTGTTGCGTGGCAAGTGATGGGCAAATGATGGGCACCCACCCCAAACGAGGCCAGGTGGGACTAACGTGCTCGGCAGGTCAATTGCCGGGCTAGCCTGCACCTGAGGAAGAGAAGACCCACAGGTGACACTGGAAATTGGCTCAGCTGGGCAGGAACAGGAGGGGCCAGTATAAAGCCCGGAGCTGGGCATGGCTCAGGGCTGGTGTCAGAGCCACTCCCTAGCTGGCAAACCTGGGACAAGGGGAAGCTAGGGAAGCCTTGGCTGCTTTTTAGAGAGACCCCGGCCTGGCATCCAGTGTAAAGGAGAATCTGGGTTCCTCTCCCAGCCATGGAGAGTGGCACAGGGCGCTGGAGATGCCAGCACGTCTGGAGATATTCTGTTGCCCCCCAAAGGGGAGGAATGTAGTGACCAGGCAGGAGGGCGGAGCCGTGACTTGAGAGCTGTGGCAGCTGAATGAAGATAACAGCAGAAGAGGGGGGGCAGCTTCTGGCAGAGTGAGTCCCCAGGCTGGCCAGGAGGCGGCACCATGAGTGGCGAGGGAGCCTCATCAGCATACAACCCATGGGCCAGGGCTCATGCTGGTGCAGAGGGTGGCCGTGCATGTGGCTGGCCCAACACATGTGGCCCAGGCCAGTCACACTCAGCCACCCTGTCTAACCCTCCATAAGTGTGCCCCAGCGAAGGGGAGGCCTCCAGCGCCAGCTCCGGGTGACGCAGCCTTCAGCCTTCTTGCGTCTGACAAAATGGGTTATAGCCCACGAAAGCGTATGCCGAATAAAATCTGTTAGTCTATAAGGTGCCCCAGGACTCTTATTGTTTTTGCTGTACACAGACTAACACGGCTTCCCCTCTGGAAATTGCAGCCTTCAGTGCAATGGCTGGGAACATCAATCTGCTGGGCAGCTCAAGTCTGGTTGTCAGCCCATCGCTTGTATTTGGGCAGCACCCCGTGCTGGGGGACCCAGCAAGCTGGTATGGTGCCCAGCCCACTGCCTGAACCACTCTGCTCCGCTTCCTCACCACTCACTGCGCTGAACCGTGTCAGCACGGCTATTCTGTGGGGCACGGACAGGCCTGAGCGAGTATTCAACCACAAGCAGGAATTCCCCGCTGTCCAGGGCACTTGACCTGGAGGGAAGAGCTGGCAATAAAGGGGAGATGGCAGAGACAGATGCCTGGGGGAGAGCTGGGCGACAGGAAGGCTGGCAGGACCCAAATGTGGCGAAGGAAGGAAGGGTACAGGCCGTTAGCAGGCGGGTTCAAAGTTGCCAGCAGTTCTATTTAGGGGATGAGACGCTGCTGCTAATTATAAGCTAGCACTAGGGCAATGCAGCATGGGAGCTGCCTCTTCTGTGGATGAGTAACGGGATGAGCTGTCCCTTTCTCCACAGGGGCCCAGCAGGACTTTTGGGACAGAGGGTTCTGGAAGGGGCCAGGCCCTCACAGGAAGGGGATAAAAGCTGCCAGCTCTTGGTATGGAACAAATCGGCCCACAGCCCTGGTGGAGAAGACAGCCTGGATCCAGCAGTCCAAGGAGCAGAGATGCTGAGCCATTTGCACCTCCTGCCAACCCTGCACAACCCCCGAGCTCCCTGGCCGGGTCCTGAGCGCACTCTGTGGCCGGCCCCTGGTGCTCTCTTGGCTGAGATGGAGCAGGAGCTGCTGCAGAAGATGGAGGCAGCGAGGGAGTTTGCAAGTAGCATCCTGGACCGCGTTGCTGGCAGAGGAAGCAACAGCCCCAGCGAGGAGCCAGATCAGAGCTCCCGCACAGCCCTGTCCCCAGGGACGGCCGAGCCCTTCGCCGTGCACCAGGATGTCAAGGACTTTGTGCCTGAGGAGCTGGTGGTGAAGCTGGTGGGCAGGAAGCTGCTGCTGACGGGCAGGAAGGAGACGCAGAGCAAGGACGCCAAAGGCTCCTGCTCCTACAAGCATGAAGTGTTCAAGAGGGAGTGGGACGTGCCCGAGGCCGTGGACACCGACCGCCTGACCTGCTCCGTCTCCAGGGAGGGGCAGCTGTACATCGAAGCCCCATGCCTGGCGCCCACAGCTGCCCCATTGAGGATCGTTCCCATCCAGATGAGCCCCGCGGGGAACCCGGCAGCACCGGCAGAGCAGGACTCAGAGGATGGGGCCCACGGCAGAGCCAAAGGGTAACCGTGCGAGCTGATGGCAGTGGGCCCGGCAGAGCCGGGCAGAGAAGGGGAAGCAGAGCCTGGAGGCTGGGGACCGTGGGGTGGGCAGGGCAGGGAGTGGCGAGGCAGGGCCTGAGGTGACCTGTTGGGCTGCAATCTGGGTGGAAGGCCTGTAACTTGTTTTTATAGGAAATAAATGCTCCTGGTTTTTCCTTGTGCTGTTGCTGTCTTCACCAGGCCCATGAACTGCTGCATGCTCTGGCACGGCTCTGGTGCCATCGTGTACCCGCTCTGCCAGCAACAGCAGGGCCAGCCTTTCCGGCACCTCCCCGCACAGCCATAGCTTGAGTGATGGGCAAGAGCCTACACGGCCCCAGCCATGTCTACTGTCTGCACAGGGGTTAGATCGACCTAGCAGGGAGGGGGGACATCCATCTGGAGCCACAAAAGCTGCAGCAGTGCAGCTCCAAGCCTGGCTCCGTGGACTCCAGCCTGTAGGATTTGTTCTGGTAACGACAGCTGTGACACCCTCCCTGCTCAGGCTCAGAAACTTGGCGAGGGGGCGGGAAAGTCCACACTGCTGCTTTTAGCGCCGTAATGTGAGATGTGTCTGTAGACTTGGGCGTGGCGCTGTCGTGGGTTAGTGCTCCAATGAAATCATCCCCGCTGGTGCTCAGGGCGTGAAATTTGTCCCAGCCTGTGGCGTGGGATTTTATTGTTCAGTGTGGGTCAAGCCTCAGCTCACACAGCAGGCCAAGTGGTCAGGGAGGCAGGAGACCAGGCTTCACCTCTCAACCAAGAGGGAATCCCTCAGCCTCCCCTAGCTCCCTCTTCCCCTGTACAATGGGGCACTAGCTCCACAGAGAAGCACGGGCTGGGGCAGCCCATCTGGGAACATGTCCCTGGACTGAAGCAGCTCAGGTCCTGGTCCTAGCAGCGCCAGCCTACAGCCACCACTGCCGGCCAGGCAGCCTACACACCCCCTGCAGCCCCAAGGATGGAGCGTAAACTCAAGAGACACAGCGCCAGGTTCTCTGCCCTGGGAAGGAATCTTCCCCCCCTCCCCCATGGCCCCAGCAGTAAGGGATTTTTTTTGGGGGGGCAGATTTGGCCCATGGAGGTGCATGCGGATCCTCAGCATTTTGGAGTGGCCAATGACCCTGGCTATACCCATCAGCCTCTTCCTGCAGCACTTGCACGCCCCACGCTGATAGTAGTGGCTCCCCACAAGACATGGGGGCTCATGTTTACAAAGTTCTCTGAGCGCCTCAGCTCCAGCGCTTGGGCTGAGCCTTGTGGCACTGGGCGGCCCCTGGTTGCTCTGCGTGGCTCCAGCACCGCATGCGATGGACCCCCCTGGCAGTTGCTGTGTGCCCCAAACTGGGTGGTCTGCTGGCTGTTTGGCTTTCATCTGGGAGCCCCTCTGAAGCAGACCCCACAACAGGAAAACCTACAGGCCAGACTGAGTTCAGAGAGAATCAGTTTGGCCCTCGAGCACGCAAAGTGAATGGCAGAAAACTTGTGTCAGTCCTGGGGACATTTAGCAACACACTAGCCAATGTGCCAGCTGCAGCAGCCAGTGAAGGCTGGTGGGTGTGAGTCCTGCCCAGAGTGGGTGCATGGGATGCGAAGAGAAATGAGGCAGGGCTGGCCCGGTGCAGCTGGTCTTCAGGTGGAGGTGGGCCTTTGCCCCCCTCCCCACCCCTCCATGAGCTTGCCTGGGGACAATGAAGGTCCTGGGTGGGCGAAGCACAGGCTGAGCCAGAGAAGCTACTGAGGGGAGGCGCTTGGCCGGCACAAATTCCCAGGGAGGTGGCCCATGAAACCCTGACCTGAGCCCTGGATGAAATGGGTGCCCTGTGAGAGTCAGACTGTGTTATATAAACTAGACCCTGGGCAAGGGAAGGGCGGATATTGTTTTAAAGACTTTTGCCAGGGGCAGATTTTTTTCCAGGACCCTCGGGGGAAACTGAGGCAGGGTTCGTGATAGGCCATCCCACGCTACAAGGGGAGGCAGGCAGTGATGACCCCAGTCTACAGCCCTTCCACATGCACAACATTGCATGGTGGGTGCCGCTCACAACAGCCTCCTGCTCGCTGCCTGCACCACCGAGTGCAACTTCCGCACTCAGCCCCAGCTTGGCCGCATGGAGTCCAGGGCTTGGCTGCTGGTGCTGGGTCCCTTTGGTCGCTGCTGCCTCAGGTTGCTTCCTGCCACCTGGCCCGGGGTCTGTGCCAGCGCAGAACCCAGCAGTCCAAGCCGCAGCTGCATGGCCAGAAAAATGTGTCTTCAGAGTGGGAATGTGCACAAAGGCCTCGCTTGGCACCAGAACATTTGCCAAGGCAGGAGCCAGCAGGATGCATCCAGGAGCTGGCTCACAGGCCCCTGACTCTGGGGTGAACGGCAGTGAGCAATGCTGGTGCCATCCTGGCACCGTTGGCCCTGGCTTGGAGCTTGGGGCTGGGCTTTGCAGGGTTAATGAGAAGGGCAGGGCCCCTCCTGAGCCTTAGCCAGCCTGCCCAGGGGAGCAGGAATCCAGGCCAGCGGTTGTGCCCTTCTTCCCAGTGCATGGGGCTCAGAGACCCTCCAGCAAAGCCTGCCCACCCCACCCACTGCCATACTCCAGCTTATGTGCAATAGTGCAAACATTGGGTAGTAGGTTGCCAGGGCCACACTGGAGCTGCTGTAAGTTGTGTGCCTGGATCTGATGGCAAGGGCTTGCCAAGATGGCGTCCCCACCCCTACCCCTCTGCCAGCTCCCAACTGACTGTATCCCAGGGGGCACAGCAACAATAGGAGTGGGGACCAGTGAGATTAGCAGGGGACAGACCATGGGGGCCAGGGGACCCATGAGATTAGCTGGGGACAGATTGGGGGGGGGGTGCATGGTGCTCCCTGAGGCTGGAAAAGTGTCGGTGAAGGCGGGAGGCAGAGACACACAGGAAGCTCCAGCTGCAGAGAGCCGGGGAGGAAAAGGCTCTTGCTGCAAATGTTACACATCACACACACACATCCCCTGCAGCACGCTGAGGAAAAACCCTGCACTGGCTGCTGGGCAGCAGGAGGCAAAGGGGGCAAGTCCCACGATTGGCTCCTCCCAAAGCACCCAGAAACGCCCAGGAGGCTCCAGAGAGACCAGCCAAGCATGACAGCTGCTCCAGCTACAGGCAGGACAGTGATGATGTCAAGCCAGTTCCAGGCCCCGCCCACCGGCCTCAGACACAAACACCAGAGACAAACTTCGGGGAGGCTCTAGAAATTCCCAGAGTCTTCAGGGCTTGGGGTGTGTGCCAGCAGCCATGACCTGGGCATGGCATGGGGGGCTGGAAAGAGCACAGTCCTTTATGTGTGGTGGGGGCAAACATTCCTGTTTCTCTGCATGGTGACAAGTTCCAGAGGGGTAGCCGCATTAGTCCATTTCAGCGAAACAAAAAAGCAGAGCGGTGTCACTTTTAAAGGCTACCAAATGTATTTATTTCTCTGCATGTCTTTGTCCACAACACCAGTGAGATTTATAATGACCCAACCCTGCCAATAACGGCTACCCTGGGGAGGAATCCAGCTCTGGGGCCTGGCCCCTCCTCACAAGCGCAGCGGGCTCGGGATCTCTCCACAAAGCCCAGTCCTGAGTCAGAGCCACGAGGAGCCAGGCCCTGCTGGAGTTTGCCAGATTAAGTTTCTGGCTCTCTGCCCATAGTTAGGTAATTCATAGACCAGGCTCGTCCCGCCCACCAGCACCATATATGGGCTGAGGAGGCCGGCTCATCTGTGTGTGGGCGGAGGAGGAAGGGTCGGGAAGCACCTGGAAGGGCCGTTCGGCTATATAAGGTGGCCCGGCAGCCTCACCTCCACCAGAACAGCTGAGCTCAGCCAGCGTGAGTGAGACAAAGGCAGCAAGATCTCGCTCAGCAGCAGAAGCATAATGAGCTGTTCCCGCTACCTGGTGCGGCTGCTCCCGCTCCGGCGGTGGCCATCACGGGGCTTCAGCCCCATGTGGGTCTGCAGCAGTGACCCAGGGAGAAGCCTCCTGGACTCAGCCCCCCAGAGCCTCTTTGAGCAGGTGGTGGGCGACATGCGCAGGCACATGGAGGAGATGGACAAGATAAGCCAGGCCGTCTTCGAGGGCCACCCACTGCTCTCCTGGGAGCCAGCAGGCAGGAGGGGGCTGAGGGAAAGCAGCACACACCCAGCTGTGGGTACTGAGAAGGAACCAGGCTCCCCGCGGCCACAGGAGGAGAAATTCCAGCTCTCCATGGATGTGGCCGGCTTCTCCCCGGAGGAGCTAACGGTGAGGATGGAAGGGAGGAGAGTCACAGTGACTGGGAAGCATGAAAAGGAAAGCGTATGGGAAGAAGGAGGCCGCAGCCGGGAATACAGGGAGCTACGAAGAGAAGCTGTCCTGCCAGAGGATGTGGATCTCCAGGCTGTGACCTGCTCCCTGTCCCAGGATGGGCAGCTTTGCATCGAGGCGCTGCGCCTGGCCCAGCCAGCCATGGAGGGGAGAGCCATTCCCATCAGCATCCAGCAGGAGGAAGCCGGGGCAGGGAAAGAGCCGCAAAGCAGTGAGCCGGGAACAGAGCCTGCGGGAGAGAGTGAGGGAAGAAGGGCACCCTGAGGTGGCCAGATGTGCTAATGACCAGCCAGCACTCCTCACTCCAGAGACTGCAGCCACTGCCCCTCGCATCGTATTGTGTGCCCAGATGCCAATTCCAGAACCTGAGGGAACTGCGCTGTCTTGGGATCAGATCAATGGGAGGCTCAAGGCAGATTTTGTGCACCTGTAATGAATGTGCAAGTGTTACCCTCTCTGTGACCTAGCTGTCTAAGTTATCGAGTGACAGTTCTCTCTATGTCTCTAGTTTGTGTGTAACTGCTGGAATAAACCTGTTTTCCATTCATTCTTATTGTGAGTGGGATTTTTTTAAGAGTAACTTTTTACTTTGTTTTCCAACTGTACTCTGAAGGGACAGATGTGCTACTGCTCTGTGTTAGGATCTAGATTGCAGAGTCTAGATCAGAGAAAACTGGATCACAGCAGGGATGGTGAGGTCCTGGAAAATAGCCACAGATGCTGGGTATCGGCAGGGATTGGGAATTCAGTGCAACTCAGAGCCCTGTACAGCATCAGGAAAGAATTGTGAAGGCTGGGAACTACTTGCCCATGCTGTGAATGTTTAACTAATAGCACTGGTGAAGAGGGGACTGAAAAGAAGTGCCCCAGCCCCACCCTGTAGATTAGCTATTAGGAAAATCTTTGTCAGGACAGGTAAGCACTGGGACAGGTGAAGGGAGGAGGAATCGCTGTCATTTCTAAATAATGTGTTCTTACAAGAAACCTCCTCCAGACACCTCTCAAGGATGATCTTAGTTTACTTGGTCCTGCCTCAGTGCTGCGGCCTGGACCGGGTGACTGCTAACAGCCCTTTCCAGCCTGCATTTCAGATTCTCTCTAGGGCAGGGGCTTGCAATCCCCAGTACGTGGGCCAAACCTGGCACATGGGCTATGCACAGCAGCACACAGGGCTCCAGGCCCTGTGGTGCTGTGACTGCTCCTCCTGCTGGCCCTGCCCCTGACACCTTTCTAGCCCCACCCCAGCACCTGCTAGAGGGTGGGGGGGAGGGCTGGCAAACATTGCCAACCCCTGCCCTAGGGGCTGATGACTGATCCAAGGCTAGAAAACTGCTGGCCTGCTAAGTGGATTTTGAACATAATGGGGAGGGATAGGCAGAGAGGTTTCAGATGGGGTGACTTCCAGCACCCAGGGTGAGCTCTTGGCAGACAGACCTTGGCCCTGGCCTGGGTTATTCACACCGTTGTCCTTTTGATCAGTCACTGCGCAGAAAGGGGCATTTGCCTGTGCACAGCCCATCTCCCAGCATGACCGCAGCTCTTGGGCAGCGTTCTGGCCCTGGCCTGGACAAACTGGGCCAGGAACCTAAAGGGGCCCTACACAGAGGCCAAGGGGAAGAACTAGAAAAATCTCCTGACTTGGGGGGACCGTGCCTGCTGGCCATCAACCTCCTAGGGGATTGCCTGCATTTGCAGCTTGCTATGTGGCTGTGGTGCAGCAATGTGGGGCTGCTGGGCCGGGAAGGGGCCGGGCCCGCTAGGGAGTCGTCTGTGTCCCATATGGGGAGAAACACCCCAGCGCTCCCCTTCCCATATTTAGGGGTGGTTCTCCTAGTTTGAGGAGCTTTAGGTTTAAAGGGGATATTTACCCCACACCCACAGATAGAGGGGTATGCCCCCACTGTATGGGGGAGGGCATTTCCCCCCAGTCTCGGTGTGAGTGAGGAGCGATTCACCCCACGGGGGGGGGGGGGGGGTCCCCCCCCCCCAAAGGGCTGGGCCACATTAAGTGGCTGAGTCCCCCGCCGCGGCTGGGACTACAACTCCCAGTAGGCCTTGGCTCGCGCAGGCGCATTCAGGGTCGACTTAGCGCGCACGCCGCCGCGGTCCCGGCATGGCGGAGCCGGAGGCCTCGCAGCCTGGCCGGACCCCGCCGCCTCCCCCGGCTGCTCCCGGGCCGGTGGGGCCAGGCCCGGCCGGGGGCGGGGCGGGCTCCAGCGACCCGGCCCGGCCCGGCCTGAGCCAGCAGCAGCGGGCGAGTCAGCGCAAGGCCCAGGTGCGCGGCTTCCCCCGGGCCAAGAAGCTGGAGAAGCTGGGGGTCTTCTCGGCCTGCAAGGTACCGGGGAGCGGTGCCGAGCCGAGCCTGCGAGGAGCCGGGGGGCGGCGGGAGCTGGGTTCAGGCACGGGCGGGGTGGAGGTGGGGATCGGGGCGAGGGAGCGGCAGGGGGAGATGGCAGCGGCTGATCCGGGGGGCGGGGGGACGAGGGAGCTGGGGGGAGAAGGAGGGGAAGCTGATGGGGGGCGCTGAAGAAGCTGGTCGGGGGAGAAGGTTGAGGAGCTGGTCGTGGGGGCAGAGAAAAGAAGAAGCTGGTCTGGGGGTCCGAGGGAGCTCTCCGCCTGCTTGGTGCTGGGCAGAGCTGGGGAAGTTGTGAGCAGATGGGAGGCACTCAGTCTAGGCCAGTGGTTTTCAAACCTTTTTCCTAGAGATCTAGTTGAAAAAAATAATTTATGCCTGTGACCAGGGCCTTTTTTGGATGGGACTCAGGAGTATTGAGGACTGGCACCTTTTCTCAGCGATGGGGCCTCAGCTCCTGCCTCTGCTGCCAGTGGCCCCAGTCCCTGGCTGAGTACCAGCACCTTATTTAAAAAAAACAAACAAAAAAACCACTGCCCACAACCCAACAATTACATCTTTGAGCAATGCATGCCAGTCTTTTGACAGAGGCAGCAAGGGACACCACCACCCAGTACCTGAGGGTCTGCGACCCAGTACTGGGTCCTGACCCTAAGTTTGAAAACCACGGCTCTAGGCCCATTGCCCTGCGGAGAGGAGCTGGGGTCTGAGTTTCCCAGTCTTGGCTGGGGCATCCTCTCACCTCCCTTGAGCACAGGTCTCCACTGGGTTGGTTCTTGCAGCCATGGTCAAGCAATCCCAGCACACCCCTTTCAGTTGGCTGGCTGCACCAGGCCCCTGACACCCACCTTGGGCAGTGGGGAGCTGTGTGGGGCATTTTCCCTGGGCCATTTGGCCCCTCTGGGGTCGTGCTGCATCAGGAAGGGAATGGGCAGTGCTGGCCTATGGGGTGCAGCCTGGGACCCTTCACTGATCGCCGTCTGTCCCTGGTCTAGGCCAACGATGCCTGCAAGTGCAACGGCTGGAAAAACCCCAACCCACCAACAGCCCCCCGCATGGACCTGCAGCAGCCCGTGACCAACCTGAGTGAGCTGTGCCGGAGTTGCGGACACGCCCTAGGTAACCCCCACTGCACCTTTCCCCTGCACAAGCACCTGGGGTGGAGTGGTGCACCAGGGCTGTCAGAGTGAAGGGCTCTGCACTGGTGGTGCCATCTGTGGGGCTTCCCTGAAGGCTGGGGTCTGCATTTAGTGCTTTGAGGCTCCTTGGCGATGCCCGGCTGAGCCTTGCCCAGGGGTTGCTGCCTGGAAGAGGCTAGGGGCTGCCTGAATGAGCTGTGCATCTCCACTGCTCCCCCCTTCCAGCTGACCACGTGTCCCACCTGGAGAATGTCTCGGAAGATGAGATCAATCGGCTGCTGGGGATGGTGGTGGATGTGGAAAATCTTTTTATGTCAGTTCACAAAGAAGAGGACACGGACACCAAGCAGGTGTACTTCTACCTATTCAAGGTACAGTGGTGCTGGTGGATTAGCGCTCCCTGGGAGTGGCCAGCTTGGCGTGCAGCACAGCGGTGGGGAGGCTGCCAACTGAGTCGATGCCTTATGTCCCGGCATGGTGGCATTGGGCTGCCAGGGCAGCAGTTCTGTCCATTGCGTGCTGGGACCCTGCTCTTGTTTGGCAGGAGGAGCTGACTCTTCCTGCCCACCCCATAGCTGGCTTGATGTCAGTGCAGCCATGAGGGGCTAGGATGCAGGGTGAAGGCTTCCCATTTCCTTCCTAAAATGTGGCATGGCTTTTCCTGCCTCCGCTCTGGTCACTATGCGATGCGGTTCCTTTCTAGGGCATGCCTGGTTGAAGCCAGCTCTGTGGCTGGGATTCCACTTTGTTGAGGGGGGCATTCCATGGGCACCCCTCTTTATTACTTCCCCAAGCCCAAAAGTGATGACAGTCCTTCTCGGAGATAGCGTCGCTAGGCATCCTCTAGGCAGGCTTCCTCTCAGCTTCAGCGCCTCGCCTTCCTGGAGGGGATGTTCTTTGTTCCTCCTTCAATAAATGGGATTACAGTGAGGCTGGAGAATTTGTTCCCTTTCCAGGGAAACAGTCTGTGCAAATAAGACCGTGTGAGTTTCCTACTGACAATGCATCTGATTTGTGTAGGGCTTTGAGGAACTCTCCTGTTTGTATCTCTCCTTCCTGGCAAGGGATGGAATGCTGAATTCCCAACACCTTCATGGCTCTGTATCCCCTGCCGTCCCTCTCCTTGAGCAAGGAATGCTAGTTCATTGTTGTATAACATTGGAAGAGCCACATCTCTCCTAACCTGGATCTTGCCTAAAATCTTTGGAGTCACAATTGACCCCTGCTCCTGTATCTGTGGTGTGAACTGCTCTTCCAGCTCCTGGGACATGGAAAGACCCAGGAAGAAAGAGCCTGTGTAGGGATCTGAGTCAGTGGAGCCAGTGGTTTATTATGTGGCTGGCAGCTCAGCTGCAAGCCTGGCTTAAAAGGAGGAGCTTAGCTGGAAGCAGATGTCCTCTCCGCCACCCGCGTCCCGAGCTGAGCTCCCCGGCAGGGTACACTTCAAGGGAAGATGTGGGCAGATCCCTAGGTGGTGTGAATCAGCACAGTGTGGCACCATTTTTGCTGGCCGGAGTGAGAACTGTTACAGCTTTCTGTGTGGCTGCTGAACACCTCGCCTCCGTCCCGCCTCTCATGTATCACATCCCTCTTACTCTCCAGCTGCTGAGGAAGTGCATCCTGCAGATGAGCCGTCCTGTTGTAGAAGGGTCCTTGGGGAGCCCCCCCTTCGAAAAGCCGAACATCGAGCAGGTAATACCAGCGCTCATTGTCGTGGTGACCTCAATGCCAGATGTGCTGTCTACTCTCACTCACAGCCAGGCCCGAGCAAGGGTGTCTGCATGGATGCCTCCCAGTAAGGGGAAGCATGTTCTGATGACCCTTCATAAGCCTAATTTTTATCTTGTGGCTTTTAGCTTCCTGGTGTCTCCTCCCCCTGCCTAATAATCCGTGTCTAGCTATGAATTCCTTGCAGCTGGCTGACTCATTGTCCACCCAGGGACTGATACGGACAGCATCACAGTAGCATCTGGGTGCCTCAATAGCAATCCAAGCCGCATGCACCTGCTGGTACGAGGAAATCCATCCCTGTGGGCCATTGCTGGGTGCGTTTGTTTCTCCTGGAGGTGACTGGTCCCCGCCCTGATCCTGGAAGTGGTAGATCTTTGTAAGTCAGAGGCTCTGGTGGAGCTCGAGGGACAGGGCAGGAAGACAGGGTCCATCTTGTCCAGTGTCATGTCTCCAGGTTTCATGCCCGCAGCTCAGCCAGTACATTCTCAAGCTGGTGCCACAGCGCTCTGCTGCTGCGGCACCGCACCCCCAATATGCTTCCTGGGCTCCCTGCTCGCTCTCTGCTGATGCCCCTTAGTCCCAGCCTGGGTCTCTCTGACAAACTGCCAGCTTTATCAGACCAGTCAGCGAGGCTCTTGCAGTGTTGATAAAAGACCTTGCAATTCTTGGAGAATCCCCCCGTACTCAGCCCACTATGCCTGAGCCATCACTGAACCCAGCTCTCAGCTGATCATTGCTCCATTCCAAACCTCCTGCAACAGCTCTGCTTCCCAGCTACGTATGCCTCGGCTCGGGTGGCTGATCTCTTGTCATTTCCCGCCCCTTGTTCTCTGCGCAGGACCAGCCCTGCGTCGGCTGCTGTGCACAAAGCCCACGGCTGGGCCTGCCCACGGCTGGAGCTTGCTTTAGCCTCCCCTGATGCACTGCATGTCACCTGCCTTCCACAGGGAGTCTTCAACTTCGTCCAGTACAAGTTCAGCCACCTGCCCCCGAAGGAACGGCAGACGATGTACGAGCTCTCCAAGATGTTCCTGCTCTGCCTCAACTACTGGAAGCTGGAGACGCCCACCCAGTTCCGACAGCGCTCGCAGAACGATGATGTGGCCACCTACAAAGTCAACTACACCCGGTGAGCGGCGGGGAGGGGGCGAGCCGGTCCATGCAGCTCCTCTCTCAGCTCAGCGTTCACCCCAGGCTTTGCTAACAGGGCTTTAGTGTCTTCCTGGCCCCCAAGTCTGGGTGAGCTCTGCCCGTGGCTTTCCTGATTTCACGCAGCTGGAGAGGGGATCCGGGCAGGCTCTCGTGTCCCAGGCTACCATGTGCTCTCCAGCCCTGTTCTTGCCCTCCTGGGTATGTGGGCAGGGACAGGCCTGACAGACCATGAGATCCTGTTCCTGCTGCCTCTAAACATGCACAACGTCAGCTGCATTTGATAGTTCGGCCTGGTGCATCCTCATGCGTGCTGCTTGCATTCACACACTTGTGCAGCTGAAGGGCTTGCAGCTCCCCTTGTTGGTGGGCTAATGCATTTGCAGCTTGCACCTGAGCCAGCCCAGCTGATGGGGTGGGGAACACTCTTAGTGGTTTGGTGCCATGAAGCCAGTGTGCATTTACTCTGAGCTCTCTGGGTGCCCTGCACCCTGCTGGGAAAGGGCCCCCATCTTGGCTCCCACAGCTTCTACTTTCTGTGTCCCTCCAGTCCCTTCAAGAGGCAGCCGCTGAGATTTGTGTCCCTGCCCATGGCTGCTACCCCAGTAGTAGTGCTGGCCCCATAAGGGCACTCGTACCAGTCTCCAGGAGTGAACAGGTTCTTGGGAGCGTGCCCTCTTTCTCTCCCAGGTGGCTGTGCTACTGCCATGTCCCCCAGAGCTGCGACAGCCTGCCCCGCTGTGAGACCACCCATGTGTTCGGGCGCAGCCTCCTCAAGTCCATTTTCACCGTCACCCGCCGGCAGCTGCTGGAGAAGTTCCGGGTGGAGAAGGACAAGCTGGTGCCAGAGAAGCGGACGCTCATCCTCACCCACTTCCCCAAGTAGGTGGGCAGGCTCCTGGGGCGAGGGGCTGGCTGAGCTCTCGCTTGCCCTGGTGAACTCAGATACAGCCCTTTTTGCGCCTTCGGGTGTGGGACCACGTCTGATCTGTGGGTACCGGGTCCCCTGGGTCTTTCTTGCTGGGTGAGGCTCTTCCCCAGGGGACCTGTCCCTTTAATCTGGGCGGCCCCGCCGTCCCCATGGGCTGCTCAGCATTGCCGCTGTGGCACATCCCCGTTCCCTAGAGACATGACCTGTCCCTGCTGATGGCTCACTGTAGGGCAGGATTTCCTGGTTCTCAGCCTTCATGGTCTCCTGCCTTGTGGTCCAGCTGTCTGGGCAGCTGGCTGACACCATTGCCCGTCCTGCCCAGGTTTCTATCGATGCTGGAAGAGGAGATCTACGGGGAGAACTCTCCCATCTGGGAATCTGACTTCACCATGCCAGCCACAGAAGGCTCCCAGCTGGTCCCGCGTCCGGGTACGTTGCTAGGAAAATGCCAGGCCACTTGCATGCCCTGGGAGTGACTGAGCTGACACTGGCCACGGCGAGTGAGCGCTTTGCTCAGCAGGGGCTGCAGCGGGCCAGGGCAAACCTATCCTGTCTGGGGTCACGTGGGCCCCGATCGTGCAAACGAGCGGGTTCTGCTCCTGACAGGCTCCATTCTCATTCCCAGCCGCTGTTAGTGCTGTTGCTGTGCCCAGCAACCCGATATTCAGCAAGAAGCTCAGTAGCAGCAGCAGCTCCTTGTCCTCCATGAGCGTGGACACCGGCAACGTGGATCCTGTGCCAGGTAACACCAGCGCAAGCCCTGCACCCCCAGGGACATCCCCGGGCCTTGCTGGGCAGCACAAACCTGTAGGACCCCAGCGTCTCCAGGGCAACCATGGTCCCCTGACGTCTAGTGCCCTGGAAGGGCTCAGTGTCCGGCCGGCGCTGGCTCTGCTGGTGTGAAACGGGCAAAGTGCTGCAAAATCAGGTTTGAGCTGCTCTTTGGGCTGGGGAGTCTGGGGGAATGCAGAGGCCTCAAACGTGGGCTGGGGAAGGGATCTTAGGTTCCAGGGTGTGGAAGGCGCCATGGAGGATCTTTTGGGAGAGGCAGCAGTGAGAAGACCACATCTGCCCCTGTGGTACATGCAGGCAGTGGGTGCCCGAGCAGGTGGCGGTTAGCCAGGTGGGGAGCAGCTGGTGCATGCCGTTCCCTGCAAGCCTGGTGCCCGCCAGTCGCAGCTCGTTCGGCTCAAATTGGGGAAATGAAAGAGCAGCCAGCCCCCCAAGTATAGACTGCCTGGGATGGGCTGTGCCACAGATGCCATGCCCACTTGCCTTGGGGGGGGAAGCCCCCAAGGGGTGACAGCCGGGCATCTGAGCGTCCCAGCACCTGTCCCTGAAGAGGCAGTGGTAATGCCCCTGTTCTGCTGAGGACTGGTTGCTAGCACTGGGGCCGTACGTGGTGTATGCAGCGGTTGTTTTCCATTGCGACGTGGCTCGGCGCCAGGGGGCGTCGTGAGCGACATGGGGTAGGAGATGCCGGGTAGCGAGGGACACATGGCCCTGCTGCCAGCCCCGGCGTGACTGCCCTCTGCTGCTCAAACAGGCGAGAAGAGGAAGCTTCCTGAGAGCCTGACGCTGGAGGATGCCAAACGGATCCGCGTCATGGGCGACATCCCCATGGAGCTGGTCAACGAGGTGATGCTGACCATCACGGACCCAGCCGCCATGCTGGGCCCAGAGGTATGGTGTGGGGATGGCTCCCGTCAGCACTAGCTGGCTTCCTGCTGGGCGTGGGCTCTGCAGTGGTGTCACCGGCATGGTGGTAGGAGCTGCGGCATGATTCTGTTGGGTGGGAGAGACCCAGAGGCTGGGCATGGAGGGTTGGGTTCATGGGTGGGGGTTTGTATCTTACACTCCCCTCCTCCTCCGTCCCCCAGACCAGCCTGCTGTCGGCCAATGCGGCACGGGACGAGACAGCACGGCTGGAGGAGAGACGTGGCATCATTGAGTTTCACGTCATCGGCAACGCGCTCGCACAGAAATCCAACAAGAGGATCCTGATGTGGCTGGTGGGCCTGCAGAACGTCTTCTCCCACCAGCTGCCCCGCATGCCCAAGGAGTACATCACCCGCCTTGTCTTTGACCCGTATGTGACTTTGGGCACCGTTCCTGGGGCAGGGAGGGTCTACCTCCGACAGCAGGCATCCGGCTCTCTTGCGTTCCGAGCCCACATGGGAAATGGACGGCCAGGGTTTGGTCCCTGCACCCTGGCTGCTCAGCCGACCCCATCCTGACTTCAGCAGCTGTGGGGGGCGGAGGGAAGAGCCGCATGGCCGAGCCATACCGACGCTGTCCCATGATATTAACTCAGGCAGGGCCATTCCTGCCTGGTCCACAAACTCCCCTGTCACTTACTGCTACTGCGGTGACTTGCAGAGGGGCCTTGGGGGAAAGAGGGGCAGGATAGTCATGGATCGTGACGTTGGCTGTGCCTTCCCTGGCAGCAAACACAAGACCCTGGCTTTGATCAAGGACGGCCGAGTGATCGGGGGGATCTGCTTCCGGATGTTCCCCACCCAGGGGTTCACAGAGATCGTCTTCTGCGCCGTGACATCCAATGAGCAAGTGAAGGTGAAGGCAGAACGGCAGCTGGCTGGGGGGTTGGATGAGAGAGGAGCAGGAGGCCTGGGGACAGGACTGAGGGGCCCTGGCAGGAGCTGATGGAGCCCAGGGCAATGGGTCAGGATTGAGGGGTATCGGCAGTGCCAGGGTGTGGGGGTGTCAAAGGCTGGGAAAGCTGGGGAGGCTGCAGGTCCTGATTGAGGCTGCGCTGGCTCCAAGTGAGACATGAGCACACCCTGCCCTTGGATGCATGCCCCAGCCACGGAGAGCGCAGTCCCACAGCCGGTCTGTGAGCCTGTGTAATGCTGGCTGGTCCTGAGACTGAGCAATTGCTCCGCTGGCATCTGTCCCCCAAATGTTCCATGTCCTGCGGCAGGGCAGACTTGGTTGTCTCCCCAGCACTGTTCACTCCCTGAGAGGCTGAGCCATGCCATAGGTCTATCTGCCTTCCCAGGGCTATGGGACGCACCTGATGAACCACCTGAAGGAATATCACATCAAGCACAACATTCTCTACTTCCTGACCTACGCTGACGAGTATGCCATCGGCTACTTCAAGAAGCAGGTATGGCCTCCTGGCGGGGAATATACTTCCCCTCCCCCCCTCGCTGCCATGTGGGGGGAGCTCACTCTCACAACCCCCCTTCCTTTCCAGGGCTTCTCCAAGGACATCAAAGTCCCCAAGGGTCGCTACCTGGGCTACATCAAGGACTACGAAGGGGCCACCCTGATGGAGTGTGAACTCAACCCCCGCATCCCCTACACCGAGCTCTCACACATCATCAAGAAGCAGAAGGAGGTGTCTCCCAGGGCACGGGGGGCACTGCTGGGGTGCAGGGGCGGGACTTGGCTCCTCTCCCCAGCTACACCTGCGCTATCTCGGTGCCTTGGAGGTTCTTGAAGCGAGTTCAGGGAAAGTGGAAACATGGCCTGTGACAGGATGGACAAAATTGGCTCGCAGCTAGGCGCCAGCAATTTTACTTTTGGTTGCCAGAGGGCACTCCTCCATTACATGTCTGCAGTGGAGCTAGGCGACGGGCTACTAACACTGGTCGCCAAACATACATTTGTCGAGTCCTGGCCTATGAGCCCCTGTCCAGGGAAGCGTCTCCATGGCCGAGACGGCTCACTGCATCGCTTTGAAGCATGAGGGCTAGTCATGGTTCCATTCTTCCAGGCCAGCGTATGGCCATGTCACAGCCCCTGCCCAATTCAGACCAAACCGTCCCACATGCCGGCACTGCTCCTTAGTGCCCCCTTTCTCTGGCTCGCCCTGGGAAGTGCTGCTCCCAGCCCACTGATCTGTACCCCGGGCACACGGCAGCCTTCAGGGCATCGACCCTCCTGTCCTGCAGGCCCGGCCTAGAGGTGGGGTTGGGGGAAGGCCTTGACCAGCTGGAATCCATCCTCGCTGGCCTTCCCCGACTCACTTCTAGCTGACAGGCCTCTGCCCCTCCCAACACAGATTATCAAGAAGCTGATTGAGCGGAAGCAGGCACAGATCCGCAAGGTCTACCCAGGCTTGACCTGCTTCAAGGAAGGCGTGCGGCAAATCCCCGTAGAGAGCATCCCCGGAATCCGTAAGTTGGGGTTCCAGGCTGCCCTGGCCATGGGAAAAGGCTCTGACAGCTCCCCTCCGCTGGGATCTTCTCACTGTGGCTGGAGATATCCCTACAACATCGGTGCACTTGCATCTCCATGCCTGTAGTCACAGCCGTCTGTCTGTCCTGTGGCGGTGCTGCTGCCCCTTGTGACCAGGTTGTGCTACCCCATGGTTGTCTCTGTGCCGGTGTGGGCTGAGCCGGTCACAGACTGTTTGGGGGTGGGGGTGCCCCCTGTACTGGAGAGCAAGGACTGATGACCACTGGGTCCTTCCTCTGTCGGGTCATGTGAGCGGGAGCATCAGGGGAGAATGGCTCTGGCAGCAGCTCTGATCCGGGTGCCCAGGGCCAGTCTCGGGAGCAGGGCTGGCATCCAACGCATGGCTCTGTGCTGAATGAGTCCAGCACCCAACTTGTTTCCATGGAACAGTGCGTTCTGGAGCCGGGCTCGCTCCCACAAAGCAGGGATGTGGGGGCGGCAGAGGGGCAATTGTGGCCCTCACAGCCAGGTGCTGGAGGGGGGGTTGGATATCCCAGGGGTCATGGGAGCAGAGGCCAGAGAGTGCTACCCAGGGATTGCACTGGGGGGGCGGTGGCTGGGACTCCATCGATGGTATATGAGCAAACTCCCCTTCCTGTCCTCCAGGAGACACAGGCTGGCGGCCGCCAGGGAAGGAGAAGGGGTAAGTGCCATTCCCATCCGTGCGTCCATGGCTGCGGGCCTGCGGAGATCACGGGGGGCATGGGGTGGATGAAGGTACGATATCTAACCAGTCAGCAGCCCAGGCCTGAAGAGGCAGCTTCGGTGCTGGCTCCCAGGCCTGGCAGGGATGGTGCATGGCTGCAATCCAGTCTCAGCACCCCGATGAGTGGCCCCAGGCTGTTGGACCTCAGGCCAGCAGCGTCCTTTGGGGCATCTGCTCCATAGCCATGTGAGAGCAGCCAGGACACATGAGCTGAGGCTGCTGTCCTCGGCACGATGGCAGCATGTCCTGCAGGAGGAGAGAGCCTCAGAAAAGGCTGGCCAGGAGAGAGGAGGGCGGCAGCCCCAGGATGGCAGGGGCTCACCAAGACAGGGAGCTCGGTGCCTGCTCACCTACGGGTGCTGGGAGGGGACAAACATGGTGGGTGCTGACCTCAGCTGTGATCGTTCCCCTGCAGGAAGGAGCTCAAAGACCCAGACCAGCTCTACAACACCCTGAAAAACCTCCTGGCCCAAATCAAGGTGAAGGGGGCGTGAGGGAGGGAAGGGGCAGCTCCCCCGGGGTCTCACCTCCAGCATCTCTTGATGCCAAAAAGCAAAGACCTCACTGGCTGTTGAGAGCCTTTGTGGGTTCGGTAGAGCCTCTGCCCCAGTCGGCAGCTGAGGGCCCAAGGCAGGCTTCTCCCAGCACTGCAGGGTATCTGGGGCCAGCCACCGGGGAGAAGTGCCTGAGCCTGGGGCATTCGTGGGTGGCGCTATCGCTATGTCTGAGCTCCCTGGAGCCAGGGATCTCCCGGGCCTGGTTCTGCAAGGGGATGTCAGTGGGGTGGCTGGGGGCGATTTAATTGGTGTCCTTTGCATGAGGTTCTGACAGCCCTTCACTGCCCCTTGGCCCCCCCAGACCCACCCCAATGCCTGGCCCTTCATGGAGCCCGTGAAGAAGTCGGAGGCCCCTGATTACTACGAGATCATCCGCTTCCCCATTGGTAGGTGGCTAGTCCAGCACTGGGGTGCTGCCTGTGGGAGGCGGGTGGTTGGGTTCTATTTTGTCACTCGGATGGAAGTGAAATCTAGTGGTGGGAGCGGGGTTGGGTTCTGCCCTCTGGGGGCGGTATGTGGGGTTCTAGTGGCTAAAACAGGTGGAGGGAGGCAGGACTCCTGGGTTCTATTCCAGACTCCACCACTGTATGTCCTGGGATCCAAGTCCCTTCTCCACCCTGTGTCCCGTTTTCCCTTCTCAAAGAAGGGAGCGAGGCTGCGGTTGGAGGGGTAACAGGGGCTGGGGGGAATAACACAGCAGCTGCAGGCTGACGACTGCCCCCCACAGACCTGAAGACCATGACGGAGCGGCTGAAGAATCGCTACTACGTCACCAAGAAGCTCTTCATCGCCGACCTGCAGCGTATCATCACCAACTGCCGCGAGTACAACCCCCCTGACAGCGACTACTGCAAGTGTGCCAACACCCTGGAGAAGTTCTTCTACTTCAAGCTCAAGGAGGCGGGGCTCATAGACAAGTAGGGGGTTGGGGGAGCCGGGGCAGGGGGCAATGGCACTCTAGCTTCTCTGGACTGTGCGCTTCCTGGGCTTCTCTGAGCCCTGCTGCCGGCCAGCTGGGGCCAGCCGGGGGGTGCGCATCGCTGCTGAATGCCTGGCTCGAGGCTGGGCCATCCCCCTCATGCAGACAGCACAGGAATGGCCCTTCCTCAGCCTCGGGGTGTCTCAGCACCATCCGGGAGCCTCGTCCTGCAGGCTGGGCCAGGGGCCCTCTTGGCTTGGCAGAGGATTCAGCCAGGACATGGATCTGCTGGGCTAGGCCGTGCTGGCCCCATAGCGACCTGCACCATGTCCCTTTGGCCTAGGGGTGCACATGGGTTGTTGATATGTCTTTGCTTAGAGGACCGAGGTCCTCCCGTGCTACTCTGCTGCAGCTGCTGGGTTCTGCCCAGCCCCCTTGCTCCACAGGGATTCTGTTGCATGAATGTATAAGGGGGGCCAGGCTGGGGAGCAGCCCCACCCTGGACCTCGCCTGGTTGCTGGGGCTCAGCTGTGTCCCGGGCTGGGGGCTGGCCGGGGGAGAGAGGTTTGGGTGTTCTGAGTGGACTGGACCAGTGCAACAGTTGGCTCTTTGCTCTCTCCCCCACCGCAGCACGGCTTGGTCCCTCCCCAAGTGCTGCATCCCCTGCTGCCTGGCGCATTGGCCTTGTGTCCTTTTGTCCTGCCTCCCAGTTGAGCCAGTCTGCACCGTGTTGGCCCCTGTACCTGCCTGCTCACTCCTGCCACAGGCTCTGCATGGCTACAGTGTCCGACCCCATCTGTGTGCCAAGGGCCCTCCCGGCTCCAGCTCCTGGAGAGCTGCAACCCTGAGCTGTGGTCCCAGGACCCCAGGGGAATGCTTTGCCTCTCGCTTCACCCTACAGGCCGATGCCCCTATATCTCAGCCCCCCTCGCTCTGCAGGGTCTGGGGTGAGGGGATTGTTCTCTGGGGTGGTGCCTTTCAAAGGGGGGAGGGGGCAGTGGGCTGTCTGCTTGTAGGAAACGGGTCCCAGGGCCTTGTCAGTATTAACCACGCTCTGAATGGCTAAGCCTGGAGTCCCCCTGCCTCTTTCCCGGGGGGGCTGAATGGAGTCACCTGCATGTGGCATTATGAGGCTGCTTCCCTATGTGGAACTCAGCATGGGGCTGTGTTTTCCCTGCTCTTTCTCCCTCAACTCCCTTGTAGGGGGGCCCAGCTGGGGAGGCAGTGCCCAGTGAAGTAAAGAGCTGGTTGTGACTCCCCCACCCCAGTCACCAGCCACCTCCCTGAGCTGCCTGCCCTGCTGCAGCTCCTGTGCCCTCGTTGCTCTGGTGGCCTGATGTGTGCCCCCTCAGAGGAGCCGAAGGAAGGGGGCCAGGCTGGTGGCAGCGTTTTGCAGTCATGTTTTCCTGCCTCCCAGGCTGGTCGCTGTTGCCTTATTCCCCCTGTGCGCTGGCCTGGCCCTCGGATGGTCCCATGGGGCAGCTGGCCCGGCTGGGGTGGGCCCTTCTCCCCTCTGCCCATTTCACTTTATTTTCCTTTTTCTAAAATAAACGTATTTGGCCCCCAGAAAGCTTGTGTCTGTCTCCTGGTGGCCCAGGGCCCCAGCCCTTGGCAATGGGTGGCATGGTTAGACTTTGCCTGGTCCTTCCTAAGATGGGCACAATGCTGCTGTGTCCCATGCCGCCCCTTTTCCCCAGCCTTGGGGCAGGAGGGGGCAGCGTGTTGCAGCTTGGATGCCCCCCTGAGGATAAATCAGAGAGGCAGTGCTGGGCTCAGTGTGATGGCCACATGCGCCAGTCCTGCAATGAGATGTTCAGTCTGAGGGCCTATCCATTCTCTCCTCTGGCCCAGGGCAGAGTGCAAACCCTCTCGCTGCTTCTACAAACACCCACGACCTCTGGGCTGAGCCCTGCATAGACTCCAACTCACTGCGGCCTGGGTCAGTGCTGGGGTGCTGAGACTGGCCTGGGAGCATGGGTAATGGTGTCCCCAGTTGTGCTGGCGAGGGCCCTGACCTCACCTAGACCAAATGGGGAAGATGCCCTCACAATGGGTTTTAGCGCCTGTTGGGAAGCCAGAGAGCCCTGCCTGGCAGCTTGCCCAGAGGGGTGATGGTACACCAAGGCTCTGCCTGCCTCACACTGCCCCAAATGGCTTACGGCAGTGTCCCCTGCCAGCTGGCGAGCATCTCTGCCCCAAAGAGCTCCCAGCCTGAAGCAGAGCCAGCAGGATGGGACTTGCCCAAGGTCACAGCTGGAGCCGAGGCCCACCAAGGATCTGAACCCAGCTCGCCCGCCTCCAGTTGGGGTGCTGCCTCTGCGTGGTGAGAGAGGCTGACCAGAGCCGCAGCATAAGGACAAAGGTGACACGTGGTGGCTGTGCCGGGACATCTTCCCCCCCTCCCCTAGTGCTGCTAGACAGCAACCCATGCAATGTGGTTGCACCGTCAGGCTAAATGGGAGGAGCAATTAAACACCCCTCAATGTAGCAGTAGCTGGAAATGATAGAAAACCACCACCCATGCTACTGGGCTGCAGGCTGGAGCGAAGCCTGATTGGGATTCAGTGTGAATGCAGCGTGTTGGATCCAGGTGTGTGTGTGAGAGTCAGGAGATGGGGGAGAAGCAGGGGTGAGCCTGGTCCTGGGTGGGAGCCAAGACCAAGCTGCTTGGTGCAGAGGCCTGGCTGGGAAAAGCAGGGTGTGAACCTGGCTGCTGTTTCCTTTCCAGGCCTGCCTGTTTCTGTTGCATGACAAACCTGCTGGGCAGCCCCTCCCTTCCCAGATCTCAGCTGTGTCTACGGGGAGCTGCAGATTCAGTTTCGATTTCTGACCTGTGACAACTTGGCTGGGGGAATCCCTCTGGGGGGGGAGCAGGGTTGTGTGAACAGCCGACCCAGCGCAACCTGCCAATGCCCCTGTCGCAGGGCTGGCGTGGCGCTGCTGACTCTCCAGCCCCTTGGTCGCAGAGGTGGTGCTAGCTGGATGGGGGCTCTCAGTAGGAATATTTCTCACCCCCCCCACATGCTAATTGCAATAGAGTTAGGAACCAAAACTCTCCCAAGTGCCCCCCCCACCCCCAGTTCACATATGGGGATGGGTGTTTGGGGGTAACACTGAATCGGGGGAGGGGGGTCATGGCTGCTTGGTGGCCCCAAGCAAGTCCTCAGCCAGCTTCTGCCACATGCTGCAGGATGGCTTCTGCTCTGGCCTCGGCCGAGTGGGCTGGAAAAGGGCCGGGGCGCTGGATTGGGCTCCAGGCACTTGGCCACGAACCCTCTGCCCAGAGCCACCTCCAGGCCCATCTACCCCCATGGCAGCATGCATCCATGGGCTCCTGTCTGAGGAGTCCTGCCCATCACAAGCCACCCCCGGCCCTGGCTCCCTCCCTATGCAGGCTCAGGGCTGGGCTGTTGATACACACAGCAGCCAGGAGTGTCCCCCTGTGCCCCACCAAACCAGCACTCTGGACCTCGCCTTGCCCAGCTGATCCAGGCCAGCAGAACATGGAGTGGTTCAGGAGCAGCTGTCGCTATAAACGTGCCATCTGCCTTAATCCGGATTAACATTTCAGTGGGGCCGGGCCCTGTGCTGGGCTTGTAACCTGGGGTCACTGATGCAGGTGAGTGTAACACAGGTTAAAAATACTCCGTTTCTCCCCCAGTGCAGCTGAGGTTGGGGTGGGCTGGAGGGTGCGTGTTGAGCCCTGAGCGGGTGAAGTAGGTGCTGATCGGGATCAGTTAAACCCTAAAGGTGGAGCTGTGTTCCCCACACCCGGCTCAGCCCTGTGATGGTGCCTAGACGGGGGTTGGCAGCTGGTCTCCCACCTTCACCTCCTAGCTGGGCTGAGCCAGGGTGCAGGACCAGCCGCCCAGCTGGAGCATGAGCTGCTGCTGTTGAAATCCCCCCAGCTGGGGCTCCTGCCCTGGCAGCGAGTGGTGGAGGCAGGACTTGTTTTCACCGCAGCGTTTAAAGGCCCAGCGTGAACAGTTTCTAGGCTCAGAGTCCTGGAGTCCCAGCGGCAGCTGCCAGACCCCCCAGGGAACAGGTGACTGGCCCAAGAGGGATGGTGAGAAGTGCCCCCAGGTGGCATGCGGGCCCCTTGGGAGAGGGGCCACTGGCCACCCCTGGAATCCCTCCCCTGAACTGAGGAGAAGCTGAGGATGGTGAATGGGGCTGACATGGATGCCAGCTGAGCTCCTGTCTAACCGTGCCCAGTTCCCTGCCTGCTGCAGGGCTTAGGGTGACAGGCAGGAGAGTGGGAGGCAGGCTGGAGTGGGTAGAGTGGAGGCCAGGAGAAGGGAGGGAAGGTGTCGGGGGCCGGGAGTGGCTGGGCAGGGGATGGAGGAGAAGGGGAAGTGTAGGAAGGCAGGGCCAGGTGTCTAACCTGGCTGTGGCCATGCTAACCCTGGCTTTGCCCCGACTGGTGCCCAGCGCCTGCCCACATGGAGCTGCGTGAATATCAGTGGGAAGTGATTCTGCCCGCCCTGGAGGGTGAGAACATCATCATCTGGCTGCCCACGGGCGCAGGGAAGACCCGGGCAGCCACCTATGTGTGCAAGAGGCACTTGGAGACCCGGGAGCGGGCCAAGGTGGCTGTGCTTGTGAACAAGGTGAGCTCTTTACCCAACAGATGTCCTGGGGGGGAACTGCCTGGGCCTGAGTCCCTCCATTTGCTGGATGGCCCTCGTGCCCGGCCTGGCTGTGGGGACAGAGGGCATTCAGACTAATTAGCTGCATTCCTGCTGGCCTCACAGCTCAAGGGGTAAACATGACTTTGCCAAACATCTCTGGTAGCTGTGGCCACACAGCCTCCCCATTGGCCAGCATGGCACCCTGGCCCTGTGTGGTGTGTTCTTTGTGCAGCTGGTGCATGTGTGAAGGTAACAGCTGACTGCTGCTCCCTGCCATGGCATTACCCCGCTAGCTCCAGTGGTAGAAAGGGCTGTGCAGAAGGTCAAGGGTTCAAAACCTGGTTATTGTGACCAGGGTCTCCTGGGACAGCCTACGGAGTATGCAAAAATCAGGGCAAGCTTAAAAAATGAGACCCAAACTCTCTAAATACCTATGGGTGGTACTTAAACCAGTCTCCCAATCAGCCACAGACCATGCTTCTGATCCCCCACACCGCTTATCATAAAGCATAACAAAATAGAAACAGCCCCCTTTGTTGTACATCAGCTCCTCTAGCTCCCACCTAGCCACACGGTCTCTTAAAGAGATAAGTACTACTGACCCCCAAAGGGCCAGCCACATTACACAGAACATAGGTTTGGACCTCACCCCAAAATACCACACTAATAGTCAATCCTTTAGTAACTACAACTAAAGGTTTAATATAAAAAGAAAAGAAATAAAATATGAGAGCTGTCCAAGGGTCAAAGTGAATCACATGCATACAAATGATTTAGAGTCCATTTAAAGTAAGTCTTTGGAAGAATTTGGGGTTTGCAGGTTTGTCCAATTCCTCTGGTAGGCACCTAGCACCTGGGTTAGCCTCAGTCCTTTGTCCCGTCACAGAGGAATAGATCCAGAGATGGGTGTTGACTGAGATTGAAGACAAAATGGAGTTGGTGCTGCTGCCTTTTATCACCTCTGGGCTTTCCCATGCTGTGTGGAGTTTTTGCAAATCAAAATGGAGTTGAGTCACATGACCAGTCCTCGTGACTCATTGAGGCATTTCTCCCTGGGCCCATTGTACCTGGGATCTTCGCTGTAGACATCCAGTCTGGGGAGTTTCCCAGAATCACACAGGTTGAAATACAGATAGAAACATATTCATAACTTCTAAGACAGATACAATTCCTACACATAAACCATATAATAATTCCTAGCAGGTTATAACCTGTCTATTGGTACCAAGCATGGCACAGCTCCTATGGATTGTTGCAATATGAAATATGAATATGGTAAAGTAACATAACTGATCCCCTAAATCCAGACAGCATCACACTTGTGTCCCAGGCTAAGACAGGAGAGTCCACAGACTCCTGTCCCTATGCTGGAGCCCCCAAGGCAGCCTGGCTTGAGGGAACAGGGCTGCTCTGCTTTGCCCACAGGAGGTTGTTCTGGACTCTGCTCTCAGCCCCACCGTTAGCCTGGGGAAGGGTCTGGGTTGCTGCGGTTCATTGCATGAGCCTCACAGGTCGTCTCTCATGGCATTGGGTTTCCAGGTGCACCTGGTGGAGCAACACTACAGGCAGGAATTCCGCGTGCTGACCGATCGCTTCCAGGTCACGCCCATCAGCAGCGACAGCGACCAGAAATTTTTCTTTGCCCAGGAAGTGAAGGTCAACGATGTGGTGATCTGCACGGCGCAGATCCTGCAGAATGCTCTGACCAGCCAGGACAAGGACATGCATGTGGAGCTGACAGGTAGGAGCTGACAGATAGAACCCCTAGGGCTGCTGCGGGGCTGGGATCCCAGTTTGTGTCAACCAGCTTGTGATTATTGACACCAGCTGACCACACACAAGCCAGCAGGAAAACCCAGCTTGACTCTCAGATCCTGGGGGCCTGCGAGAAAAGAGTTGGCTGCTGGCCTGGAACCTCCCAGTGTGTCTGTGGCTGAGACATTCCCTGCCGCACCATAGGGATATTGAGGCTGCCCTCCCTTAGAAAACTGGAGCAAAAGGGGTTGGATAAGGGCTAGTGCCCATGTTTTGCAAACTGCACACATTTGAGATCTGGAGTTTGTGGGCGATGAAAAAGACAGCACTACCACTGGTTGCTGCTAGTCACCCCGCAGGCCAGCCCCCGCTGTGTCCTCCTGCCCCCACAGCTGCAGTTTTGGAGCCTCAAAATCCTTCCGGGCCTGTGACCCCATTTTGCAGCTAGGACCTGAGGCCTAGAGAGGCTCAGTGATTTACTTAAGGTCCCCCAGGGAGTTTGTGGCAGAACTGGGGACTGAACCCAGGGCCTTAGCTACCCCCCTCCTCGCTCGTCCTCCTTCCAGAGTTTCTCCCCACCCCCTCCCTGGCAGGCACGTCTCAGCTTGGCTCATCCCCATTTCCCTGGGCAGATTTCTCCTTGCTGGTGATTGACGAATGCCACCACACCCACAAGGATGGCGTCTACAACCAGATCATGGAGGATTACCTGGAGCGCAAGCTGACAGGCCAGATAAAGTTGCCGCAGATCCTGGGCCTTACTGCCTCGCCTGGCACTGGGGGGAACACCTCTTTCAAGGGGGCCAAGCAGCACATACTACAGGTGAGTGGAGTGTCTGGTGTTCCTCCACCCCAGATGGCTGGGTCTGCGGCCGGCGGCTACCTCAGCAGCGTAAGGACCTGTGGCATCTCCCTGAGGTTGCACCAGGCTTGTCTTTTGGCTGCTGGAAAAGACCCCTGGAGCAGGAATTGGAGCCTGTGACCCATCCTCCAAGGGAGCCCATCTCCTTGGTTTCTGGTCTTCTGACACCCTTGAGATTTTTGCCTCAGTAGCTTTGTGGGCCATGGAGCTGCAGTATTGTTCTTCCCACTGTTGGCCAGGAGGGGATGTCCCTAGGAGCTATGGGGCATGAGTGGCTGCTGGTGCCAGCTATTCCCATGCAGGGGCACATCTGGGATACCCTTCCCATATCTCCCTCATTGACTGGGGCCTTCCCAGCTCAGTGCATCTATAGCATGTGCAATTTGGCCTCAAACTGACTCAGAGAATGACACCAAAGTGCTCATACAGCTCTTGGGGGTGGGGTGGCTTAACCCTTGCAGATCTGCGCCAATCTGGACACCGCCAAAATCATGTCATCCCAGGCACACCGTGTCCTCCTGGAGACCCAGATCCCGCAGCCCAGGAAGCAGTACGACGTGTCCCAGGAGAGGCCACGGGTAAAGGGCTTTCAGAGCTGCAAGGGGCTGCTGTGGGCGTGGGTCCCAAGAGCGGGTGGGAAAGACTCCCTCCTCAGCCAGCCATGGGGCTCTGCAGTTGGGGGTCTAGTGATGGCCTTTGGGGATTTAAAGCCCTCTGTCAACTCTGCTTAGGTCAGAGACTGGGGCCAGGGTGGGTTGGATGAGCCAGGGCCCTTCACAGCCCATCCCATAATCAGCCTCCCCTCTCCAGCTGCGGGTCCTGCTGGGTCCCCTTAGCCCAGGGCCCTGGGCTGTAGCCCCTAAAGCTTCTGCCTTAATCTGGCCCTAATTTTAGCTGGGTCCTGCTGTGCTCCCAACCTATGCCCCAGTTTGCATCTCGCTCTCAGGACCTGCCACTGGCAGTCCCCCCCTTTCCCACCTCTCACTGAGCCCTCCCCTCTGTGCTCCCTGGCCACGCTTTGCTCCCCAGGATCCCTTTGGCAAGAAGCTCAAGGAGACCATGTTAGAGATCCACCGGTACCTGGATGCCGGCAGCCTGCCGGAGCTGGGCACGCAGCTTTATGAGCAGCGCATCGTCGAGCTGGGGAAGGAAGGTGAGGGGCTGTGCAATGGTGCAGGGGTGCTGCTTCCGGCACCAAACGCTGCAGGGGAGCTGCTAGTGGGTGGCTGGCAGGATCCATCCAAATCTAGGGCGAACGTGCGGGAGGAAGGTTGGGCTTGTGGGTCCAGTGCTGGACGAGTTCTGCCCTTTTCCCCTCCTTTGGGATCTCTCCTGTTTCCACAAGTTCTCAGAGTTCTAGGATGGATTTAATTAGGCCCTGGTGACTTGCGGACATCTGACTTGTCTAGCAAAAACAAGAGTCCTGATGCACTTCGTCAGATGCATGGGTTATAGCCCACGAAAGCTTATGCCCGAAGAAATCTGTTAGTCTATAAAGTGCCCCAGGACTCTCGTTGTTTTTGCTGTACACAGACTAACACGGCTTCCCCTCTGGAAATGACTTGTCTAGGTGACTCTTATCTTGTGCTTTCCCTCTTTGAGCCCCAAACCCTACCTCATTTACACAGCTGCTCGCTGTGGAGTCGTCCAAGAACCGCTAACCATTCCGGTAAAAGCTGAAACCAAAAAAGCATTTCACACTTCGGTTGCGGAGGTGTATCTTTATACGGTCACTGCCTTTCCATCCTTGGAAATACTTGGGCTTTGCTTCCCAGGGCTGGGAATTGAACCCAGGTGTCCTGAGCTCAGTCCCTGCACTAGACCGAGGGCCAGTGACTACCCAGGAGGTTGTGCAGGCCCTCAGCAGTTGTGTTCCTGCATCTGCAGGTGCGGAGACGTTCTGCCGTAAGACGCGCACGTGCGCTGAGCACCTGCGGAAGTACAATGATGCCTTGCTGATCAATGACACGGTGCGCATGATCGATGCCTTCAACGCGCTGGATGAGTTCTACCAGCGGGAAAAGGCCACCAAGGCTCTGCGTGACCCGGCGGAGCGCTTCCTTGTCAGCACTTTTGACGGTAAGGGCTGGGACACAACCTCAGGGGGGACTGGGGAGCCCATAACCAAGAGAGGGGAAAGGTCAGCAAGGACCACTGTTCCCACTCCTGCATAGGACTGGCCAGGGACTCCTTTCCAGGAAACCGGGGCAGGTACCTGCCCTGACCGGACAGGGGCAGCACCGGAAAGGGAACGTGCATGTGCTGACTCCCAGTCTACTGCCTTATGCATTAGGCCACGCTGCCCTTCATGGCCTGGTTGGATGAGACTTGTCTCGCAGAAAACTTGCTGTCATATTACTCCAAACCTCAGTGCAAAAAGCCCCTTGAGAAATGTTAGTGTTCATGTAAGCCATGGCAGGAGAACAGGGGGCTGGTCCCCATGAGAGGATAAGAGCCTACAACAGCTGCCAGTTAATAATCACCTCTTTCACTTCAGTGGCAGAAGCCTGTGTTCTTAGTGCTGCAGGTCCTGGGTTCCAATCCTGCGCGAGGGTGTGTGTGTGGTAAGTTAGCCCTGGGGCACGCTGGCTCACATGCCTGTGTGCTCCACTGCAGAGAACAGGGCTGCCCTGCTGGCACTGGCTAACAGCGTGCACTATGAGAACCCCAAGCTGAGTAAGCTGGAGGAGATTCTCCGGGAGCATTTCTGGACCCTGGATGGCTCCCGCGGTATCATCTTCACCAAGACGCGACAGAGCGCCCACGCCCTGCACAAGTGGATCCAGGAGAGCACGGCGCTGGCAAGGCAGGGAATCAAGGCAGCTGTCCTGACTGGGGCCGGCTACAGCAACCAGACCAAGCACATGACCCAGGTGGGTGCGCAAGGGAAGAGGTAGCTGAAGGCTGGGACAGTTGTGTCCTGCACACCCCTTCTCTGCCAAGCATCTCAAGGATTTTTACACACAAACAGCTGGTGGAGAGAAACTGAGGTACAAGGAAGGATGTGCAGTGCTCCCTGGGCTAGTGACAGAGCTGGGAAAAACCAGGAGCTCTGTCCCCCGCTCTTCAGAGCAGACTGTGGAGGGAAGGGATGAGTCAGTAGCTTCAGTCTTTGGGTCTCTTGCCCTGTCCTTGCAGACCTGTACCTTTGGACACTCTGTCCCAGTTCCCGTCTTTCTAAGGTGCCCTGCTGCCCTTTGACCCTGTGGCCGGCCGATTGCAGGGGGGCCTGCCTGACATCACTCGGGGCCAGGCCTGCAGTGGGAGGAAATGACATCTCCATCCCATCTCTCTTCCCAGAATGAGCAGCAGGATGTGATCAAATTGTTCCGCAAGGGAGCCCTCAACCTGCTCTTCTCCACCAGCGTAGCCGAGGAGGGCCTGGATATCCCAGAATGCAACATTGTGGTGCGCTACGGGCTGATGACCAATGAGATTGCCATGGTGCAGGTAACCAGCTGTCCTGGGCCTGACCAGGCTCTTCCTTTGGTCCTCAGAGCCCTTCCTCCTGGCGCTGAGGGAGCAAGCGATAGTTGGCCTGCGTGTGTGTTGGCTCCCTGGGGGTGGGGTGAGCCGCCATACTCCTCGGTGCAGCGGGGAAGCCGCCTGTCCCAGTCCCACCCAACTGGGTCTCTCTATTGCACAGCTGGCCCCAGCTCCCTGCTCACCTGGAGTTCTTCCAGGCTTTGCTCACAGCTGGGTCCCCCTCCAAGGAGGTGGTGCAGCACTCAGGAGCGGGAGCTGTGTGGAGGGGCCAGGACTGCCTGGAACACAGAGGCCAGACTCAGAGCCAGATTAATGTCCTTGTGGGCCCAGGGGTTTAAGATTTTGTGGGGCCTGTGGCTGGCTGCCAACCAGCCTGGGGGCAGGAGAGTGGGGTCTGTGGCACCCAGAGGGCCATACTTACATTGGTTCCCCCCATCTGTGTCAGCACACCATGGGAGGGGACTGTGGGCCTATGTCCCACTCTCCTCCATTCTCCCTCTCCTCCATTAGCAGCAGTGCCCCATGGGGTCGGGGAGAGTTTGTGGGACCGTGTCTCAGTCTCCCACTGCTGTGGGGGCGGCAGGGCAGCTGTGACAGGCTCTCTGTGCCTCCCTCTCTATGCCCAGGTCAGGAGGACACCCTGGCTGCCTGTGAGCTGTGACAGTCTGGGCATGGGGCTTCTGCTCTCACATTCTCCCTCCAGCCTCCCCTCCCCACATCCCCTCTCCCTCAGTGTTCCCCACACTCACATCTGCTTCTGTTCCAGCCCCTAACATCCCTATCCCCTGATTCCCCTGCATTGCCTCATCCCTCCTCCAGCTACCCACTGCCCCTTGCCCCCTCCCAGTCAGTCCTGCCCCCTTCATCCCACTTCACTCCTCTGGCCCCTCACATTGCTGTTTCTCCCTGTCCAGCCCCCTTGTGGCTCTGGCTCCCAGTAGTTGAGCCGGGAACAGGCTGGATCCCCTGCCCTGCAAACAAAGGCAGCTGGCAGCAGCAGCTTCCTGGGGCAAGGGCAGGGCAGGGGGAATTGCAGTCACCTCATCTGGGAGCAGCCTGGAGCCAAAACATCCCCTTGCATCTGGGAGATGTGACCTGGAGGCTACATACCTGGAGCAGGGGGGTTAAGAAGGTCTGTCTTACATTCCCCCCCAGTAGTGCCTCCCTGGGAGTGGGGGACAGCCAGCCAGAGCTGGATTTTTTGCAGGGCCCTCCTTAGCTGGGGCCCTGGGCTGTAGCCCCTAAAGCCCCTGCATTAACATAGCCCTGGCCAGACTACCCACTCTTTTCTGTCGCTGTGGGATCATACTATGAACAGGGAGCTTGGGCTGCACCCATGATGCCTTCCATCCCCAGGGCCATCTGCCAGCACCAGGGGACGAGCAGAGTGGGCTCAGCGTTCGCCCAACCCCCTTGCTCGGGGCGGGTGGAGATCTTCCCTTTCCGCCCCCTCCTGGGTGCACTAGTGGCCCTTTCCCAGGGGGCTGCATCCTGAGTTGATCCCAGGCATGATCTAACGGTGCGTCCCTCTTTGTACAGGCCCGGGGCCGTGCCCGCGCCGAGAACAGCCTTTACTCCGTCCTTGCCAAGGCCAACAGCAAGGAGGTGTCCCGGGAGAGGCTAAACGAGAACCTGGAGGAGCTCACGAAAAGAGCCATTGAAGAGGTGCAGGCCATGCCGGAGAAGGAGTACCGGGACACGGTGAGGGGTCTGGCACTTGGGCACGGAGCTCCTGGTGGCGATGGGCCTGAGGGAGCCCAAGGCCCCGTTCTTCACCCCAGCGTTTTATGTCAAGAAGTTTTATGCCATGGGAAGTGGGACAGAATGGAGCTGAGGGAGCTGGTGGGCGTCTTGCTGTGGGTCTCTCTCTTGTGGTTGTGTCTGTGGCAGTCTCTTGCCGTGAGCTTGTGGTTGTGTCCCCTGTGACACCCCCACTGAGCTGCCCTGCCCTCCCCAGATCACAGCCCTGCAGCGCAGTGCCATCATAAGCCGGAAGATGAAGAAGGTTGAAGGTGACCAGAAGCGGCAGCTGCACGACCCAGACACTGTCCGCCTCCACTGCCTCACCTGCAACATGGCTGTGTGCCACGGCAGCGACCTGCGCACCGTGGAGAAGATGCACCATGTCAACATCAACCCAGACTTCAAGTGAGGGGTGGAGCTGGGGACCGGCTGGGGACAGAACTGCCACCAATGGCTCTCCTTTCCCCAAGGGGCACCGGGCAGTTTGCTCCATGTCACGTTGGCTGCCCAAGCTGGGAGGGGAGGGTGGGCAGCCCTGCCAGGATCCACTGTGCCATACGAGGGAATATGGGGACAGTGGCCTGTTTAGTGCACCCCTCTCTGCAGTCCATGTTGCTGACCCCCTGCCCTCCGATCTCTTTCCCTGGGGCTCCCAAGTGCCAGCCCCTTTGTCCCTTGCTCAGCGCTAGGAGTCCCTGAAGGGCCAGTTATCCAGCTTCTCCTAGGAAGATCCTGCCGAGACATACCTGTTGTCCCACAGGCCTCTGTCATTTCTGTCTGCTGCAGAGTTAAATCCGGGGAGCAGCTTGGACATGCTTGTGGCTCAGATTGTCCCTCACCCAAGAGCAGCAGGAGAGAGGGGCTGTGCGCTGGCTCCCCTTGTAAGCCTCTTGGATCATAAGCGCCCCTTTGTTAGCACTGTTTTGCAGCTGTTTGGGTACATTTCCTGCAGGGTTTATTACACAGCTACACCTGGCAGCGTGGTGATTCCGCGGAACTTCAAGGACTGGAGGCCAGGGGGCAGCATCAGCTGTGCGAACTGCGGCCAGGTGGGTACACCGCTGAGAAACCTTCTGGGGGCGGGGTAGTGTGGTTAGCCATGTTCACGGGTTGCTCTCCCCTTCTGGGTACCTGGGGACCAGCAAGCTGGGGTCGAACTGCATGTACAGGGCCCAAGTAATGGAAAATCCACACATTTTTGGGAGACCTCAAGCTGCCACTCCCAAATGTGAAAAATCATGCGGTTTTAACAGAAAGGGGTTCTTTTTGTTTTCCTCCTGGTTTCCGAGTCTGTAGTGGCCACAACTCTCCTCCCACCCAGCTTTTCTATACAGGGCTAGAAACTTCCTTTTTTTAAGTGAGAGCTGAGATTCCTATCTAGCCACATGTCTCCAGGAGCTGGGGATTTAAGGAAAGCATCAAGTATTAAATCCTGGGAACTGGCACCAATGGGATCTGCTGCAATGGCTAATTATCCACACTCAGAATGGGGGCTGTGGCCATATTTCCACTCTTCAGTTTTTCAACATTAAAATTCCAGCCACTGGCTCTTGGGTGCATGTGGGAGCATGTTGCGGGGGTGAGGAGGGTGGATGTGACTGAGCAGTGTGTGTGTGTTATAGACACACACATACCTGTATATAAATAGGAGCCATTGTACAATTCATCTCTTGGCTGAGTCCAAGCCCTGTCACCGAGATGTGTGACTTTTTGATCTCAGCAATTTGCTGCCAATCCTACCGTCTGTCCGTACGGGTGACACTTCCCTTGTCTGGCCATGCAGGGTTGGGGCATGGAGATGATTTACCACAGCCTGACACTGCCCATCCTCTCCATCAAAAACTTTGTGGTGGTGACACCGGATGGAAACAAACACCTCAAGAAATGGAGCCGGGTGACTTTTGCCATCGAGGAGTTCAACTACCAGGAGTACTGCAGCAGCACATTCAACCTGGACATGTAGCATCGCGCCCAGGCCAGAATGCAGGGATCAGCGCTTGGCACAGTGGAGGCATTTTCACCCTGCTTTGTCCAACAGCGGCTCTGTAATTCCTTCAGAGACTAAGCAACACCTGGTCTTGGCAGGGACTGAGACCAATGGAGATGCTCCTGCCCCTTCCTGAGGCCCCAGTCTGGCACATGAGTCTGCTCTGCTGGGCACGCACAGAATCTGGTGCAGGATTGGGACCTAAGGGAGCTGCCTCCCCCAGAAACCAGGCTGTAGGCTGGCAGGTTTCCTAATGATGAGACTGAAGTGTCCCGGCTATACAGCTTCAGAGTGTGACGCTGTCCGGATTTAGCGGACCATTTGTGATACTATTTCATATTTATATTTCATAATTGCAATATTTCATATGAGATACGGTGTCAGTAGAAAGGTAATTTTCTAGGAATGATTCTATGGTTTATATGTAGATGTCATATCTGTAGTAGAAGTTAGGAATCTGTTTGTTATATCTATCTTTCAATTTATGAGATTATGGGGAACTCCCCAGACTGAATGTATACAGCCATTGTGTCCTTAATGGCCCATTAACGGGACCACAAGTACAATGGGCCTAGGAAGAAGCCTGCTCAGTGAGTCACCTTGACTGACCATGTGACTCAACTCCATTTTGATTTGCAAAAACTCCACACAGCCTAGGGAAGGCCAGAGGTGATAAAGGGAGCTACAGCCAACTCCATTTGGTCTTCAGTCTTCAGCTAACACCTACCTATAGATCTATTCATCTGTAACTGAACAAAGGACTGAGACCCACCCAGGTGCTGGGTGTCTACCAGAGGAAGGGAACAAGTCTGCAAACTCCAAATTCTTCCAAGGACTTGCTTTACATGGACTCTTCATTATTTGTATTATGTGATTCACTTTGACCCTTTAACATCTTATATTTTATTTCTTTTCTTTTTATATTAAACCTTTAGTTGTAATTATGAAAGCGCTGGCTATTAGTGTGGTATTTTGGGGTAAGATCCAAACCTATAGTGTACTGTGTAATGTGGCTGGCCCTTTGGGGTCAGGAGAACCTATTTCTTTAAGAGACCATGTGGCTATTTGGAAACCAGGGGCTGAAATGCAATAAAGGGGGCTGTTTGTATCTTGTTATGCTTCTTGGTAACTGGCGTGAGGAACCAGAAGCATGGTTTGTTACTGATCGGGAGTCGGGCTTAAGTGCCACCCCTCACGGTTTGGCGAGTTTGGCTCTCATTTTGGCAGCTTGCCCTGATTTTTGCATATTCAGGTGATTATCCCAGGAGGCCCGGGTCATACAGGTATCATAGGGTTAGAAGGGACCACAAGGCTCCCTTTTTGGCTCCCTTAGGGAGCTGATGGGCAGGGTCCCATGGGAGGCTGATCTGAAGGGGAAAGGTGTCCAAGACAGCTGGCTGTATTTTAAAGAAACCCTGTTAAAGGCACAGGAAGATAACATTCCAATGTGCAGAAAGAACAGCAAATGTGGACAGCGACCAGCGTGGCTTAGCAGAGAACTCTGAGGTGAGCTGAACATAAAAGGGAAGCTTACAAGAAGTGGAAGCTTGGACAGATGACAAGGAAGGCGTATTAAGATATTGCTCGGGACTGCAGGGATAAAATCAGAAAGGCCAAAGGGCAATTGGAGTTGCAGCTAGTAAGAGATGTGAAGGATAACAGAAAGGGTTCTACAAGTATGTCAGCAACAAGCAAAGGATCAAGGGTGGTGTAGGTCCCTCACTGAATGGGGCAGGCATCCTCGTGGTGGGTGGTGCAGAAAAGACTGAAGTACTCAATGCTTCTTTTACTTCAGTCTTCACAGGGAGGGCCAGCTCCCAGGCTACTGCATGGGGTGATGCAGAATGGAGAGAAGAGTGGCCCTCGGTAATGGAAAATCAGTTTAGGGACTACTTAAAGGAATTGGATGTGCACAAGTCCATGGGGCCAATGAACTGCATCCAAGGGTGCTGAGGGAGTTGGCGGAAGTGATGGCAGAGCCACTGGCCATTATCTTTGGGAACTCGTGGCGAACGGGGGAGGTCCCGGAGGATTGGAAAAATGCAAATATAGTACCTATTTTCAAGAAAGGGAAAAAGGAGGATCTGGGGAACTACAGACCAGTCAGCCTCACCTCAATCTCTGGGAAAATCATGGAGCAGGTCTTCAAAGAATCCATCCTGAAACACTTGGAGGAAAATAGAGTGATCAGGAACAGTCAACACGGATTCACCAAGAGCAAATTGTACCTGACCAACCTGATTTCCTTCTATGATGAGATGACTGGATTTGTGGATGCGGGAAGAGCCATTGACGTGATATACCTCGACTTTAGCAAGGCTTTTGATACGGTTTCCCACAGCATTCTTGTCGGCAAGTTAAGGAAGTATGGGTTGGACGAGTGGACCGTAAGGTGGATAGAAAACTGGCTAAATCAACGGGCTCAGCAGGTAGGAATCAATGGCTCGATGTCTAGTTGGCAACTGGTATCAAGTGGAGTGACCCAGGGATCAGTCCTGGGGCCGGTTCTGTTCAACATCTTCATTAATGATCTTGATGATAGGATAGACTGTGTGCTTAGTAAGTTCGCGGATGACACCAAGCTGGGGGGAATGGTAGATACTCTGGAGGGCAAGAACAGGATCCAGGGAGATTTGGACAAATTGGAACACTGGGCTGAAAGAAACCTCATGAGGTTCAACAAGAACAAGTGCAAAGTCCTGCACTTAGGATGGAAAAATCCCATGCACTGCTACAGGCTGGGGACCGATAGGCTAAGTAGCAGCACTGTAGAAAAGGACCTGGGGGTTATGGTGGACGGGAAGATGAATATGAGCCAACAGTGTGCCCTTGTTGCCAAAAAGGCCAATGGCATATTAGGCTGCATCAGTAGGAGTCTTGCCAGCAGATCAAGGGATGTGATAATTCCCCTCTATTCGGCACTGGTCAGGCTGCATCTGGAATACTGTGTCCAGTTTTGGGCTCCCCACTACAGAAAGGATGTGGACAAATTAGAAAGAGTCCAGCGGAGGGCAACAAAATGATTAGAGGGCTGGGGCACATGACTTATGAGGAGAGACTGAAGGAACTAGGCTTATTTAGTCTACAGAAGAGAAGACTGAGGGGAGATTTGATAGCAACCTTCAACTACTTGAAGGGGTTCTCCAAAGAGGAGGGAGCTAGGCTGTTCTCAGTAGTAACAGAGGATAGAACAAGGAGCAATGGTTTCAAATTACAGCTGGGGAGGTCAAGGTTGGATATTAGGAAAAACTTTCTCACTAGGAGGGTGGTGAAGCATTGGAATGGGCTACCTAGGGAGGTGGTAGAATCTCCATCTTTGGAGATATTTAAGGCCCAGTTAGACAAAACCCTGGCTGTGGTGATTTAGTGGGAGTAGTCCTGCTTTTTAGCAGGGGGTTGGACTAGACGACCTCATGAGGTCCCTTCCATCCCTATGATTCTATGACCCTCCCAAGAGCTGTACTGTTCAGCCAAAGATTGACCAAAAAAACCTGCCTTGCCCTCCCCAGGCTTCCCACACGCTCCTATGTCCACCCTCATCTCCACCTGCCCTGCCTTTCCCTTTCTCCCCCAACACTCACTGCTAAGGAGCAGAGTCTTGTGGTGACAGCACAGCCCTGGGACACAGGACTCCTGGGTTTTATTCCCAGCTCTGCTACTGGCTGAACACACAAGTCTCTTGCTGCATCTGTGCCTCAGTTTCCCCACCTGTCAGACAGGGATAATACAGTGCCCCTTCAGTGCAGGGGAGAACCTGCAGGTGAGTTTCTTTGTGGTTCCATGAAGGACGGTACACATCTCCCCTGCCCCAATCACAGCTTATGCAGTGCACCCAAGCCACATTTTTGCCAACTCGGCTGCCTGAAACTGAGTGCATGTCGATTTGCAGCAGCGAGCAACCGGTTTATAGAGCTCCCGCCTTCCCCTGTGCTCTCTGAACCACCAGCCACTGCAACGGCTCATACACGGTGGGAAGGGAGCAGCCAACTAAACCAGGTGAGTTCTTATGAAAATAATAAAGAACCCATAGGGGGCCCCCTTGAGCTGCAATTGCCTAGGGCCAGCCCTCAGTGAGCAAGAAATGTAAGCCCTACAGAGTCAGCAGACTCCAGACAGTGCTATTGGGGGTGGCCAGCTTTCACAGAGATCTCCAAACAGCTGGCTGACCCAGGGGGGTTTGAGGCTGGCAGACAGGTGCCAGCACATGCCAAGGTCCCTAGGCCTCAGCTGAACCCTGACAAATGCCTAGCTGTGGGTTAGTGTTGTGAAGAGAGGGCAGGTCAGCACGTGTTTAGTGTTTAGACGTGATGGCATGGCTGTGAATTGCTGCCTGCATTAGTTTCAGGCATCAGCTCTGTAGCCACTGCGGTAAGGTGGTATTGGAGCATCAGCCTCTGTAACGGTGTAAATCACCAGACAGGAGAGGGAGATGAGTGAGTGTGAAATGCTCACCTCCTATGCCTAACCAACCAGGGAAACCCATTGATAACAGGTGGACTAAAGTGGAACATTAAAGAGGACAAAAACACTTCAGTGTTTGTTTGCTCCCTCCCTGGGTAAGATGAGCCTGGCAAGTGAATTTCTCCCATCAGCTGAGTTGCAATTCCCAGCAAAAGAGGGGAAGGGAACAAAACCCACTAAGAAGGAGGATCTGTAACTTTATGCTGCTTTGCATAGGTCCAGGGTCACTAAGCATAAGCAAGAGATCCCCAGCTGCTCCACCTGGGTTAGCCCCAAAGGACACAAAACACTTGCACAGCAGAGAAGCTTTTATTGCTTTTTGAAAGTTGAGGTTGGAACTCGTGTGTGTGGGCATTTCCCTGCTTTACTCTTGTAAATAACACGTTTCCTCTTCTATATAATCATTTTTGTAGCCAATTCTATAATGAACTGGCTAAAACGGGGGTTCTTAACCTGTGGCCCATGGGGCTTTTTAAAATGGCCGGAGCTGTGGGCAGGACTGCAGGCTGGTGGGCATCTTGGGTGGGGGACGCAGGTCAGTGCAGCATAGCTGGGGGGGTGCTGGAAGGGGGGGCGAGTCAGCACATCTGTGGGGCATGCTGGCTGCTGGGGGTGGCCGCGGGCAATGCGGTGTGACTGGGGGCTGGGGGCATGGGCTGCAGGGGAGCTGGGACCACAGGCTGGCATGGCCATGGGGGGAGGCGTGAGCATGGGCCGCACCATTGCAGAGGCCCACAGCCTGCCCACAAACTATCCCTGTTCATGAGCATCCAGCCCCCACCCCTTTTTAAAAGAAAAAAAAACTTTCAATTTTTTTCAATTTTTAAAAAAAATCTTTTTGGCTTGAGGGCCACAAATATAATTTTTAGAATCCTGAAGAGCCACTAGTCTATTTAATTTAAAAATTTATTTACATTTAATTAATTGATTTTAATTACATTTAATTAAATTCAATTTGAATGTAATTAATTTAATTGAATGCAAATTTAAATAAATAGACTGGTGGTCCCTCAGGGTTCTAAAAATTATATTTGTGGCCCTTGAGCCAAAAACATTGGGAACCATTGGGCTAAAGCATTGTCTTTGGTGTGAGATCCAAGGTACAACTGAGCTGGAGTAAGTGGGGTAAGTCCTTTGGGCCTGGGAGTAACCTGACTATCCCTGTGATTCATGGTGTCAGGTTTTTCAAATTATGGGTTGGGACCCAGTACTGGGTCATGGCACCCTGGGCTGCTACCGCTGCAAGACAGGAATGCATTGCTCAAAGATGTAATTGTTGGATTGTGGGCATGAATGATTTTTTTCGACAGGGTCCTGAGGAAAAAGGTTTGAAAACCACTAGTGTAAGAGACCATGTCTCACCAAGGGGGCAGCAAGAAAGATCAGCGTACCTGTGTGACTCCATGTGTAGGCTATTACGGTGCCAGAGACATTCGCACTCAATAATTGGCCAATGAAATAAACACAGAACTCAAAGCCAGATTGGGGATGATGCCCTGATTCCTAACAGGCTGCCCCAAGGCCAGGGCCGTCCTTAGAGGCAGGGTGTGCAGGGCAACCACCCCTGGACCCTGCAGTTCAGCAGGCCCACCGCTACCCTCCGGCCGATTGGCCCTGTGCCCTGCCCACCCCAGGCACAGCCGTGACCGGGGCTGGCACTGGCACTCGAGCCACTACAGGACAGCTTGCCAGAGATGTGTGGTCTTGGACTATCTGTATTTGCGGTGTTTCTCTTTGATAGAGAATCGTAGGCTTGAGGCAAGGCAGAGTCGAAGAGCCACGCCACGTATCTGCTCTGCTAGCATGCTCGTGCCCCACTAAATGTGGCTCCAGTGGTCACAGCCCCACAGGACGGCTGAACTACAAACCAGGTGTCGAATGGCACATCCAGCAAACCATGGACACAGAGCAGCCACGGCTCATGATTCTCTGCCCGCAGACTCTGAGCAGAGCCCACCTGAGTAAGACCTGGTCTGAAGAACCTGCATGTGCACCATCTTGGCCACCTGAAAAGAAGGAATTGGCACTCCTGGGGTATGAACCCGCCCCTCGGGGTATTTCAGGGTGGATACTCAGACCCCTCCAGCAGGAAATTAAAGGATTGACGTGATCAGAGTCAGAGATACTGCAAGGTAGGTCTGAGACCCAGCCAAGGTGGCAGTCTGAAAGGTTGTCTGGCATCACTAAGCCATCGGGAGTCTTGCTCACTGCATGTCTGGACGGCCTGTGGCAACAGTGCTTGGGTTTTTCTGTACCAAATGTCTTGCTTTGTAATTAATTCGCCATGTTGCATTTATAATACTCGAGCAAAGGGGCCAATGAGTCTGCCCTGAAGCCTGCCCCCACTCCAAGGCCCAGCCACCCAATAGAGACACTGCAGCAGCCACTAACACAGGGGAAGAGTTGTCTTAGTTAATGGAATTGGCTTGCCTTTTCATTGGGCACGGAGCTGAGACCCTGCCAAACTCGTATCACATGCCAGCCATTTATTTTAAGCAGTAAAGACAACAAACAGCTGTTCAAGCACTGCATCAGCTTCTCCCATGTGGGCCAGCCACACTCTCAGTGTAGCCCTGAATGGGTTTAGTTTGTAAAATCTCATTGATCACAAATAACATGCTCAGGACTCAAATGACGACTTGTGAAAAAGATATTCAGGGTGAGTTTGAGGTTAGTTAGCTACACACTGAGACCTAGACCTTCTAATCAAATGCCAAAACCAGCAGCAAACTATAAATACTGGACAATAAGTGGATACAAAGTATAAAGCAGTCCCCAAAGTAGACACACTCACAACTTCAGGGATCAATGGAAACAGAGACGGGGTAGAAAGGCAGGGAGGCCATTATAAATCACCACCATCATTCCAGTGGCCTGCTGGTAAATATCCAGGCATGTTTCTATACTCCTTTATTTACATACAAACACCCATGGGGCAACATGTACTTGGGTCTCCGTCTCTTGTCCATATGGGCCCTTCTATGGCAGTGGTTTTCAAACCTTTTTCCTCAGGACCCAGTTGAAAAAAAGATCATTTATGCCCACAGCCCATCAGTTACATCTTTGAGCAAAACAAACAAGGAGACTTGGAGAAATGCTTTTCAGTCTTTTGGTGGTGGCACCATGACCCAGGACCTGAGGTTCTGTGACCCAGTACTAGGTCCTGCCCCATGGTTTGAAAACCACTGTTCGAGGGCCCATTGTAACCCATATGCCTGAAAAGGCTATCTCTGAGAGACCTGCTGAGGGTGGGTTACTGTTGTTGGGCATATTAGTGACCCACAACTGGAAACTTCCAGAAGCAGGGAGTGGTAGCATTTTGAGCATGCTCCACAGTGTACCCTGCTAGTGTGATGTGGTGTGATCAGTCAGATGACTGGAGAGCAGCAGCCTGAGCAGACAGCAGGCAGGAGCTACCTTGAGGGGAGACCATGTGCTCAGTGTTCTGGAGAGGAGCTGAGCCAGGAGTGAACAAGATGTTTTCTCCATGTAAAGGAGGCATTTGCGACAGCCCTTGCAGACATGCATATGGGACTGAGGGCTGGTTGCAGAGGAGAAGAGAGAGCCTGCATGTAATGCTACAGAGGATCCCAGCAAAGAAAGAAGAGGACAGCTATTTCTTGCCACTCAAGCTTCCACACTGGAACAGAGACTGTAGCTGAGAGTTGGGTGAACTCCACACAGACTTTGGGACTCTTGGGTATCTTTCATGCAAGGGATTGTTCTTGGTTAATTGTAGTTTGTTTTCTTAGGATAAGGTTCATTTAGTTAGTAGTTAATAAAGTTCATTGTTATGTTTGTTTTTAGTAGTATTTTAATGTGTGAGTGTAGCTCTGAGCAAGCTTCGCTGTGAGTCCTGTACAGACTGGATCCTGGGTCTCCAGCTGCTTTTCTCCACAGGGGTTGGGGTGTATTTCTGTGGGGCACTGGAGAAGGGCAATTAAATGAATTTAGCCCACCCGAAGGTTACACCATCACTCGTGTTCTGATGAGGGACAGAGCTATTTGTGTGAACACATTGGTTAACATGGACAATGCAGTTAGCAGCAAGGTACATTACTCCATTAGGATTTCATGGCTGTGGTTATTCGTTTCTCCCAAAGCTTTTCTCACCCCCTGTCACCTACTTAGGCTGACTATGAGGCCAGCCAACTTTTAACATGCACCTGAGCCCGCTGCCTGGCCACCCTTCCCCTTACCCCTCAGCTAGGTTGTTCTGCATGTGGTTCAGCTCTCTTGGCCTGGCCCAGAGCATGCTCACTGGCTAAAGGAAGAGTGTTTGGGAACTGCTGCAGGTTCAGATTGAGCTAGGGGGCAGTGGTCTGCCTGCCTTCAGCCAGATCAGGGTTTGCTGGTTCTTTATAAGATCTCCAGGGAAAGGCAGGCTCAGGAGTGTCCTGGTTGGAAGAATATCTCTGGCTCCTCCCATGCCCAGCTGCAGACTCAGGTTGGTAGCCTATTTGGAAAATGGGTAGTGGGCGGGCACTGCTAAAACCCCTCCCCCAGCCTAAGGGAAGGTGGCACTGAGCCCAGATCCAATTGAGACCTGGGGACAACTAATGAAAGAATGGGAACAGGTGTGAGGCTACAGGTTCAAAATGAGGGTTCCTGAGGGAGACACTGAGCAGAGGACCCTAGACAGCGTCCACTGCTCCCGAAAGGTGTCAAGGGAGCCAGTGGATGCTGCCCAGAGAAGTGATTGGAGAAGAGACTGGAAATAGACCCCACAGTCGCAGGAACCTCCCTCAGCCAACCTCCTCTCCTCCCAGGTCGGTAGCAGCAGGCAGGCAGGGCACTTTTTGAAATGAGCAGGATTTGTACTAGCATCATGTGTTAACAGGCGACAGCCTGGCTAGAGAAATGTAGCCCCTTGTAAGGAGCATGGGCAGCTGCTGGGGTGTAAAGCTAATGTGCTGCTTGCTGGGTTGTGGGCAGTCAGAGACTTTGAAGGGGCAACTGGGCTTTTCACAGGACCTGCTGACCTCTGACTTATTTAGCTGGAAGTGATTCTGTGCTGGGACTTCCCCGTGTGTCAGGCTGACCTCTGAGCAGGTGTTCCCTCCCACAGCACATCACAGACCTAAAGGAAGAGGCAACGGGAGCTACTGATGCTGTGATCTCTGGTGGAGGGATGGCATGTGTCAGGCCTGGTTCTTTGCAGGGGTGCACATGGAGCACTGCAGACCCCTATTGGGGGTGCACTAAGGGAAGGAAAATAGATTTTATGTTGGGCTGAAAACTAAGGACTTGGCTGCAAAGGGAGTTGTTCCAGATTAATTGTTCCTAACTTCCTCCCTGTGTGAATGCTCTTATGTTGCAATAAAAGTGGCATTCCAAACATGAAGCCACTTCAGAAGTGAGTTGAGCTAATTTGAAATAACTATTTGTCTGCCTAGGAATTTGAATTTGGAATAAGGCAGGGTCTGAATGTAAAGTGGATTAATTACCCTGTGTGGATGCTCTCCGTCTGCAATAAAAATGACTTGCTCTGAATTGGAGGATTACATTAAGAGGGGATGAAGTTAATTTGGAATAAGGTACTCTCATTCCTGAACAAAAGTGTCCACATGTGGCATTAATCAGGATCAATTAATCTATTTATGTTCACTCCCTACTTTATTCTGGATTAACATTTGTGTGTAGACAAGCCCTGGTCTGGCCTGGGTACAGGGGGGGATGCCCACCCTGGGCCCCCACCCCGGGTTCCCACCCCTTCAGGAGCCAGGCCCTGGTGGCATTGACCTGCATTTTCTTGTAGCGTCACTAGAGGGAAGCTCAGGCCTGGCAATGGGACAGAGCCTTGGCCTATCCTGGGGCCCTGGGCTGGCTCTGGGGTGCTGCTGCCCCAGCGCCCTGGGGACTCTGGCCTTGGGAGGGGCCCGTGACTGGAAAGGCCTGTTGGGACCTGAGAGCGGCTCTCAGAGGCAAGCGCTGAGTGAACAGGAGCCCAGCACACCCTGACAAAGCCCCATTTAATCCAGTGTCCTCTGTGTACACCTCTCCTGGGGGCTGCTCCCAGCTTTCCTGACTGCTCCAGCTTCCCTCAGCCCTGGGCCCATCTCCCAGCCCCTCAGCACCCCCCTGGATTCTCTCCAGGCAGGTTGGCTCCCTCAGACTGGCCCTGGGCAGTGTGGCTTGGTTTGCCTGCAGGGCATGGCTCACGGGGGCAGAGCAGTGGCCTTCTTGGCCGCTGTCTTGTGAGCAAGTGGGGATCTCCTGTGCCTGAGCTAAACGCCTCGGCCCCCAAAGTGGGGCTGTGCCGGAGCTGCCTCTGCTGGGGGCGGGAATGCCTGCCAGGTGGCTGTGGCTGTGGGCCAGCCTGTCTGCCCGCGTTGGGTTTGGGGCAGGGCTTTGGCTCCCCCCAGGCCTGGCAAACATGTCAGGCTCATGGGAGGTTGCGGGGGAGGCTTTTGGCTAGCAGTGTCGTAAACTCGTGGCCACCCACGGTTAGGGACTTGCCATGAACGCACAACCCCCATTGGTTTATGGGCTACCTAGGGAGGCCTCATGGAATGGGAGCTGGGCTGCGAGCCCAGACTCCTGGGTCTAGATTTGGCTCTGCCGCTGATTCCTTGTGGAGCCTGAGGCAGTGCTGAGCAGGCAAGCCAGCCAATTAGCCCCTGCCCCCACAGTGGGAGGGAGAGCCCCCTTATTGCAGCAGCTCCAGCCCGTTGGCAAGAGAACACCCCATCCGTCTCCCAGCTGAGCCCCTTGTCTCTGTTCCCCTGCAGCATCTGGATTGTGGAAGGTCCCATCTGTACCCCCTGGCTGCTCAGTGGGGCCCCAGAGCAGTGGGGAAGGAGGATGGGACATATCCAGTGGAGCACATTTGAGGGCAGGGGCAGGTGAGTACCTCTGGGACGGAGCACATGAGATGGGTATGTGGATGGAGAATTGCTCTGGGTCTTGGCCAGGCTGCGTGGTGTGACTGGGGACAGGATGAAGTGGAGGTTGGACGGGGGTTAAGGAGAAGCCAGCCTGGTGAAGGAATGAATGCAGCCTTTGCTGGCTGCCTGTGGTGAGTCCAGCACCCAAACACCCCCCTGGCACCCTGCAGAATACCTGGCCCCCTGTGAGCTGCTGACCAGTGGCTGTGGTGATTGCTAAGAAGCTTTTACTGGGGCCCAGACGAGTGAAATTACTTGGCTGCAAGTGGGTCAGGTTCCCAGCCCCTTTCTGCTGCACAGGCCCCTCCTGACACAGAGCTCTTCTGTCAGGGACCACTTCGGGTGGGGAGGGAGCGTTTCATAGTGCACAGGGAGCTGGCACCAGCTCATAGGGACTTTTGGTGGGAGTTAGATGTCAAACTGCAATCTGTGACTGCCCCGCCTGGGGCTGGCTGTGAGGGGGGAGTGTTTTGGGGGCCTTGGTGGGGTGCTGGGCCCCTGGAGAGGCCAGGGCCAGCAGTGGGGATCCTATAGGAGGCCCTCCAATGGGTCTTCACGTAGGGCCCCAGCTAGCCTAAGGCCACCTCTGTCTCTGGGAGAAAGGTGGCTCCAGGAGACAGGCAGACATCATGGTTGGGAGAGCTGTTGTTCCTTTGGAAGCAGGCAGCATGTGGGTGAGGATTTTGAGGGCTGTTCGTCAGGTCAGATGGTGGCCCCTGGTCTAACTCATGTGCCTAGATGGGGAACAGTGGCAAGTTTTCTGCTGTCTGTTTCAGGAGGGGAACAGAAAATATTTGGAACAAAGTAGGAACTGACTGTGAAGATGCAACAAGCTGGGTTAGCCTGGCTGAGCGAGCGCTATTGGTTTGTGATGTATGGTGATGCTCTGTGGCGTTTAAGAAACCCAAGGTCCCTGCCCCAAGGAGCCTAGTACTGTGGAGACAAAGAAGATCGTGAGTCTGACACCAGGGGGGCGAGGGGATGGGGCAAGGAGGGAACAGGAGCAGATACGATGGAGGGAGAGCTGCTGCAGACGGAGGCAAGAATGAGATGGGGGCAACAGGCAATGTACTCATAGCATCACTTGTTCTCAATGAGAGAGAGAGAGACCAAGGGTAGGTGCCTTCCAGCCAGAACGGGCTCTGCCTGTAGGTAGGTGGCTCCCTGCAAGTCCGGCTCAGTGCAGCTCTCATCGCACAGGGGCAAGCATCTCCTGGCCAGGATCAGTTCTGCCTGGTTCCTGGTTATTGACTATGGCATGTAGCAAACACACTCCTTATAAGCTACCTGGCTGGCACTTTCCCAGGACTGTGAACATGACAGTGCAGTCCGGCTTCAGGTGGACGTAGCCGTGTGGGAAAGGAAAATGGGCCTGTAAATTCCTGCTAACCAGGGAGAGGGTTAAGGAAGCTGTGCGAGTCATCTGTGTCCCTTTGTGCACCGGGCTGGGCTCCCCAGCCTCCCTCTGGCCTAACTCTCTCTTAATAGGACCTTGCATGCCCTGAGGTACGGAGGATGGGAGGCAGTGGCTAGAACACTGGAGTGGGAATTTGGAGGCCTGGTTTCTGTTCCTAACTGTGACACTAGGCAAGTCCCCATCCTCACTCTGTGCCTCGGTTTCCCCTTCCACCCTTTGTCTTATCTGTGCAGATGGTGAGGTCTTCAGGGCAGGGGCCATCTCACTCTGTGTTTACACAGCTCCTACCATAAGGGGGCTTGCAGTCTTCCTGCAATATAAACAAGTGTGCAGGTGGCTTTCCTATAGCCAGATCACAACTGGGACCGGTCGATGCAAACCTTGAGAGGCAGTGTGGCTGAGTGGGTAGGACGCTGGGCTGGGACTCGGGATGTGTGTGTTCATTCCTGGTCCTGCCATTGCTTTGCTGGGCATCCTTGGGCAGGTCACATTCTGCTCTGTGCCTTAGTTTCCCCCCGTACATTGGGGTTAATGGTGGTGGCTGACCCTCATCAAGCACTTTGAGATCTGTGGCTAAGTGCTGCGTGAGAGCTAGTAATTAAAGTTACCGTGGCCCATGCTGAAATTCAAGAAGCCATGCCTTGCTGCCATCCCAGGAGAGGGGCCCAACCCACATTTCACTAGAGCCCCTGTGACTGTGCTGGATTTGGTACAGACCAGGTTTCCATCTCCCTCCTAGCAGTCGCTTTGATCCGCTCTTCAGACCCTTCTTGTATTGGGCATGTCTGTGGCACAATTGATAAGATGACCTCGAACAATGGCTCCCTGTTCACATGCAGTGCTGTAAAGAACTGCACGGCTGAGAAGCAGGGGGTGTTTAACCCACTCCTGGAGAAGCGACGGGGTGTGTGTTGTGCTCGGTGCTGTACGCTCACTGCACAATGACCATCCTGCCCCAGCACCCCTTGTGCTGGGTCTGGCCCTGGCTCTTTGTGGCAGAGGATCCCTGGCCTGGGGCTCTTTTCCACACTGTCAGACCAGCTCCAGCACTGCTGGTCCATAGTCATGGCTGGTCGGCGGGATGGGCTGTGCAGTGGTGAATGGGAGGGTGCTGAGGGACCCAGGGTGACTGTATGGTTCAGACTGGTGCTCCAGTCCTTGTGGGTCAGACACATTCTCTGTCATTCCTGCAGCATTCAGGGTCTGATGCAGAGTCCTGAGTGAGAGGTGGGGCTGCCCAGCTGAGCCCATTATGCTGGGGGTCCCTTTCATTGATGAATGGCTTCTCAGACACAGCAGAGTCAATGCAAGCTGTCGTTTAATCCTTTCCTCTGACTTTCCGGGCGTTAGTGAGTTCTTGGGTCAGACTTGGTGTCACTGGGTGGAAGGTGTGAATGAAACCTAGCACCATTAAAGTCCTGATCACAAAGGAAATGCAGCAGATTCGTCCTTGGCAGAGGAATGGTGGCTTGTAATGTATGACAGGAAGTGTTATGGTAATGGGCAATGATTGTCAAAGGGCTCCAGCGGGTGGGTGGGAAGAATAGAGCCTCCGCAATTCATTCAGCTGGGATCTTCGTTGAAGATGCAAACCAGGAGGGTTGTTTTTGTGTGTGCCTGGGCTGGATCCAGCTCTTTTCACACCTGCAGTGACCTGTGGCTGCTAAAAGTCTAGGCCCAGCCGATCTGGTGACTTGCACCAAGGCAATGGCTGGAGGTGGGCTGCCTTCCTGGGCTTCAAAGCAGCAGTGATTGGCGCAGCTCCACTTGCCATTTATGGAACATTTTCTTTCCTGAGTAGCTTGTTCTTCCCAAGCTGGTAGGAAACTGAGGGATCTGATCTCCCAGGTTGTACCAACAGGCTCAGGCTGAGCTGATCTAGACTGAGTGCATGTCCTGCATGTCAAGCTTGGAAGAAGCTGCACTGAGATGCTCTTGGTCGAGTGTCCCCTCTTCCTTTTTGGTCAAGCTGGAGGGGCTGGAAGTTGCTTTCCCTTGGGCTGGGCTGGCAGGGCTGTGCTGAGCGGCACTCTAGTGGAACAAACAAGGAGTCTGGTGGCACTTTTAAAGACTAACAAATTTATTTATCACATGAGCTTTCATGGGAGAAAATCCCACTTTGTCAGATGCTTTGAAGATGGGGAACTTACACAGTGGGAGGAAAATAAGTGCAGGGAAGTGTAAGACATAGGAGTTGCACTTGGAATTCACTTGCACTCCCTGTTTTTGAAGGAAGGAGGGGAGTGATGGTCTGTGCAATGCTGAACAGCTGGCTGGGAGAGGGACGCATTTCCTTAGAGAGCAACAGATGTAAGTGACCCTTCGGGCAGCAATGGTTGGCTTGTCCTGTGATAAAACAGATAAAGCACCCTGCTTCTCTGCTCAAATGTCAAGACACACCGGTGGGCCCACTGTAATGCACTAGGACACATCCCTTGTTAATAACCTTTGCCTTCAAGTCTGGCACTTGGCACATCTTTATTTTATCTCCGCTTTCCAAAGCGCTTCCATCCTGGGCCATTGAGCGGTGTAGCTACTGGCTGCGAGCTGAGTCAGCTGCCCGCAGAGCAGGAGCAAAGGGCTGGTGCAACAGCTTGGGCTGTGAAGGTGCCACCCACTGACTCTGGGTGAGAACGCCAGAGCTTGGGCAGCTCCTGGGTAAAGGACTGAGCTGGGCAGGGAGCAGATTTGGAAGGGGATGGGCACATCCCCCAAAGCAGGGGGAATGCATTCTCAGATGTCCAAGACCACGACGATTCAGCAATTTATTTTATCTCCTTGAAGCACCTGTCAGCATCTCGAAATGGGGACGTTTCACCTTTTGGATACAGGAGTTTAAAATCTGATCCATTCTCCTTGGCAGTGTCTTGGATTGGCCCTTCCTTCATACTATATTTTTAATGCAGGCTTAGAGAGACTGACAGATGGAATTCATCAGCAAGAAGCCTGAGATGTGACTTGATCACAGCATGTCAGCACTTACCTGGGGAGAAAATAGCAGATACTAGCTGGCTGTTTCACCTGGCAGCAAGAGGCAGAGCAGCCACCAATGGCTGGAAGCTGAAATGAGGCAAATTCCAATTAGAAATTCAGCAGTTTTTTAACATGATCCATTGGAACAAGCTCCTCAGGGTTGGTGGGGTATCTTCCACCTCCTGGTATCTTCAAAGACACATTGGCTTCCTTTCTGGATGGCACTTTAGGCCAGCACAAATTGCTGAGGGGAACTGGGTGAAATTCTCTGGCTGTCTTGCATTACACCAGGTGGACCTTTCTGGCCTAGGCAAGCGTGAATGCACCTCAGGAGTGGAGCTGGGTGCTAGGATCATGGGTCTCTCTACGCCAGACACTCTGTGCACGGGGTGGGCTGAGAGCTGCTGTTTTCAGAGCTGGGGTGCTGGTGCCGGGGCAGACTGGTGGGGAGGAGTGCAGAGCAGAAGATTGTCAGCTAGAAAAACTGAGTCACTGATGGGATCCAGGGGTCAAAATAGATGGGACCAGAGGGCTACTGAGGGCAGCCCCAGGGTAGGAAGGAGGCATGTTGGAGTGAAGAGCTGGGGGCACAGAGTTGTGGCTGGAACTAGAGGCACAGCTGAGCCAGGAAACTCGGAGCTAAAGTTTCCCAGTTTGGGAGGGAACATCAATTCTGGTGCTGACTCACCATAGAGCAGAACCAGGACTTGGTTAGTTCCCCCCAATCCCCTGCTGTCCCAGTCATATTCCTGACCCCATGAGACAGACGAGCTGAGCTGAGATGTCCCCTAATCTGCAGGCCAAGCAATGTCTCTGAAATTCTGGGCTCTAAGTGCTGGCATGGAGCTAGAGTTGTGGGGAAAAGGGACCCTACTGTCCATTTGATCCCTGGGTGCTGCTGTGGCCTGAGGGGGACCCCCATTCTCCAGGCTCTTCTGCTGCTGCTCGCTCTGTTCATAACCCATCAATGTGATATGTCTCTCTGCAGCCATAGAAGGAGAAATCCACTCTCTCACTGCTAGGGGTGCTGCCACTCAGCTCGCCGGCTGCTTTCAGGGGCTTTGATAACACAGCCAGATAGAAAATCGATGTGCAGCTTAAATTTGTCTTCAGCAACTTCATTTGGGAGAAAAATCCGGCCAGCACGTTAAGGCCAGCAGGAGGCTGATGATAACCCTGATCTGATCATCATCTGCTTAGGAGCCTCTGTTCTTTCCCCTCCCTTTTCTAGAGGCAAACCCTCCTCTCTGAGAGCTGTCCTTTCCCACCACTGTAGTATGGTTCCAATACACAGTGCACATGGGAGAAGTTAACTTTCCCTGCGTTTGCAACTTCTGTTGATAATCTGTGAAGGCTGAGTCCTTCCCCGTCACCGTTCCTTCAAAAGGTGCATCTTTTCTCAAGCGCGTCAGGTCTGAGCTATGTTTTCTCTTCAGAATATCAAGTGAATCTGGGCAGACTAACCTACTGTAACTTTATAAACGCAAGCATTGGGAAGTGAAGCCTGCTGTTATTGAGGATTGGCCAACAATTAATATTTGGCCTTTTCTCTAGTGCCTTCCCATGGCTGAGCTCAAAGCCCTTCCAAGCAGGAGGACGTTGGGCCTGTGCCCAGTTCTGAGCTGCTCAGGGAATGATCTTTCCTATGAAAAGTTGGCAAAAGTGGATTTCTTTATATTAAATTGGTTTGGGTGTCTTCCACTGGAAACACTGACTTTTTTTTAACGGGAAAAATTTTGAAAATTTTCAGCCAATTGTGGGGAAATTTGTGGTAAAACCAAGAATGTTTGCCTGGATGGCTGAAATTTTCCCATTTCTGGTTAGCGAACAATGTTTTTTGTCAACAGAGTCTTGTGGCACTTTTAAAGACTAACAGATTTATTAATCGCATGAGCTTTCGTGGGAGAAAATC